>OY978226.1:33054502-33783134 GCA_963854785.1 Vaccinium vitis-idaea | reverse complement strand
CATTTTGGTTGAAGGGGAAGAAACCGAGAATTGAAGATGCGGTTGTGAATTGATTATAAATATCAAGCTTGGGTTGAGTTCAAGACCAAGTTTCGAAGGCCGATTTCGGCTTACGTGGCGGATTGGACTTGAGCGGTGAACTCGCCTTTGAAGGATAGGACACCCGGGTTATGGTACGCCACAGTTGAGCCATACGGGCGGGCGGGGAGGTTCTGTGAGGTGTAAGACAACCGGTTTAGAGATTTGACCTGGCGTTGGTTCGGGTTTGGTTTGTCATATGGGTACCATACTGGATTGGCAGAGAGTTGAATTAGCTAGGATGTTCAAATTAAAGTCATTTTTGGGGCACATTTTTGGTGCAATTTTGACATGAACAAAAGGGTATATCTATGTTGGATAAATGGGTAGGAATTTTTGGTTTCAATTTCCTTCACTCTCTCTGTTCATACCGAAGTTTCATTGATAAGTGGCAGATGCTACTAACTACTACTAAGTACTAACAGTCGCGTTAATTTACTAAGACTGAGTTCATTACAACAAGGAGTTTATGAAATTTACAACCTACGTGAAAAGTTGTAAGTGGACGAGTTAAGCCATATCAGGTGGGCGGGGAGGTTTTGGTGATACGTGTGATTGCAATTTTTTTGCGTTTTGCATTTGGGTATAGGACTTCTGTCGTGAAGAATTCATTTGTGCATTTCTAACTGAGGCGAAATGAAGTTGTACTAGGTAGTACAGTAGGAAGTTAATTTGTCTGGTTTTAACTATAACTTGGGTGGGCGTTGTGGAGGTGTTTGATTGAGTTTAAATTTTATGCGAAAAGAAGCATTATGGGGATATGATTTATCAGTGTTCTCTTGATGCTAATAGTTTCTTGACCCTCTTATTAACTTCCTGAGACACAAGACGAAGTTGAAAGGAATCAATAGTCCCAAGTTTTCATTTTACTGTGTGCATGTACACTCGCATGCATCTCTTTATAGTCTTTCAGAAATGGGGGACGAGATAAGTTCAGTAAAGACAACTCTAAGGGAAATATGTTAAATTAGTTGGCTTGCTCACAAACACAATGGTTAGATTATGTAAAACTCTGTTTTATTACTTTCGATTTTCCCCTAGTTTGTTTGTGTTTTATACTTCTTCCATTTACCCCACGTCAATGTTTACAGGTGTTGTGTGCGGGCTGAGCTGGGTGACACTATAGGTGCAGGCGAGGCTGAATCACTTGTCAATCTTGATGTAGTGGTAAAATTCGATTTACAATGTGCATCTGCCACTCCATGAGAAAACAACAATACCTGTTTTTAAAATCTTTAGATAACCAATTGAACTTCTTATTGTGTGATTTGCTTTTCCTTGATTACAGGGACATCTTGATCTACTATAAAAATGGTCGGCTGAATGGACTACCTACGAGTTCATCTTCCATATGAAAGTGGCACAGTTGAGAGACACTCTCGGACATCATGGATGTTGACGTTATTGAGTGATCGGAAGCTTGCGTTACTAATTTTGTGATACAAACTTTTGCCTTGATTCACATGCTAAATGTTTGAAATTTTACAAGAACACTGTTTCCATTTTGTTACAGCTTATATATATTGCAATAATTTGAGCACTATTAGGCATCACTCCCTCCAATCACGCCCGCAGTTACTTGGCCATCAAAGCACGTGCATCGCACGTGCCCAGTGCTAGTTTATTATCAAAAATCAGGTCTGCTGAATGTTGATAGCGGCGTGATCGGAACTTTTTTTTTTTTAAATAGATGTTTAAGATTGTATAAGAATAAAGTTCGTAACAAAAGAATAAAGTTTGTAACAAACGAGTTATGATAATGTGATACTGATGTCCAATCGACTTAATTTCTACTTGATTTGATCGGCACTATATCATGTTAGCAAATGCGACTTTCTTGGCCAATATACAACAAAATATCCCAATTTTCATGACACCGGTGTTCATTTTTTTCATTCATACCGTTGTTGTTATTATTAATTATTATTATTTTGTCTCAAACTAGACAGACAAGTGAAGATAAAAAATAAAATAAATAAAAAAAACCAAGGGAAAAAGTTCATAAGCAGATTGTAATGCCCCATCCCGACTAAACAATACATTAAAAATAAAGACCGAAACACCACCGTCTCAATAGGTCTCTCCACTGTCGACCTCCAGCAATAGAACAAAAGAAACCCAATTCCTCTGCCACGTAAAGCCAAACCTCCCCTTCTGCTAAGTAGACACCTTAAGAGGTTCCCAATTGAGTACGTGAATAATCAAGTAATGATCCCGCTTAAGATTTCTGAAAATGGGGCATTAAAATGGAAACATGCTATTGTGGGATACTTTGTGGATAAAAGTTTATCCTACTTTCAAGTTAGATCTTGGGCTCAACGGGTTTGAAATATTGATGTTAAGGATGTGGTCACCTTAGACAATGGGTTTGTGGTGTTCAACTTTAGGGACGAGAACACGTTGGACTCCTTTCTTGAGAATGGTCCTTACTTTTGCAGGGGCAAACATATTGTGATTAAAAAATGGCATCATGGGATGCAACTTACTAAAAGCGTTTTCTCTGGTGTTCTTATGTGGATTAAATTCTACAATGTTCCCCTTGAATTATGGACAAATGATGGATTGAGTAGTATTGCTAGTGTTATCGGCAACCCTCTTTACCTTGATGACTTCACGCAAAATCATAGCAGGTTAACATTTGCTAGAGTATGTGTTGAAGTGGATGCAGCGAAGGAAATTCCTAAGTCTTTCGTAGTGAATTTGGGTTATGGAGAGCCATACGAAATTAGAGTAGAGGTTCCTTGGAAACCTCAAGCTTGCAATGTTTGCAAGATCTTTGGTCATTCTACTAACTCTTGCACTATTAAGCCCAAAATTTCATCTCTTCCAGTGTGGAAAGCCAAGGATAGTGTAAGTCAAGTTGTCCCAGTTGTTCAGGAGCAAGTTACCAAGGAGAAAGTAGGACAAGATGTCCCAGTTGTTCATGAGAGGAATACAAAAGAGAGAGAAGTTAGCAAAAATAAGGATGTCTGGATAGAGGTGGTGAAGAGGAAAATTCAAACTCCGGGCTTGCCTTTGGTCAACTCCTCGTCTAGCCGTGTTTCTTCTACTTCTAACGCGTTTGGCATTCTTGAGAAATATGAGGATTCGGGAGCCTCCTCCGTTGAAGTGGTGTCACAGATAGATGTTACCGAAGTTTTATCTTGGGATACTACCCCGGTTCTCCTTGGTCAAGATAGTCCTCAACAAGAGCTTCCCCCTGTAACTCTTCGTCGGTCTACACGGTTTCGAGAGCCTCTAAGAATTCCTTTAGATGACGATTTCATTGGACCGAGACATAAGTTGAACCCGGTACTGGGTGATTCTTCAACTCTTTCATCCACTAGAGCTCAAAACAAGAAGAAGCTTAAGGAGAAACTCAAGATGTTAAAGGCTTCAAGAGTTTAGTTCTTGAGGCTTGCATGACATTCTTTTGTTTTGGTGTTTTTGTGTTATTTCGTTGTAGTGTGCTTTGAGCCTCGTTGAATATCTTTTTGTTGTGGTTAGGTTTTTGTTTTTCTCTTTCATTTTTTCTTTTCTTTTCTTTTCCTCCTAGGGTATGCCCTTTGTAGGCTGTATATTCAGTTAACCTTTTTTTTCTATTTCAAGCTAATTTATTCAAAAAAAAAAAAAAAAAAACCTCCCCTTCTCCAATACTGTTATTTCTCTCCTTTCTTCCAAGTTTTTCACAACCCATCTCTTATCTCCCTTGTATATGTAAAGTCACAAAGTCCACAAGAGACAACAGAACTTTAAGGATGTTTTTACAGCACACCAATTCCTTTCTTGCTATCAATCCACGTGCCCCACCCATATTCATAATTAGTTCATGCATAAAAAGACGAGAAAAAAGGATAAATACACTAATAAGCCTCTAATTTTTCTAATAGTAGTAAATTTATTAGATACCCTAAACATAAAGGCTAGCTTGTTATAGTACGAGATATTACACAAATACTCCAAGGCGACATTAATAAATACTCTAGAGAATAGTACAGTACGAATTTTAAATAATAAGCACCAGAGAAGAGTATAGTATGATCATTAACCTCGCATGAAAACCACCACGCTCCTCCGGTGAGGCAAACGTGAGCAGAGTGCCATTGTCCACTACTTTTAGACCGAAGAGATTAACCCTCACGAACGGGCTGTAGCCGAAATAGTGCCGCTTGGTCTTCCACTACCCAGTCTTTAACCTGTACTCTGTCTCCAATTTCACCTGGAAAACCCCATCCTACCCATTCCAAAAGAACCGACGCACCTCCGTCTGAAGGTGAGTATTCTTCTAGTGCCCTGGTAAAAACCCGGATAAGTACCGGAACCAACGGGGGTCCCCGGGTAAAAATCCGGATAAGTCGTCGTATTCGAGGGTCGGTAAAGGGTGAGGTTAACGGCATCGTTGCAAATTCCCATAAAAGTGTTCTTGTTCTCAAGGTTGAGGTCGAAGAAGAATGTGGTGTCTCTGAAATTATGAGATTTGTTCGCGCGAATTGAGTAGTCTTCGATCGTAAAAATTGGGCCACCGATACTTACGAGTAGACGGACAAGAACGAAGGCGACTATGAGACATGCGGCGATGGACAATCGGGGTGTCAAGTGGGCCGGGTCGCCACGGGCACTACACGAGCACGACACGTTCGATGGTGGCATGGCACGCCACAGGCACGGTATAATCCTGGCACGAAATGGAATGACACGGTCTAAGTGGGCACGTGGCATGGCACGGGCACGGAATTGAGGGGGCACGACACGGAAGTTGTCATGGCACGACACGGCATGATCTTCGAAGGGCACGGCACGGGCAAAGCACGAAGTGAGGCGGGGCATGAGTCACAACACGGTTCTAGCACAGCACGACACGGGCACGGGCACGAGCACGAGCACGGAAGTTGTCCGGGCACGGCACAGCACGGAAGTAGGACATGCATGGCACGACATCGGCACGGGCGGGACACATCACGGTTCGTCGGTTCCAGGCTCCAGCAAGGCACGAGGCATGGGGAAAAAAGGTCATAAAATAAATTAAAAAATCCCGGCCGGGGGAACCAAATTTTTTTTTCCCGAAGTTGTATATGTTATATGTAAAATATTTCGAATTTTGCCTAATGGAAAGCCTAGTGCTGGTGGTTAGTGTCTCTACTAGAACATAGGTGGGCAGGGTTCAAAACCTCCTAGCCTCATTTTAAATAATAAGCACCAGAGAACAGTATAGTATGATCATCAACAGGCCCGGCCCTGAGATTTTCGTGGCCCCAGACACTAATGTAAATCAGGGCCCTATGTTTTTTTTAGAGAAGAAAAAAATTTAAAAAACCAACATTTATTTTAAATGATAAATACCATGTTCCATATTTTGTCTTTTTTTTAATTCGTGTATTCATGTTAACAAAAAATAGTTTTCGGTCATAATTGTTTATTCTTATTGCGAGAATTAGAAAATTAATTGAAATGGGTAAATTGATGTAAATATTTTATGAATTTGCACAGTGTGTTTGATTTATTTTTTCCCTTATTATGACACCTGCAAATTTTTTTTAAAACGTCGACAAATAATAAGGATGTAGTAGAAGCATATGTTTATACACAATTGAAGGAAGAGGGAAAAAAAAGAAGAAGAAGAAGCAAACTACTTCGTTCAGTCGTTGCACTGACTCATATATGGTAAGGGAGAAAAAAAAAAGGTAGAAGAAGAGAAGGTAGAAAAGGAAAACTAACTCATGGTAAGGGGAAAGAAAAGAAAGAGTAGGTAGAAACGAACTCATGGTAAGAAAAAATAAAGAAGAGATGGCAGAAAAGGAAAACTGACTATGGTAAAAAAAAAAAAAAAGGAAAGAGAAGGTAGAAAAGGAAAAGAAGGGCCCGTGAGAATTGAACCCTGGCATTTACCAAAAAAGCACAACCCTTTCCACTATGCCAATTGCTTCTCTATTTCTTTTAGTGCAACATTTTATATTTATTACTTGTTATAAACATATATACCTAATTGGCGCCCTAAAAATGGGCTATTTTTGGTGGGCCCCAACCCCGGGCCTACCCAGCCTTCCCTCAAGTTTGACCCTGATCATGAGCCTCACATGAAACCACCACGCTCCTCCGGTGAGGCAGACGTGAGCAGAGTGTCATTGTCCACGACTTTCAGACCGAAGCAATTAAGCCTCACGAACGGGCTGTAGCCGAAATAGTGCTTCTTGGTCTTCCACCACCCAATCTTTAACCTGTACACCGTCTCCAATTTCACTTGAAAACCTCATCCGACCCATTCCAAACGAACCGATGCACATCCGCCGGAAGGTAAGTACCAGAACCAACGGGGGTCCCCTGGTAAAAACTCGGATAAGTACCGGAACCAACGGGGGTCCCCTAGTAAAAATCTGGATAATTACCGGAACCAACCGGATAAGTCGTCGTATTCGAGGGTCGGTAAAGGGTGAGGTTAACGGCATTGTAGTAAATTCCCATAAAAGTGTTCTTGTTCTCGAGCTTGAGGTCGAAGAAGAATGTGGTGTCTCTGAAATTATGAGATTTGTTCGCGCGAATTGAGTAGTCTTCGATCGTAAAAATTGGGCCACCGATACTTATGAGTAGACATACAAGAATGAAGGCGACTATGAGACAACGATGGACAGTAGGGGTGTCAAGTGGGCCGGGTTGCCACGGGTAGGGCACGAGCACGGCACGCCATAGGCATGGTATAATCCTGGCATGGCACGGAATGGCACGGTCTAAGTGGGCACGTGGCACGACATGGGCACGAAATTGAGGGGGCACGGCACGGAAGTTGTCCTGGCATGGCACGACACGATCTTCGAAGGGCACGACACAGGCAAAGCACGAAGTGAGGCGGGGCATGAGTCACGACACGGTTCTAGCACGGCACGAGCACGGAAGTTGGTCGGGCATGGCATGGCACTGAAGTAGGACAGGCATGGCACGACACGGGCACGGGCATGGGCACGACACATCACCGTTGTGTTCGGTTTGGTCCTTTAAAACGATTTTTGAAGTCTTCTTTGAAGCCTTGTTTGAAACCCTTTCTTTCAAGGTATAATTGTCATGTCGATATTAAATTTGTGGGGCCTCTAAAGTTATTACTACCATACGTCCCCTTTCTCTCTCTCTAGTCTCTACAATAAATCTTGGCACCCAACACAACTGTGGGTCCCTCCATAGTTGATACTCCTCTCCCATTCTCTCTCTCTCTCTCTCTCTCTCTCTCTCTCTCTCTCTCTCTCTCTCTCTCTCTCCCTCTCTCTCTCTCTATACAATTTTAGTCCTTACTTTTCTGACTTTTCTTTTTTGTTTTTCGGATAAAACTGTTGCACAACTTTTCTGACGTCGATCATATCCAACTCAGAGGGTTTTTGGGAGAAACCGAACAAAATTTTCACATAATCAGGTCTCAAAACCGGTTTCAAGGACCTAACGAAACAAGGCCCACGGTTCGTAGGTTCCAGGCTCCAGTAAGGCACGGCCTCGCACGGCACGAGGCATGGGAAAAAAAAAGTCATAGAATAAAATAAAAATAAAACAAAAACCCCGGCCGGGGCAACCAAAAAAAAATTTCCCATAGTTGTACATATTAAATATAAAATATTTCAAATTTTGCCTAATGGAAAGCGTAGTGCTGGTGGTTAGTGTCTCTACTAGAACATAGGTGGGCAGGGTTCAAAACCCCCTAGCCCCATTTTAAATAATAAGCACCAGAGAACAGTATAGTATGATCATCAACCTCGAATGAAAACCACCACACTCCTCCGGTGAGGCAGACGTGAGCAGAGTGTTGTCGTCCACGACTTTCAGACCGAAGCGATTAACCCTCACGAACGGGCTGTAGCCGAAATAGTGCCTCTTGGTCTTCCACCACCCAATCTTTAACATGTACTCTGTCTCCAATTTCACCTGGAAAACCCTATCCGACACATTCCAAACCAACCGATGCACCTTCGCCGAAAGGTGAGTATTCTTCGAGTGCCCCTGGTAAAAACCCGAATAAGTATCGGAACCAACGGGGGTTCCCTAGTAAAAATCCGGATAATTACCGGAACCAACCGGATAAGTCCTCGTATTCGAGGGTCGGTAAAGGGTGAGGTTAATGGCATCGTAGTAAATTCCCATAAAAGTGTTCTTGTTCTCGAGCTTGAGGTTGAAGAAGAATGTGGTGTCTCTGAAATAATGAGATTTGTTCGGGCGAATTGAGTAGTCTTCGATTGTACAAATTGGGCCACCGATACTTATGAGTAGACAAACAAGAACGAAGGCGACTATGAGACATGCGGTGATGGACAGTAAGGGTGTTAAGTGGGCCGATTTGGCACGGGAACGACACTCGCAAGGCACGCTCGGTGGTGGCACGGCACGGAATGGCACGGTCTAAGTGGGCACGTGGCACGACACGGGCACGGAATTGAGGGGGCACGGCACGAAAGTTGTCCTGGCACGGGACGGCACAACACGATCTTCGAAGGGCACGGCACGGGCAAAGCACGAAGTGGGGCGGGGCATGAGTCACGACAGGACACGGTTCTAGCACGGGCACGAGCACGTAAGTTGACAGGGTGCGGAACGGCACGGAAGTAGGACGGGTATGGCACGACACGAGCATCCCGAAGTTGTACCTATTTCATGTAAAGTATTTCGAATTTTGCTTAATAAAAAGCCTAGTGCTGGTGGTTAGTGTCTCTACTAGAACATAGGTGGGCAGGGTTCAAAACCCACTAGCCTCATTTTAAATAATAAGCACCAGAGAACAATACAGTATGGTCATCAACCTCGCATGAAAACCACCACGCTCCTCCGGTGAGGCAGATGTGAGCAGCGTGCCGCCATCCACGACTTTCAAACCAAAGCGATTAACCCTCACGATCGGGCTGTAGCCGAAATAGTGCCTCTTGGTCTTCCACCACCCAATATTTAACCTGTACTCTGTCTCCAATTTCACTTGGAAAACCCCATCCGACCCATTCCAAACCAACCGATGCATCTCCGCCGAAAGGTGAATATTTTTCGAGTGCCCCTGGTAAAAACCCGGATAAGTACCGGAACCAACGGGGGTCCCCTGGTAAAAATCCAGATAATTATCGGAACCAACCGGATTAGTCGTCGTATTCGAGGGTCGGTAAAAGGTGAGGTTAACGGCATCGTTGTAAATTCCCATAAAAGTGTTCTTGTTCTCGAGCTTGAGGTCGAAGAAGAATGTGGTGTCTCTGAAATTATGAGATTTGTTCGCGCGAATTGAGTAGTCTTTGATTGTAAAAATTGGGCCACCGATACTTACGAGTAGACGAACAAGAACGAAGGCGACTATGAGACCTCCGGCGATGGATAGTAGGGGTGTCAAGTATGTCGGGTCGGCACAGGCACGGGCACGACATGTTCAATGGTGGCACGGCATGCCATAGGCACGGAATAATCCTGGCACAGCACGGAATGACACGGTCTAAGTGGGCACGTGGCACGACACATGCACGAAATAGTGGAGGCACGCCACGGAAGTTGTACTGGCATGGCACGACACGACACGATCTTTGAAGGGCAAGGCACGAGCAAAGCACGAAGTGAGGCGGTGCATGAGACACGACACGGTACGAAATGGTTCTAGCACAGCACAGTATGGCACATGCACAAGCACGAGCACGGAAGTTGGTTGGGCACGGCACGACACATCACGGTTCGTCGGTTCTAGGCTCCAGCAAGGCACGGCACGAGGCATGGGAAAAAAAGTCATTAAATCAAAAAAAAAATCCCCGGCTAGGCCAACAAAAAAAATATATTTCCCGATGTTGTCATATTATATATAAAATATTTCAAATTTTTCCTAATGGAAAGCCTAGTGCTGGTGGTTAGTGTCTCTACAAGAACATAGTTGGGCAAGGTTCAAAACCCCCCCCAGCAATATTTTAAATAATAAGCACCATAGAACAGTATAGTATGATCGTCAACCTCCCACGAAAACCACCACGCCCCTCTGGTGAGGTAGACGTGAGTAGAGTGTCGTCGTCCATGACTTTCAGACCGAAGCGATTAACCCTCACGAACGGATTGTAGCCGAAATAGTGCCCCTTGGTCTTCCACCACCCAATCTTTAACCTGTACTCCGTCTCCAATTTCACCTGGAAAACGCATCCGACCCATTCCAAACAAATCGACGCACCTCCGCCGGAAGGTGAGTATTCTTCGAGTGCCCCTGGTAAAAACCTGGATAAGTACCAAAACCAACGGGGGTCCCCTGGTAAAAATTCGGATAATTATCGGAACCAACCAGATAAGTCGTCGTATTCAAGGGTCAGTAAAGGGTGAGGTTAACGGCATCGTAGTAAATTCCATAAAAGTGTTCTTGTTCTCGAGCTTGAGGTCGAAGAAGAATGTGGTGTCTCTGAAATTATGAGATTTTTTCGCGCGAATTGAGTAGTCCTCGATCATAAAAATTGGGTCACCGATACTTACGAGTAGACAGACAAGAACGAAGGCAACTATGAGACATGCGGCGATGGACAGTAGGGGTGTCAAGTATACCGGGTCGGCACGGACACGGGTACGACATGTTCTGTGGTGGCATGACACGCCATAAGCACGGTATAATCCTGGCACGACACGGAATCTCACGGTCTAAGTGGGCACGTGGCACGGCACGGGCACAGAATTGAGGGGGCACGGCACGGAAGTTGTCTTGGCATGGCACAACACGACACGATCTTTGAAGGGCACGGCACGGGCAAAGCACGAAGTGAGGCGGGGCATGAGTCACGACACGACACGTCATGGTTCTACCACGGCATGGGCACGAGCACGGAAGTTAGTCGGGCAGGGCAGGGCACGACACATAAGTATTATGGCATGGCACAACACGAGCACGGGCACAACACATCATGGTTCGTCGGTTCCAAGTTGCAGCAAGTCACGGCACGGCACGAGGCATGGGAAAAAAAAGTCATTAAATAAAAAAAAATCCCCGGGTGGGGCAACCAAAAAAAAAATTCCCGAAGTTGTACGTATTATATATAAAATATTTCAAATTTTGCCTAATGGAAAGCCTAGTGCTGGTGGTTAGTGTCTCTACTAGAACATAGGTGGGTAGGGTCCAAAACCCCCTAGCCTCATTTTTTTGGCCAATTAGTTCAAGGTAAAAGCACACTATAACACATAGAAACTATAGAAATGATATAAATTAATTTTTTTTAAATGATAGAAATTATAGGAATTAAATTCTTTTATTAAACTAGATTATAGAAATTATAGAAATTATAGAATTTTTTTATTAAATTCGATTATAGAAATTATAGAAATTAAATTCGATTCCTTTTCTAGTTTCAACTTTATACGTCCCAAAAATCGAAATGATAGAAATTATAAATGCTGCAACCCTCTCATAGACTCACAATAATGGACCTCTACTTTCTAGACCAAATTTCGACGATTGGAACCGTTAGATGTGTTTAAAATGTGTTTTGAAGGTCCCGCGTGAGGATTTGGCAGAAAATACTACCCGAGAGGGCTTGATCGGAGTAGGTTTTTATAAAATTACTTTACGAAAACCTGGTCCGATCAAGCCCTTCCGGATAGTTTGTTTTGCCAAAACTTTGCATAGGATCTTAAAAAACACGTTTTAAACACATCTAACGGTTCCGATTTTGATAAAATTGATTAGGTGGCCTTGAATTATTGCATTATAGTACTGAAATTCCACTAGAAGCACTGAATGTGTTCCGATCGTGTGGTTGTCGATATTGTATGATCATCGATTTTGGGGAGAATGATAGAATTGATAAGATATTAAATCGTAACGGTTTAGATCGAACATTCGGAAAAACGAGTCTGCACCTACCTTTCAATTCTATACATCGAACTTACGTGGTTTTGAACCAAGCTATTATGTTATAGTATAACATACGATAGCCACACAATCACAACACAATTATAACGATCTACACCGTTCACTTTGTTTGTGTTGATGTTTTAATGACTCTCGCAAATTTTTTCGACCATCAGATTTTGAAAGGCCATTCCTCGCAACACAATTATGACGATCCTCACCGTTAATTTTGTTCAATGGATTTTGGGGCCCACTTTTTGGTCCCACGTGAATAATCCGAACCGTTAAATGATTTCAAAATAATGTTTTGTAAGGCCTTGCCAAAAATCAGGTCAATTGGATATGTGTTTGGCTGAATCGGGTTTGGAAACGTCCTTAATCGGGACCAAACTAAATCCCGTGCTGTAGTTGAATGTACAGTAGCCACGTGACCATGACACAATCAAGATTATCAAGACCGTTAATTTTGTTGTGCCTATTAATTAAATCAATACCGTAAAAATTTGGCTCAATTGGGTTTGGAAAGGTTCTTGATCTGTAAGCATTTTCATTAAGTAGATGAATTTTTAGTAAATATAAAAAAATCAAATTTTTTACCTAAAAGCCAAAAACTCCCACCAAAATCTCCCCCCAAATTTGTTCTCAGATTTTTTCGTGTAAAAGCCAAAAATTCCCACCAAATTTGTTCCCAGATTTTTTTACCTAAAAGCCAAAAGTTCCCACCAAAAATTTTCTCGCAAGAGGTTAGCTCTTTTTCAGATGCAGGGCGTGCCTCATGTTGGATACACCTTTCCCCTATGTAATGTTTCTTTTGCTTTGGAGTTTTGGAAAATCTGCATCTATACACTTCAACTAGTATGATTGTGAAACTGTTCGAGCTATAAGTTCGTCAACAATGTTTGGTTTAATGGCAATCACATGCTTTCTTCTCTAATCATGCAGCTCATGTGTTTTCTTAATTGGAATATTCGGAGTTTTTGGACAGGAAATTGCAAAACTCATCTTAGTTGCAACAAGTAGTTATAAACAAGGTAAGGTACTATGTTATTTTTCTTCCATGCTTATCCGTTTTAATAATTTTCCACTGAGCTCTGAGATCCAGTTTCTTATTCCACTTGATAGTTGTGTAGGGAACTTTTCTATTTATTTAGCTTGCATACACCTATTAGTTGATTGTTGCTATGGCCATAAAAAGACCAACTAGGATTAAACGATATTTTGGATGCCTTCCAAGTGTTTGATAAATTGTGTGAAAAAGAAAAATTATGTTTTTGGTTGTATTTTGTTATGAGTCAATATCAAACTAGCTAAGTGTAATGGAGAAGCCATCTATTCAAATATGGAGAGGGAGAAGCCATGTGGTATAAACTAATTCAGGAAAAAATTAGATATTAATGAATGTTCCCTCTTGTACATAGCTGACTAGTTCTAGTTGTGCTTTCATTGGTAAAGAAGTACTTATTTGTGCTTCTTTCATTAAGAGTTGTAGTTGGAAATGGTTCTATGATTAACTTATAGTGATTTGGATCACATTTCTTATAAAGCTCAATTGTTGGAAGTGGAATTAACTTTGCCCTGAAGGCCTGAACTTTGGGATTCAACAATTATTCTATATCAATTGCCTCTATGGGTTAATTCCAAATAACAAACAGTTATATAGGAAAAGAGACATGACCACAACTTTCCTGGGCTTCAAAATTTCAATGCCTGTAAGGATTGCCCCAATAGCTATGTAGAAAATGGCCCACCCCGAAGGTATATGCCCATTAATGTAAGCTCGAGCTTCTTTTCTCGAGGAATTGATCTTAGTATTTTGACTAAGAAGTTTGCATAGCAATGTTCATGGGTATTCATGGATGTATAGAGTCCCTATATTTTGCGGTTGTAAAGCGGTTGCAAATAGCTTTTGCGACGGCATAATGAGCAATTGCGACGGCACCTTGCAGACGCAAAAAAAAAAACCTCCTTTCTGGTAGTGATTTGATGCTTGAGTGCTTGACCAGCCAATTGAAAGGTAAGGCCACGTGATTTCAAAACAACACGTAGCAGCTTGTTGTGCATACGCGGATGTTTGTTTTGAATCTGAAAATTTGAAGTTGCCTAAGGGAATTGCCTTTGAGAGAACTGAGCATGCTACTACTTCATGCTGCTAGTGTTCCGTAAACGGCACGATTTAAAAAGGAATGGCACGACACATGATTAAGTAAACGTGTCGGCATGACACGATTAAAAAAAACACGGCACGACATAACACGATAAAAAGGCACGGCACAACACAACAACAAAAAAGGCATGGCACGACAATACAAAAAAGGCATGTCACGACACAATAAAAAAAGGCACGGCACGGCACAATTAAGTCAATGGGCCGGCACATCACGACATGATTAATTAATCGGGCACGACACGACTTAAAAAAGGCACGGCACGGCACGACACGATGAAGTAATGGGCACGATACAGCATGAAGCATGGTTGGCACGGCACGCCATGGCACGATGAAGTAAATGGGCACAGCACGACACAACACAAAGCACGGTTGGCACAGAAGTTGAATGGCATGGCACGGCACGACATGCACGTTTGACACCCCTAATTGACTGTAATAGTATGAGGCAACAGTGCCAGTCAAACCCTCCGCGTTTGACTCTGCGGCCATCGCCGGTGTTGGTGTTATCCGCCATTTCAAAAACTGGGTTTCGTTATCTGCTTAGTGAGTGAGTAGTGAGCTACCTTTGGATTGGGATTGATTGAATCAGAGCCTTCACTTTACTTCCTTATGGCTGATTTGATAGGGGAGAAGAGAGTGGTGGAGTTTTGCCGCCGTACAGAGATCCTGTCTTTGTTCAGCTATGGAGTTTTGCCGCAGTCGTCGTCGATTAAGGTCGTCTCGTCGTTGTCGTAGTCGTAATTACCTTACCTGAACGCACTATTTCAATCTATTAGGAAACATCAAACGCAATGGGTAATTATCACACACGTTATAGCTCTAAAATAGCGAGGTTGAGAAATAGTTTTCCTAATTTAAAATCAACTCAAAGAGGAGCCCTGTTGCTTCATCCAAAAAGTTAGAGTGGGCTAATAACTTTGATAAATATCCACCTTATATAACCATTGATTCTTTACAAGGAAAAGCTTTAAGTCATAGGATTGTCGAGCACAATCTTTCCACACTTCAATTAACTAGATTTTAACAATTCAAACAGGACGCAGTGCATGCGAGTACCAGAGGTTGTGTAAACTTCGGTCGACTTAAGAAGGCAGGAAGTTATGTGGAAAGAATACCTTCCAATCAAACAGTTTTGTAGAATAGGGTTGCAACCTTTCTTTGGGAATATATAAATGAATGTACTGTTACTCATCAACACAACAGAGAAAAACAATTTCCTTCCAACAAATTTGAGCAAAAAGGCCTTATTTGAAACTAAAAAGTTAATTACCCTCTAGACTAATTCTCTTCAGTAGTAAACGCCTAAAGAGTGGAGTTGTTGGCTGACAATTAACTCCAATCAGGCTTTCAAAAAATTTACTACAACTGACCCGACTATGGAGAAACCTCTTTCCCATTCAATCAATTCAAAAGAGTAGAGAAAATAGCTCTGCGTTATAGGAGGAGGTATTGCAGCTTATATGTCTAAGCAAAAGTCAAACATCTTTACAATACTCAAACCATTAATGCCATATGAGGACGTTGCAAATACAGAACACATAGAACTTTGGTTGATGCCCAAAGAGTAGCTTATATGACATACTTTTCTTCATACTTCATAGCAGTTTCTATATCCCAAAGAGCTATGGAAGTGATCTATTTAAGTGAATATATTTTCACAATTTCATAACTCTATTTATCACGTAAAATTAGTTAGAATTTACAAGCCACACATCCTAGTTGATGGTTAGTACAGACGAAGAAGAAGAGAAACCCCACTTTTATCAAACAAACACAATAAAGTCCTCCATAAGGAGATAGATAATCAGGATCTGTAACAAAGACCCACCTCACAAAAGGGATCTCAGCCACCATCCTAGCTTCTATAAAAACACATAAGCAAATAGTTATAACACTCCAGTACTAGTAAAACCATAGGGGAAGTGTGGACACCCCGCGGGATTACACAAAATTGTGGTTTAGGAAAACGGTTTTGATTGATTGGATAGAGTCACCACCCGGGTTTGAGGACCGTACCCGAGAAACCAGTTTATAAAATGACTCTTTTGCCCTTAAGATAGAAAATATTTCACTGGTCTGCTTTTATTGTGATTTTTTGGGTCCAGAAGCTAGGTTACAAGAGGGGAAGGAATTTAAAGCACCCATCTCGCCTGGTGCGACCACCGGTCTCTACTAAATATTTAAGGGATTTTGAAAATATTGCTTAAACGGACTTTAACCACAAATTCATGCGAAAGCACATAAACACATCAATGCCATTAATGTAATAAAAGTGGATGCTTGTGCAAAGTGTTATGGGTGAATAATCAACATGCATAAAAACACTTAGTCCCCACTGAATCATGCTTAAACTGCTCTGAAAAGCCCAAGAAATCAACCACAAACATTATGCTAGTCACACCTGGATAACAAACTGGTCACCCGTATTAGACAGATCCAGGCGCCTGGAGCAGATATGGGCACTTAGAATAAGGGACTCCAGGCGCCTGGAGTGATTATAGGCGCCTGAACTCATCAATGCAGGTGCCTGGAATGCTGAATATGCACAAATTTCTTGAATCCAGGTCTCACAACAAACAACAAATGCAGACTTTGTAACTTGTTCACACATGCCCAAGGTGATGTTTTATGACTCTATGGACCATATGAGTTTCAGAATCAGTTCTTAGAAGTGGTTTATGCATAAGAAAACCATGATTTGAGATGCCTAAGACCAAAATAACTCAAAGTAGTATGATGATTTTGTGATGTTAATGCCTCTCCATGATATTATGTTTGTGGATGATATGGTCTCACACTCAAGAAGGCCCTATATGCAACAAACTCATGATTTATGCACCTAGAACACATGAAACATGCATAAATGATTCAAGATTTCATTCTTTCTACAATGACATTTTGGAATCCTATCAAATTGACTAATGAATGATGAATGCATGTTACTCTCTTTAAAATTAATCTTTTCTTTCCAAAATACTTCAAGAAATGGACCTCAAATCATCTTCCAAACCATGCATCATAAATATCAAATGGAAAAGTGGCTTATGAACACATCTTATAACCATAAATGATCATGAAATAAGACAGAAAACATGGCAGAGAGTGATGATTCCAGGCGCCTGCATTGTGCAAGTCCAGACGCCTGGACTTGATGTGGGGGCAAGTGTAAAACTTCCTCTCTTGTGCACTTTTCAACCTTCCCAAACCTCCAACTGGTATTGAAGACCAGTAGAGGTTGGGTGGTGTCCCCAGGACCCTTGAACACCGTTTTGGTAGAAAATTTACCTTAGAAGCTTGATTTTGGAACTTTGGAAGTTGTTTTTGGGTAGTATTTGGTGATTGGATGAGCTGAGGATCAGTTTTCTGGAACTAAGATGGGTTGATTGTGAGTTTCTTGTTTGATGCTTGGGTGGAGAGAATAAGAGTACAAGGGAATAGGTAATGAGGGAAGTGAGTTTTGAAGGTGGAATGGATGAAACAGAGAGGCTAACTGGGGGTGAATTTCTGGAACAATTTGAACAGAATAACAGTAGGTGAAGGGTAGAGAACTGATCTCCTTCCAAAATGAGGAGAATGGGTGGGTATTTATAGGCAAATAAGGGTCAAATAGACCATTAGGGGCTGAGATTAGGGGTCCAAGTTGGGTCACTCCATTTTCCCTCCAAAATCTCTGCAAAGATCCTCCAAGACGCTCCTCCCCGCCCATTTTACCTTGGAATGCAAGTATCTGGAGTGAGTTCGGGCGCCTGAAATTGGGAGTCCAAGCGCCTGGACTTGGAGACTGCTCCACATTCCAAACTTCGCGGGGCCACTCTGGGTGCTACCGAACTCCGTTTTGTGCATAGTTTGAAGCTTTGGAAAGGTAATTGAGTCTACTTTCTAACCCAAGTGGTTTGAATCCAAGATGATTTGTATATCAAAATCTATGACCATTTTACCCACAAAAGGTCTGAAAATCAAGTCATTTTGGTAAAACGTGCACATCTCCCTCATTTCAAAATGGATTGAGACGTATTATATATCAGTAAAAAAAGGGTTTTGAATGTACTAGAAAGGTGTAGGCTTGAGTTTATTTTAAAGAGGTTTTGAAGGGGTTTTCAAGCAATCAATCAAGCTTCGCGTGCTTTTATCAGACATTTTCATCATCGGGAGTACTTGATAAGTTTTCTCGGGTCAAAATCGGGGTGTCTACATGAAGGAGGGAATCTTAGAAGGTGTACAGGCTCATTTTTAACTTTTCATTTTCAAATTTTTGAGTTTTTAACTTTTTAGATTGTGATTAAAATGTATTTTGAATATAAATGCATAGGATAAATAGGACCTGGGTTGCTGCTGTGCATAATTCGGATCGTCCTTTGCTTGGATGGACGATATAGATTTCAAATAAAAGAGAAGAACTGTTCGCCTGGATAATTTGTTTTCAATCCGAATCATTAAAAAACATGTGTGAACGGCTGTGATCGTGCGCAGTAGCTACTGCGAACAGGCTGCTGTGGACGGCCCACCGAGATTGTTCGAAAAGATTGTGATTGTTAGAGTCGCCACCCGGATTTGAGGTCCGAACCCGATAAACCGATAAAAATATGACTCGTTGCCCATAGAAAAAGATTTCACTAGTCCTGACGGAACCAAAGATTTCTCGGATTCGGGGGTTTGGTTACGAGAGGGGAAGGGTTTTACGGCACCCCTCTCGCCCGGTCCGTGAACCGGTCTCTACTCAACATTTTGTGGGATTTTGGAAATGTTTGAATTTTAATTTATTCACATAAATAGGAATCGGGGACCGGAATCACATAATAACAAAATATGCAAGAGATGCGATTTTACTGTGGATGCTTGTGCGCGCGATCTACATGGATGATGAACATGAAACTACAAATGTTCACAGAAGTAAATTACAACAGAAATCGTACAATAACTCAAGAAATTATGAACATAAGACTTATCAAACTATTTGCAATCTGGATTCCAGAATGGGGATTGAGCGCTCAAGGGTGATGACTTGAGCGCTCAACCCTCATTCCACCCGAACATTTTCCTTGCTGGTTTTTAACATTTGATGATACTTTAAGACCTCAAACCACTACAGAAACATCACACAAGTATCACCTCTCTTTAGAAATCACCAGAAAATGCTTAAAACAAACTTGCTTTAGAACCAGTTTGAGCGCTCAAGGCTCATGGATTGAGCGCTCAAACCAATTCTGCAAGAGAGAGAGGTTCAGATCACAAATACTACACTGATGACACCAACAAGGAATTAAATCATAAGTCATCATCAGAATTGCTGGAAAACTGCAAATAAACCAAGAACAGCTTGAGCGCTCAAAGATCTGACCTTGAGCGCTCAAGCCATAACATGGCTTTCCACTTTTTGACCTTTAAACTGATTTCAATACTTCCTCAGGACCACCAAAGACATAAAATAAAGTTTCAAAAGGACAGAAAGCCACTGTTTTGCAGTCAAATATGAGAAATTTGAAGTTTTTTTGATGTTTGATCACTATGAAATAGTTAATTTACATTCATGCATGTAGTTTTGGTGTGGAAATAAACTGCTTCGAGTGTTACATAAACGAAATTAACTTTTAGACAATGATCAAAACCAAAAGAAAGCTCAGAAGTTAGCAAAACAGAGGCCTGTTCAGAACTGGGCTTGAGCGCTCAAGGCCAACTGCAGATTTGAAAAAGGTTTTTAAGCAACTTTCAGGCCTTTGTGAATTCAATGCAAGTATAGAGAACTTGCTTAAACTCACTAGCCTTCCTCAGAAGGATCAAAACAGTGAGTTCATCACATGTTTTTACTACCTTTTGGAAGATGTTTGTGACTTGAGCTTGATTCTGGGCTTTGAGAGGTTGATTATGGATGTTTTTGGCTTGTATTCTGGACGAATTGAACAATGTAGGTGGTTGATCAATGATCAAGGGTCGAATTTCTGGGTTTGATCAATGGCATTGTAGGTGGTTTTGATGGTAAAAGAATGGTTTTGTAGAGAGAGAGGGAGAGGAGTGGTTTTCTAGTGGAAACCAAAGGTAAGGAGTATCAGAGCTCGTCCTCAAAACCAGGGGTAGTGGGTGGCTTTTATAGAGTGAGTGGGAGAGAAGAGAGGAGAGAGAGGAAGTGGGTTTAGGTATTTGGGAGTATTTTTGGTGTATTTTTGGAGTTGGTGGAGTGTATTATACACATGGAGATCGTATAAGATCATTCACAGACGCTCCCATGCAGGAAATCTCATGATGAGATACTCTGCAAGTTGCTGACTGGACCGAAGTTGAGCGCTCAAAGCCGTGGGCTTGAGCGCTCAAGGCTATGGATGGTAGTTTGCTGGCTTGGCTTGATTTGGCAGTGCTTGGGTTGGTTTGGCACATTTTGATTGTTTGGGTGGTGCTTGGTTGGTTTTGATCAAATTCAAGTCATTCTCTCAAGTTCCAGGTAATTATGATTGATCCATTTCATCATCGGAGATGCACGAGCGTATCTCGGGTTCAAAATTGGGGTGTCTACAGCTGCACAGCAGCAACTCCGCGTTCGGATATAAAGAACCTTGCTACGGGGACAGATGCAAGTGTACATACCATGTACATATGGGTCTCGGGGACCCACTTTTGTGTCCCACACAAACGATCCGAGCCGTTCAATTATCTTAAAATAATTTTCTGAGGGGCCCCACTAAAAATGAGATCCATCGGACATGTGTAAGTAGTTGATCCAAAATTCCCGTTTTGAACGGCTCGAATCATTCGTGTGGGACCCAAAAATGGGTCCCTGATCCCCATCTCTACATGGTCTGTACACTTGCATCTGTCCCCGTTGATTTGCTGGGAGATAAATGCAACTCTAAAATGAGAAGTACATCATTGAACGACTCCATACGCCTGCACTTGACAATAGACTATGAGTGGATAAACTCACTCCACTGCAAATATCATGAGCACAAGCCTCTTCTGTTCAACGATAACCTCCTCTTCTCTATTTCCCGAGCCAAATTGTCGATGGCCATCAACTATAACCCCACCGATTCACTTCCCTCTCCGTAAACATGTAACCAGGAATTCTCCTTGTGGAATCGCGGGGGTATATCAAGACGAAGGTGTTGGAGTCCTCTTTCCAGACGAATCCGTCTCACTGCCTGAATTCGACTCAGACGAAGGTAGAGATGTCGACGGAGGATTGGTTAATGGAGTTGCGGAGACTGTGGAAGAGAAAGAAGGAACCCTAGGTTTGTCAAAGGATTTGGTAAGGAGGAGGTTTGTGAAGAAGAGAGAAGATGAGGAGGAGGAGGATAGATATGGAAGTAGGTTCAAGTTGCGAAACGGGAAGCAGGTTTGCTGTTTTGAACGCTCTTGTGCTATTTTTAGGTGGTTTTGGTTTGTGCAATTTCTGTATTGAAAAGTTTGAAGGTTGTGTTTGGATCAAGCGTAGGCTAAAGCTACGTTCACTTGTTAGGATAGTAGTGCAGAAAAATGATTCCCGGAAAATTATGGTGGTGTGAAGTGAAGAGTATGAAAAGTGTTTTCCTTAGTAGTTGTTTGGTTTATATGAAGAAACTAGTGTATGGACAAGATTCGAGCAAAATCTTGTACTATATTTTGTTGGGACAAGTTTTGAAGGAAAGCTAATCCTTGTAAAATAAAAAATTTGTTGGTGTTGTCCCACGACTTTCCTACTAATCGAACACATTAGAAGTGCATGCAAGTTTAACATCCGTACTTTCCTTGGCCTGCTATTGAACGGGGCCTATGTTTGGAAGTTGAGGAAAGAAGTGGAAAAGAAGAGAAAATTTAAAAATTTTCCTCTCATTTGTTTGGTTTCCAAATAGAAAGAGAAAGGAAAAGGAAGAGAAAGGAAAAAGAAGAGAAAATTAACTACTTTTTTTCTCTCCTTCTCTCTCCCATTAGTGCAAATTTTCCTCTAATCTTTCACAAACCAAACAAAAGAAAATAACAAGTTTCTTCCCCATTTCTTTCCCATTTCTCCTTTTTTATTTTCTCTTCTCTTTCTCTTCTCTTCCACAACTTCCAAACAGGAGGGAAGAGAAAATACAAGAAGTTTCGGTTTACAAATTTGAGAAATATTTCCCTTTCAACTTTTCTTTTTCCTCAATATACCGATCCAGGAATTCAGCCCAAGACAGGGATTTGTTTAGGGAGTTAATAGGGAAAAGAAAATTCGGAGGACACTTTCATTTTGTGAAGAGATATCCCCTACAGTTTCTTCTACATTCGAAAATCTGTCTGTGAATGATCGAAATACGGCCCTAATATGTGAAGAATTAAAACCTTAATATGTGAAGTTCTATTGATTGGACTATATTAATGTTAAAAATTACGTTTTGACAGAGTGTAATAGTCCAACTTACAATGGGAAACCTGAGCTGTATATTTGTGCTTAAGAAACTGTTCATAATAACGCTACGCCTGTGAAGCGTGGTTACTTTAAAGCCGCATCTCACTCCTACCAGTAATGTACCAGAACCTGTACTTGGCACAGTCCTTGTAATTGTGCCGGGGTACATGAAAGTGACGAAACATGTACCAAGATTTTTATCTTTGATTTTTGCGTGCCCCAGAAGTAGCCCAATAGATATCAATCAAGCCGTACCCAGTATAGAGATGAAGCTAACTTGTTATGACTTCATTTTTGAATGCCTAGGAGGATTATAGAATAAAGATTTTGGTCCTTAGGTTTCGTACTTTAATGACATTAAAGCCTGATTTGTACCTTAAGCTTGGCGTTAAACAGTTATTTGATGTTGGATTCTTAATCACACTAGTCATTTAGCTATTTCCTTTATTTGAAGTGTTATTATTGCTTGTGGTACATTGCTTTATAAGGTAGAAATACATTTGTTATAGCTGTACCTGTACCCTACGTTTTTATAGGTTTTGCCGTACCCTATTTTACCAGTACCCGTACTTGTATCTGTGTAAACGTGCTTCTTAGGTGGCTTAGAAAGAGTTACACAGACTGATTGTGAGCATGTCAGGTTTTTGAAGAGAAAGCCTATCTTGTGGGCACTGAGCGCAAAGGTGACACAGCGGACACCTTTGGTGTAGAAGAGTCACTCAAGGAACTGGCCCAGCTGGCTGATACTGCTGGATTGATGGTTGTTGGTTCTACGTATCAGAAGTAAGTATATTGTGATTCCTTCAAAGATTGCAAGACTTGGATTTTTCTAATTGCTTATTGTGCTTTCATATTGCCTGAGTTTTAGCTCATTGTTTTTTTTTATTTTTATCATATTGATTTTTTACACCTGTTATTTGGTATAGACTTGCTGCTCCAAACTCAAAGACTTATATTGGATCCGGAAAGGTTGCAGAAATCAAGAGTGCGATTGATGGATTTGGTGTTGAGACCGTGATATTTGATGATGAGCTTTCAGCAGGGTTGGTTACTACTGACCGAATGCCTTTATTTACCTCCGTCCTGTTTTCTTTGTATATTTCTGGTTTTTTCGACAAACAAAACATGCATCAAGTGGAGCTTAACTCCAGCGAATTACCCACTTTAGACTTGCCTGCTGACCAAACTATGAGATTTGAGATTTGTGATCATTCGAAAGTTACTTCATCTTGGAGCAACTGAATGTTCTTATATCTCGCTGGTTTTGAGTTTGGGCAAAGGGTTGCAGCATATGATTCGTTGGAACTATACTTATTTTGATTTGACTTTATTAATTGTTTCAACTCTTACTGCCATGATCAACGGTATTTTCTGTTTTCCTCTTTCATTGCCTATTTTAAGAAAGCCTATGCATCATGGCAAATTTCACCTCATAGTGCTCCCAACTTCTGCTGCCTAATGGTTTTCATGCATGTGTTCAGTTTGTGTTCTTGCTTGACTTTTCAAATAGAAAGGAATTTTTAGAATGCTAATTTGCAGGCAATTGCGGAACCTAGAAAAAGCTTTTGGTAAAGATGTTAGAGTTTGTGACCGCACTGCCCTAATTCTGGACATCTTCAACCAGAGGGCAGCAACACATGAAGCATCTATACAGGCAAACTAAAAACTCTTCTTTGAGATAGTTTTTAGTTTTCTGGATGCATCCTGTCACTTTAGGCTGACAAGAGTCAACTCGTTTAGGTTACTTTGGCACAAATGGAATATCAACTACCCCGACTTACAAAAATGTGGACTCACCTCGAGCGTCAAGCTGGTGGTAGAGTCAAAGGAATGGGTGAGAAACAAATTGAGGTGGACAAGCGTATTTTACGCGATCAAGTAAGCATCTTTCTTCCGCTGCCAGAAGTTTTATATGTTTATTTTTTCCTTTGATGAGGCAATGTTGTAATTATACCCTGTCTAAACATTTGGTGTCCCAAGGAAACATGTCCCCGATCTTTTTCTTTCTAGTAAACTTGAGCTTCTCATTTATGCAGAGTTCCTTAACATATGTATTGGTCCCATTTTAACGTGTTAAAAGAGCCACCATTGGGTGAAAACCTGTGGACAAAGACCTGTATAATCTGTACATCAAATCTTTTTGAATAAACAAATCCTCAAAATCATCCTGAAAAGTGTCGAAAAGATTCAATGTCGGATCAACAGCATCCGATTTCCAGGTATATCATAAAATTCCACTCTTTGATTTTGGAAATGTTAAAAATGGCTCTTCCTTTTCATTAAAATCTTGGTTGTGTTGTCCCCAAATTGTCCACCATTGCTTAAGTTATCAAATGTCTAGCCTTCTCAATTCTTTTCATCAAGTGTTTATTTAGATCATATTGCAGTATTTTGGGTTGCAAATAGTGGATGTTGCATCTTAGTACACTCCATAGGTTACCCAAAGGTTTTCTGAAATAAGGATATCGTCTCAATTTGTGTAACACAGGTCTTTCTGGAGTTTGTGCTAAGTTTTGTCTTATCTTTATATTTGACTTTCTTTTGGTTGAGTTTGTGTTGACAGATCATTATTCTTAAAAAGGAGCTGGAGTCTGTTCGGAAACATCGAAAGCAGTACCGTAACCGACGTGGTTCTGTACCTGTTCCCGTCGTTTCTTTGGTAGGAAAACATATGAATTTGGCACAGTAAATCACTCACGTTCCATTCTTTCTCTTTTTTGTCTGCCCCCTTTTCTGGAGAAAGATGATTTAATACTAGTTGGGTAAACTTTCAGACGATGACATGATCTTATGGTGTTAGGTTGGGTATACAAATGCTGGAAAGAGTACACTTTTAAATCGATTAACTGGGGCTAAGGTTCTTGCTGAGGATCGCCTATTTGCAACCCTTGATCCAACTACTAGAAGGGTACAGGTCGGTAAGGTGTACGGGAAAAAGACTTTGAAAGAGAATTCTATTGTAGACATGTTTCAGCTTATTTATCTTTTTCTGTCCCAATTGGCTGAGTGTCAACGTGGTCTGCAATTTTGAATATTATAAACATTTTGGCCGCAACGTTAGAGATATGTGTTTAGTTGGTTCCCACCACAAACGCAGTTCTGTTTATCCATCTAAAATAAGGGTTTTATAGGAATTTCAGTACATATATGATGTACGTTATTCGAAAAACACATATCTTGCTGTCTAATCTCCATTTGGCTGGATACAACTCCAATATTGTTTTTCTGTTTTGGTTTTCTGTCCAGATGAAGAATGGGAATGAATTTCTTCTTACGGATACTGTCGGATTCATTCAAAAGTTACCAACTACACTGGTAAGCTCTGTTAGATCTTCAAGTTGCACGTATCTCAACCATTATTACTCTCACGGTTTATCTCTCAAGGATTCTGGTATTTTTCTTTTCTCGTTTATTTCAAACTGATTAAAGTAGAGCTTCTTGTAGATGTCGAACGGAATCAAGAAAGTTGTCCATGTCAGTTTCTTTGTTCCTCTTTTACCAGTACTTCTTGATGCAGGTTGCTGCCTTCAGGGCAACCTTGGAGGAAATTTCGGAGTCATCCCTTCTTGTGCATGTGGTAGATATTAGGTATGACTGGTGAATTAGTAAAGATGATTTATCTGTGATCTACAAAAGACTTTCTCATAAGGATGTTTTGAAGTTCAGCCATCCACTGGCAGAGCAACAGATAGATGCTGTGGACAAAGTTCTTGCAGAATTGGATGTGGTGTCAATTCCAAAGTTGATGGTGTGGAACAAGGTGAGATGCGTTAGCTTTGCTGCACTTGGGATTACGTCTTGCACCTCTATTTTTTGTTTTTTACATGTTCTCATGATGTAGTTCATTTTCACAATGTCCCTTTATAATTCCCCAGCCTAGTTGTGTTACACATAACGAACATACTTATGTGTAGGGTTTAGTATGCTAATGAGACAAAAGGGGAAAAAATAATGTGGCTGGGGTGTACCCACGTGGGACTTGGGTGTGTGTGTGGGCTGTGGCTAGCTGATGATTTAGTGTGCCTAGGTTGGGGTTTTGTTGGAAAGTGGAGTGGTGACTCAGGTGTGTGCTAATGTGTGCATGCATGAATATATATGTACAATGTTCTGACAGTAGTAGACAAGGTCACAGACTCACAAGAACATGGGGAAAAAAGAGAATAAGGGAAATGGTGCAAGGAGGAGGGAAATGAGAGACAATAAAACAGAGACCGCGGGCAAGGGAAAAAAATAGGGGGGCCAAGTCCCTCGATCAACGTTGAGATGGTATCCGATTGAGACAAGATTTAGTATGTCTTTGACGGTATCGAAGGCTATGTTTTTAACAGTAATGATGTTGGACTAAGGTAACTGGAAGTACATGATGCACTCCAAATCTCCAACGTATTTCCTTGTGGTCCCACTTGCATTC
Organism: Vaccinium vitis-idaea; assembly: GCA_963854785.1. Taxonomy (NCBI): domain Eukaryota; kingdom Viridiplantae; phylum Streptophyta; class Magnoliopsida; order Ericales; family Ericaceae; genus Vaccinium; species Vaccinium vitis-idaea. The sequence goes on along the minus strand of OY978226.1, from coordinate 33,756,340 downwards.
CTTTTGATTACCATGTGTTTATTGAACTCTTTGAATTCTTGTTGAGTTATGTGACAATTTATATTTGTGGTGGTTGGGTGCCGGGTAATTGGTTTATATATGGCCCGAGTGAATTCGCTTACAGCTAAGCCAATAGCCAGATAAGACACACAGTAGGCTTAGTGAGGCGGCTGAGGCCAATCACTTGTCATATATTGAGGAGGGCTGGGTACGAGGTCCTATTATGTGGATCGTTGTTTGAGTCCGTGCCTATTATTGGTTGAGTTGCTCTTACATATGTTTTACTTCCGCTTGTATCCATAGATTGCAGAATGTCATAAGCCTTCGAATATATTTAGTAGTAATGTTGTCCTTTTATTTACTTGGTGATAACTGATCCATTGTTCATCTGGTACGTTGAATTGTCTTGCTGATGTTGAACATTCATTTTTCTGTTGGTGAGAAGTGTTTGCTATGCTCACTGCGATTAATGACCAATTACTTGTGTGTTATTCAAAAAAGGTTGATAAAGCTAGTGACCCTTTGAGAACCAAATTCGAAGCAGAGAAAAGAGAAGATACAATATGCATCTCTGCCCTTAGTGGTGATGGATTGGATGAATTCTGCAATGCAGTTCAGGACAAATTGAAGGTACTGAATTTATTTCAATTTTGTGATATATCGTTTAAAATTCTTGTTTGTTTAAAGCCTTTTATTTATTTTTTGCTCTCCCAAGGATTCCATGGTATGGGTGGAAGCGTTGATTCCATTTGACAAAGGAGAGTTTCTCAGTACCATACATCAGTTTGGAGTGGTCGAGAGAACTGTAAGCATTGTTTTCTGCACCTTGAATAAGCATGTTGTTTTCCTTCCCTTCGTTCATTCTTTGATCTCAGTTAACGGCTCTCTCTCTCCTATCATCTTTGCTGCTTTATGTGGTTTCTTGCATTCAGTTTCTTTGTGTAGTATTTTCCACGTGTTTCATTAAAACTTACCTTTGACTTTTATGTCGATGCACTCCATTGTTAAGTTGGTAGATTTGTCAATCGATCACAATCATAACTCCATGTGCAGAGCATATGTTAAGCATGCATCATGTTGCTAGACTTGCTAGGTCGGTACCATATGCTAATTAGTATTTGATTTATGAGAAAGTACTTAAAATAAGAGTGACTTCGTAATATTGTTAGCTTGTTTCGCGTATATCAGAGAGTTTATTCGTGTTTCAACTTATATGTTCAGTTATACAGAGAGATGGATCAGCTATTAATCATGGTTGCGTAAAAAACCGTTTGAAACACAGTGTTGGTTTTCTTGGTCATAGAGAAAATTCAGAGATATAAATATGGACCATAAAATGGTAGCTCATGGTGTAAGGGAAAATTATGTTGTCTTCAAGTTCTGATCTTGGCAAGATGTCATCCACAACCATCACCATAAATCTCTGGCTCCTGGCCCCAACTTTTGATATTCATCAACTGAAATGATACTTGCACATCTTGCATTATCCGTGTTATTGATCGTTCAATTTCAGACTCTTAATAATCATACAATAGTTGATTACCGTGGAATAGGTGAAAATTGTGTGGACGGGTACCGCCATGTGGTACCCGTAGGCGCATCCAAGCCGTCCAAAGATATTTTGGATGGCCCAGATTTGTTGGAGTAAATTTGCCCCCAAAATTTACAAAAACGCCACCCTTAAATCTGGGCGGTCCAAAACATATTTGGACGGCTCGGATGCGCCGACGGGTACCACCTGGCGGTATCCGTCCGGCACAAAATTTTCTGCTGGAATAGAATTGTGTTTTTTGTCACCATAAAGCCCATCCTCAACTTCAAGTTTTCAAGTGTCACCGTATAAATAAACTCGCACGTTTATTACATCTATATATTTGAGCATCTGACTTTGGCAAAGCATATAGATGCATAATGTGAACATCTTAGCTTGTGCTTATTTGTTGAACATTATTTTTTGAATTTACAGGAATATACGGAGAATGGGACAATGGTCAGGGCTTTTGTGCCTCTCCGGTTTGCAAGGCTCCTCACTCCAATGAGGCAACTTTGTGTACCATAACCTTATACTCTTTGTAATTACAGCCACATCTAAAGCGAGAGAAAACAGAGTTCTTCTCTATATCTGTACATCGCCTTCTTCTATTTGTTCAAGCAGAGGTAACCAGTTATCGCTAACTACTGTGAATTCTTGAAAATTTTGTTATCTTAATACATGTGGATACAGTTTGACATCATAGTTTGGTCATTCATTTATTACGTAGATGAAAAACAATATTGCTAGGAGTACCATATATGGAAGGAAACGGCATTTCGCCAATCCAAACTATATATGTAGGTCGACTTTAGAACACTCAGTTTCGTTGTGATTTCATTTCGCCTATCCACACTATATATCTAGGTCAACTTTGGAACACTGAGTTTCGTTGTGGTTTCATTTCGCCTTTCCACACTCGTACTCCTACGAAAGTACTCATACGTCTTTAACATACATGCATACGTCTCAAACATGTAGAGATCTCTCTATTTTCTCCTCTCATTTTCTTCCACCTTCTCCCTTGTAGAAACATCTATATACATACGTCTATGATTTATGTATCATTTATTTATAATAATGCTAAAATGTAATGACTAATTTTTTTTTTTTTGCATATATATTTTCATCAGTCAATATTTAGTACGAATTAAATTTGTACCGCTGAAATAATTAAAAGATAATTATTGGAGAATAGGTATATATTTTTTTTTTAAATGTTCCAACAGTTACCTCGAAAGACATGTGCTTCAATCGTACAAAGCTGCAAAGCGGAGGAAGATAAAGAAACTAAATGAATTGTTAATTTTAATCATTTTTTCTTTCTGCTTTCTAAATATCTAGGACTTTTGTTGTCTTTTGTGGCTGTTTAGAGGTGATGAATTCTTATTAACTTTTACAGATTGGGCAACAACATAATTGGTTTATTTACATGTACCACTTTAGTTGAAATATACATGCTTTTAATAGATGCTACATAATCTCAACTGTATAACATTCCATATTCACCATTATGTAGTTTTTGTTCAACATTAAGCATTCACTTCATTTACTAAATCTTTCATAAGGCGATCGACCCTTTTCACATCAAAAGAGAGGGAATCAGTTCCAATCGTTAATTTTGGTCCACTTACCACTATCGTTAAGGTAGAAACCGTCTGGTCTTGCCTCCCAATGGCACTTAGTCACAAATGAACCTTTACAATGGTGGAGAGCTATTTTTGCATCAAAAACAGCAAAACTTCTGTCCTTAGAATTCCAGTAAAAATGGCAGAAGTAGAGAGTGGACCACAGCTTACTGAGGAAATGCCACTTGAGTTCTTGATCTTCGTGGAGCGTGTGCATGCCTATATCAGTATCTTTTGATTGACAACGAACTTGCAGTGGCGACGGCTTATTCGGAACGCGACTGGTAATTTTAACCTCATTAGGTAATTGAGCAGAAACAATGTGAAATGTCAAGGCAACAAAGAGAAGAAAAGGCAGACGTCTCATTGTATCCCAAAGGATGTCGAAAATTATGTTCTTGTTTGTTATGGGTTAACTTTCTTAATCTCATAATATATAGGCTCAAGCCATAAACTTTCCATATTGTGTAATCGAACACAATCAAATAGTAATTTAGGCAATTAGGACATGAAGTAGAGATTATGTTGATGTTGTTACTCATTACTTGTGGATTTCTTGACTTTTAACGTCAAATATTTCAAATCTAAAGGGATAATAATAACAATGGAAAATTCTAAAGGGTGCCCCTGGGCACAAGTATATTAATTACGCCCTCCGTTCCTTTTTTTTTTTATTGTCGACTAGTCCATTTTAGGATGTCCCTTAATAATTGTGTTTTTTAAAAAGTTAATGGGTAAAAGTTTGTACAATTCTTATTTTGCCCTTGAAAAGTTAGTGGGTAAAGAGTTAATGGGTAAAAGTGAAGAATAATTTTGGAAAGTGGATGTAAAAGTTGATTTAAATGGTGCAAAGTGGAGGTAAAAGTTGATGTGGAATGTGTAATTTGATATCTCTTTATTCTTTAATTAGTTAGATTTTATGAACCAACACACTTAAAACTTAAAAGGGACGGAGGGAGTACCTTTTATTTTATCCCCATTCTTAGACATTACCTTTTGTTATATATATTCCTAGATTTCCTAAATAATCACAAGATATACAAATCCTTACCATCAAATGAAGTCCAAGAAATATAAATCCTTACCATAAAAAGAAGTTAAACGATATTTTGAACGACGAAAATGACTCAACTCTTTATCTTCCTCTATCTTTAAAATAAGAAAAGCAAAAAAGAGGAAAAATGGAAAAGTAGAAAAATACAACACCGCCAATTTTTTAAAAGACAGACAATTTGTTGGCTCAAAAAATTCCCACCATCAACTGGATTAGCTTTTAATTCCCATAAAATTTGCATATTTTCTGTATGCCTATTGTGCATTTTTTTTTTTTTGAATTCTTTTCCAGCGACAGAGAATTGAATCCTATATTTTGTGTGAAGTATTAGAAACTGGAGTTTTGGTCAACTATCATTTTTGCTATCTCACCTGTGTTTCGTGTTTGGCCCTCTTGAATTGAAATTTTATTGATTCCATTGAAAAATAAAATTAAAAAAAAAACTTGTAGAAACTGGAAAGGAAATGAGGGTAAGATTGTCATTAGAAAAGGTATTACAAACATTTATGTCTAATATAGGAAATAGTGGTAAAAAAGTGGTGGTTACCATTAAAAAGAAGAGATTATGTTGAGTTTTTAATTTACTCCTTACTTGTGGATTAGGCCTTCTTGACTTTTACGGTCAAATATTTCAAAACAAAAGGATTACAATAATAATAATAATAATAATAATAATAATAATAATAATAATAATAATAATAATAATAATAATAATAGTAAATTCTAAAGGGTGCCCCTCGGGCGCAAATTTAAGTCTACTGGAGAACCTTTTATTTTACCCATTATTAGACTTATTACATTTTGTTATATCAATTCCAAGATTTACTAAATAGTTACAACATACAAGATTTACTAAATAGTTACAAGATACATAAATCTTTATACCATAGAAAGAAGTCAATCGATATTTTGAATGACAAAAATAACTCTACTTTTTATCTTCCTCTATCTTTAAAATAAGAAAAGCAAAAAGGATTGAACATGCAAAAAAAAAAAAACACAGCCGCGCCAATTTTGTAAAAGACAGACAATTTGTTGGCCGGCCATTAAGTTGGTAGATTTGTCAATCGATTGTGGTCGTAGCCGGTAACTCCATGTGCAGAGTATTTTAAGCATGCATCACGTGGTAGACTTGCTAGCTTGTGGTGTCAATGTGCCATATGCTAATAAATAGGAGTATTTTTCGATAAAGACGTAGAACTTCATTATCTGTGAAGTTGCCCGTACAAACTGCCGCCGGCGATAGGCGGAGACCTTTACGAAGCTAAACTGTCACTACAAGCTTCGGCCTACACAACAGAAACACGGATACAATCAGAAACATTCAATAGAAGTAAATGACTGAAACTAAAACGAAATATCCTCTCCGTCCATCAGAGATTTCCATAGCTGCCGGCATATGAAGCCTCGCCACCGTAAACTTAATAGGAGTATTTGAATTATGAGATAATTAAATTGGATCGATTTTGTAAACTTAATTGGTAGCTTGTCTCACTCACATTAGAAAGTTTATGTTTCAGCTTATATTTTCAGTGATATAAAGAGATGGAGCGTGCGGCGGAGTCAGGATTTTGGTCCGAGGGGGGCGACTTAATAGATACTCCCATCATCATCCCTAAATAAATGTCCATATTGCATTATTCACATTTTTTTAAAAAAAACTGCCTATATTTTGAAATTATAATATTTAAAAAAATTTAAAATTCTTGTATTAAAAAACTAAGTGAACTCTAATAAACAAGATCTATATTGCCTGTGAAAAATATTTTGAGTTAAAAAGTACTATAAGTATTTTCTGAAGAGGTCCAAATAGTGGAACATGCATGGACAATTAGTTATAGATGGAGGGAGTATCGCAGACGTAACCCGTTATAGCTTAACTACTGTGAATTCTAGAAAATTTTGTTATCTTAATACATGTGAATATAGTTGAGATCATAGTTCGACCATTCATTTATTAGATGGAAAACAATATTACTATATATGAAAGCAAACGGCATTTCGCCTATATATCCACATTATATATCTAGGTCGACTTTAGAAAATTGAGCTTCGTTGTGATTTCATTTCGCCTATCAACACTCACATGAAAGTACTCATACATCTTGTACATGACTACGTCTCAACACATGCAGAGATCTCTCTATTTTCTCCTCTCATTTTCTACCTCCTTCTCCCTTGTGGAAACATCTATATATATACATACGTCTATAACTTATGTATCATTTATTTCTAATAATGCTAAAATGCAGTGACTAAATTATTATTTTATATGTGACTAAATTATTATTTTATATATTTGCATCAACCAATATTTAGTACGAATTAAATTCGTACCGGTGAAATAATTAAGAGATAATTATTGGAGAATAGTTTTTTTTTTTTAAATGTTCCAACAGTTACCTCAAAGACATGTGCTTCAATCGTACAAAAGCTGCAAAGGGGAGGAAGATAAAGAAACTAAATGAATTGTTAATTTTAATAATTTTTTCTTTCTGCTTTCTAAATATCTAGAACTTTTGTTGTCTTTTGTGGCTGTTTAGAGGTGGTGAATTCTTATTAACTTTTACAGATTGGGCAACAACATAATTGGTTTATTTATTTATATGTACCACTTTAGTTGAAATATACATTCTTTTAATAGATGCTAGATAATCTCAACAATATAGAGTTCCATATTCATCATTATGCAGTTCTTGTTCAACATTATGCATTCACTTCATTTACTAAATCTTGCATATATAAGACGATCGACCCTTTTCACAACAAAAGACAGATCATTAGTTCCAATTGTTAATTTTGGTCCACTTTTTGCCATCGTCAATGTAGAAGCCATCTGGTCTTGCCTCCCAATAGCAGTTAGTCTTGAATGTTTTAGCGTCATCTCTACAATGGTTTAAAGCTATTCTTACATCATAAACAGCAAACCTTCTGTCTTTAGAATTCCAGTAAAAATGACAAAAGTAGAGAGTGAACCACAGCTTGTTGCGGAATTGCCACTTGAGTTCTTGACCTTCGTAGAGCGTGTGCATGCCTAAATCAAAATCTTTTGATTGACTACGAACCTGCAGTGGCGACGGCTTATTTGGAACGCGACTTGTAATTTTAACCTCATAAGGTGATTGAGCAGAAACAATGTGAAATGTCAAGGCAACTAAGAGAAGAAGAAAAGGCAGACGTCTCATTGTATTCCAAAGAATGTCGAAAATTATGTTGTTGGTTATGGGTTAACTTTCCTTATCTCATTATATATAGGCTCAAGCCACAAACTTTTCCATATTGTGTAATCTAACACAATCAAATACTAGTAATTTAGGCAATTAGGACATAAAGTAGAGATTATGTTGAGACTTGGCCTTCTTGACTTTTACGGTCAAATATTTTAAAGCAAAAAGGATTATAATAATAATAATGGAAAATTCTAAAGGGTGCCCCTGGGGCACAAGTTTAAGTGTATTAATTACTCCCTCTGTCCCAAATTGCTCGTCTCTTCATCTTTTTAAGGAGACAAAATTATTGTCTTAGAGCATCAATATCAGCATCTCTAAGTAGAGAGCAAACTCCTCCAAAACCTCCGAAATCAGCCTCACCAAATGAACTCACCAATTTGAAGATTTCTTAACTTTGCTACAATAACTTAATAAATTTGGTGACCTACTGTTCACTCACCAAAAGAGGAGAAGGGAGGGAAGAGTAAATGTTTGAATAGAGAGTCTGATTCTGTGAGTTTTTGATAAAGTGACTTGCTAAAGTTTGAATAGAGAGTCCGATTTTGTGAATTTTTTGAAAAGTGACTTGCTAAATTATAAAAGGTGTTTTTGAGGTTAAATTTGGTGTTTTTTTTTGTGTGTCAGATAAGGATGCCCTTAGAGTTCCAAAAGTTTCTTTAAAAAATGTGAAGTTTATTAAATTGTTTATATGTTTCAATATGAATCTCAAAAAATATTCAATATGGATCTTGTTTGATGGATCTCAATTAGTTGTTTTATACAAAGGTTTAAAAATCATAAAAAAAAACGTTACAAACTAAAAGATATAAATGGTTTAGAAATGAAATAAAATTTTAAAAACTGTGAAATAAATTGGGAGGAAAATAGTACTTTTAAAGGTAAAATTGGGAGTTTGGTATGATTTGATAGCTGTTTTTAAAAATAGGACCAACATTTTGGGACATCCCAAAATAAAAAAGAGAGACAACAATATGAGACGGAAGGAGTATCTTTTATTGTCCCATTCTTAGACTTATTACCTTTTGTAATATCTATTCCTAGATTTACTAAACATATATATATAAATCCTTACAATAACAAGAAGTCAAACTATATTGTGAATGACAAAAATGGTCCAACTCTTTTTCTTCCTCTATCTTTAAAATAAGAAAAGCAAAAAGGAGAAAAAATAGAAAAAAACGCAGCACCGCCAATTTTTGTGAAAGACAGAATTTGTTGGCTGAAAAAACTCCCACGATCAACTGGATTAGCTTTTGATTCCCACAAAAGTTCCATATTTTGGTATGCCTATTGTCCATTTTTTTCTGAATTGTTTTCCAGCTATAGAGAATTGAATACTATATTCTGTGTGAAGTATTAGAAACTGGAGTTTTGGTCAATTTTCATTTTTGCTATCTCACCCGTGTTTCGCGTTTGCCCCTCTTGAATTTAAATTTTATGATAAAGTACTTCACATATATATGAGTGATTCAAAATGTTTATTTATGTTTCAACATATACGTTCAGTGATATAAAGAGATTATTTTTGTTTTTTTTGAAATGGTGATATAAAGAGATTGAGCTGTTGGGGTGCAGACAACCTTCAGTGTAGTGGTCTATCCCGGGGGTGTGGGGGCGGAGCTCCCACGGGGTGTAATTTCGGCCATAAGGCCCGACCTATTTATTTAGCAGTTTGTTAAATTTAGGGTTATTAGTTTTCAGAGAAAAACAGTAAGAGGCGAGAGAAAACGCAAATCTCAGAGAGATTGCAAGAAGACTGATACTCTTATTTTCGATTTCAAAGTGAATTGGTGTGGATCCCGTGGTTTTTTCTTACGTTGAGGTTTTCCACGAATTCCTGTTTGTGTTCCGATTTCTTAATAGGAGCAGCTATTAATCATGGTTGCGTGAAATACCGTTTGAAACAGTGTTGGTTTTCTTGGTCATAGGAAAAAAATTCAGAGACATAATATGGACCATAAAATGGTAGCTCATGGTTTAAGGGAAAATTATGTTGTCTTTTCAAGTTCTGATCTTGGCAAGATGTCATCTACACCCATGAACCATCACCATAAATCTCCGGCCCCATTCAACGGAAATGTACATCTTGGATTATCTGTGATAATGATCGTTCAATTTCAGACCCTTAATAATCATACAACGGTGGTGAATTCTTGTTAACTTTTACAGATTGGGCAAAAACATGATTGGTTTATTTATATGTACCACTTTAGTTGAAAATATACATTCTTTAACAGATGCTAGATAATCTCAACTATAGAACGTTCCAGTAGTTCTTATTCAACAGTATATATGCAGGTCTTGTTCAACATTATGAATTTAACTTTATTTATAAATCTTGCACAAGACGATCTATCCTTCCACAACAAGAGAGATCATCTGTTCCAATCGTTAATTTTGGTCCACTTATCACCATCATCAATGTAGAAACTGTTGGGGTTGTGTATTTTTTCAAAAGAGTTCTTCAAAATCATTTGTCCTACATTGGCTAGCTAGAACACATTTGTGTTCCTTATATGTGTGGAGGCTTCATTGATTATTGATGAGTTAGACTCAAGAGAGGCCTCGCGCGTGCACGGGTTTTGGCAAAGGTACAAGCCAATTTGGGAAAACCGATCCGGGTGCGCGTTGAGAACCTAGAGCGCAGGGGGGGTGCAAATCCTTGAATTTGGAGCCCTGTGCACAAGTTTTGCAAAAAATTATTTACAGAAAAGATTTTTCTACCGTTACTAAATGTAAAAAAAACGTGTTTAAAGGAGCTCTGCTCCAGCTTTTTTAAACACACCGGAAAAAACATTTCACTACAGAAATTCAGAGAGCAAGAAAAAGGTCGATTGTGTTTTGCATTTTCCGATCTTTTCCCATGCAGAAAAGGTCGAGATAGAGGCTGTATTCTGGGCTGTTTTATCCTGGAGGCGGCGTGGCTGGTACTGCTTGCACAAAGAGGGCGGAGCCGCGAAACATCTTAAAGAGAGCGACCTAGTCCGCGACTCAACCCGAAACAACAGCCAATTTTCTGTGGTATTTCTGTTCACTTTCAGATTCTGAGGTAAACGGTTCCATATTTTTAAAGTATTTTCAACAGAAACCATCTGGCCTTGCCTCCCAATGGCACTCAACCACATCCGATTCAGCTTTACAACCATGTATATATTCTTTCATAAAAAAACAACACAACTTCTTTCTTTAGAATTCCAGTAAAAGAGACAAAAGTAGAGAGTGGACCACAGCTTATTGCGGAAATGCCACCTGATTGCTTTACCTTCATGGAGCGTGTGCAGGCCAATATCCGTATCTTTTGATTGACAACGAACTCGCAGTGGCGACGGCTTATCTGGAACGCAACTGGTAATTTTAACCGCACAAGGTCCTTGTGCAGAAACAAGGTGAAATGTTAAGGCAACTAAAAGAAGAATAGGTAGATGGCTCATTGTATCCCAAAGAATGTCGAAAATTATGTTTTTGTTAGTTATGGGTTAACTTTCCTTATCTCATTATATAGAGGCTCAAGCCATAAACTTTTTCATATTGTGGAATCGAACACAATCAAATAGTAATTTAAGCAATTAGGACATAAAGCAGAGATTATGTCGATGTTGTTACCCATTAATTGTGGATTAGGCCTTCTTGACTTTGGCGGTCAAATATTTCGAAGCAAAATAGATTACACTCCCTCCGTCCGGATTTGTTGGGCCATAAACATACTTTTTCAAGTCAAAAAATGTTTGTCCATTTTCAAAAGTCAAAGGATAAAATATGGAAAAATTACTTTTGATGATGTGAAAACAACAAACACAAAAAGTAATGGAAAAAAAGTTGGAATCCCCAAAACGGATCAACAAATCCGGACGGAGAGAGTAATAACAATGGCAAATTCTAAAGGGATCCTGCTACCCGTACAGACGTGTATGCACAGAAAACGTACAAAGCATGCTTGGGGACCCACTTTTGGGTCTCACACGAGTGATCCGAACCGTTCATTATTCTTAGGACATTTTTCAGAGGGGCCCCACAAAAATTCAGCTCAATAGGACGGTTAAAAGTGGTCGAACCAAAGTCCCACCGTTTCAAGCAAAAGATTTTTGATTGAAATGATGGAACTTTGGTTCGACCACTTCTAATCATCCGATTGAATTGAATTTTTGGGGGGACCCCACAGAAAAATATTCTAAAAACAATGAACGGTTCGGATCACTCATGTGGGACCCAAAAGTGGATCCCCAAGCATGCTATGTACATTTTCTGTACCTATGGGTGCCCCCTCGAGCACAAGTTTAATAAGTACATTGATTACCTTTTATTGTACCCATTCTTAGATTTATTAACTTTTGTTATATCCCTTCCAAGATTTACTAATTAAATAGTTACAAGAGAGAAAATTTCATAATAATAAAAAAAAAAAAACCTGACCTTTGGACTCAATGTCTCACATACACCTGAACTTTAATAAACATTAATTAAACCCCTGACTTTGGCACTCTGTCATCAATTCCCCCCTCTGTCCATTTGCCTTTCAATACTTAACAGAGACTTCTGGTTGGCGCTTACATAGACATTTCTTGGACCTCTTGCCATTAGTTCATTTCACGTCGTCTTCTAGAGCTAACTTCGAGGTCCTACACAAATGATCCGAACTGGTCAATAATTTTAAAATAATTATTCGAGTGGTCCTTGAAAAAATTAGGCCCATCGGATTTTTATAAGTAATTGATCTAATTAGCTCAATTTTTCATTCAGAATTAGGACCATATAGGAAATTTGAAAAAAGTATATAATTGTGTGCTCGGTATTCCCTTGATCCAAACCATAAATATCATAGCGCTTTGGGATGAGCATTCACTTACGTACACAATCAGTGAAAACAATCTATGGATTCGAATCTGTCTTGCTTTGTTATGTCATATGTGAGGTGGAAAGAGTTAAGATAGCATATTGGTGCTATATCACAGGTAACGCTTCTTTTCTTCTTTCTTTTTTTTGAGGACAGAGAGAAAATTTTATAAATCACAACCCAATGCCGGTACAAGTAGATCTAAATGATGCAACTGATTAGAATACAAAGAGACTTGCAACGCCATCACATTTAACCTACACAAACAAAATATAGTGAGACAAAATTTAGCCAAGGTAACACTTCTTTAAATCCTCTTTCTCAAGGTCTTTTCTTATCGTCAACTCAATCTTTGTCTCGATCCCCTTTTTTTTTTTTTTGTATGGCTTCTTTGTCACTCCATTTGTTTATTTTGAGTTTCTTAATCGCTTAATCTTTGATGTTGTGTTCTACTATTGACCTTGATTAAGTTTTTGTTTTCTGTGCATCAACTATAATCATGATATATGTTTCATATGCAAAGAAGGAAAATTCTCCATTTGCTTTCTCATTCCGTACCCCAACCCATAAACATAATTTGAATATATACCCCAAATTACTGAATATGCTAGGAGTTTGCTTTATCGTTTTGTAACGTGACACCATGTTAATTTGAGTTCCAATGATAATGAGAAATGATATCCTAAAAAAGTGTCAGAAACGGAAAAGCTCTTTATTATTATTTTTTTTTTTTGGCATCATATGGTTTTTAGGAATCCGGGGTGGGTGCTATGCAGTAAGTGGATACGGGGTGGGTGTTGTGCAGTAGGTGTTATGCGCCATGTTGTGCGGCAATTTTTGATAAAACTGTACATATATAGTTTTTATCGAAAACTACTTGGATCAAGCCTTCCCGGTCACCTTTTTTTTATTTTTATGATTCCTCTCGGAGAGCAGTAAAACACGTACTGGATCATCAAAATTCAATCAGGAAATGTGAGATCCGCACTTTAAGTAGTTTAAGGGATCCTTTACTAGAAGCCATTCCTATATTTAGAATGAATTAAATTTTTACAGGTAAAATAATTAAAAGTTAATGATGAGAGAATAAGTATTTTATTTTTGTTAAATGTTCGAACAGCTACCTCAAAGACATGCTTCAATCATACAAAGCTAGCATTTATTTTTGTTAATTTTGATCATTTTTTTCTTTATCCTGTCAAAATATCTAGAACTTTTGCTGTCTTTTGTGGCTGTTTAGAGGTGGTGAATTTTTGTTAACTTTGACAAATTTGGCAAGAACGTGATTGGTTTATTTATATGTACCACTTTAGCTGAAATATGCGTCCTTAAAAGATGCTAGATAATCTCAACCATATAACATTCATGTAATTTCTATTCAAAATTATGCATTAACTTCATAAATCTTGCATATGACGATCTATCCTTTTCGCAACAAAAGAGAGATCATCAGTTCCAATCATTAATTTTGGTCCACTTATCGCCATCATCAATGTAGAAACCATCTGGTCTTGCCTCCCAAAAACACTCAGTCATAATCGATTCAGGTTCAGATTTGCAATGGTTTGAAGATATTCTTAAATCAAAAACAGCAAAACGTCTATCTTTAGAATTCCAGTAAAAGTGACAAAAGAAGAGAGTGGACCACATCTTCCGGTGGAAATGCCAGTGGATTTCTTGATCTTCATAGAGCGTGTGCATGCCAATATCGGTATCTTTTGACTGACAACGAACTTGCAGTGGGGATGGCTGATTCGGAACCCGACTGGTAATTTTAACCTCTGTAGGTGCTTGTGCAGAAACAAGGTGAAATGTGAAGGCAACTAAGAGAAGAAAAGCCAGACGCCTCATTGTATCCCAAGAAGGTCGAGAATTATGTTCTTGTTGGTTATGGGTTAACTTTTCTTCTCTCATTATATAGGCTCAAGCAATAAACTTTTTCATATGGTTTAATCGACGCAATCGAATGGTAATTTAGGCAATTTGAACATAGAGTAGAGATTATGTTGATCTTGTTACTCATTAATTGTGGATTAGGTCTTCTTGACTATTACGGTCAAATATTTCAAAGCAAAAGGGATTATAATAATAATGACAAATTCTAAAGGGTGCCCCTCGTGCACAAGTTTAAGTACATCAATTACATTTTATTGTACTCATTCTAAGATTTACTATTATGTTTTGTTATATCCATTCCAAGATTAACTAAATAGTTGCAAGATATACAAATTCTTCCCACAAAAAGAAGTCAAACGATATTTTGAATGATAAAAATGACTCTAACTCTTTATCGTCCTCTATCTTTAAGACGAGAAAAGCAAAAATGAAAAGTTGAAAAAGCACAGTCCCGCCAATTTTGTAAAAGACAGACAATTTGTTGGCTCGAAAAATTCCCATCATTAACTTGATTAGCTTTCGATTCCCACAAAGGTTCCATATTTTCGGTATGCATATTGCCATATTGGCCTTTTTTTTGTTTTTTTAAATTGTTTTCCAAGAACAGAGAATTGCTCCTATATTTTGTGTGGTCAATTTTCATTTTTGCTATCTCACCCGTGTTTCATGTTTCTCTTGAATTGAAATTTTATTGTTTTCATTGAGAAATAAAGTTATAACCAACTTCCAAAAAATTGATAGGAAATGATGGTATGATTGTCATTAGCACAATACGAGAACCCATTCCTTGTAATAACTCTTCACGTTTCTTCCGCCACGCACAAGTATAACCTTGGTTTGGCTAACATTGCATCAGAAAGTCTAGGTGCCCAGAAAGGGCACCTAGAAAGTGAAAAGCAATGGCTGATTTTCAAATTCTGGGTAAATTCTGGATGTGTTTTCTGGGTGCGTAACAGTGCTAGACATTAATAGTTCCCTCAGCACATCGTGCTGCAACGACGCTTAGCAAATCCTTCCGCAACGCACCATCCACCGTCATCTTCACTACCTGGCCTTCATTTTCCAAACACACCCTAGCAGCTAGATATCTGAGGAAAGCCCCCGACTGTCCCCTCCAACAGCCCTATCATTTTGCATAGTTTTCTACTCATTTTGCATAGTTTTCTACGACTTCAACAACATAGACAAATTATGCAACATTAGTAAAGCAATTATCAAGTATAGGGACAGCCAAATCAAAATACGCACGGTTTCGAGCACGCCAAATTTCCCACAGTACACACAAATTTACAAAAAAAACTCCATCACTATTTCACTAATGTCATTTCCCCACCATTCAGTGAACCAGTTCCTAAAACTCACCACCCCCTCCGAATTATAACTCTTCCCTAAACTAGACCAACTCCAGAGTTGTCTAGCAAAAAGGCACAGGCAAAACAAATGGTCTACTATCTCGCCTTCTGCATCACATAACGAACATAATCTGTCACTCAATAAATTTCTCCTTCTTAATTCATCCTTCACGACCAAGAACCGATGGATAAATTTCCATATGAAGAGACTATATTTAGGAGGCAAATTGAATGCCCACAACTTTTTCCAAAGGGCAAAAGGGAAACTCCCTACACCACCCGGATATTTTCCATACAAGCCAAAAAGTATGCGGACTTAACTGAAAAAAACCCCATTTTTTGACCTTGCCCTATGCATACGATCCTCCTTCCCTCGACATGGAATATAGATGGACTTAATCCTTTGTGCAATTTCTATGTGGAAATATTGCCTCCGCCAACGGCTCATGCCAACAATAAGATCTCCAATCTACTAGCCTAACCTTGGTTGAAATCCTCTCTTTTCTCCCTCCAACTTGATGTACCCATTGTCAAGTTTTCTTCAGTAAATTTTATTGCCATTTCAAAAAAAAAAAAGTGGTCTTATATGAACTTTTTTTAACTTCGGCCAAAAAATTTATATTTTTCTGATTCCTCTCGTCGATACGAATAATTAATCTCCAAAAAAAGTCATTTGACAAATTTTATAAACTTTTTGCCTAATGACTTTTTTCCGGTATTTTAAATTTTTTTGTAATTTTGTAATTTTTTTGGAGATTAATCATTTTTTCCGGCATTTAATGCATTTTTCGCTTGCCACATTAGCATTTTCCATCATTAATTTGAAACAATAAGGACGAAATTGACAAAAAATATTTTGTAATGACGAAATTAAAACTTGGTATATTTTGTAGGGACTAAAATTGTAAATAAACCTACTTTTTACATTCTTCATGTACTTATTGTAAGTACAATAGCAAGACCCTTGTAAAATTTGCCTTTTGTTGCAAGACCCTTGTAAAATTTGCCTTTTGTTTTTACTGTATTTGTTACAGTAAAAACAAAAGGTTGAGTTGTAAATAAATTCGGTGCATAGCATCGTCGGTTCGTACGCTTGTGCATATCACTACCCGAAGTCCACTGGGCTGTCTCTAGCCTGCCTTTACGAACTAATTGGGCAACATATAATTGGTTTATATACATGTAAACAGCAGTGCTACATACACAAAAAACTTAGTCAGATATGTATCTAGAATTTGAAATCAATGGCTTAGATTCACTTGGAAATATATCTGAGCCACTGATTTCAAATTCTGGGTAATTTTCTGGGTAAGTTTTTTGGGTACTTAGTATTTTTCATATGTAAAACTTTAGTTGAAAATATATACATACTTAACAAATGCAAGGTGATCTTAATTATATAATTGGTTTATTCAGCATTATGCATTAACTTCATTTATAAATCTTGCATAAGACGATCTACCATTTTCACAACAAAAGAGAGATCATCAGTTCCAATCATTAATTTTGTCCCAGTACCCCCCACCATCGTTAATGTAGAAACCATCTGGTCTTGCCTCCCACTGGCACTCACAAACATCGGATTGAAAAAAACAATGGTAATGTTTTATATTCTCATCATAAACAGCACAACTTCTTTCTTTAGAATTCCAGTAAAAATGACAAAAGAAGAGAGTGGAGAACAATTTTGGACGGAAATGCCACTGGATTGCTAGACCTTCATAGAGCGTGTGCATGCCAATATCAGTATCTTTAGATTGACAACGAACTCGCAATGGTGACGGCTTATTCGGAACTCGACTGATAATTTTAACCCTCTGAAGTGCTAGTATGCCAATATTAGTATCGTTGGATTGATAACGAACTCGCAGTGGCGACGGCTTATTCGGAACTTGACTGGTAATTTTAACCCTAGAAAGTGCTAGGGCAGAAACAAGGTGAAATATTGTCAATGCAACTAACAGACAGAAAGGCAGACGGCTCATTGTATCCCAAACAAATGTCAAAAATGATGTTTTTGTTGGTTATGGGTTAACTTTCCTTGTCTCATTATATATAGGCTCAAGACAGACTTTTCCATATTGTGTAATCGAACACAATTAAATACTTAGTAATCTAGACAATCAGGACATAAAAGTAGAGATTATGTTGATGTTATAAATGTGGATTAGGCCTTCTTGACTCTTACGGTCAAATGGTCAAATATTTCGTAGCAAAAGGGATTACAATCAAATACTTCATCCGTCACTTTTTATATGTGTTGCTTCGTATATCCAATTTATTGAAGAAAATCACGATTACTCATTTCACATCAATTTTTATCTCCACTATACCCCTTTTATATCAAATTTTACCTCTACTTTCTATAATTATCCTCCAATTTACTCATTAATTTTTCTTATTAATTTTTCAAAAGGCAAAACAATAATTGTAACTTTTACCTATTATCTTTTCAAAACACACTTATTATGGGACAATCCAAAATAAAATACTTAACAATTAAAAAAGGACGGAGGGAGTAGTAATTTAGGCAATTAGGACATAAAGTAGAGATTATGTTGATGTTACTAATTAATTGTAGATTAGGCCTTCTTGACTTTTTCGGTCAAATATTTCGAAGCAAAAGGGGTTATAATAATAATGGCAAATTCTAAAGGGTGCCCCTCGGGCAAAAGTACATTAATACCTTTTATTGTCCCAATTCTAAGATTTATGTACCTTTTGTTATATCCATTCCAAGATTCACTAAATAGTTACTCCCTCGGTCTCTTTTTAATTATTCGCTATAAGAATGTGCAATTTCAAACCCTTAAAAAATAAATTTGTCTATATAATTTTTGAATTTGTCTTATACCAAATTAAAGTGCTCATTGTCTACTATAATTTGGTGTAAAAAAAATTTAAAAACATTCTACGGAATCACATTTTTTAACGCTCACAAAAATTCAAGTTTCTCAAACGAGACATTTTAAAAAGGGACGTAGGGAGTACAAGATATACAAATCCTTCCCGCAAAAAGAAGTCAAACGATATTGTAAAGACCCATATATTCTTTTTCTACAGAGCGGACGAAATGACTGAAAGGACTATTCATAAAGATGATGGAGCAACTTCTAGTTACTCCCTCCGTCCCAAAATATGGTCCCTCGTTCCATTCTAATCGGATAGAAAATCAATTATATCTTTCAATCGGTAATGCATTTCATATGCAATATTAATCTTGTTTGATGGATCTTAATTAAATCTAAAATACAAGTTTTTTAAATCACTTAAAACATTATAGATTGTGAGAAATATTACATTGAAAAGTGACACGAACTTTCAAAAGGAACTATATTTTTTGGACGAAGGGAGTATTTAATTTGGAAAATGATAATGCCAAACGGTTTTGATATTAACACCCCCTTTAATTTTAATTCGTTTAATTCACTCGTTATCCATCGAAAATCCGTCGGCCGGAATAACGAGTCGACTGTAACCGGACATGCGAACATGTTCGTGCAATCTGGGATATCGTACGACGGGGATGGAGGTCTGTTCCATTTCGGCCCGATTAGCGCCGGGTAAACCCATTTTCGGCCTCAATTCGAGATATCTTGTCCGTCGAAGAACCCTAACAACGTCGTACTTCCCTTGCCGTTTAAGAGCTGGTATTGCAAGTCAAGAAAACGAGAAATCTGAATCGTCGGAGCCTGCAAATCGGATGTTTGTCATGGGAATGGGTTTTGTGGGCAGATTCTTCGCACTTGGTTTGCAGAGCCATGAATGGTACCTAATCTCTCAATTAACAAGAACTCATATTTTGGCTGAATTTCCACTGCGGATTTTTTGTATTTTCTGTTTTGTTGGATTAAAAATTTTCAAATCAACAAGTTATTCTTCTCTTCACATTACATCAATTGATTTGACAAATAGTCTAAAAATACCGAAATTAGGAAATAAGTACTACTTTTTTGTGTTATGTGGATATGGTTGGACTTTAAGCATGAATATTAGCTATTTTAAAACTTATTCTTGAAATGAGAGTATTGGGTTACGGTGATATGATATTAATGTGATGTTTTATGCACTAGTGTGTCTAAAATATCAGAAATGAGATCATCTTTTTCAGATTCTTCAGACTTCAGACATCAGAAATATCAAAATGTTTGAGGATTTTGCAATGTTTGAAGTGCTTTAGATTCTTCAAACATTAACTCACCCTTCAACTTCTTCTTCTCTCTTCATATTTGTTTGACATATGAGTAGTATCCTCAAGTGCGGAATCCTTCAACAAAAGGGGATTTGATATTTGAAGAAACTGTTGGAGGACATAATTAAGGTAGCAAAGTACTGTACACTTTTGACAATAGAATTTAAAGAGTCTGCTGGAGTGAGCTACAAAAACCCATTCTTTAAATTACATATAGTGACTTGTGAGGTAGCAAAGTACACCTTTTTTTTTATGAGAAATTTAGAGTTTCTGCTAAAGATGCTCTAATGCGTTATTTTTACACTTTGGTTTCTTGTACTCTTTTTTTTCCTTTTGAATTTAACGAAGTAGGCTCATGGAATTCATATTCATTAGGGGTGTATCAGGGAGTTGCACTAGCCTTGTGAAGAAGAAGAAACTAGAGGAGGAAATGGGATTTGACGTTTACCTTTTCAACGCAAATGAACCAGAGTGAGTTTCTGTGCTTGTTTTTGTTCTCCTCCATGCCATGCTTTTAATCAAATTCGGTTCAAATTAGAAGATACTTTTTGTGTATTTCTTTTCAGACTCGAAGTCCTTAATATTTTGAACCATCACACGCACCTCATAGTCTCCATGCCTCCCCTTGTTGGAATTGGTGACCCGGTACAAACGATTGTGCTCTTAGAAGTTGGAAACTTTTAACTCAATTCGGATTTTTTTTTTTTTTTTTGGTGGTTATTTCTCTCCACGTTGGTTCCTTATGCTCTTGCATGTTCTGCAGATGCTGCAACATGAGGAACTTCTGAAGAGTATGCTAATGGAAGGAAACCTCAAGTGGCTCTGTTACTTGTCATCAACTAGTATGTCTTGGTTATGGTTTTTCTTTTATAGGATTTTATGATTGCTAACTTGCTATATTGAACTATCATGGTGTTAATTGTTGGAAACTACTGAAGCGAACTCTGAAGCCGAGGCAAAAATAAATGCACATGGGAAGGTATAATCAGGGATACTTGTATATTGACGTGTGTTCAAATATTGTCGTATCCACTGTGTTTCATTGCTAAGTGAGCTACCCTGTTTCAAATCAAATATTAGTTATTCCTTCCTCAGATCCACTGCTGATAGAAAATGGAACAAGTCCGTCATTTTCACATTAGCACAAAAGATGTCATCGTAAATTCTTTACAGAGTGACAGTGACGATAAATGTTTCATGGCTTTCTGTTTAATAGGGTACTTGTCGTCTTACTTTTTTTGAAAGTCGAAGTCAACCTAACAGCAAAGTTTGAAGGGTTTGATAATGCATAGTAGTATAGCTCCCTTAATATTCTGCCTGTTTCATCACTGTTCCATCGATCTCTTGATTTTGTTGATTCACTCTTCTCTTGTTTTCTGCACTTGAGATCCACTTCACCGGTTGGAATCAGGGTGTCAACTTTTGCGTATCGTTCCTTGGTTGAGAAAAACATCATGTTGATTATCCATCATAATTCTTTGAGTTGATGTGAACATTTATAGTGTTGCCTTCTACAACCACATTTGAAGATCAACAAAGCAGCATCTGAACTTTTCCTTGCTCTTATATGGAATGTTCATTTCTTTTCTTGAGACCTGTATTCTTTTCCCTCGGGTTTCTAAATTAGTAAATTATATTCCCTGAACTAATATATTTGTATCTACTATCATGTCAAAGGTGAATGTTATGACTAACTTTTAAATAATAACATGTGTTAAGGACCCCGAAAATGCCTTTTTCTGCGTAGGTTCGGTTCGTTTTTCGTTGGGGCAACCAATTCACCTTGTGCCTCATTCCTTCGATCAAGCATTCTTTGGATTATTCATGGAAATTCTAGAGGCACTAACTAGGTTACCAACTAATTTACTAAATGTGAATATGGCTGTTTTTTAGTGGATAAACCTACCCATGTATTGCATGTGGTAGTGCCATGCAACCCTATGACATTATAGAAGAAGACATGACCAAAAAACTTAGGTACATTTTTTCTTTATTCGACTTTGTTACATTTAGTGTCCTAGTCTGTGAACTATTTAGTTTTTGCAGCATTGCTCTATTATTTATTGTATCCAGTCAACAAGTACCTCAATGTTACTTGGCATAGTTTTAAATTTCTAATTCCACTTGCAGGTGTATATGGTAATCGTGGTGGCATGTGGGTGGATGAAGAGTAAGTGTTGGTCAATCAAGCACTCCATTTGAGTGTCTGTATGACAAGCTTGCATCAATTATCATTAATAGATTTTGGGTGAGCTTGTATCAGTTATCCAGTACGCCCTGCAAATGAGAAGGCTAAAGCGAGGTTAGCTGCTGAAGAAGGATGGTTAAAATTGGGCCATGATCTTGGGATCTCAACACAAATATTTCGACTTGGAGGTATCTATGGCCCTGGCAGAAGGTGGTTGTTTTGAGCCTGAAGGCCCTGGCCTGAACCAATGAAAAACTACTTTCATATCCTGACTTACGCGAAAAGCTTTCTTTTCCCCCTTTTCTTGGTGTGTTCGTCCTTTGGACGAATCATGGGCATGAGGAGTTGTATACAGAGTGAAGTTTAGCTTTACTTGCTTCTTTTCTCCATTATTTTTGGTAATAGGAAAAATTTCTCATCCTACAGCCTCTGGTGTGATGGAGCCTATCGCAGGTCTAGATTTATTCCATTTGAAGGATGACTCTCTTACGAAACTGTTTGTATTGCAGTGCCGTGGATACCATAATCAAGCAGGAGCCTTTATCGGAGCTTCAGAGAATGAGGGCATCCAGGCAATACACTTCCAGAGTTCATGTAGCTGACATTTGTCAAGCACTAAGGGCCAGTATTTGTAACCCTTCCTCAGGGTAAGTTCATATATGAACCTGAGCACTAGCCACTAAGTTTAATTACTCCCTTTCAGCTCAATTTCTGAGAAATCTGCTAAGATGATAAGTTTTAACTTTTAAGACATGGAATCCAAAGATTCTGCAACACAAGAACCCATACACGGTTAAGGAAGAAGAAACAAGTAGTTTCAACAAAAAAATTTGGATAACAAGTAGTTTGTTTTCTTCTTTTTTATTTTTTATTTTTATGGAAGTACTTCTGATGGTGGTTGCCCTCCTATCTTATCATAGCTTTATTTCCTAAGTTACTAATTATCACAATGAAATGTTTGTCAGTTGAATAAACATCCAAATAAACATGCAGGTTTTGGGCGTTGACAAATGAACATACAGAGAGAAACAAGCCTCTTGTTCTAATGAAAAAGATTGCTTTTATAGTTGCTCAAGTATCATTCAATTTAAATGACAGAATGAGCTAATAAGAGCGCCATATATATCCGACCTTTCTTTTTATCGCTCTGTTTTCTTGAATAATTTGATTTTCATGTTGCAGAAGAATCTATAACGTGGTGGATGATGATCCTGCCCCACGCATAGAGGTATTCTCACATGCATGGGACTTGGTTAACAGAAAATGGCCTGGACATATGAAGCAAAGTGTCTCTCCCTATATGACAGAGTCATTCACAACGGAAAGCATTTGCCGAGGAGAGAAGCGAGTCTCCAATGCGCGTATAAAGGAAGAGCTTGGGGTGAGATTACTCCATCCTAGTTATAAATCAGGATTGAAAAGCATCATTGATCATATGGATAACCCTTTTTCATAGCCCCTGTTATTCATGAGAAACAATCCTCATTGAGCGTCACAAATGACAACATTGTCCTGGATTTTGTAACAGCTGTATTTCATTTTGTTTTTTTCTGCCTTTCTCTGCATACTGCATAGTTGTATTTGGGTAGAGTACTCAGCTTTGTTGTGATTTTTGCTTTCGGAGTTATTAATCAGTTTTTTCATAAATGAGAGAGTAGTAGTGGGCCCGCTTTTATCTTTGGATCTTGGAAAAGCCTTAAGCCTTTGTGTCATTCATCTGCAAGACCATTAAGTTACATTTGGGCCTGGCCCATTATCACCAGGATAAGGAAAAAACAACTTCAACTGAGACCAAAATAACCACAAAATATATATATATATTATTTTTTTTCAATTTTAGGAAACGCAACTTATGTTGAATAAGCATTCATTATATTTTCTTGTTTTTTGTTCATACCTTTGGATCCTTTGTTGTATCTGTTTTTTTAGGCCTACAGGCTGCTCCATCTCTCTAAAAATGCTTATTGAGGCAATAAACAAGGCTGAAGGTGAACGATACGTTATAACATGGAAAAAAGACGAAACGTAATTTAATTACACAAAACTTTACTGCTCATTACAAGAAATGTTGTCAACAAGGGATCCCAAATTTTAATAATTTGATTTGAGATGATGACATTATAACCTAATTAGAAAATATAGATGAAACACAATAGAGTTGTCCTGTATGCATTAACATTAATAGTGTATTTGGTGAGCATGTCATTTTCAGTTTTACATCACAATCACTGTGTTGCCTTCCATGCAACAGCCCATTTACAAAAGCAAAAAGGTTGTGGTTGTGATTAATGAAATTTTTGGTCACTGTGTTGCCTTCCATGAAACAGCCCATTTACAAAAGCAAAAAGGTTGTGATTAATGAAATTTTTGGTCATTCCACATTAATTCAGGCATGTTCCGCTAAGCTTGACTTTTTGACTTTTGACTTTATGTAAACTGAATATGGTCTGTCTCGTAAACTGTGAAAAGACAAAAGACTCAAGAATTCATTTAGTGAAACGGGGTTTTAGTGATTTTTTTTTCTTTCCCCCCTTATATCCTGTTTGACATACAGTATTGTCTAAGAAATTGGTCTCACACAAAAGGCTGGTGTGATTTTGATATAGAGCCGATTCCTTGATATGCATACTCCAATCACAATTCTTCATACATACTCCAATCACAATCCTTCATATCTCCATTTTAGTAAAATCCTCTAAATTCACTTTTTGATAAACTCTATTTTGAAAGATTTAGAGTATTATTTTATCAAAAAGTGAATTTAGAGGATTTTACTATTCATACATACTCCAATCACAATCCTTCATCTCTATATTCACCCTCTATTTCAAATATTCTCTCATTTTCTCCCCAGTCATTATACACTCTCACTCAAAATCTAATAATTTTGCATTTTTTATTCAAAAAGTAGGTTTGGAGGATTCTCGAAAACTTTTTTCAATCTTTCAAATATGGGGGATGAAAACCAATCCTCCAAAAATGGAGGCAAAAATGGAGGATTAGTTGGAGTGCAAATTTCCTCAAAAATGGAGGAATGGGGAGAGATTTAATTTGGAGGTATGGAGTATGCACTGGAGATATGCTCTTATAACGTTAGATTTGATGACCAATTTTCGCTGCAACTGATTTTCAGTGTTTTGCAATGAAGTTTCTGTTTTCTCAAAAAAGATTAGGGGAGATGTATGTAGTTGGGGCTTACGATGTCATGAGTTTATCGCAATCCAGATATAACAAAGTGTTATTTTCATTGTGGGGTATTTGGAAATTAGAGGAAATAATGCTTGAGCTCTATTGCAGAGTAGTGGTAACTGGTGACTACTTATTAGTATTGTCTTTTTCCCTCTGGTGGACCATGTCTACCTAATTTTACTTTTAGATTAAATACTTAACATGTCTACTTTTGCAGGGACCCAGATGTACGGCCTTAGTGTGCGCATCCGAGCCATTAATTTCGACAATCAACAGTTCAGATTTCATCTTGACAGTGAACTGCTCGGATCTACAAAGTGCCGAGACGAAATCAAAACTGTTAAAAACACATCTGACGGCTTAGATACCGCACACCAGGTCCCGTTTTCCTTTTTTCAGAAAGAATTCTCTATGCTGCAAACCACAACCTTAATTGCTTGCATCACAGAGCTATTAAATAAAAAACTTCACTGACTCCACTAAACTACTTATGAGCTAAGAAATGACACCATTTTTCTCAACTTCTTTTATCCTTTCCATATATAGCTGGCCACATGTTCTTGACCTTCCATTACATTATTCACCTCTTTAACGTTTCTTTCTAGCATGCAATCAAAGCTCAAATATAATAAAAAAAATATAAAAGGCATATGACAGATGATTTAATCATTTTCTGCTTCTCTTTTCTTTTGTAAGTAGTTTGTTTTATTAGGCTATTGCTTGTGCACCGAAATTCACCTACTTCTTTTATTTATTTTTTGGGGTCTTGTTTATTGACTGTTTTTTTAGTGAACGCAACTGTTAGGAGGAGAGAATGATTAGCGGAGATTATATATTAGGGTTGCTTAATCTCAGGGTATGATCAAAATGGAACTCCTTCATTATTCATGACTAGGCCTCATTTGATTCGCGGATCAGGCGCTTATAATAGGACAAACTGTACTTATTTCCGAGTTATCCCACATTTGGTTTTTGAAATAACTATCGGGATTATTCATCTCAAAATTGATTTTATCTGGTTTTTGAAATAACTATCGGGATTATTCATCTCAGAATTGATTTTATCTATTGATAATGGGTTGGCGCGGTGATTGATCCTCCCCCTCCGCACCCCATCCACCCGCCTATTCTTCCGACTCCCCAATCTCCTCTATGGGCTGAGCTTTGGTGTTCGGAGACTCCCCATGGAGGACGTTCCACTCCGTTCCGGTATGGGTAACCACGCCTGATTTTTGGATCAGGGGGAGCCGGATCTGAGGTTTCCATATCCGGGCTCCTGACGATAAGCACGGCTCCGGCGTGCTTATTTTCTGTCCTTTTTTTTGTATTTTTTTTTTGTTTTTCTTTGTAGGTAGTTTTGTGGCTGGTAGTTTTAGGGTCGGAGGTTTTGTGTATACCCGGTTTTTTGACCAGTGGTTTTTGATTTAATAATATTTTTCTAACTCTTCACCCAAAAAATATAAGATAAATTATAAAAATGCCCTAAAATGTTATCTAGACGTTAAATGTCCTGCAAAATTACAAAAATAACATAATAAAATTACAAAAATGTCCTCTTCCTCTATGTGATACTCCGAAAGTAATCTCGTATCAGTCAAACATAGGATTGGGTAAAATTAGTGCCAACAAGACCGACGTGCATATTTAGTGTGTAAATAGAGTTGAGATTAGGTTGATCCGTCAAGATATCCCAGAGTCTGCTGTGGAGATTTCACCCAAACCAACAAACACGCACTAGCACGAAGAATAATCAAGCAGCAAAGCATCATTATTTATTTTAAGTCCTCTTTTGCAAGTTGCATGTGTGGTCTTAAACTAGTCTTTAATGTACAAATCAGGGGAACGTGCCAACACATAATTAAACTGGAGCTAAAAGTATTATGTATTTGGCATGTACTTAATACTAATTCTTTGAAATTAAACAATGTTGTAAAGACAAATCGTGCTGAAAAAACAGGCAAGCGCTGATTTGCTGGTTCACCTGGTATGTTGTCATTTGATGCATGTGCTTTCTAGGAGTTTCTTTTTTCTTTTTTTTTCCCAAGGGGAGATCATCCATTACAACCACACCAACACAAGAAAAGCTGTTCAGCCTCGATGTCGGATCCCATCACTCTTACTCGTGGAGGTGGGTGGAGGATAGCCGCTAGATCTGCATCTCGATGCCTTTACCGTCACCATTGGAGAGCTCAAAAAAACGTCGTCTAGATGCAAGAGCTAAAAACCAGATCCAGGAATGTAGATCTAGGTCTCCATAGCCCAAAAATGATGGGGAGAGTGGGAGATCTTTTTTCCCTAAGGAGATAGTCTCAACCATCTCGCAACCATGGAGTTAGGAAAGAAAAGAGAAGAGAATGGGGAGGGAAGACGTGAAGAAAAATATTGGATCATTTTCTTCATAAAACTACTAATATTGGATCAACTTGAATTTATTACAAGGTAACTTCGTGAATGGGACGGAACAAATGAACGGTTCAAATTGAATCAACATGACTAAGTGTGAGAGCCCCTCCCACACTCCCAGTCCCACATCGGGAACATATGACTTATGTATAGAATATATAACAAAACGCCACAAGCTATTGTATAACTCAATGTTAACCTTTTGAGTCGCAGGCAAAAGGTTAGAAGGTTAGATGGGGTGAATCGTTACTGTTCGTATAAGAGTACAAACCCGGTATATATGGTGGGGGCCACCTCTTGAATCCTGGAATAAGAGCAAAGTGCTATATATGCAGAACTAAGTGGTACACCATGGCCACCAGGGAAAGGTTGTTGGGCCAATGCAACGAGGAGGTTGCATCACATGGTGGGGAGATTGTGAGAGCCCATCCCACACTCCCAGTCCCACATCAGAGAGATATGACTTATGTATATGACTTATGCATGAAATATATAATGACTTATGTATGAAATATATGCAGAACTAAGTGTTACACCATGGCCACCAGGGAAAGGTTGTTGGGCCAATGCAACGAGGAGGTTGCATCACATGGTGGGGAGATTGTGAGAGCTCGTCCCACACTCCCAGTCCCACATCAGAGAGATATGACTTATGTATGAAATATATAATGACGGGGAGGTTGCATCACATGGTGGGGAGATTGTAAGAGCCTATCCCACTAGGGATGGCAATTTCCTCTGATTCGTTCAAATCCAATCCGATCTCCGCTCCAAATGGATCGGTGTTTTAGAGATCTGTTCGGGGATTGGGTAGGATATGGTTATGTTGTCATTTGATGCATGTGCTTTCTAGGAGTTTCTTTTTTCTTAGGGGAGATCATCCATTGCAGCCACACCACAAAACAAGAAATGTAGTCCAGCCCCGATGTCGGATCCATCACTCTTATTCGTGGAGGTGAGTGCAGGATAGCCACTGGATCTGAATCTTGATGCCTTTAATGTCACCGTTGGAGAGCTCAAAAAAACGTTGTCTAGATTCAAGAGCTAAAGTAGATCTAGGTCTCCGTAGTTCAAATATGATGGGGAGAGTGGGAGATCTTTTTTCCCTAAGGAGAGAGTTTCAACCATCTCACAACCATAGAGTTAGGGAAGACGTGAAGAAAAATATTGGATCATTTTTTCATATAACTATTAATATTGGATCAACTTGAATTTATTCTAGGGTCACTTGGTGAATGGGAAGGAACAAATGAACAGTTTAGATTGAATCAACGGACTCAGTGTGAGAGCCCATCCTACACTCCCAGTCCCACATCGGGAACATATGAATTATGTATAGAATATATAACGAAACGCCACGAGCTACTATATAATTTAAGGTTAACATTTTGAGACGCCTGGATAGGCGAAGGGTTAGCAGCAGGTCAGATGGGGGGGGGGGGGGGTCGTTATAGTAAAGTGCAATGCATAACTAAATGCTACACCATGGCCACGGGGGGAAAGTTGTTGGGTCAATGCAATGGAGACTTTACATCATAGGATGGAGAGATTGTGAGGTCATCTCACTCTCTAATAACTCGAGGTCTTTTTAGCTGCATAGTTAGACTAAGGGTTAAGACTTAAGAGGTTTGATGGAGACTCAGGGTGGATGCATAAGCATAGCATGCACCTCCCACCTATATTTGATTGATTGATTGAAAAAAATCAACTATTCAACATACAATGGACCTAGGGAAAATAATTGCCCATTTATCAATTCTCCTCACAATAATAACCAATATTAAAAGAGAGAGAGAGAGGAGGAAAGAGGTGACAGAAGGAAACAATAATTTAAGGTTTTCATATTTTGTTTAAAATGTTTTTCGAAGTACATAAAATAAAATCCCGGTTACCAAAAAAAAGTTTTATATTTCCCTAGAAATCATTTAGGATTTTCTGATCGCTGGAATCGAGTAGTCAATTGGTGTCACTCAGCTTTTGCCCCTTCGTTAAAGGCAGAGCCCTAGATTGTAGGATTTGGTTGATATTCTTTTGATTCTCCATTATATAAATATGTAAACCTACCACACATTATTTGATCAATGATACTAAAGTGAGGTTTTTTATTAGCAGGAGTTAACACCAAAGGAATTTGGCCATGTGACATAAGATATTAAGATGGAGCTTGACTGAATCTATTCTCTTTTTCATAATTAGGTGTCCGGTTGTTGGGTAAATTATAAGGTAATTAGGAAATTTCTGCTAGAAAATTAATGCGTAAATAAGAATAATAATCAACAAAATATTGCAAATAAATATTTAATAGACAAATGTTGGAATAGCGTATAGGGTGTCGAGGCACGCAAATTGCGCTCCTTATGAAAGATAGACTCCCTTTTGCATGGGCTAGCTGGTGCTACTTTTCCAAGATACAAAACTAAGTGCATGGTTGGTTCAATAAGTATTTGATTTTCTTGTCCAATAATTGGCTTCAATTTTCTGAAGTCGCTTGGTGAAACTTAAAATATTCTTAATCATTACTACTTTCCTAGCATGCGGTGAGATCTTAACTCTGGCTTTGATATAGCCATACAGGCACAATGGGGTTTCTAGGTGATAACCATGTGGTGTTAACGGCAATTCTTTCTAACAGATGTGGAGTACTCTATCTGCATGTCAGACAACAAAAATCGCTTAGCCAAATTTTGGCTCTAACAGGCATTAAATAGCCGCAAATAATAGTCCAAAAACCGCAGGGTAAAGTTATTTCTGGTAGTAATAATGTCAGAAATAAGGTAATACCGACTGTTAGCAATTTTCTGTAGGTGGGTCTACATAGATCATAAATTAGATATTGTATATTGTCGAATAAAGTTTGAGTGGTGTCAGTATTACCCATTGAGTTGTGATCGTCTAATAAATATGACCGGGTAATGGACAAATCTCTGTTAGCACGTATTTGAGTCATATCACGTGCATTAAGTGGTGCGGGCTATTATTAAGTGTAGAGACCATTCAAGGCCCATTAGGGTTCCATCTATTATGATGGGCTATGATGGAACCAAGGCCTATAAATATGTGGTTAAGTCCCCACTCCAAACCCGAATCTCTTTCTCATACCATCCCATCGCGTGTGAGGATAAGGTCGAGATCAAGAGTGGGGCTTTGGAGGTGGAAGACGAACAACCACACACACAAGGTGTTCATCCTCCATGGCGACAGGTACGCATCCGCTATTATTTTCTTCAATGGTTTGACATGAGTTCTTGGGTTTAGGGTTTCTTATGAAAATCCTTCAAGACGTCAAAGCAACTGCCGGAAAAGTAAACACGGTGGTAAATAATCGCCTATAAAGTTCCATACTATTAAAGGTGTTTTCGGGAAAAAAAATATAAGGCTGAGATTTGAATCCATAACCCTTTGATTAGTACCCAAGCATTTAACCACTCAAGTAAAAGAAGTTTTATGTTTTGTTAAGAAAATAATATTTATATTATATCGCTATCATTGCTAGCGTTTATATTATTATTTTCTTAATGAAACACAAAACTTCATGAAGTTTTGTGTTTCATTAAGAAAATAATAATTGTTTTATATATCACTATATTATTACCGTTGGTTTTTTACTTTATCGCCGTTAATATTTATCTTTAACAGCGGTTTTACTCCCTCCTTTAAAATTACCTTTTGCAACGATTTCATTACTGCCAATGGTTATTACCGTCGGTAAAGACTATTTTGGAGTAGTGTATAATGTATATGTAGAGGAGTAAAAGCTCAATGCACACTCTCTCTCTCTCTCTCTCTTTCTCTCTCTGCGAAAAAACTTTCTCTGGCTTCTCTTTAAAAACCCCCCAAAAACTCTTAGGGTTTCCGATTGGGGGGCGGTGCCGCCGACGCTTGCCAGCCACCCCACCCTCTCTTTTTTCTCTTGTTTTGTTCAAATAAGCTTCCTTGACTGTGAGATCCTTCACTTCCGCCCGTTGGCCCAGCCCTGCAAACTCGTTTGGTCTCTATTGCGGTGGATCTGGGTCTCGTCGGCTGACTTTCGCGGCCGTTCTAGTGTTGTCGGCCGTCCCTTTCATCTCAACTGTTCCTTGGATCCCTCCATTTTGGCGTTTGCAGCTTTGGCGGCTCAACCCTTTTTACGGCCCGCCTTGTCTTCAGCCATTCCTGGGTTCTTCTGTTCTCCAATCAACACATATCTTCTGGCCCGTACCTTTGTCGCGTTGGGTTTTAGATCTATGTTTTGGATCTACCACATTCAATAGCTACGCCTCCGACCTGTACCTCTGCAGCTGTTTTCCTTCTGTGCATACTCGGCCATCCCGTTTTCTAAACCCTTGGTGTTGTTTTTTTTTTTTTGGCTAAAATGCTTTTCATTTTTTGTTTTCTAAAATTGCTTTTGTGTTTTTCCTAAAATGTTTCCTTCTGTTTTGTTTCCCCTTCCTTGGTCGAGCTTGCTTGTGTTTCTTTTTCTGTGCTTTCCAGGTTTGTGCTTGAGCATTGGACGGGAGTAAAGTAAATGTCGTGTTTGGGGAATTCATATCTCATGTTGTGGTGGTTGCGGGATTTGAAGAGGCGGAGGCAGTGGGAGTATTCGGTGGAAGTATTATAGTTTATTTCCGTTGTTGGTGTTTCTTGTTTGTTGGTGGTGTTTCGCTGTTTTTGTTTCACTGTGTTTTGTTTGTGTAGGATAGATGTGATGGCGTTGCAGGTTTCCCTGCGTTCTAATCGGTTGCATCATTTAATTCCTACTTGTTTGGCATTGCGCAGTGATCAATAAAATTTTCTCTCTATTCTAAAAAAGAAAAGGAGTAAAAGCTCCAATTACTTCTTGTCACACTCCTACTCAACCAATTTCTTAAGGTCATCAATTCCATCCATTTAACTATAACAATTATACATGCATAAAATCGATATACAATATTGTGAATTGTGATATTACTAGTATTTTTCGGATCACGAGTCCCGGTGATTGTATTTTGTTTGAACCGAAGAAATGAAGAACTTCAAATGTCAACACTTAAAATTCCATTATTTCAAATCACAAATTGAGGTAACCAAATACTCTTTTGATAGCTAGCCTATTTTGATTTGAAAAGCAACGTTGTTTATTTTTTCGTCTTTATTTTTTTTTTTTTCACATTTGTAAGTTTTGTGTCAAATTTTGTGGATTATTGGTTCTTCTTGACAAAAGAAATCGAAAAAGTAAAAAATTATGATCCCAACTTAATTTCTTTAATAGAGACAAAAATAAGCAAACAAAAAAAAAACCAGATTTTTTGACTTATTTTTCGGTTTTGTTCACAAAATTGAGAATTTCAATCATAATGTTTTACTTTCTGATTCTTCTCGTTGAAACAAACTAATAGTACACAAAACTAGCTAACGTGAGAAAAGATTAAATAAGGACGAAAAAATAAGCAAAGTTGCTTTTTAAGCCAATTATGGGCCCAAGTATACAGAGTCACCCCAACCAATCAACCATTGCATTACCAAGTTCACAACTTTGTATTTGACTGACAAGTCATTCTATTTACATACATTACAAAAGCTGAAACTACATCTATTTTTTTTATTACAATAGAAAGACGATATTTTTAGTAGAAACTCAACATAAACATTCTTTATTTTCAATCGCTGTCGAATTTGACTAATTTTTTGAAGAGTGCCAAATGTCCCTATAATACTTTCATCATTCATTGCACGCCAGAAAATGAAAAGAAAAGAAAACCAAAGAACATAACATTTCACCAAAGAGAGAGATTACAAGATTTAAATATAACCCAATAGATCCACTTGCATCCCTTAATTACCTACAAATTGCAAAATAAACCCACTTGCACCCTACTTTTGACTTTGAGTGCAAATTTACCAATGCCCCACAATAATAATCATGATTAATTAGCATGCTAAAACACTAAACAACAGAACATTGAAAATAACCAACAATAATCTCTTTTTCCCCTCTTCACTCATCAAATCCATGAATCAAACACCACAAATTTTCACCAGTTTTTCTGATCCAAATTATTGTCCATGATGATGATGATTAGTACTGGAACATATCAGCAGCAGAAGCCATTATGGGTTGGTTCAGAATTCAGATACATCAAATTCCACGAATTGTTCATGAAACCATCCGAATAAGTCGCCAGAAAATCCTCAGTCTCAACAAACCCACCATTGTTTGTGTTCATGTAACTCAGGATATCATTCAGAGACTGGAGTCTCTGGCTCAGTTCACCCATTTGAGCCCTCAAAACAGAGTTCTCCGCGTCAACATTAACAAAGTGTTGGGTTGTGACACTTATGGTTGTGAGGATATGGTTGTTTTCCTTCCTCAATTGTGCCACCTGCTCCATCAGATCGTTCAAATGCTTCTGTTTTCGCATCCGCGATCGCCGCGCCGATTCGCGGTTCGATAGCATTCTCTTCCTCTTCCTCTGGTCCATCACCACCTGCAAATCTCCTTCTGAGCCTGAGTTCTGGATCTGAGTTGACCCTGATGAGTTTCCACTTGAAGAAGCCATAAGAGTGTTTCTTTACACCAAATAACTTAGAAAAATAAGAAGAAAAGAAAATAGATATAAATAAAAATCAATATAGATATAGAAAATAGGAAGCTATAGTAATTATTATATATAAATTAAAGTGAGATTAGGGTTTTATTCATGAAAACACATAGAACCAGTAAAGGAAAAAGCAAGAGAAAGATTGAACGAGATGGGTTCTGCGTCTGAGTGAGGAATTTATCATAAACCCAGAACGGAGTACTTCACTAAGAACAGGAGACATCTGTATCAAACATCAATAAGATCAAGATACACTGCATCAAAGATTTAGACAGATAAAAGAGGGGTTTTTTTTGGCAGATTAATTTGCCACAGATCTGAACAACAAAAATTCCAGCAGAATAACGGGATGGGTCTTTGGTTTTTTCAATCAAACAAGCCCCAAAATTTCAACAGATGGGTCTTTGTTTTTTCTGTCAGAAATCCTCAGAATCGGAGCCACTGATTTCAAGAATAATTCCAACAGAGTAATTAAGAGATGAGTCTTTTGGATTTTTTTGATTTTCAATCCAAAATACCCAGAATAATAAGAGCCCAGATGAACAGAACCTACACAATAAATCAGAAAAGAAAGGAAAACAGAGACTTAGAACTAAGGCAAGATCTAAAAGAGAGAGGAGCAGCAGAACTTGGAAGGCCAAGATCTAAAGGGGGAAGAGAAATGGAAGAGGAAGAGGTTTTTTGGGTTGCAGGAGGGGGCGATTTATAGAACAAAGAGGTGGGCAAGAAAATAAAATAAAATAAAATAATTATGGGGTGGGAAATAATTTATTGATAGTGGGGAGGGCTGTTAGGTCAAAAATAAAAAAGTGGGGAGGGCTTTTAGGTCAAAAATAAAAAAGTGGGGGAGGGCATTGGAATCCCCTGGTACAGTTGTTGGGTTGTCTCAGGAAAATTATTTTGTGTTAACGGAACATCGTTACGTAGTACTCAAGCTTATACTCTTATCATACTTGGGTTTTAAAAATGGACCCAACTATGGGAACTAAACAAAGTGGTATCGAAAACGTACTAGCGGTATGTGTCGTCTAGTTTTAGGTCCCTCGTAAATAATCTGAACTGTTAGATAAGAGTTGGGCAATAAAATGAAATAGAATTAAAAAAATTATGGGGTGGGAAATAATTTATTCAGATAGTGGGGAGGGCTTTTAGGTCAAAAAAAAAAAAAGTGGGGAGGGCATTGGAATCTCCTGGTACATTTGTTGGGTTGTCTTAGGAAAATTATTTAGTGTCGATGGAACATCGTTACGTAGTACTCAAGCATATACTTTTATCATACTTAGAGCATCACTAGTGGTATACTCAAATATGGATACTCAAATATTGCCACATCACATTTTGAGTATTCATTTAATGGGTTTATAAGTTTGAGTATCTATCCTTCTACAATGATTCATTTGTGTCCATAATAAAAAAATACTATTCACTCTATTTTTATTCATAAAATGGACACAACTTTAAATTTATACGTACATATATTTTTTAATAATATTATTACCATTTAAAAGATATTCACAATACGTTTAAAATGAGATCAATCTTGAACATATTTTGGTAAAGATTAAAAATTGATAATTTCAATTTTTGGGAGAAAGTGCAAAAAAATTGAGTTTTGAATTAAGTATTTGAAAAATGGAGAGATAATTTGTTACTTTTGATACGGTGTGGTCCCCAAAATTTGGTTATTAAGGTTTGGTTATTGAGAAAGATTGGTAGTTTTGAGTATCCAAATGCCAAAAGTTGAGTATTTGTAACAAATGTTGTTAACTTTGAGTATATCCAAATATCATTGTGAGCCTCTTTTGTGTATCAAAATACTCATCTTTGAGTATTTTTGTGTTTGAGTATACCACTAGTGATGCTCTTAGGTTTTAAAAACGGACCCGACTATGGGTACCGAACAAAGTGGTACCGAAATTGTACTAGCGGCATGTGTGGTCTACTTTTAAGTTTCACGTAAATAATCTGAACTGTTCAATAATTTTAAAATATTTTTTTAAATAATCCTGTAAAGAATCAACTCAATTAAATATGTGTAAGTAATTAGTTTTTCATTTGCTAAAATCTAACAGTTGTTAAAATTAACATTTGATTTTATCAGATGTTAGATTTTAGCAAATAAAAAACTAAGCCTAATTTATATAAATTTTGAATTCCAGCTGGCGAGCAATACCTGCAGAATTGAATTAAAAATTCAGTGCACAGTTGACAGATTTCCTATCTTGTTTTCACCGCCTCCAACTGTGAGTCTCCCTAGATTTATTGCCATCACCCACGTGTAACGTGTACACCGTTCCCGATGAGCTACTTTTATTGTTTTACACCACAGGTCACGAAGTCGACTTGGTGCATAGAAATATTATTCGTCCATTCGGATTTGTTTGTTCCTCGTTCTATCGTAATCGGATAAAAAATTAACAATATCTTTAAATGGTAAATAATTATATGTAAAATATAAATCATTTTAAAAGTGACACGAATCCCCAAAATAGATTAACAAATCCAAGATGGGAGAGTACATAAATGCAGAGTACCTATAAAAATGACCGAGAAAAGTGGTCAGAATTTGAAATTAATGGCTCAAATTCACTCCCAAGTGAATCTGAGCCACTGATTTTAAATTTTAGGCACTTTTTCTGATAAATTATATGTGTATGTAGACGTGCCAACCTAAATTATTATACTCCTGTTCTCATTTCTTCTGCATTTGTGTGGTGCGGGCCCAAAAATGTACTCCACGAATGCCTTGTGTAACAATGCTATGCCGTTGAATGCGGTCAAAGGGAGACGAATAAGGTTTTGATGTGAAAGGTTTGGCTTGGTTTGGTTTGAGATTTCCCTCTTTTAATTTTTAATCCGGCTACAGGGGATGCCGGCAGATAAAATTTAGATGAGTTTCGAGGTGTCCAAAAATAATTTGGCCAGATAAGGCTTGTTTTATCCCTCTTTTTTTAATACCTCATCCAAACCAACTATTTTTTTATACACACTCAATAAAAATACACATCTATATGGGTCAACCCTCCAAAAATAATACCCTCTACTATCTTATCCCCTCTAAACTTTATCCACCCGAAAATTAATCCGGGTGCATATAGACGTGAGGGGCCACTTTAGGTCCCAGAAATGATCCTCAACCAGTGGCGACTCCAGGATTTTGGAAGTGGGGGTCATTATAAACATCAAATACCTTTACCAACCATAAATCAAAGAAAATATCAAAGTAATGGCAACTACAAATTTTGTTCCAAACAATGGAAATGGCATTTAAAGCTCAACCTAATGAACAAAAGATATCACCAAAAAACATAAAACAGTTTTCACCACATACAAAAAAAAAAAAAAATTCCACAAGGTTCTACAATTGCATTCGACGTGGTCTCGACATACTATCAAATAATTCCTCCAACCCAAATTGTTGCTTCTGCTTCACTTTTTGAACCATTCAAACAATTAGACTCGAGATCAACAGGATGGGCCTGAGGATGCTGATCCAACTTATACAATTATCAGGATTCTAACACTCTGTGATTTCATCAATCAATACATACATATATACCATTTAAAAATGTGTTCGATTTACAAAAGCCTCTAAATCTCTAATCCTAATTTTCTAGATTTTTTATTTTTTTTAAATTATTAAGAAAATAATAGAGAGAAAAATGTGGGATAGCAAGGTTCTAAATCCCATACCAGCTTGGGTACCAGCTTTTCTATTGGTACAGTACGGTACCAGTATCGGGTACTGTTTCGAATTTAGCGGTATTATTTGTATATATATTATATAAATTGAATATAGGATAAAAATGGTATGCTCTTGTAAGACAGTAACTTATCCTCAATAGTTCAGGGACTTAACATACAATAGAGTAAGAGTTTAGGGATTTGACATGCAATAGAATAAAACTACATGGGTAAGTTTATAATAGATATAAGATGGGTCTTGTTAATGTGTGCCCTTGGGGCATATGATAAAGAGTGCATTAAATCTTCCATTTAACTGTTTTTGTATGGGGAATTTAAGTTTGAAATCACACTCATTAACTCCTTCATAAATTCATTTTGAAAGGATAACCTTTTTGTTTTATGGACAAAATTACCCCCATTTACTGTTAGGCGCTTCCCCAAACAATCATATATAACTCCACCATTTCAAAGGCATATGAAAATTCAATGCACCGACTTAACCCTTTCGGCCACTTGCACAGAAAAATTCAATGCCATATTAGTTTTTGTTTTTTTTTTTGGTAAAAAAAAAAATAACAAACATAATATTTGAAACAAAAACCATCAGATTAGCCAAAAAAATTCTTTCATTAGATTAGATGAAAATGCTCATCAACATCATGTATGCTTCTCCGAAAAGCATTCATCTAATATTTCAAATAAAAAACTGGATTCAACTCTTCAGTCGTTGATGTTATTTTCTTCCTCTTATTTGCTCCATTTGAGAACGCAACATTCTCTTTCTCTGGACAGGTAGTGATATAGTGACCGACACGCTTGCAAAGTCCACAAGTTCTCGTTTGCTTTCCCAATTCTCTTCCACCTTTCATTCTTTTTTGTTCGGACGCCCCTTTGTCTTTGAAATCGGAGGGCAATTAACAAAACAATAACTATCATTCTCATCATTGTGATTCTCTTCAATCTCATTTTCCATGTCTGTTTGATTTGGATGATCCAACAAAGGCATCTCTTTTTCGCTGAATATTGCTTCATGACACCATCGAGGTGATAGAAAAACTGGAGGAATGTGGTAGCAATCTTTGTGAAGAAATACACTAAGAACGTGACGGCAAAGTATGCCCCAAAATTCAAAGTGCTTGCATGTGCATGTGGCCATCTCACCATCCCACGAGACTTTGTGCATTTGACTGCTCTTGTCCTTATAATATTGCAACACAAATTCACCACCCTTTTCCTTAAGCACAGAATATTGTGTGGCCCTCCCAAATTCTTCTTGGAACAGTTTGAAAGCATACGGTGTCAAAATACTATGTGCTTGCTCCTCTAGAGGTGACAATGTTCTCAAACAAGAACCTCTATATGTTTCCAACATCGTATCATGCGATTGTGTTTGTTCAACATCTTCAATCGATAGATCAATCTATCACCAACAAACCAAAATAAAATACTCAACTACAAAATATAGAAACTAGAAATTAAAAATTTTCAAAAATATAAACATTTTAGTGGGTAATTACTTACTTGTTTAGCAAACTCGACCAAGCTTAAATGGGCAGTAACAAATCGTTTGATAAAGGCATTTATACTTTCAGATCTTCCCGTCGTCGTCATTCCACCAAAAAAATATCCACGAAGGTAACATGGTGCCCAGAAGTGCTTGATTTGGTGTAACCCATTTACATGCTTGTTCATAACCATGTCATACTTAGAAATATGTCTAAGTTAGTGCGCTACGTACTTTAAAAAGTAGTTGGGCTGCTTTTGGTTTTGTTGTGTTTGCGGACAAATTACATACTCCATCTGTCCCATTTTAAATGCTTTTTACGAATATCCGTGCCATTTTCAAACGTCTATATTTTTTTATTGGTAATGTTTTCAAAGTTTTTAAAAAATATGTCTAATAGAACTAATTGAGATCTATCAAATAAGATCCATATTGCATATAAAATACATTATAGAATGAAAAATACAAGAGTTTTAAAAAATCACGCATAACCGTAAGGAGCAATTAAATTGGGACGGAGGGAGTATCATCTTTTAATGCAGGGCCCATTCTGTTGGGGGATTTTTTTGGCTTTTTATTTTTGGTACACTTAAGGCTTTTACAACAATGATAAATGTACAACAATGATAAATGTACAACAATCCAGCTCCAACATGTCTCCAACACACTCACATGGTGTGTGGAGCCCACACATACTTCACACTCAAGTGTGTGTGGGCTCCACACACCATGTGAGTGTGTTGGAGCAATGTTGGAGACTTTTGTTGTACATGTATCATTGTTGAGGCTTTTAATAGTTGATGTATTTTAAGAGAATAGTCTGCCTCTCTACTGTTAAGGCATTATTGTTTTTTTTTGTTTGATCCGTAATCTTAAGATTTTTTTAGGGGA
This sequence comes from Vaccinium vitis-idaea, assembly GCA_963854785.1. Taxonomy (NCBI): domain Eukaryota; kingdom Viridiplantae; phylum Streptophyta; class Magnoliopsida; order Ericales; family Ericaceae; genus Vaccinium; species Vaccinium vitis-idaea. The sequence continues at coordinate 33,716,207 of OY978226.1, read as the reverse complement.
GTGATTTCCACTCCCCCAAATTGACAAACACACTTCTTTTTTGTCTTTCAGTAAAAAATTTACCTATATTGATGTGTGAAAATTTACTAAATAAAAATGATATCAATTTAAAGGGTGTGAAAATCATTATGGCTGTGTTTGGTTAGATAGTTTAATTTAGTTTTGATGATATCAGCAGGTGTAATGAGTGAAGAGAGATAGAAAGAGAAATGATGATGTCATCAAAACTAGGGGTGCTCATGGTTTGGATCGGTCCGGATTGGCATGAATCCTATCCTAATCCGCGAGTCACAGTTTTTTGAAAATACAATCCGTGTCCGATCCAAAAGTCTCACGGTTCGGTTTCAATCCGAACCGCGAGTCACGGATCGGTTCCGGATTAATCCGCGGATTTTCAACTTATTCGGAAAAAACAACAAACAAGGCCAGTCAGGCACTAGCAAGTAGCAAATAGCAAGTAACAAATGCACTAAATAGAAAGTTCAAAGTTGGAAATCCCAATAAAAAAACAACAAAGGCAGTAAGACAGATAGTTAGTTATATAACTGAACAAACAAAGACACAAACTTATACTACCACAAAGGATAGCAGATAGTTACTTCCGGTTCACTCACAAAGACAATAGCAGATGGTTACTTCCAGTTCACTCACAAACAGAGAGTATATATAGTAGCACTTATAATACTTTACCCTCCTAGATTTTATAGAGATAGTAATATTCACACCATAACTCCTACAACAGTACAACTAAACCGTAAGTCTGCTAAATTAACAATATCTATATAACTATAATTATAAAAGTGATAAAATTATATATAATAAAAATCTCACGGTCCGGACCGGTTAATTCACGGTTTCAAAATCAAAATCCGTGTCCAATCCAAAAGTCACGTTTTTTTATTTTTTGAATCCGTGTCCAGACCATTAATCCACGGTTAAAATCCAAAAGGTACGGATCGGTTCGATCCGGACCGGATTCACGGTTCACCGATTTTTTTGAGCAGCCCTAATCAAAACTAAAACTAAAACTAAAACTAAACAGGAAAATTAACAAGGCCTATATTAGTCGAACTCTCAACCAGTTGGGAATCTTGGGACGACATAAATGTACGGTTGTTGACAAAGGCCAAATAGTCTTTAGTTAAAGAAGAAGTCTCCTTTTCACCAAACTAGACAGAGGGGGGTGCTGCTCAGCAGCAGCGTGCTGTGCGGCACTTGGCCCCGCCGTGCCGGTGTCGGTCCGATGATCGGAGATGTCTATTGCGTAGAGCATGTCGAGTACTACAAGTGTACCAAAAATCAACTCGATCAGATATCGTTAAGTACGTCATCGGAACACAAATATCTTGAAAAAAATGAGTTCAGTAGTTTTCATCCCATGTTTCCAGTCATTTGTGTTCCACTTTTTTTCCAAGTTATATGTGTTCCGATGACGCAGTTAACGACATCCGATCGAGTTGATTTTTGATACGGTTGTAGTACTTGACATGCTCTACGCAATGGACGTTTCCGATCATCGGACCGACACCGGCGTGGCTGCGCACAGCACGCTGCGCAGCACCCCCTTTGTCCGTTTCAGACCATCAGACGATTTTTTTGTCTAGTTGCGTTGTGGGTTTGCTCGGCACACAATTAATTAGGCATTGATTTTTTGGGTCAGGCAAAAAAAAAAAGTAGTAATTTTCTGTAAATCGCCTAGTTCCAGCATGGAGGATTTGCCTTTGACCAAACTAGAAATGGAATTAGTCCAAATACGCATAACAAAGTTACAAAGACACCCCTAATTGTCTGGGGGGGGGGGGGGGGGAAACACAGATATTTTTGTTCTATTTTGATGATAGTATTTCTATTTTTGTTACGGATCTGCTTTTACTGGATGAACTTAAGAAGTATTTTATCTGATCAATTAACTTTAAATATTGCAGATGAAACAATAAAAAAATAATTGATTTTCACACCAAAATTAAAAGGGTGACGAAATCTAGACTATACTTCAATCACACGCGAAAGGAACTGTTTCTCTCCGACCCGGCTCTGGATTTCCTTCACAAAAAATTATCATGTGCGGTTCCGTAGGTGCAATTTTCTATTGCAGTGGGAAAAAAAAACTATGCACGGCATTAGCAATAATTCAGCATGGACCCCACAAATGCAGAATTCAGCAATTTTTTTGTCAATACGGAGAAAATTTCATTGATAGCACTATTACACTGTGTTGTTGTCATTACATAAGGAAAACATGCCAGCGACCAGCGATTTAACAATTTAGTTCTTCATTTTTTGGGACCCATATACTCGACCGATTAACATATTTACATCCCAATAGAGAGCTTTGATGTGGATATTAGTAGAGTTATTCCCATTGTATTTTTTGGGTCATTTCTCTTTTTAATGGGGTTATTAGTTGGGTTGAACACTATGAATTTAGTTTTGAATTTCCCCACCTGAGGGTTATTCCCTTTGTATTTGTTGGGTTATTATTCATTTAACGGGTTAATGATTGGGTTGGAATTATAGGAATTGTAAAATTTATTTCCAGTTTGATACCCCCTCCGTCCCTTTTTAATTGTAGACATTTCTATTTTGGGTTGTCTCTTAATAAATGTATAGTTTGAAAAGTTAATGGGTAAAAGTTTGTACAATTATCATTTTGCCCTTTTAAAAAGTTAGTGGGTAAAAGTTGAGAATAATTTTGGAAAGTGAATGTAAAAGTTGATGTGAAAAGTATAAAATAGAGGTAAAAGTTGATGTGAAAAGTATAAAGTAGAGGTAAAAGTTGATGTAAAAAGTGTAATGATGATGTTTTTTTAATAAGTTAGATTTACGAAGTAACACATTTAAAAAAAGACGGAGGAAGTATAATTCATACTGTATTTTTCTACCGTTTGAAAAAAAAATGAGAGAGACCTTTGAGCCTCAGCCAATTGCTTAATTTGCAAGCAAGACTAGCTAAGTGGATAGTAATTGTTCAAAATTCATTATCTAGTTTTAGATTCAACTTTTATACCTCCCAATAACCTATTAAAAAATATTGTATGAAGTTTTTTTCCTTTTAAAAAACAAATTGCTTCTCTAGGGAATTTTTTTTTTTTTTGAGAATGAGATAGAAATATCATTAACCATCAAACAAAACAACAAGTCCAAGCAGAATAACAAGTCCAAAAAGAGACAGGTCATCCAGAATAAAACATAAAGAGAAAAGAACACTAAATAGAGGGCTAATAAGCAATTCCATCACCGGTGTCCAAGTGAGGAACAAATTGCTTCTCTAGGGAATTTGACAAGGACACAATCCCTAAAACTTTCTTAGCATATGGGTCACAATTTCGACAAAGAATTTGGGTTGGAAGGAAAAAGAAAATAAAAGGTGATTTGATTTGGCAATTCTCAACAAGATTGGTTATTAATTTGTACTGGAAGGGAAAAGTAGAACACTCAATCCTGACTCCGTTCCTGATCTCGAGCCTAAAGACTTGATATAAGGGCGCTAGTAAGAGCATGGAAAGCCTGTCGTTCATCATGAACGGTTCCAATTTGCAGATCTTAATTAACAACTGGAATTTTTAGGCAAAAAATCAACTTTATCTGGCATCATGAATAAATAAGTGATTGAAGGTCATAGTGATTTTGGAATTCACTTCAAACTAAATTTTATTTGATCATTTAGTTTTTGTTTTCTGAACTCCTTGATTTTTATTTTAGGAAATGTTCTACTTTTGATCTCGATAACCTGAACAGTCCTAATCTAATTTTTTAGCACAGTCCGTTGTTCTTATGGGAACAACAGGTCTCACAAAGTCCATAATTCCTGTGGTCTTTAAATTCACGAATACGGGGAAAGCATCACTTCTGAGTAGGAATGGTAATGGGGCGGGGCGGGACGGGTTTTGCCATACCCGACCGATTAATGGATTGGTACCCTCTGCCCCAAACCCGAAAATTTATTCTCACCTTGCCCCAAACCCGACCGATTAATGGATTGGTACCCTCTGCCCCGCTGCCATTAGGTTACGGGTTTACCCGCCATGTCCCTATTTTTTTAAACATATTAGGAAAATATGACTTAAACTCCAAAATTAGTGACCAAAATAATAAAGGTTTACAAAATAACTATTACAACTTAACCAACATCTACTATATATCTATAAGGAAAATGAAAAATAATTGGTATATAATGTGGCATTTCAGTTATAAAAGTAAAAATAAAATTTTGTGCCTAAAAGTTTTTTGGGGCGGGTATCGGGGAGGGATGTTGTCTACCCAAACCCTACCCAAAACCGATTTGGTTTTTCCGATCTTTCCCCTACCCTGATTCTAATATTCTATACCCAAAAAATTTAACAAATACCCGTCCCGATAAGGTTCGCAGCGAGGCGGGTTCAGGGCGGGATGGATTGAATTGCTATTCGTACGTGCTTCTAAGTTGTGGTGACTGCTGAAGTCAAGAGAGTAGAAAAACTTCAAATGGGCTATGGTCCATCTATTAGCATCTCTTAGCACAGCAAGTTTTCCACAATTTTGATATATGCATACACTGTGCATTCTCATACACATATTTATGTATATATATGGGAGGGCTTCTAATCCGGACCTCCATGATCCAAATTCTTTTTTGACGATCTGAACCGTCCAATGTGTTCAGAAGATGTTTTCAAAGGTCCACGTGAAAAATCTTCAAAAACAAATACCGGGAAGGGCTTGATCCAAACAGTTTTCGCAAAAATATATAAATACAGTTTTTGCGAAAAACTGCTTGGATCAAGCCCTTCCCAGTATTTTTTTATTGAAGATTTTCTGCATGAACCCTTGAAAACACCTTCTGAACACATTGGACGGCTCGGATTTTCCAAAAACAATTGGCAACACAAAAAAATCAAATTTTCCTTATTCTCGGGAGGTTTGGACTAGAAGTTTTCCGTGTATATCTATATATATATATATAGATATATAGCCCAATCTTTTGAAAACACCTTTTGAACACATTGGATGAATCGGATCGTCAAAAAAATGCTCGGATCAAGGAGGTCCGGAAGTCCGGAGTCCTGAGGAGAAGGAGACCCTATTTATATATATATATATATATATATACGCCGGAGATCCTGTCAAGGATCCCGGAAGTCCCGGACCGAAGCGTTTTGAAGCCCTTCCCGGTATTTTTTGCATGATCCGAGCCGTCCAATGTGTTCAAAAGGTGTTTTCCAAGGTCCACGCGAGAAATCTTCAAAAAAAAATACTGGGAAGGGCTTGATCCACGCGATTTTTCACAAAAACTGCATATTTACAAAATTGCGTGGATCAAGCCCTTCCCGGTATTTTTTTTTGAAGATTTCTCGCGTTGGCCTTGGAAAACACCTTTTGAACACATTGGACGGCTTGGATCGTCAAAATTTGATCCGGAACTATGAGATCCGGACCCAAGGGTCCCGGACTAGAGAGTTCCTCTATATATATATATATATATATCTAAACATACACATCTATAATCACATACACTTGAACTCTAAGACAAAGAATTTAATATATATATTTTTGAAAACTTTCCTTCCCCCATAAGAGAAGGCGAGGAAAATGCTGGAACTCCCGTATGAACTTTCAAATGGAATTTTTCTCCTTTCCTAATTTTCCATTCAGGCACCCTAATTTTTGTTACGATAAATTAAACATCATAATATTATAAAGTACATACGTTATCGAAATTTGTAGTGAAAATTATTTTGGTATTATCATAGGATATACAAATGCCATTGAAACAAGGTTCGCGAAGATGGATCCACACTCAAATTATTGTTGGTGCAGTGTAAAGTTTTGTTGGTGGTTACTATGATTTATTCATGGTGACATTTCACTTTTGAGTGATTGGTTTCATGTGGTCCTTCTAAAGACAAAAACAGCACAAGAGACTGAGAGAGGGAGCAAATATATATCAAATCTTAAAAGTCGGTGTCCCAGTGTCCCACCATCTCCTATTTAGCGGAAAAGTTGCTTCAATGTGACAAGGGCCACACGTTGCCAGTTGATATTTTTTTGTGTGCTTTTACGGTCCGTTTGGATGACGTATTGGTTTTGGAGGGATTAAATAGTAAGGGGGATAAAATAGTCGCGGGGATAAAATAAAAAGGGTGGACCCACATTGATGTGACAGTTAAGAAGGGGGATTAAATAGTACATGGTTTAGATGATGGATAAAACAAGGGGGGTAGGGACGATGGATTATGTCAAATTATGTCAAAAGACTTTCTTGCCCTTGGTCATTCATATATTAAATTATGTATTTATATAATTATTTAAAAATAAAAATTAATTAATTTCATGTAATATTAAACATTTAAGTTATAAAACTTAATTGTAATATTTATTTTATTAAAAAAATGAAAAATTATTTTTATTTGTAACGTATAATATTTAAATTAAGTTAATACATGAATTATAACTTCAAATTCTAAATTATAATTTTTTTCAATTTTTTTGCATCGAATTAAAGATCTCTATTAGCAGTTTAATTTGGTGCAAACAAAAATAAAAAATTATATGGAGAAGTAACTTATTTTTTTATCCGAATGATATTGCAAAACAATTCAACAAGCCAACAATGTAAAATTTTAAAGTATAAATTTTTTTAAATTTTTTTGTATCGAATTAAAGATCTCTAATAGTAGTTTAATTTGGTACAAACCAAAATTAAAAATTATGCGCGGAAGTACTTTATTTTTTAATCCAAAGAAAATTGCATGGGGGTAGAGAATCACCCCTGACTAAACATAGACACCCCCTCCCCTACTTATATTTAGTTAGGTAGTGGCATGACTATTTAATCCCCAGGCTAATTAGTCATGGGGCATTTTTTGTTGCCAAACAAGGTAATAAGGAGGGGAAGGGGTACTAATTAGCCCAACCCCCTCATCCCTCTTGCATATACCTCATCCAAACATGTCCTTAGGGCCCGATTGCATGCAACATTAGAGGGGGTATTAAGTTATACCCTTTCCCCTTATCCCGGTCCCACAGTTTTATCCTTGATTTGACAAAAATTTGGAACCCTGATAACTTAATACCCCCACCCCTTTTATACCCCTCCCCCCTCACTAATTTATACCCCCTACGAAATTACTCCCATACCCTCCCTTATACCCCTCCCCCTTACCCCCAGTTTTTTTTTTCTGTTTTTAAAAAGAAACTGAATGGAATTTTAAATGCTTTACAAACTTTTGCGATTTCCTTCGGATAAAAAAATGAAGTATTTTTGTGCATAATTTTTTAATTTTTTTGCACCAAATTAAACTACTAATTGAGATCTTTAATTTGATACAAAAAAATTTGAAAAATTTTATACTTTAGAATTTGACATTGTTGGCTTGCTTTGCACTATCCTTCGGATAAAAAAATAAAGTATTTTCACATTAACTTTTTTACTTTTTTTTGCACCAAATTAAACTACAAATTGAGATCTTTAACTTGATACAAAAAAATTTACAATTTTTTATACTTTAGAATTTGACATTGTTGGGGAATAACATAAAAATTACTAATTAATTATTATTAAACACGTATAACTAGAAAGGAAAAAAAAAAGCAAAAAATTAAACTTTGAAATATTATTGAAATGAAAAATAAAAAAATAATAACTGAATATTTTAATTTTAGATATAACTAATAAAAGGAATTATTTATTAAAAATTATAATTAATTTAATTACTATTGTGTTTATGTATTTTTTTTTATCATAAAATCTAATATGACAGTTCAAGGGCAAATAAGTCATTTGTCAAGTTTTTACATCATCTACCAAACTTTATCCCCCTTTATCACAAATTCATCCAAACCACATACTATTTAATCCCCCCTTCATAAATGTCACATCACTGTGGGTCCACCCTTACTAAATAATACCCCTTACTATCTTATCCCACCAAAACGTATCCCGCATCCAATCGGGGCCTTAGGGTCTAAGGTTGTGATGTGAGGTTCACCTAAAATTTAACAAGATACACTTTGCTAGGGCGTAGGATACCCCTAAAGTTGGGCTGGATTTTCCTACTTGGGGGTGAGATCTCTCTCTCTCTATCTCTCTGGTTTTTTTTTTTTTTTGGAGTGGAAAGCAAAAACTTATATGTGTCAAAGTATCAAACAAAACAAACACACGGCGGGTTTGTTTGGAACTCGAGGATGTAAAGGGAATAGAATGGAAAATTATAAAAAAATTCTTCCCCTTGTTTGGTTCTTAGAGAAATAGAAGGGAAAGTTAAAAAAAAACAAGTAAAATTTTCTCTCCAATTTATTCTTAATTTTCCCTCTAGTTTTCCTCATTATTTTCTCTTCCTTTCTCTTTTCATCCTCAAGTTCCAAACAACAAACCATGATACTGAATGTTACTTACAGAGTTCTTCTTCTTCTTCTTCTTTTCATTATAATATATCCCAACAGAGTAAGATTGTAAGAACTCACATTTTAAAACAATTTAAGCACTACACCAGCCAGTGCTTTGCATCTACTAACTCAGTAAAAATCTAAGAACACTAGCCAGTGTTCTGCATAATAAGTGAATACTTACAGACCTGAATTCTCACAATTCGACAAATTTGAGTGGTATTTTTGTACAAACGTTTGACTGAGAGAGATGTACTCTGATCCTAAATTTGAGTGGTATTTGTACACATCCCAATAGGAAAAACCCTGTTTACTTGATCGATTTGAAAACCTCTTTCCCCAAACTGATATTACCTTGTTCATCTATTCAATACCCTCCAAAACCCAAACCCTAATTTCATTCTTCATCCCTCACATGTAAGTTTCCCTCCTAATTGAAACACGGTATACACACGCACGCACAATTTGAACACGATACTCACACAATGAGTGAAGGGAATCACTAGTGAAGCTACTGTGTAGCTAGTTCTCGTTTTTGTGCTCTCTAGCTCGTCAAAACCATTAGATTTGAGGAGAAGCGAGGCAGTTGGAGATGCTCTAAGGTAGCATTTTAGTCTTCAGAGGGAGATGAGAGAGAGAAAGAGAGGTGATAAAGTAGAAGACGTCTGTTTTTTTTTTCTTTCACAAGAAGTTAGGTTGGACTATATTTGAACCAAGAGCTAAAATAGGTTGGACTACACACAAAAATAAGGTGGCCGGGCTAAAATTTATTGGGTTAAAATTTTATATAATTTTTTTTCCCACCTGGTCTACAACCCACTATATAGAAAGAGAGGGGCCGGGATGTTGTTAGGTTCGTGAACCAGATAATTCGATTTGCTTTGCGTTTCGCTGATTATTTGGTAACAGCTCAGAAAGAGTATCTCCGAAACCTACACATGGTATTCAACTACCATGTAAACGAAATAGACGACATAAGTCTTGCACTATCTTAATTCTTTTTTTTTTATCAGAAAAAAGTTTATTAATCTTTGAAAAGAAGACAAAGATTATATAGACTTAGGGCATACGGGTGAAAACACCACCCAAAATCCGGAAAAAGGAAGACAAGATGCTTGCCAAAGAACAAGGAGAAAAAGACGCCCTAAACCAAAACAACCAAGAAGCTCCAAGCCACGAAACACCAAGAGAAACACCAACGACGACAAAAGGAAACAAGCCTAACCGAAGCACCCTTGCAAAAAATCCCAAAAACAAAACACCCAAAAAACTAGATCGAAAGACCACAAAGCCTGAAAAACAAACAAAGAAAAGATACAACACCCTCACCATCATGAATCCATAAGTCAAAATTTCAAAGAGAGAGAAGCGTTGTTGTCCAAATCTTCATAATCCTACACATCATCCTCCAAATTATCAAGAACAGCCGGCCTTTTGGCTATAACCTCCTCCTCCATTTCAACAAGTTTTTTTACGTTAAAATTCCTCCTCTTTAAATTTAACTCCCAAACAAGCAATTAAATCCATCATCTTACTTACTTGTTTAGATAAGATCATGATGGAATTTCTGTTACGAATACCACAAGAAGATAAAGAAGAAGAAGTGGTCTCCAAGTTACTATGCTTTATACTGTGAGCCTTAACTCCGAGCTCAGCAAGGAGCTTCTTTTTTCAAATCTTCCTCTTCAATCTTTTCAGTCTCCTTTCCATTTTTTGAATTGCATCTTCGGTTGCCATCTTCCTTGCAATGGTAACCCTAGGGAATGGGGGGGCCTGCTGTGCACCAGCCGCATGGCACGGTGCCATGCGGCTGTGCACAGCAGGGCCCCCGCCTCCGTAACCCTAGCTTCTCTTCTCACCATATCTCCCAACCCATTGTACTATCTTAATTCAGTACATATATCCAAAGCTTCTGTGAACCGTGAATGTACTCAATTACACAACCAATAAACCACGTAATTAAAATTTTCTGTATTTTTCCTATTTACGCTTTTTAACTTGATTATTCTTTGTTCGCATTGTGATTTGACGGGTTTGGTGCGATTAAAGCGGGCCACTAGAAGAGAAAGAAGCAAAAGGGATCTATTTTAGCCTTTTTTTAAAAATGGGGTGGTCCCCGAAAAATGTGTCTGTATTTTTTTATGTTGTGGCCGAGATGGGCATGCGATTCATATGATTTTATCAGCACTAACTTTTTTGGGTCCTGATGTGTTTTGATTTTCTTATAATTGAGTATTCGGGTCAAAATATGTGTCTCAATTAATAGTGAACCGGCCACAACTTTTAGCTCAGTTGGTCAAGTACTAAGGGACGATGAGGTTTTGAGTTCGTACTGGAATAACATGGAGTCATGGACGTCCGTTCTAGTAATATAACTCAACCAACATACAAAGCGCCTTATTGTCTGGATGAAAAAAAAAAAACTAATTGTGAATCCTTTAAAAAACAAAAAACTAGTTTTGAATCCTTTAAAAAAACTAATTGTGAATCCGATAGGCAGCAAGCAAGACAATCCGATAGCGCCACATGGTAAACAGTGGGCACCCAAGTTTTTCTCCATTTTTACCATTAACCTCTACCTCTTCAAGCTCCCAATGGTTCAGTCAAGTGGATACGAGGAAGCAATAAGTGCTTGGTTCCATAAGGTCACATGTTTGAAACTCAACGGAGACTAATCATTACAAACCTTGAGGTCACTAGAGAATTTGCGTTAGGATTCCAAAATTAGTTGACATGCACGCAAGTTAGCTCGGTCATCAAAAATAAAAAACCTAGAGAGATTATTCAGTAGTCTTGGAGTATCGCCACTTGCTGCCCCAACAGCCCCTTAACACTACACATTATTGTGGGGTCTATACAACCCAAACACCTCTTCAGTGGAATACAATAATTTCAGGTGCAGCTGATCAAAGAAGGTGGCCAACTTATTAATGGTCTGTACTTGATATTTTCTCTTTTTGCACCCATGTGCTGCTATTGCCATCATGGGAATCCCACGGACATCTAAGCCATGATCCATCGAACTTCTGGCTTTGTCACCTCTCCCAACGTCACAACTCAATGAACTCATAATATACTTTTAATTTGATTATGTATGAATTTGGAACGTTTTATTGGGTTTGTCCATACGGTGCTTTGCTTCATTTTTAATTGGGCTTCCTACTAGTCTATGGTGAAATTTATCTCTCAAAATTAATTGAGATTTGTGTAAACAGACCTAGATGCCTAAATTATCAAAAAAAGATTGTATCGTTCCCCATTACGCTAAAGCTGTCATTCATTCAAAATTCAAAAACAGTCGAAACCATGAACATAAAACCTTTTATCATACCATTCTTATGTTAGCAGCCTTCGGGATCAAAGTGAAAGAAGATCTAAAGCACATGGTAAAAACTAAAAAGATAAAGTGAGGCCAGGGGTCTCGCCACTGACAAAGAATCCCATAAACTTTTACCGACTAAATAAAAGACCCCTGTTTGATAAGAGAGATGGAGCATGGGATTGGATTACCAATCCTGTGGGCTCATTAATTTTCATGTTTGGTGTGCAATTTGAGGACTGGACTAGCAGTTCCATGGGACTACGAAACCCCCGTTTTCATGGGATTGGCCAATCCAAGGGGGGTTGGGTATTATGAAACCTATCCCATGGGATTGAGTCTAGAAAGATAACATTGTCCTCTTCCTTTTCGTTTATTTCCCCAATACGCACCTTTGGTGCTGCTCTTGCTTTTCGTTCATTTGTTTTCACTTTTTTTTTTATTTATTTTAATTATGCTGTTGCTTTTCGTTCATTTGTTTTCGCCTTTTTTTTTTTTTTTTGCTTGTGATTCTAAAATTGTTTCTACATCAAGTATCTGGGTAAGAATCAAGGATTACACACCTATTCTATGCAAAACAAACATGTAATTAGTAATCCTATGATCTAATCCCGTGCAAAACAAACATGAGAGAAGGATTCATCTCCTCATTAATAATCCCACCTCATTACCAATCCCTTTGAAACGAAACCTCGTATCAAACGGGGCCGTATTAGGTCTGTTAGGATCCGGATCCAACATTTTCAATCCGATAGTCCGGATTTAAAAATCCGAGTCCAATTAGGACCCAAATTCGGATCTTGCTGATATCATCTTGATTTTCGGTCTGTGCTGCATTTTATTCTCCTAAAATTCTGCAACCCCACCCCATCCCAAAAAAAAAAGAACGGATTGGATCGGATCAGATCGGATCCATTAATACATGTGATGAGTAATTTCATGGGAATAATACTGAGTGGATTAATATAGCACGTTGCAAAGTTTTTTGTTCCTCATATTTTATGATGGATTGTCAATATTGACGACCGAAAATTCCAACTAAAAATCAAAGATATAGGATTCTTTAAAGATAATCTACTTGTGTGTGTCCACGGGGAACTTCTTATGCTGATTTTGAGATTCTAGCTTTCAACATCATCAACATTTACTACTCCTATAACTTAATTCCAAAGTTATAATAAACATGTTATCTCATTTTACTAAAATATAAAATCTAAAGCAAAATTTAAAGTCACAACCTAAAATTTGTATCAATAGCTATCGCAAACACTCTGATTAAATAAATCAGACCGTATGTTTCTGTCTCAAAGAATCCCAAGCTTGGAAGTTTCAACAGATCATAAAAACCAAAACCATCTCCAACAAGTTATGCTACTTAACCCTAAGGGGTTTGGTCAAGTGCTTATGAGAAAGCAAAAAACTGTTCATGCACGAGGTCTATGGTACAATACAGCAGAAGGCACAACGTTTCTAACATGCAATATTGATCTAGAAATAAGAACAACAAAGATGAAAGAAGGCAAGGAAAACAAGAAACCAAGCACACATGGACACGAGATTTACGTGGTTCGATATGCAGGCTGTGTACCTACTCCACAGGGGAAGGAACTAATCAATCTACTTAATTAATAAGGATTACGAGCTCTAATCTCCTCTTAATGTATCTCTCACTCTCCTTGGGTTTCTCTCTCTAAAACAAGCATAGAAAACTCCTGAGCTAAACAAAACACACTTAAATAGAGCTATTGTCTGCGCTGGCTCATCCGGTCCAAGCTGACTGTCGTTTGAACCACCAACAATACTGAGAGTTCCAGTTCCTCACCGGTTGAGCTAGTGTGGACCACCATTGGTTTAGTTCGGACAAGTGATATTTGAAGTCACACTCAACAAGGTCACATTTTTCATTTCTATGGAGGCCAAACATTCTAAACCGTGGGGTCACTGAAGGTTTATCTAGTCGTTAACTTCATAACCCCAAAATTAGTTGAGGTATATATATGCGAAAGCTAACCCGGACATCAGGTTATAAAAACTAAAACAGATTATGCTACTTCAAATTTCAATGATGCAGATTTTTGTCTTTCAACATGTTATAGAGTCAAAGGAATTGTTATGATTTACGAATTTATGTATTTCAATTTCAAATGAACTGTTCATGGTAGCTGAACGTCATTAAGAAGCACCGTAACCTAATTTTGACTAAAAGTCCGTAGATGAAGAATTCAAATCAAACACACAAATTTCATTCTAATATGCAAATGGGTCAGAAGCCATCCAATTAAACAATCTTTTTTTTTTTTTTTTTCCATGTAGTATCGAGCTGGGCTCAACACTCTAAAGATCGGCACAACTCAAAAAAGTTGGGCTCATTTGTATAGGTTCGGTTCGTTTATAGAAGCTCATTTAGTAAATAAACTATTAGGAATTGGAACTCTATGTTCAATCCACAGCGGTCCTATGAATCTTGGAAACTAAAGTCACGGAAATCAAATAGAAAACGAAAAATAGTTGTAATAAATAGTAGAAAAGAAAGAACACACCTATATGTGTGTGTGTGTGTGTGAGTGTGTGAGAGAGAGAGAGAGAGAGAGAGAGAGAGAGAGAGAGAGAGAGAGAGAGAGAGAGAAACCTCTACGTGATGAAAACTCACGTGAGCCACACCAGTCCACTATAATCGATGAATTAATGGAGTACAAGTCTTGCCTTTTCTTTTCGAGAACAATTTCCTCTCGCCTCCTCTTATGTTTACTCTCAAATTCTTAACCCTATTTAACATGCATCTGTGTTATAAATACGTAAGGCACAATACCCGAAATTGCCCCTGCCAAAAGTAAAAATATTGTTCTCATTGTAATCTGTGTGCTCCTAAATAGGTAAGGCCCAATAGTCCAATCTGACCCCAAATCTTTGGGTTGAACTATCGCTAAAGGTTGTTTGCATCCCCAAACATTAACCTGGACCGACTCGTTTAGGGCTCAACTCTATTATAGTTGAGTCGAGCTCAATCTTAAGTTTTAGGCTCATTTACTAACATAATCACTACAAAGCTCGGCTCAGCTTGTTTGCCTATCCCCACCCCAAAAATACAAACCACCATACAACAACAATTCATATTTCAGGCCCAAAAAAGTTTGACGGAATCACATGAGCAATAAAAGCCCAAAATACCTAATGGGCCGTCAACCTGAGAAACTTAATTCAAGTTCAACCCCTGAAATTTGGAGGGAAAAGGGTTTTAGCACAGTTTTCATTTGCTCGGCTTTCTGCGCTTCCCTCCGTCGAATTTCAGTTTCTCTTTCTCTCTGATCTCCCTCTTTTTTGTTTTTTTGGTAAGTTCTGATCTCCCTCTTCATCAACGGCGCGAGCTAATATTGAGGTAAGCACCGTGATTGCAGTAGGTTTGAATTCAATTTCCGATCTCAGATTCCCCAAAGTTGTCGATTTCATTAATGGTGATTACAATCCCCGCTCATGCGTACCGATTCGATACTTATACATGTAACTCGTGAGTGCACATATTACGGATTTTTCTCTCAAAGGTTTACAACTTTCCAACCTCGCTTGATTGTCATCATTCTGTGACGACGTTCCGTTGAAATTAGTGACAGGTTCGTTTGAAATTATTGGAACGGACTAGTTAATGCAATTACGAAGTTCCGTTGAAATTATCATCGAATTTGGACTCTTGATTGCATATTTGCATGTTACATGTACATTTATGACTTTTGTGTTTGAAATTTGATGTGGTTCTGTTTCCAGCGAGAAAAGCAAACTCCTATCATTTATTCCCTCTCTTGAAAGTTGTTGGTTATAATTCGCAAGGACAGCAAAATTAACAGATTGTACACACACCTGTCTTTGGGGAATTGGCAATACTTTTCTGAGCTTTTTTCTAGCACTTGTGGGGTGGTGTTCCCTTTTTGGGCCTAAACTCCCTCTTCTCGGATCTCTTGGAAGTGGATATTAGTATAACTTGCCCTGTTCTTTTTTCCTCCTGGTTCCTACAAGAACAACCAATTTGTGACGTCCGGCCAAAGGTAGCTGGAAGGCACTCCAAAGCTTAAGTTAGAACTCGACTGAGATGGAAAGAACAACTTAAGCAAGGAGAAGAGAATCCGGGGACCTGCTTTTCGCCCAAAACGGCGTTGTTTTGGGCATTTTCTCGGTACACCTCCAAAGCTTCCAAGGGCCCTGTTTGGAGAGTTAATTTGGGGTTCAATTTTAGGGGATTTAGGCTCTTTTGGGTAGGGTATAGTTGGTTTAGGCACTTTGGGTTTAGAGTATAGTTGGTTTAGACACTTTGGGTTTAGGGTTTAGGGATTGGGTTTAGGGTTTAGGCACTTTGGGAGAAGCTTTGGAGGTGTACCAAGAAAATGAGCAAAACGACGTCGTTTTGGGCGAAAAGCAGGGTCCCCGGAAGGAGAAGAGTGCATACCTCTTAGGGTTTGTCTCAGGGGTATTTTAAGGAGTGCCTTGCCTTGAAGGTCAGGGCATCGCGTGCCATCCTCATGATCAAGCGACGTCACTGACAACCTCCCTTAGACAGTCAAAGCCCGACATTCAACTTCTGAACCAGCGTCTAGGACGACGTTCTGCTGGTAGAGCTGGGTGGCAGGAATGGTTAGCCATGTGGGCAGAGCCAGAATTGTGCCATGTGGCCGGACCATACAGATGTTGTAGACTCGCACTTGGTACGTTGCGCTGGCGAACTAGACCATACGGTCACACATAGTGCACTGCGCGTCTGCGTCACTGGGCAGATCACTATTGTTGCCACATGGCTGACTCGGATTGGAATGGTACCGGCACTTCAGAGCATCTAAGGTTTGGTTGAGGTCCAACCCGATCCCCCGTTACGGGCCGATTGGTAGTGGGCTGGTTACCCGCCCAATCGAACAAGCATTGGGTATAGGAATAGTTTTGGCCCAATTGGTAATCTCCGGCCCACTACAGTACTTTATTAGGAACAATGTGGTGATGGTGAAATCGAGATACGAGTATGTCTTACAAGGGAAAAATATTATGGAAAAATAAGTATCAATGAGAGACGTCGGAAAGATTATGGAAGCAATGAAGGGACCATGGATACTATTGAGAATATAACTGATAAAGTCACTTGTCTCTCTAAAAAAGCTTAAGCTTTTACATGTGTTTGCAGTTAAAAATTTAATATTTTATCAAAGCAGACAATAATTTTCACTATGGTTATTGAAATATTTGCACGTATTTAGCACTCTTACAGAGGAGAGCATGGCAACACATGAGGGGGCTTGTTCAGAATATAAATGAAAAAGCTACTTCTCTCTCTAAAGCTTAAGCTTTTAGTTGAGTTGGTGGCTAATTTAATAGAAATGAATCGAGGTGT
The DNA here is from genome assembly GCA_963854785.1 of Vaccinium vitis-idaea. Classification (NCBI taxonomy): domain Eukaryota; kingdom Viridiplantae; phylum Streptophyta; class Magnoliopsida; order Ericales; family Ericaceae; genus Vaccinium; species Vaccinium vitis-idaea. The sequence goes on along the minus strand of OY978226.1, from coordinate 33,699,159 downwards.
TTTGTGAGTCAAATACATTTGAATGGTCTAAGAGTGTATCCATTCAATTCTCATTTGACCTATACAAACCCATCCTTGAGGAAGTTGTACACAAACTATTTTCCAATGTGTAATGTAGTTGTTTCAAATTCTATCTTTTCCACCTGCATTGTGTAAACAGGTGTTTCTAATTAAGTTCATTTTCCATAGAAGGCCTCATATTGTGAATGACTTCCTTGTCAACTTCGCTAGAAGGTTTTTTGGTGCTTGGTGCTGCTACTACAGGTACCACATCAGCTTATCGTTTCAGCATTTTGGACCACAAATGTTTCTATCTCTTCAATATGGTTTGTCAAATCTCATTAAGATTCATTTCTTTTCTTTTTCTGTAAAATAGGAACAATTTGTGGGATGAAGTCCTCAGACATATGCTTAGATTACTTACGGTCAACTGTTGGTTCGAGGTAATGTATGAGATTCTTATATGGTTTGCTTGCTTATGAGTTATGTCCGATACTAGTTTTGGCTGCAAAGTTAAAAGAGAACATTGTGTTTCAAACAAACATAAACTAATCGATCTTAACTTCTCACATGACCATCATTTACACGTGTCATAAATTGTATAGATTGGCTCGTAAAAAAGGGTGTAACGAGTGCACAGAGCTCTCGCATAAGCAGGGTCTGGGGTAGAGTTGATGTGCCCAGCTACCCCTGCAATGCAAGGTCTGAGAAAATAAACTAGTTTGGGTCTTGTTACTTGTTGGATAAATCCTTTGCTTAGGATCAAAAATTTTTTGGTTAGTAACTTGAATAGTTGGGACAAGAGGGAATGCAATCCATCTCTTGACCAATTCATAGATTTGTTTGATCTTTCTATTTCATGGTAGCGTACAGGGCCTTTTTTTTTGTACATGGGCGGTATTCTCTCAATGCTTGTTTCCAATATAATTATTTACTTACCAAAAAACAAAAGTATTCAGACCTCAGGAAGCATGGCAACCATGTAGTATCATGTATCCATCATATCTTGCCCCCAAAGTCACATGGTTTGGAACGTAAGAAAAATAACTGTGAAAAGGGAAATACTCAAGCCGCACACATGATCATATTGGAACTCAATAGTGGCGGGTATCATTTTACTGATCTTGGCTTGTATCTTTATAATTTGTTACATTCAAAGTAGCCCAAAATTCCAATAGAAATTACATTGACTTCATTGAACATTTTCTTATGTAGTTGATTAGCATTCACAGTTGAACAGAATCTTATTTTCTTTTCTTCATGATCCCTTTCTTTCTTGTCTGGAAACCTGAAAATCTGAAAGACTGAAAGGACTTGCAACTTTTGATTTTATACAAGCAATTGAATTTCATTAACTTTTTTCCCTTTGCATCTTGCTTTACCTGAATTCGAGAACTGTTGCTTCCCTTGAGTTTCCTCTGGATTCCGAGTAATAATTATCAAACAAAACACAATTTTAAAAGGGAACAATTAATAGCATAAAATTGAAGGATGGCGCAGAATTCAGCTTAGCTATCCTACTACTTATTTGACAAAAGGAAGGCATGGTTAGGGCTACTGGACTCATCAGTCGGTTTGACCCGTTTAGATGGTGTTAATCGTGTTGCAACCCGGGCAAGATTTTTCGTAGGTTCACGGTTTGGAGTAATACTTTTCAACTGTCTAGAATAGCAGGGTGAACAATTAATAACTAGGTTAATGCATTTTGTTTGATACCGAATGGAGCGTTTTAAGGGTCCACGTGCAAATGCTACTTATACTATATTATCGAGCATTAGCGTCTTTCGTCCCTTGCTCCTAGCTTTTGTCGTTCAGAATCTTCAGATCATGTGACTCTTGGCTAAACAAACTACAACATACGGTAGAAATGGAAATTTTAGCAATTCAAAGCAGCATTCTATTACGGAAGTGGAAGAATACCATCTATTTCACTTGATGGGATTGCTACAGGGGAGGGTTGATTTCTATTACGAAAAGAGAATTCCTTTTTGACAGAATAGGCAATATAGGTTTGAGTCTGTGATGCTTCTACATTTTTCTAGAGAATCAGGGTATATGGGTTTGTGATTATTAATGTCTATGATGGGAAATAGGTTCGATTTTCTCTCTAATTCAAAAATGGGAAAGAATCAAAACATAGTCAGATTCTTGTTCAAGTATGTTTTCAAAAAAGAGAAAACCTATTGCTCCCAAGATATTCCACAAATTCTACATGGTAAAAGGCTCTATGAAAAGTTTCATCTTTGTTCTAGAATGTTCCGCGATAAATGTGCAACTAATGTTACTTTAGGAATTTGATTCTATTCCCTTTTCTTTTCGCTCCAAAGCTTCTTGCCCCTTTTGACAAATAGAGATTACCACCACTTTATCTTTTGACTTTTTTATGCCAACAATTGGAATCGTATTTCAATATGAAATTTGAGATCTTTGAAGTTACATAAGGCAACTTAAATTTGATATTATTATGAAGGACTGAAATGGAAACTGGAATCCAACTTAAAGGAAACTTGAAGATGAAGTTCAACAGAAGCCAAAGACCATGTTAATTCGCCCAACTGAATGAAAGGACCCGTTGTTCTCCCCCCCTCTTTTGTATCTTAATTTGCCTTTGGAATCTTAAAGAGTAAATCAGTTGGAAGTGTTTCCCAAGAATTACACTCGGGTAGTAAGGAGATCAAGTTACCAGGATTTTATCTTTACTAGAGTAAAAAGATGTGAGATGACGATAAAACAGGAGATACCGAGGCAGCCTTAGGGAATCGTTACACATATTCTTAAATTTTGAATTCAAATTCTAGTTTGACATTTGATACTGTGTCCGGGCATGTGGCGTTTACTTCGTTCAGTTCGTTGGTTTGGAAAAGTCACTAGCTGAGCTGGAAACGTACAACTCTATTTCGTTTGGAGGAAAAGAAACATTCAATAGTATGCTAAACTTGTCTTATTATTATGAAATGTACTTATTAGGTATAAATCTTATTCAGTTCATTGTTGCCCTTTTATAGATTTGTTTTTCCAGCCACAATGTCTCGGTGATTTGGGATTTTTGCTTGTACTGAATATAATCTGTGTCTTTTGGATTTTTATCAATCTTCCACTTACACACCTTTTACGGAAGAAGCATAATCTTGTCACTTGAGGTGTTAATCAGGTTGAGACTAATCATCTAATTGTTCCCTTTAATCAGTTTGTGTGAAGCTATAATCAGTTTAATGGTTAATTTTTCTGGACCGTTTGTTTGGTAATTTGCTTAATGACTGATATCAATCTTCTGGCTGAAGGACAGCCATTGGATTGTGTGTGATTCCTTATGGACGTGCTGAAAATAATCGTTCATCATGTTGCAGAGCATTCTCTCTCTGTGAATGGTGTTGACTGTTGAGTCCTATGCCTCCTATAGACAATGGATTTGATTTGTATGGAGTATTTAGACAATACACCGTTGGAACTGAGAATATAAGGTCAAGCGTATCAGACATAGGTGGCATCCATCATATAACAAATCTGGCTGCTTATAATGCAGTCTCCCAACCTCCAAGCAAGAAACCTTCACATCACTTTTTCAGTACACAGGTTTCCCCACCCGTAATGAGAATAACAGTAAAAATATCAATAATATACTGATCTTATTCTACTTGGATAACTTTGCCTTAATTTAAAGCAACCAGAAAAAGGTGGATTTGTTTGAGTAACTTTTCATATGCTATTTGGTTTGCAGTTTCTTATGTCTTTTCTTAGCCTGTTTATTATTATTTTCTTAAATTTAGGGGCATGCATCGGTGTGATAACTAAAGTTCAAGCTGTCAGGCTGTAAAAAATGAGAATCCGGTGTTAAGCGCAAGGGAAATAAGGCATAGCTGAGGTATGTACCAATTCATCACTCCCAGCAACCTTGTTAACTGGGAACTTCTTCCCTTTAATTGTTTTACTTCTTTCGGTAGTCATGGTGATGCTATGCACTATTTTTTCATTTGTTGTTTCACCATATGAGTCGCGGTTTTACCTTGATCATTAGTTTACTTTTGGTAGATTCAATATTGGAAAAATCATTTCTTTGTATATCTTGACATGTTCATCCATCTTACGAACTTTCCCCATATAGTAAATCTTATAGCTAATAGCACCTTGCAACTGAATTTGATTGATTTAACTCCAGACAGGACAAAGCATAGGGGTTAAAATTGAGTGGCAGCAATTAGTTGAAAATCCACCATTAATGTCTTTTGCACTGTCTTACGTTGTAGGCTTGTAGCACCACCATATTTTGAGATATTTACAGCTGTGATCCTCCTCATAGTAAGTAACCCAGTAATTATTTTACTTCAAACATAATGATTTTATCCTTCATAATGGGTGAATTGGAGGCTGTCTATCAACGTCTGTCTTGTCAATTTGATGAAAAAAGTGAAAATGCAGAAATAAAGGTGTAACTTAATGTTAATCGGTATTCACTGAAATGGCCAAGCCATTCTTTGAAGTATATTTAAGTTTGGTAGTTGAGGAATGGCCTTTTAAGTAAGCCCAATCACTTTAACCTCAAATCAACTTGTAAGGGCATCTCCAATAATGGAGTTAATGGCAGAAATTAGGTCAGAATTAGTCTAGTTAACTAACATTTTTCATTTTTGTGTCCCAATAGTGTAATTAATGCATGGGTATTTGTGCCAAAAATTAGAGCAGCTCTACCCGGCATTTCAACTGTAGTACTCCCTCCATCCTAAATTGCTTGCCTCTTTTGGATAGTCGTGTCACTCAAACAATTGTCTATATTTCACAATCTACAATATTCTTTATGATTTTGAAAATTTTGTTTAATAAAACTAATTGAAAGTTATCAAACAAGATCCATATTTGATATAAAAAGTAGTATAGTATAAATTAGAAGAAATAGATAATCTTTTAAGAGGTCCCAAATGGTGAAAATGGACCAACAATTTGGAACAGATGGAGTACTACGGTTAACTACCATAGAGAGAGAGCTGGGACGAGAGCACTGCCTATATCTATATATACATTTGTGTACATTTTTATGTTTTAACAACACTCTAACAACATTAATTAATTTAACATGTTTTGTCATAACAACACAAAAATGAGACTCACTTTTTATACTTTTGTGTCATATAATACCACATTTTAAACTCAACGATTGAAGATCTTGTCTGTAACAACCCAGAGATTTTTCTTCCTTGGTTTCTTAAGAGACAAAAGGGAGAATGAAATGATTTTGTTCACACTTCACACTCATTGAAAGAGGATGAACGTTACACTCATTCTGATTAGTGAAAAAAGTGTAAGTCTCACCACAAACTAAATCTATTATTACCAAAAAGTGAATTGATACTATGGATCCTACACAATTTCCACCGTTCAAAGTGAGGATAATGTTTACCCTCTTTAAATGAGGATGAACAAAATTGGACTCTTCAAAAGAGGAGAAGATCTCAATAAGTTGTTTTCAGCGAGGACATGGTCATTGAAAAATGTATAATCCTTTTGCAACAATGCCCCCATGCAAGGACAAGATTCCCAGAAATCAAGGAAATGGAAAAAAGCGCAAATCAATCTTCAATAATAATCTGTTAAAGTCCTATGGTTGATGTCAAATTGGCCCCAAATATTCTCCAACTGACGCCCACATTTTGAGTTTGTGGGTCTAAACACAAAGTGAAAAGTACTGAGAACTTGCTCCTTATGTGAAAGCTTGGAACTTTTGCTGATAGGATTAGAATAAGTGGGACTGTGGGAGGATCGAGTTTTCAAGATGGTACTACAATGAGGATATACCATTAGGAAAAGTAAAATTTGTTTACAAGGTGGTCAAAAAGGCAATGGCCATCTTATTTCTTGTACTAATAATTTGTGTGACAGTCATATAAAGTTTAAGCCCTAATCATGTGATTGTGTTGGCTTGGTTTCCTTTGAAACCTTTGAATCCTGAAACGTTTTCCGTTAGAAACTGCATGAATTGAGAAATTTACGATATTGTGGATCATATGTGTATATAGGATATTAAAATTTCGTATGATACAGGTAAGTATAGAAAGGTTGTCGACTTGGGTTTAAGGGATATTGCTTTAGTTTTGATTATTACTACTTTTGCTACACGCCGAGGCTGTATTTTAAGGAAGGGACTTTACATATGGCAAGACTCGAACATTGAAAGATTCTACCTGTGGGGGGCCGTATTCAAGGGAAGAGACCTGAGCAGTGAAAGTACTGTACTAGCCCTAGTTGATTCTAGCATTCATACTAGATCAATTGAAAGGTACCTCTAGGAAAACAAACTCAACGGCGATACATACACTCTCTGGGAGCCACTTCCAGCCACACCCTCTTTCACATGGGGTGTGGTCTCCACATCTGGGCCCCACACCCCATGTGAGAGAGAGTGTGGATGGAAGTGGCTCCCAGGGAGTGTATGTATCTTTTTTCAAACTTTTAAAGGATTTAGCATCACCAACAACCAAGAAAAACAGAAAACAAAAGCCCGAGCTCAGGTTAAAAGAAGGGAACATGGGCCTCACATGCAAACTGTAAAAGAAAAGGGAAGGCACATTCCAAGACCTCTGCCCAATTTAAAGCGAGCTCATTTATATATTTTTTGGGGGGTTTCCTTAAATAAAGAGGGGAAAATCTATGGTGGCGCAGGCATATGGTACGCCTCTTTACGAATGTTTTTGGTACTTGTTACGCATTTTTTTGGTAGGTTACCGCAATTATTTACGTAAATAGTGAATTTTTTAAAAATCTATAACGGTTCATAACAAGTACCAAAACCCTACGTACTAAGGTTACCATGAATAGTGAATTCTTTAAAATCTATAACGGTTTATAATTTGACCAAAACCATATGCAACAAGTACCAAAATTATAGGATTGTAGTCCCCCGATCCGATCGTCCATCCCACAATTGATGGTTTTGATTTTTTTTTTTTATCAGAATTGATAGTTTAGATTCACATATGTATTTTTACTACTAAGAGATAAAAGAGTATATTATTACCGCTAAGAGTTAATAAATATATCTCAACCGTCGATTATGGGATGGACTCTCGGATAGGGAGGACCACTACAGGAACTCCAAATCCACATAATAAGTACCAAAATAATAATACGTAATGGGACGTACCGTTCGTTTTTCTAGCACTCTCCAAGAGGGGGACCTCATTTGAATTTTGGTGAGGTTGTCCTCTTCATATCCTCACTCTCAGATAGGAATCTGGTCGTACACCACCATATCCAACAGTAGATCTCCAACTGACCCCTTGTTTTGCTCTCTACAAATCTCCCCCTCTTGCCTTTCTCATTCCATCAACTGCCCTCTCTCTCTCCCTCTCCCTCTCTCTCTCCCCCCCTCTCTCTCTCTAAAAACAGCAAATTATGGTAAGTTCTCCAGAACTCCCTGATTGTAACTATCCAAACAATCCTATCTTAATCACCCCAAACAGCCCAACACCCAAGCATTCACTGTATCTCTCCAACCTAGATGATCAGAAGTTCCTTAGATTCTCTATTAAATATCTCTACCTTTTTAAGAAATCTGTATCAATTGATAGCTTGAAGAATTCTCTCTCAAAAGTGCTAGTGGATTACTACCCATTAGCTGGGAGGTTGAGAGCAAGCTTGGACAATGATCAGAAGCTCGAGGTTGACTGTAATGGAGAGGGTGCTGTGTTTGCTGAAGCTTTCATGGATATTACTGCTCAAGATTTTCTTGAACTTTCTGGACAGCCAAACAGGTCTTGGAGGAAGCTCTTGTATCGGGTTGAGTCCCGTAGTTTCTTGGATGTTCCTCCGCTTGTCGTTCAGGTCAGGTTTCAATCTCATCATTCCTTTTCTTTCAGGAAAAAGTCTTATGAACTGAGAAAATGCATCCGGAATTTGGCCATGAAAGTAACGTGTAGCGGGTAAGGTGTGTTTTCAAATTTCATGCGTTATGAGTCACATCCTAATGACTCTTGACCGCTCACTTCACGGTCTGGGCAACTTTTCGTAGCATTGCTCGTAGTTGAAATTTGCGTTTGATAACTCACGTAAGGAGACCACCGATGGTGGTAGGTGGCTCACATTTCCGAGGGAGACTCGGTTTCGAGTCTTGCTACCATTAGCAAGGGATTGTAAGGGTACACACTTATGCCCACTTGTACATAGGTGGTGCCATCGAGATAGCTTTTCCTTAATGATAGTAGTTGTGGCTCGAACCGGACAATCTACTGGTGGGTCGGGAGCCCCTATAATCACATTCAAGTTAGGAGTGATTCGAAATTTTTCATATTTAGGATTGCAATTATGCAAGGATCTTTTAGCTCTAGTTTCACAAGTCATTTATAGTTATCTTCTTATGATTTTCATCAAATCAACGTAAATTACTTAAATTGAAAACAACAAAGCCTAATAGGCCCCTTGCACTGAGAGAAAGGAAAAGATTGTTGTTTCTCATCAAATTTCACTGGTAAGATGAGATTATATGAGAGGAAAATAAACCAATGGAAAATCTTTTTTTTGTTCAGTTTTTTTTTTCTTCATTTCTCACCTCTTTTAGTTGTCCAAAAGATTGATAGGCTGATTTTTTTTTAATTTTTAAAATATACATTTTCCCATCATTTCTCACTCACAATCCAATGGATGTGTTGGGTTTTCCTTAGTTTATTTAGTTAAGTTTGGCATTATCTAGATGATATTCCTGTACCAACTATCTTTATTCTGTAGTTTAGCTTTTGGAGGTGGTTCCCAGTCTAGCTAATCCACCAATTGTGCAAGAACAGTTGTTACTATTTGCTTTTTCACATGACAGTGGAATTTTATGACTTAATTATTGTGACTAAGATACCATAATTTATTATTTAACTGATAGTAATATTATCTTTCATATATATATATATATATATATATATATAGGGAGAGCTTCTCCTCCGGGATCCGGGACTCCATGATCCGATCATTTTTTTGACGATCCGAGCCGTCCAATGTTTTCAAAAGGTGTTTTCAAGGGTCTACGCGAAAAATCTTCAAAAAAGAATACCGAGAAGGGCTTGATCCAAGTAGTTTTTCGCAAAACTGTAAATATACAGTTTTTGCGAAAAATTGCTTGGATCAAGCCCTTCCCGGTATTTTTTTTGAAGATTTTCCGCGTGGACCCTTGAAAACACCTTCTGAAAACATTGGACGGCTCAGATTTTCCAAAAACAATTTGCAAATACAAAAAATATATATATATTCTTATTTCCGGGAGTCCCGGATGTGAAAATTCCCGTATATATATATATTCTTTTCTACCAGTCTTAATTATGACGAATTGAAGCAGAGATCCCCTTGAGAGGGCCTTGCTGCTGTTATCCTCTGACTTTTCCATATATGGTTAATTTTAGGATGAGCAATGCTAGGTACGCAACAAAAATGTATAACAAAGTGGGCAACACACTCACATGGGGTGTGGGCTCCACACACAGTTGAGTGTGTGTGTGTGGAGCCCACACCCCATGTGAGTGTGTTGTACATTTTTGTTGTGTATCAAGGATTTGTGGAGTAGTTTGAAGCAGAAGTTTCCCTTTCGATACGTGTCATGTGTTGTGATGCCACCGACACTTGCCCCTCCACCTGAAATGCGGAAAGATTTTTGTGTCCGAAAACTGTTTTCAAGTTTTATTCTCTAGGAACATGAAGATATATTTGTTATCCAATGCTCAAAAAGTTGTCGCACAACACAATAGAATTCATGCGAAAACTGATTAGTGGTTCCTACTTTTTAGGACCTTCATGGCATCCTCTACATTTAGGAATCTCAATCTAGTAGCAATATCTGCATATTTGAAGGGTAGCATTGGAGGACCGAGGGTCTTCTAGGGCACTTCTGGACCGTCCATCTTTTTGGAAGAGTTTTATTCAAATTTGGACCGTCTAGAAGTTTGAACGGTTTAGAGACACCCTACAAGGAGCACCCTAAAGGGTGCCCATTTCAAGCGTTGGAGGCTTGGGGTGGTAATTTTTTTTTAAAAAGTAGTACTCCTATATGGTAGCCTTTAGAAAATTTGTGGATTTCATATGCGCTTATTTTCATCAATTATAATTTTCATTTCTTTTCTTTCTTGACTAAATAAGTACAGTATGTTTGAAATATATTCTGAGCATGCTTTACACTTTGTATTAATTGAGTTTAAAACTCGCGTCTAATAATAAACTGTGGTGGTTTTTTGCCAATCTTTTGTAATAGAAATGTTTTTGTAAGTGACGCATGACTTCGATCCGTGAAATTTCTTATGTTGAGACTCTTTAGAGAAGGGGTCATTTTATTGACCGTTCACTGGAAAGTAGAATATGGGGAGAAAAAAAAAAGGGGGCATATTCCAATGCATTTTAAATATTCTTCAATATCAAAAAACTTATGGGATATATATCGGCTTGTGTGGGACTCATCTCGAGATTTCACACTAATGATTGAAGTCGTTTAAATTTTTTAAAATATGTTTTAGGGGACCCTTTGTAAAAAAATCATTTAATTTAGATATCAGTAAAGACTTGATAAATTCGTTCAACTCTTCTATGAATTCAAAGGACCAAAAACTGAATGAATTGATCAAGTATTTATCTATATTCAACTAAACTGATTTTTTACAAAGAGCTCTAAAAAAATGTGTTAAAACAAATTAAATAGCTCCAATTATCAGTGTGGATCCCACACAATACAGTGTATATTTGGTGGTTGGCCAGTCGGCTTGTTGCACATATTTCTATACAATTTTTTAATCTTAAAAACAGTCTAGTGAGCTGTTTTTAGCATTTTCCTTAGAAAAATTGAGGTGAGAAATTATCAGATTTCCTATATAGGTTATGTTACTGCTTTGTCCTAGACAATAGGTGACCCTGTACTCTATGATACTCCCTTTGTTCCAAACTGTTGGTATATGAAAATTTTAACTTTTTAAGTAGACGTGCAATAAATGCATTCATGTGTAAAAAGGTTTGTTGATTTCCACCAATGCCCTTATATTTAACTTTTTTGAATGAAATCATTGGTATTGGTAAAGAGACTATTTTGAAAGATTAAATATATTTTGTTTTGAATTTTCAAAGATTATTAACAATCTGAAACATTTCATAATAGTACAAGGGACGGACAATTTAGGACGGGGGATTAATTTTCATCCCTTTCTCTTTTTTCCCTCCTAAATTTGGTTGGTTTGAGTTTCTATTTGTTTTAAATACCCCTCTTTTTTATAAGCTTTTTCCTTCTATATTTGCAGATCACGAATCTCAGCTGTGGGGGAATGGTCCTGTGCACAGCGATCAATCATTGTCTATGCGACGGCATTGGCACATCGCAATTCCTACGTGCCTGGGCCCACCTCACCACCAAACCCACTACGAATTTACCAATCAACCCCTTCCACTCCCGCCACGTGTTGAAACCCCGAGACCCTCCACAAGTGACCTCCACCCACCCCCAATTTTCCAAAACTACCCCTAATAAAGAAATTCCTCTCCAGTTAGACCTCAACCAGTACCTACAATCTCAGCCACTGGTGCCTTCGTCCTTAACTTTCACCCCCTTCCATATTCTTCACCTCAAGAGACAATTGGTACCCTCGCTAAAATGCACCACCTTTGAAGTCCTAGCAGCTCACACGTGGCGATCCTGGGTTAAATCGCTAGACTTGGGTTCCACTCTCAATGTAAAGCTCCTTTTCTCTATCAATATCAGGAACCGATTGAAGCCAGAGTTAGAACAGGGGTATTATGGGAATGGGTTCATGTTAGGATGCGCCGAGACCAATGTGAAGGAGTTGGTGACTACTAACTTGCACCATGGGGTGAAATTGGTTCAACAAGCCAAATCTTCCTTAACCGATGATTACGTGAAGTCAGCCGTAGATTTGTTGGAGGACAAAACGGTAAAAGCAGACTTGTCATTGAGTTTGGTAATATCTCAATGGGCTAAGCTAGGGTTGGAGGATTTGGATTTTGGAGAGGGGAAGCCTTTGCACATGGGCCCTCTAACTAGTGATATATATTGCTTGTTTTTACCAGTGATGGGTGATTTTGATGCTGTGAGAGTGCAGGTGTCTGTGCCAGAGAGTGTGGTTGGTAAGTTTGAGTATTACATGAGAGATTTTCCAAGTAGTGGAGACAATAATAATGGAGGTGCAAATGGGCATTGCAGAGAGGAAAATTGACTTGATATGAAAGGATTTCGATATTACTACTATATAGTACTACTACTTGTTACTGTGGAGGTGGTTTCTATTATTAATGAAATGAACCCTGATAGATTTTCATGTTTGTAAAATTTAGTCCCTCGTTTGTTGCCAAGGGTTACACAAATTGTAACATGCTAAAAATAATGATTCCAGTTGGTTGCATCCTCTCTGAATTGAAGGTTTTACTGTGAAAAGAAAATCGAAAGAGAAACAATGGTACGTTATTTTGGTAGGGCGAACTATTTTTTGCGGTTTTTTTTTTTTTTTTTTTGGATACATACAGTAGCTCTTGAACTTTCGAAGAATTCAATGTCCCTTGATTTTATGCGGTTCTATGTCGACCCTTTTCTACATTTTAAAGATATTATGTGAGAAGGTTCATTTTATATGCGGACTCGTGCATTGGAAGAGTTAGTGCCTACATGAGTCGAAACACATGATTATACAGATAAATCTAGTGCTAACCTTGAGCTGCTAAGCTTTCCTGAAAGTGACAAGTTAAAACACATGGAAGTTGAATCCATCAAGATAACTTATGACTATTTTTTTGCCAAACAACGAGAATAGAGTTAGATTACTACGACAGACCGTCGTCGTTTCATCGACTTAAACTCAAGACTTCACACACTGACACTTAAGTGTCCACTCACGACCGTTTGAGCTAGAGCCCGGGATCCTATCGTGATCATTTTGGGTTCTCATTTATTAATTACCATTATCATTACACAAGTTAGTGCAATCCCATCCTCAACCAGAAAGGTGCTGCTTATTCTTGCATCCCAATTCACTGAAAAGCAACTTACTGATGCAAAGTTTGCTTTCCTTTTTGTTCACTTTGCCTCTCCAACCCAACTTGCTAGAGAATATGAGTGGCCATAAAAATATAGTGATGATTAAGAATTATTAAGGCCTCTGTTTTGTGTTCATTCGTTGTCTGTGATTTTGTGGTGGTGGAAGTGGAAGTGGAAGTGGTGTCCCCTTTTTTTTAATAATGCTTTGAAGAGTGGCAGTGCAATCTATCTCTCAGTGACAGATAGAATCTGTCTTAGATCGGTTATGTTGGACATTCTGCTGAATATGTCCAAAATTAGTAAACTAATGGCACGTTTTGTTGTGTAATTCAACTCATTATGATGGATGATCTCTCTTTTATTTCAAGACAAACACTTGTTGTACAACCATTGGTGGGTTTTTTTTATTAGTACAATAATTCCGAAACTGCATGCGTATATTAGTTTCACACTCACTCAGTGTGACGGGTGAGCCACGTACATGCTGCAACGTGGGGCCCACCCATCGTATAAGCGAGCATGTGTTAGTGTTTGTGTAATTGGTCCATGATCTCTCACATAATATATATGCATAAGAGGGGTATTATCGCGGGAAAAAAAAAATTTAATCATGTACTTAAGTTCATTTACTCTACAAATTTGCTACCACCTAGGCGACTGATTCGATGCGACAAGATGATAGCTGTAGATGAATGAATGAAATTTTCGGAGTAATATTAACTAAATAGTTTTAGCCTTTTCAAGATGTAGATATTCATTAGCGTATTAGCACTCACGGCCATCATGCTAATTATTTCAATTTCCCAATGCGAAGATAAAGGATTATTATCACGTGCAAATTTAATCCTGCAATCACCTGAAAAAGAGCACAAACTTAACTTCATATACTCTACGAATTTGCTACCACCTATGCGATTGATTCGATGTGACAAGATCATAAGTGTAGATGAATGAATTTTTTTGGAGTAATAAGAACAAGGGGCGGACCGGTGTGCGAAGGGGGTGGTTAGCCCCTATACTACTCCCAATTTCTTTCTATTTATAGCACACTTTTGAATTTTTTTGTATAATTATTGAAGAGTGATCTCCATAAACCAGGTCGAATTCGTAATTCTGAGTCTGCCACTGACAGTAACTGAATAGTTTTAGCCATTTTCAAGATGCAGATAGTAATAGTAACTAAATAGTTTTAGTAATTTTCAAGATGCAGATAGTAATAGTAACTAAATAGTTTTAGCAATTTTCAAGATGCAGATAGTAATAGTAATTTAGTAATTTTCAAGATGCAGATATTCATTAGCATACTTTGAATACTTTCACTAAAGCATCGGCACGATAGCACTTGCCATTGTGCTAATTATTTCAGTTTCCCAATGCGAAGATAAACATGTTGGAAAGATTACGCAGACATGACAATTGAATTGATTATTGAATCATTATTAAATAAGGAAAAGCAATTCATTTAATTTTCAGCATCAAGTTAAAGCAACCAAGTATTATGCAGAATATTGGAAGTTTTGGAATATCATTTAGTACTAACAGGATAGGTTAAATTTTTCTAGGATCCTAGTCAATGGATTGATTAATAAAAGTGGAAAGACAAAGGACCCATCTCTCAAAGTCCCCAAAAAGCAATAATATGTCATGCATACTCATTTTTGTATATTATCATCATCATCACCAATATATGTATTTATCAACAACTAGGCCACTAGTGGCTAGGTTACTTTATAGACCCACATGAAAAAGATACTCTCAAATCTCTTCTTCAAATCTTGGACACTCACTTGGCTTTTCCTTGGGGGGTCTAACAGACAAGAGTGTCCGACCTAATTTATACGTACTTTGAATAATTCTTTCTCTGGTCTAGTAAAAGGCTGGGGAGCAAACTCTTGGGACCATTGAGAGTTATGTCCGATTGTTGCCTCAAAGGTCTCGAAATTAGTCGAGGTGCGGGCAATTTAGCCTAGACATCCAATTATCAAAAATAAAAAAAAAGGCTAGACATTCATGGCGCCTAAACTAGGAGATTCACAAAAACCCTGAGAATCAAACATAATCAAATGGCCAGGTGAGCAGCAGACTCACCAATCAATCGGTCTAATCCCAGGAGCTACTTGCCTTTTTATTCATCTTCATTTTTGTCATCTCTCAATCGAACATAATCAAATGAATGAGTAGCAAACTCATCAATCAACCAGACTAATCCCGAAGCAACTTGCCTTTTTATTCATCATCTTCATTTTTGTCATCTCTCTCCCACTCTCATCTCTTGTTAACTTATGATTGGCTATCTAGTTTTGAGCCAATCCCAACTCCACCCAAATCTTTAATACTCCAGTATCAAATCTTTTGGGTCTAAAACCCAATTTTTATCTCCTACATACTACTATCAAAGAGGGGGTGTTCAACTTTGAATTGGGTTGTGCTGCTTGCAACTTACATTTGCTCCCTTTTAATATGTTATACTTTTTCCAATTGCATCTCATTAGCTTGTCGTGCTGCTTGCAACTACGAAGTGTATGTTTTAGAGGAAATGATATTTGGTTAGGCTTTCACAGCAAAAAAAGGTTTAAAGCTATTTTAGACGTTTTAAGTTCGATACATTATTGTAAGTGGTAAGACATGTACTCCGCATTTTAATCGAAGAATTTGCTTTTTATCCATACTAAGAGGCGAGATCATCCATAAAAGGGTGAAAAAACACAAAGTAAAAGAAAATCAAAATTGAAAAATGCCTTACTTAATCCTATAATTGATGTTCTTAGGACATCTCCAATAATGCACTTAAGAAACAAAATTAGGTCAATTAGTGAATATTTTTGTAATGTTTGCCTCCAATAAAACTAAGGCGTGAAAGGTGGACTAAAAAACTAAGTTAGAGTATCAATACCCAATGTGCAAAAATCTCAACTGATGAATGGGCTTCGAGGCCCACTTTTGGTTAATTTTCTATTTCCTTTAACGCAGTGCTAGGTATACTATTGGAACAGAAATACATAACTAATCTAACATCATCTGAACTCATCTTACTGAACCAAGGGCTTGTAGCTTAGCGGTTATCTCCTGGTTCTCCCACAAGGGAGACCAAGGTTCAAGCCTCGGCAGAGGCGCTTGGGGTTTAGGGCTATGGATGGCTTCTAGACCTTCTCTGGACTAACTCTCCTGCTAATCCCCCACTGATGTATATCGAATGACAAAAAAAAAAAAAAACCATCTTACTAGGCCGCCCCCTCTATCTACGCTTTTGTGTCAAATTTAACTCCCCTATTAGAGATTGGCCTAAGGCCTTGTTTCTCATTTGATAAAATGGGAATCCCATAAAATTAATGAGTTGATTTAAAAAAAAAGAGAAAACCATTTGCTAAAATCAATTCGTGCCTTGGGCATAGCTTGTGCTAGTAAATGTTAGTAAATAAGAGACCCAACAAAATGTCAAAATCCTTCAACAAAAGCATCCTCTTCATTTGGGCTAAAGCTGAAACTTGTGGGCTGTTCATGCTCCATAAGAGCCCACCCCCTTACTCCTCCAACTCCAAAGTGGACCATAAAGAAGCTTTTCACGTGGGCCCAATTACAAAACACTATTGGGCTTCAGCTATTTCCAAGCAGGCCTCACAAGCCCCCTTCTTAACCAGCTGTGCGTTGAAGCACGCGTTTCACGTTTCAAATTCGCAGGCCATAGGAAACACTCCTTGCATCTCAAGGAAGAAGATATTATATAGGACCCATAAATAATGATGAGAGAGAGAGAGAGAGAGAGAGAGACAGAGAGGAGAGAGAGAGTCAACTTCAATTGATTTTTTCAGTAAACTAGTTTCCATCTAGGGTTGCCGACGTTCCGTAATCTATTTCTCTTTGACTTCCTGCAAAACTGAATTCCTGTTACCAATTCAAAGAATTTGCTTCGGTAATCGATCGGATTTTTCCACCAGGTATCTCTCTTGCTTTCTGGTATACGCTCTGCTAGTTTCCTTAGAAAAATTCAGAGTATTTGTATTTTCAACCGAATTGTCGAAAAATTGATGCTTTTTTCTTCATTAGTGTATGGGGCGTTCTTGATCACGCCCAAATCGTGTATGGCTGCTCATTTTGTGCTCAGATAGGCTTGAATTCTTGTTCACTTTCGTTCAAATCTGTGGATTGTTTCCACATTAACTGAAGTCATTGTTTTGTTGCGATTATTGGTGATATATGTCAAAATTACGTCTTCAAGATCTAAAATTTCAGCTGGATTTTGGTTCGATGTTAGTTGGACTTAAAGTACGTTCGGTCTTGATTTTGTTGTTCGCAGTGTTATGAATTTTTTTTACAGACTAAATGCTTCTTTGGTCCTAAAAAAGAAACAGGAAAAAAGGGACTAAATGTGTCTTTACTATAAAATGTTAGTGCTATCTTGGAACTTGTTGCTTGGCAATGCTTGCTTCTTTTGATGGGTGGATTGCAATCGTAGCTTAAGCTGGCGCTGACAATCGTGTGTATTGATTGTTCGCTGATTGTGTTATGGAGCAATGTTTGTTGACGGTGGTCTAAAGCGCTCTTTGGGGGATCCCACATCCCTTTCTGATTTTATATTTTGTCTTGTTCTGTTCCCTTAACTAAGTGCTTACTACATTGAACGTGCTTGGCTAAAATCTGTGAACCTGTTATCTGCTTTTCGTTTAATAAATTTTGTTTGTGTTGGTGGATATCATGTAAAGATACTAGCATATTGGTAGTTTTCTATAAACCATTTGTCCTATCACGTTTAATAGAGTAGAGAACACTCGGTTCCTGCATCTTTTGATGCAATATATTTGAAATCAGAAGGGCCTTTAGCATTCCAAACCAGAGAGAGAAAGGCTTTGGGTAATTACCTTGTCGGATGAGGCATATGTGGGACTTTATTAACTTATGGTCTATATGATCATATTTACTTTTCAATTGATAGATAGTTTTACCTTTTGGGACATCCATGGGGAAGAACAAATATCCAATGGCCTTTCAAAATACTCATCAAAACAGAGAGGGAAAGGGTTTGGGTAATTACCTTTCCAATCGAGGCATATGTGGAAATGTATGAACTTTATGGTCCATATAAGCATATTTAATTCTCGATTGTCAGATAATTATCCATTTGAGACATCCATGGGGAGGAACAAATCTCCAAGTTATTGTTGGCAATTTGGTGGACAGGTTATTTAAACAGTTCTTTAATGCAGAACCTTTTTGTGTACCTGTATCGGCTAGAGTGGATCAAGTTCTCCGAGGCATGGTTATCAAATTCGTACGATTCATGATTCTTATCGTATCCTTCTATACGATTCGATGGGTCAGCGATACAAATAGGTTGCTTGAATCGGAAATAGCTGCTAATTGGAAGTGAATCGTATTATTCATTTAGATTTGCTAAAGTTAATCTTGGCACTTTTTTTGCAATTTTTTTTTTTTGGGAAAAGGAATCAAACTATTTTTAATGGTTTTAGACTAGTACTATTATATTTTGTCATTGTTTCTCCTAATTCACTTCTTGTAAAGTATTATAGGTAGGGCTGCAAACGAGCCGAGCCAAGCCTTAACGTGTTCAAGCTAGGCTCGGTCATTTTTAGGGAGGCTTGAGCTCGGCTTGAGCTCGAATCGAGCTAGAAAATCAGGGCTTGAGCTCGACTCATAAAAGATTTGAAAAGCTCAAGCTCTGCTCGTCTGAACTCGGTAATATATCAACGAGACAGCTTAGCTCGGCTCAAACTCGAGCTCGTTAAGAGGCTACACATTAAAAAAATGGTTTATCCAAAGTTTACATCCAACAAATTTTCGATTCGCATCAAGCCCAATATTTACAAGAATCACTCAAGTTCTCTTCAGGAGATATTACTTACTTTGCGAAGTGCGTCAAGATTTCTCTCTGTTGTCCCTTCACACTTGAGATCAACACTTGATACAAATGGTTTCATCACAGATCAAAATGTAAGTGAATAAGAGATTTTGAGAGAGGGCTCAACAAAGAAAAAGTGAGATTTCTTACCAAATAATGAAGAAGATCGACAACCGAAGGTGGCTTGAGAATCAGTGCCCTAAGAGTGAGATTTGGAGTAGCCTAAGAGTAAGATCGCCTCTTTTTCTATGTTGCTCGACGATCGGAGGTGGCCGAAGAGTGAATCAAAAACGGCGGCGGCTTGATTTGGGGTGGGCAGTGGAAGAGAGGGATCTCTCTCTCTCTCTGAAAGAAACAAAGAACAAAATAGGTGTACAAAGTGGAGAAACCCTAGTATTAGATATATATACCCCGGCTAGCGAGCCGGGCCAAGCCTTATATAGCTCGAGGTCGGCTCGTTTGTCAAACGAGCCATAAAACCTAGCTCGAGCTCATTCATTAACACTTCGAGCCAAGCCGTTACCGAGCCAAGCCGAGCCGAGCTCGCGAACTGCTTGGTTCGTTTGCAGCCTAATTATAGGTAAACATAGAGGGAAAATTTATTTGAGACTAAATTGGAAAAGGTGAAGTTTAAGATGACAAACAATAGCCATAAAGGCCTTCAAAGGGTTTGATTGTAGTTTTAACTCTTTGCCGCAAAAAGCCATAAAATAGGATTCACAATCCACACTTACCGCATGTTGCAATAGAAGCATCTTATTTGCTAGACACATGTGCTTATCAATTCATCATTTGAAACAAGCTTTTTATTGATTTAGGCCAAAAAAATTCATCTGTACTATGTGTTGTTGCCACCCACATGTAAAAATATACTTTCCCATGTACATAAAAAATCATGACCGAATCGGTGTGATTCACGATTCGATTCAATTCACAATTCGCGAAAAAGATCATTTTGATTCTCGATTTGATTCCTGATTTGACAACCTCGCTCCAGGGTTAACGATTAGAGCTTCTTTACATTGAAGGATATTACCCAGTGCATTACCCCTCCTTTTTCGACTCATTGATCAATGGTAGAGATGGATTCTGTACTATACTGATTGCAAATCTTAAAGAAAAAAACGTAAGGCGCTCGCCTCATGCGCCTTGACCCTCTCGTCGCTTTCACTGCGCCTCACGTTTTTTTCTTTAAAACACTGGGTTAGTTTATTCTTGGAAATCTAGAGGCATGGTAATATCTGTTAAAATGGATGAAGACGCGCATCCTATTTTGCCTTTTGGTGTTTGTTGTGATGCATGCAGTTGGCATAATTTGTTATCTTAAGATTAAGTATCTTAGATATTTCTTAATTCTAGATTTGTTATCTTAAGTATTTCTTAGTGGATGTCATTTTTTGTTCAACAAGCTATTGTATTCATTATGTTTTGTGTCAATCTTCATGGAACTTTTCCTTGTTTTTCTACCGAACATACTTACAGTGCGACTTTCTGAGCTGTTAAATAAGGAAAATTCTAGATTTCTAATTTTTTGATCTGCAATTGATAGGAGAGTGAAGCCATGGAAGGGCAACTCTTACAGAATCATCTTCAGGATACACAAGAGACACAAAATCTAAACGTTTCTGGAGAGCCTCTGTGCCTTACACGCAAGTGGTATTTCAGTAAACTAGAAATAGAGCATTATTCTCCATCGAGGAAGGATGGGATTGAATTTGAGCAGGAGTCAGCATTGCGGAAGTTGTACTGCTCATTTTTACAAGAGCTTGGAATGGAGCTTAAAGTGTAAGCTTATACGTGAACTGATTTTTTTTTTTGAGAATTGTAGTAAAAAGAATAAGGTTTTTTTTGTTATAGTTGCATGTGCACTTTGGTCGATTGTTAATTGAAGAGTTGGAATTTAGTACCATTCTGAACTTCTGGTTTTATTCAAGCAAGACATGATCGTCTGAAATCCATTCATTTTTCGATGTAAGTACAGTCCCTCCTTTTCTATATTTACTTATGCTTATCTGGTAATTTTGGTGTTATTTGCAGACCTCCCTATCACTCTTACCTCTTCTGAACCACTACTAGTGATAGTAAATTCTTTTTTTTTTTCCCCAGAATTTAGGGAAATATATCAAACCTTGTATATATCTTTTAAAGACTTATACTGTTTGGACGATGGTTTTCCCTTAGGGAGCCTTAGTAGTTTGGGTAGATGATCCAGCCTTTACGTTCTAATGACATCTCCTAGAGTTTTGTTTGTTCATGCATACGTACTTTTCCTTCGCTTCTACATAAAATCTCATCAATGCTACTGTGCGCTCGGGGTGGTGATTGGTGATTTTGTTTTGTTTTCAGGCCACAAATTACAATAGCAACTGCAATGATGTTGTGTCATCGGTTTTACATGCGTCAGTCTCTTGCAAAGAATGATTGGCAGGTAAATGCTGTCTTGTTATTTTCCTTCTCTTATTTTCCCTGTTCTAATTCTCATAACATAGCAGGTAGAGATCCTTTTTACCTTCTTTATTGGATGAGATTCACGCACAATACTTTAGATGCTTGAACATACTTGGTCTTTGGGGCTAGGGCAGTTGTTTGTAAATAATGAAAGTTGAACACGGCAATGAGCAAATCTGTCACCCTTAAATTGAAAAAATATGACATAGAAATATGAGGAACCCGATCTATTACAACAAGATAGTAGTTCTCCGCATTGGGTATATTACATTCATTGGGATCCTTGATTTTCCCTCTGTGCCAGAATCGTACTGTTTTGGGAAGTTCACCTCCAAAGTAAGTAATGGGACATGCTTTTAATACATTGAAAATTCGCATTAGAAGCTACTGATCTCAACATTGACACTTGATCCTCAGTTTTAAAAATTATCCCCAACCACACTACCTGTAAAGCTAGTTTTAGGTAAAGTGGTAAGAGAAGGTTGGCTCTCCCACTTACACATCAAAGTGTGTTTGCCATGGCACCAGCCACCAGTAATGCAGGTGGTCCTAACACTGTAGAATCTAGACAAAGGGATGCTAGCTCTAGTATGGATATAGTATGGAGCGGATCACCTTGAGACGGAAGAGTGTTTGCAAGGAATAGTTTCTAAAAGTCTTCTGCTTTTGAGTTTTCAATAATGGTCAAGCATTTTGGGACATTCAACTGGAAGATGGTTTAGCAGAAGGGGAGGAGGAAATAACTTAAATTGGGGTAGAGAATTTCAATGGTCAATTTCCGAGGCAACCAAACTGACCAAGGCTGCTTTTCCACTCAAATTGAGGTCAAAATCACCGGGATATAGATTAGAAATATTTGCCACAAGGAAGTGGTTTAAGTTTTTCTCATACCTTAGAAGGTCATAGGAAAAAGATGCCTTTACAAATAAATCATGGAAAAGATGGATCTTCCTAGCCCTCACGTCCTTGAAGATTAGATGAAATACCTGATAGAAATCTATCAACCCAAGTTACCCAACATCCGGGATTTTTTATTTTCCTGACTTGAAGTTTTCAAGAAGGCATTATGGATAATATATTGCTGTTACTCAAATAGTTGCTCCATGTACCACCTCAAACCTTTCATTACTCTGATTTTTCAAGAGTGTATGCATTCGAATTGCATCAGTCACAGAAAAGTTATTTCAGAGTCTGGCTGTACAATGTTGCTTGCATCTACTTTGATTTGCGTGCTTCTCAGTGCGGTTGTGCGCCTTTTGCAGACTATAGCAATTGTGAGCTTGTTCCTTTCTTGTAAAGCTGAGGAAACACCACGCTGTCTCAGTGATGTTGCTATTGTGGCTTATAAGTTAATGTATAAATGGGATCCCTCGGCTTCTCGAAGAATCAAACAGAGGGTATGACGGACATTGCAGTTACTTTTGAAAGGGATTCTATCTCCTATGTGAAGAGGCTTGATCATCTGCATCTCACTTTGTGTAGGATGTTTATGAGAAGCAGAAGGAAATGATCGTAACTGGGGAGAGGCTTTTGCTGTCAACCGTTGCCTTTGACCTCAATATTGAACATCCGTACAAGCCACTTATTGCAGCTCTGAAGAGATTGGAGATCTCAGACAAGAAAATTGTAGAAGTAGCATGGAATTTTGTGAACGATTGGTGAATTCTCTTTTCTTGTCTTACCTTCTTTATTTATTTATTTTATTCTAATCAGAGTTCTGTATATGTTCTATACTTTCTGTTTGCTTGCTTCAATGGTTTAAACTCTCCTTTTAATGGGACCTGTAGGCTGCGCACAACACTGTGCTTGCAGTACAAGCCCCATTATATTGCAGCTGGTTCTTTGTACCTTGCTACCAAATTTCAGAATGTAAAATTACCTTCGGAGAAGGGGAAGGTGTGGTGGATGCAGTTTGAAGTTTCACCTAAGCAGTTAGAAGGTTTGTTACTGTTCTTTCCAAATACCTTACAACCTTTCTACTTGCAATGTCTTCGCATCATGCGTCATGCTGTCATGGGGGACTTCATAATGTCTTTTGCATGAATGATATGAAGCAATATGATTTCATCATCCATTAGATATCTGGATGTTGAACTAGAAAATAGGGCTGAAATCGGTTCGGGTCGGCTGGGGTTTTGGGGTATGGCAGACTGAATTGGTCGGTTGGTCTAGAAATGACAGTAACCGATTCTGACCGAAATATTTGGGGGACCGAAATCCGTTCGGGGTGGTTTGGTCTTGTAGTTTTTTGGGGTTGGGCTTCAAAAGTAGTTCTGCAGAAATCGTGAATTGAGTCTTTGTGCTTCAAGCAGTGAGAGAGAGAATAATGAGGCGAGAGAGAGGTGGTGGAGAGACCGTGACGTGAGAATTTCTGGTGATAGACCGAGCATGAGGGAGAGAGGCGCTACTGACTCCTGAGATTTTGAGAATAAGTTGAGAAGTTTAGGTTTCAGTCTTTGAGAATGAAAGGACCAGATTGGTCCAGGTGTAATATGAAAAACCCTAATCGGTTTGTAGGATATATTGGTTCGGTTCGGTTCGGTTCAGGCCTATCTCAGTTTACCGAGACTGACCCGAAATTATTAATTTTCCCTACAAAACCCGAAACTGACCAGCACCGAAACTAGACCGACCAAACTCCGAAATTAACGGTCAGCTTTTCTTGCTGGTTCATTTTGGTTGGTGTTATTTTCACCCCTACTAGAAACTGATTGGCTTTTGTCCTGGTCTCTGGTCTTTATAAATAAAATTTTCAAGAATCCGTTAGAACCCACTTCTTATGTATATTGTGATATTGTCTAAGTAGTTCTTTGAAATCACAGTTATGAAAAATTAAGTCGTACTGGAAGGTCATATTACACAATGACCTTAAGTCTCTGGATGTTCTTTAGATGAGTAAGTCTGGATAACAATACTTCTATAAGCAGCAATGTGCCCCAAGGATTCCAGATAGTTGCAGGCCCAAATTTCAACCAATGATCATAATGGATGGGGCATAGATAATTCTATCTCCAAGTCCTGACAACCCTCCTTTGCCTCCTCTTAGTGGATATTGGATGGATTGCTTCGAGCATTTGCTTGACCATCCTTTCGTTGTTAGTGTAGCCTGGCATTAGTTAGCCAAGTGGTTATTTACAGATGCTTTGAAGAATAAAGGATAAGTTGTGGATAATTCCTTATTCTGTCTCAGTTTGAGGAGCCACAGTCGTTATTTTATTTCTTGGTGTCCACGGACTCCACACTCTATAGTTTCTTATATATTAATTTCTCCTTTTCGTTTTGACGAGGAATTCTGGTACTCTATGTTAATTATCTTCACAATCTTGCGCAGAGGTCATCCAACAGATGCTTGGGATGTTGGACAAAAATCAGAAACAAGCTCCACCCCCGACACGTGGGAAGGTGGTTGATTCTAAACCTGCAGCCGCCAAAAAAATTCCCAGTACCCCGGAATCAGCCATTACAAATGGGTCAAATGTCACCCAGAATATGGCCCATGGTGTTAAATCTGCAACTTCCAGTAGTCCAGAGTCGTGCATTATAAGCAGCAGCTCAAATGCTACGGACTTTACTGGCCAAGGAGCTACGGTGGATGTTGGAGGACTTGTTAAGTCTGCTATTTCCAAGTGCATTGAGAACGAGGCTTCTAGTGACATTTATATTGGTATGAAGGGAATACAAAGCCAGACAAGTGATTGTGGTAGTGCCAATAGTGTTGTTGAGGATGGTGATGTTGAGCCGAAAACGGGGGAATCGGATCCTAACTCAAGTACCAAGGTTAAATCTATTCAATGCAGTGATAGTAAGATTGATGTAGATCGGATTAGAAATGCATTAAAGCGGAGGAGATCGGAGCAGAGAGTAGTTTCTAAGAAGTTAATGGAAGGTGTGGATGATGAGATAGATAGTGAAGCTTGGATTGAAAGGGAGCTGGAAAATGGGATAGAGCTGGACACTGACTTGGTAAACAAGCGGAAGAGGTTATGAAGGTTCTGGGTTTAAACTCTACTATCATGTGCTATGCTGCTATTCATGTGAACAAGCTTATTCTGCTTGTTTCTGGATCAGGGCTTGCATGTTTTGGGATCATGGCAATATTTATGTAAAAAGTGAGTACATTGCTCGAAAGTATTGGAACAAATTATTTTGGGTCAATAAACTTTTTAAGATCGACTGTCGGATCTACTTCCTTTGCACATAATGAGTGAATGTTCTGCGTCGATGATTCTTTCGGGTAGCATCATTAACTATTGATTCTTTGAGGATGGCGTTTGGCTTCAAGATTTTGGTAGATTGCAAACTCTATGATTCTGCTTCACTTTTTCTTTGTGGCCTCATATTGAGTCAAGATGTGGACGCTACTCAGCTGATTGAAACGAGATGGTAAACACATACATTGAATGCATTGATTCTGGGCATGTAGGAGCATTTTTTTATGTTGAGGCAATTTTGAAGTTTATGTTGTAAGGAAAAGCAAACAGAGAACGTGTATATATGAATCGCTGCAAATTTCTGGGTTTCTGAGTTCAACATGCTTGGAATGCAAAGAAAGAAAATCAACTGCGGAAATTCAATTGGGTTTTTCCTATTCTTTTGATGGAACAAAATAGCAAGTTGTGGCTACAAAGATGGAATTAATTCAGGCCGAAAAGGACAACCATATTTGCTTGGACTTTTAAAAGGGTACGGTAACACAAGCTAGCGTGTAGATAGTATTGAACCCATTGAGATGACCCAATAATTTCGATTGAGCAAGGTTCTATGGTCGGGCTGTGACCCCTGAATGCAGAAGGCGTTCTTGGGGTGGATAAGTGTTGCTCGTTTTTTGCTCTTTTTTTGTTCGATTTAACGCTTACTTCTGTTTATGTTAGGGGCATGTTAGTTTCGCCTGATTAATTTTTCAGGCTACAGTGTCCTGTTTGGTTCATAGCCCGTGAGCCAGTGGCTAAATTTTGCTTCTTGGAGCTGTGTTGCTGACCCTTGTGGCTGTGTCTTGTACGCCATTTGTAATCTCTCTTTTTCTTTTTCTTGGTATGCAAATAACTGCTTGCTTACCCAAACAGAGGGGGGAAAACCCTGCTTTGTATAATTTTTTTGGTTTTGTAGATAATTGAAGCAAAAAGAGGAAGAATTACAGCCATGTGGATTTGAAATTTTCTTCAATTTATATGCTCTGTAGAAAGAATACAATCTGCCTGCGGAAGAGGAAAATCATGGACGGTAGCGCTGAATGATTTTCTACTGATTATGGGATTTTCCACTGTCAACTGGTTTAAGTATTTTTTGGTTCGTCTTTATTCAATTTTTTTTCGCGTTTGTTTTGCGTCAAAATTTTCATGTCTTTTGATTCGTCTTGACACGCGGAATCAGAAAGGTAAAAAATTATGAAAATTACCAAATTTTTTTGGGAAATATCTAACCAAAAGCCAGCTTAACATAGAAAAAAATTAAATAAAGACAGCCAAAAAATTGAAAAGCTAGTTGGTGTGGTGGAAAATTCTGACCAATGACAACATTAAAGCACAGGCAAAACCTCTGAATCCATTCTTGTACTCACCTTGTAATTTCTTCGATATACAGATCACTCTCCTGACATTATAAAATGACCAAATGAACCCCTATGGTTTGTAGACCATATATGCAACGTCTCAATTTCCATCCAAGTGCCTTCATATATAGAAAGTGAGTCATATTTTTATCTCTCTCTTTATATTTCAGAAAAGGTCATTGTCTTTTCGGCTTCTCTACCGCGTCTAACCCCTCATTACCCTCACCCAACCCATCTTCTTCCTCCATGCTGCACCATTTCTAATGTACTTGACCTATCCTGTTCCAACACACCTCTCAACATATAGTGTATCCTGGGTTTTTTTCCGACCCTTTTTTGCCCTTCAATCGCCTCTGGTGAATGGCTTCACAATTGTATACGGTCATCAAAATCAAGTTGCTATTCGAGGCTAGTATGAGAAGGGGAATTTTTGTCTAGTGACACTAAAAAATTTTAGTCTTGACTTCTTATTAACAGTAGGAGTTGTTCTTGCTTATTGAATGCACGTGATAAGATAAGCAATCTTCCTTTATTAGCTGAAAGTAGCCAAAGGAGTTGTAGCTTTGAGTTGTTTCACGGAACACCTGTCTGTTGTCTTGGTTGAGTTGTGAGTTCAAATATGGATCTAAGCTATCTACCTTTCTTATCTGACAGTGAACTAAAGATTTCTTGCTTTGAGTTGTTGTAGCTATCTGAGTTGAAGTAGCTATCGTAGCTATCTCCTCATATGTAGCTATGCCTTTTTTGAGTTGTTGTAGCTATTGAGTTCCGAGTTCCTGAGTTCTGAGTTATTGAGTTGAAGTAGCAAATGATAAGCTATTGACCTTTCTTATCTGACAGTACACTAAGGAGTTGTTGCTTTGTTTAGCTATACCCCCCACAATGAACAGGGATTCTAACCAACTGCGTTAATTCTAGCCAACTTTATACACTTACGCAGCAATATATACTATGCAATTTCCCCAATTTCTTGTATAAGTGATGCACCAATGTACTTACCATGGTGGTCTATTTTGTTCTAGCTAGTTAGTTTTTTTTTTTTACCAGACAATAAGATGTTAGGGGCTAGTTGTTAATTGTTAGTCGAGCACTTCGTTCATAAGGACTTGAACTTAGTGTCTCTCCCTTAAAAGAGAGAGTAACGAACCAACCACACAAGAGGTCCTTAGCTAGTTTAGTTCAAGACACAAGGTTTTGGAAAATGGCTAGTGGGATGGGATGGCCAAGTTTTATGGGGCACTCTTTGTCACCACTTTTTTCCAGTCTTTCCTTTCATGTGGGTTTGTTTCTCCCTCTATTTGAAAGTAAAAGATATGTAGGATAAAGAAAAAAGTTGAGTTGAGGCGTATTTAGAGTTTGAACGTTGAATTATATAGTGGACCATATATATATATAGCACATTTGACAGGATATCCTACATAAATTTGAAGCACCCAAAATGTTTTTCCCTTTTCCCTCCAATTTCTTATCAGTGTTTTGCCCAAATAGAGTTTTCCGAACATCCACTGATAAAAATCAATTAGAGGAAAAAGTTCCATGTAGTACATTGATCTAACCCCGAGCTTTGATGGGTCAAAAGAAAAAGGTAGAAATGCATAAATGCGAGGCGATGTGATCATCTACAGAATTTTGACCTAGTGATGACGGAGATTTCTATTCAAAAAACAAATAGAAAGATAAACTACAATATGATCATTGCTCGACGTGAAAAAATAAAATTAAAAGTTATGGTAGATATTATGAATATTAAGTACTATAGGGAAGGTTAGCGTTTGAATAACTTTGACTAAATCAAAAGTTGACTGTCCAACCCAACAATGACATGTGGCATAAAAAATCCATGTGACACGTGGAAGAGTTGCATAAGTATGTTCAGGACATCAAAACTGGCGAAAGGAGGCCTCATGCTCCAACTCTGCGAGGCCCACTAAGACAAGCGTGGATCTGACTATGGGCAATCTGAACAAGAGAAAAGCCCATGTAAAAGATAAGCGTTGTCCAAACGGACACGCGAGAAGCTTATCCACCACATATGGCCCAGACAACCGTCTGTTCCAGTCTAAGATAGGACCAGAGGGGCCCTTTAAGGCTTGGTCGCGGTAACGGTATGGCTAAGCAAGCCATGATCTTTCCCAACCGGGAACGGAAGGGGATCAATCTAGTGGATTGGTAGCAATAAAAGAAGAGAGGTTCACTGCAATAGGGTGGAGTAGGCGCTCGAACAACCGCGAGGTTGACCCTCGCAACGAGTGACATCACCCATCTAGTCAGGATGTACGGAAGGGACACGTGTCATTGTGTCATGGGGACATCAGGCGCCTGAGTATTGACCTGTGTGCCTTTAAATATGAGACATTTCTTTCATGATTCCAAAGGTATTGGTTTAACAGATAGTATCATTTTAGAGAGAGAAAATGGGCAATCACTGAATTTTGAAAAGAGAACATTCTTCAAATAGTAATATCATATCATTCTCTCTTGATACCTTGAGTACCTGGCCACATGGATTAGTCTAACGCTCCACTGCCTTTGTCTTTTCTTGTACTCTCTTGCTTTCTTCTTCACCATTCTAGATAACTCAATTCTCCATTCTCTAATCTTTGACTATTTCTAGCTCTCCAGCTCTTTATTCTTCGGAGTATTGACTGAATCAAGAACCTCTCCTACATGTACCAAAACAAGTAATTCGCTATTCAATCAATCTAGGAGTTAGTAAGGTCACTCCACATGTTCTGGGTAATTACTGGGCCTAAGCCCTAGTGGTAACCTCAAGGGGAAGTGAGATATGAGTATGAAATTTCACTATAAATCCACCCTTTTGAGATTCGAACCTCAGACTTTTCATTCGTGAGTAGCTTTTGCATTGTGAGTAGAGTTAGCTCATTTCACACCATTTCATAAAATGTCTCCATACGAGTCTACATGAAGAAGTACAAAGACACCGGGCCAGAGAACAAGAAGAGTCACGAACCCACTAAACAATAACAACAATAACATAACTCATTTAGTCCCCAACATTGGAGGTATCGACGGAGGATGATTGGAGACAGACTAAACTTGGCAATATGCACAAAGTAGGTGCTCTCAGAATACCACTGAAACAGTGGCCTCCCTAAACCTTCAAGAACTGAGGAGCTACAAGAACGTTTTGCCACAGAAACCATGCCACAAAATCAAGGCCGAAAGGCATTAGGGAGGACATGCCTAGAGACCCAAATCAATTTCTGTACTCAATACTATACTTCATTCATTTATGGTTCAGAACATCTCACTAATAAGTTGAAAATAACTATTCCTCTTTTTTTTTTTTCCTTGTGTGTAAAACTGGATAATATTAGAACTTAAATAAACAGAGTTCCTAGCTTGATTATCAGTATGCATTTTTTTTTTTTTTGATCAATTATCAGTATGCATTTGACCCGAAATAAAAGTGGGCATAGAACTTAAAAAATATTTACACAAGGTATTCCATCATCACTAGGATGCACCGATTTCGCAAGAAGGTTAGCACACTTCTTAATTTGCTTCTCTGCAAAGAAAATTGTTCTATTTCTCTTATAATTCGACAACCCATTATTACTCATGCGAACCCGTAAAAGTTTCAAATTGTCCAAAGTACCCCACTTAAATTAGGTATTTGTTCACGTATTTTTACCCCTAAGTTACGCAATACAAAAAGTCTTTGTATTTCATGGCACGACATGAAATCCGGATACAGATATAGTAATAAGAATGCATGCGTGGTGACACTTCTGCCATTGGACACATGAATTAGGTTGGTGGTACCATGCCACAGCAGTAGATTAATTTAGAGAGATGAGGGAATATTATGACATAAAATTAAATAAATAGTATTATAAAATTTCCACAATATTATAATTTATATGCACTTCAGTGGGAATGAAAAGGAAGAGAGAGCTAGCATGGCCCCTCCCCAAGGCCTAGTGTTGGATTTTCAAGCCCTAATTTTGTGAAAGCATATATTCTCCGACTCCAAAGCTTTTTTGTCTTCTTCTTCAGACACCTTTAAATCCTGCAAAACTTTAGACCCTCCTTTTAAGGGCCTTTGCCAAATATACATATGCACACATTTCACTTTAGGGTTTCATTATTTATTCTTGTGAGATGTGGAGAATGATACAATCGACAGTTTAATAATTGAGATTGTAGAGAGGCTAGCTTCAGAATAATGCAGATTCCCATGATTTGAAGTGGGATATGTTTGAAATCTGTTTCCCTCCAAACAAGGAGATGAAAACAGGTATTGCACTTTATGATTGTATTAAATTATATGCAGGAGTGTGATTGTTTTTCTATAAAATTAAAGGTTAATTAATTGAGAAAGAGAAGGAGTAAAATTCGAAATGGATTCCTTAACGTGGACTGGACGGCACAGTCTAAATATGAACTATTCGTTTGCTATAAGCAATGGTATGATAAAAGTTTCTAACCAAATCCGAAGCATTGATTATATCAATGTATGGTACAAGTTGGTAATAATAGCTGAGCAAATCTGAACCATTGATTGCAGTAAATGAACAGGTTCAGACTTGGACCGAAGAGGATCCGAATCCAATTGGGAACTCATCAGCATGATTTTCTCAAATTAAAATAATCCCACGCCACTAGTACTATGTACTATGGAGTTCCTCTTGTCATACCCCGAAGAAAGAAAAAAAAAAAAATGAATTAGGCTTCTCGGTAGTTTGAGATTAATAGACTATATAGAGCCGTCTGTGTAATCTCAGGTGTCCAAAATATTTTTTAATGGTTTAGACCCGTTGAAAGTTTTTTTGTGGAATTCTTTCAGGAAGAATCTTTTTAAAATGTGGATCATTGATTGCCGGGATACAACTAAAAGACTTTTTTGTAGTGCAATTGCCGAGAGGTAGGTCCAAAAAAGTTGTCACACGCTAATTGCCCCTAGACTCTTTCTGAACGGAGAAGAAAACATATACTGATACACTTGCTTTGTATCGATTAACATGCAATAAAAAACTTTTAGTGAATCAAGTTTCAAGAAATGCACTTCATTAAGAAAAACTGTCATTTTTTAGATTCAAAGAGTACTTTTGCTCATAAATTTGTAAGTTAATACTATCAATTTAAAAGGATTCCATCAATTAAAAAGAATCCTTTAAATTGGATGAAATTGTTGGAAAACCATACACGAAATGGTTAAGGCCTCTCTAATTCTTGGTTTAAACTAAAAACTGACTTATTACGCTTTACGAGACATGTCATTCTCACAATAAATCGATTTAAAAACAGTTTTTTTTAATAAAAAAAAATAAAATAACTATTCTTAATTCTGATTGAAATTTTGAGATGAGTGAGCATATTCGAATCTTGAATGTGGAAGAGAGAAAATGCAAATATACTTTGTTTAATAAGAGCATCTCCAACCTTTATTCATGCTTTTACTCAAATTTGAGTTAAAATTTGAAAAAATGCTTCATTTGGTTTGAACTTTGAAGCAATCCAATGATCAAAATTTAAGCATAAATTTGAGTAAAAACCTCATTAATGGGGGAGAAACAGATAAATATCCTTAGAAAATTTGAATAATACTCAGTTTGATATAAGTTTGAGTAAGTAGAAGTTTTGCTCAAATTTGAGTTTGAGTAAATAAAAAAATGGTAAGGAATGGAGGGAAGTGAGAAGCCTGTAGTGCCACTCCAGGATTGTAGTCCCTCGATCTGACCTTTCATTTCCTCAATTGATGGTTAAGATTCACGGATGTATTCTTAGTGCTAAAAGTACTCTTACCGCTATAAGTTCACAAACATATTTGAACCGTTGATTGCGTAGATGAATGGTCAGATTAGGGGACTACAATATTGTACACTACAGGCTCACCAGATCCGGAATGGAGATGCTCTAATAGGGTACTCAAATTAATTACTTATTACTCAAACCTAGGGTTTCAAGAAACAGCTGTGGAGCCTATGAACTAGCTTCACAGAAGATCATGAAAAGATTTGAATAACCTTTTTTTTATAGGAATTAATGAAGGTGAGCTTTAAACTGCCATTAGCAGGTAATTAACCTAGGGTTTCAAGAAAAGATCTTTGCAGTCTGCAAACCAAGATTGTTTAGTTGTAATGCTAGCTTAGCTGCAGATTACGAACCTTCTAATCGCTTAAGATACTGTGTTAATTTGATTTGCGAAGCCACTAATGCGATAATTAGTTAATTACCCATATTTAATTAGTTAATTACTGTGGCCCAATTAGGTTGGATTAGTCTACGGTAAGTACGAGATTAGTGGTGGGGTTTGACTCAAAGGTTGACTGACCGTGACTTTTGATAGTGAAAAAAGGTTGTTTCTTTTTAACAAAAAAAAAAACAAAAAAGGAAAAAGAAAAAAAGTTGTTTCTATTTAAATGATTATATTGATGGACCCCTAAAGTCATCAATCATAGCAATTTGCTTTTGCGTTAATTAACTTATAAACTTATTTTCTTCGAAAAAAAATTACTAAAAGGGATTATTAGGTACAACCATGTAAAAAACATACTCCTATATGATATGATATACCCCACTAATCGCCAGCTACTAGGGTAGGTACTGTTGTTGTATTGTGTCATCTCTCTATCACACACATACACGACAAATTTAAAGATACATACATTTGAAATTGCTGGATGCATCCCATACATATATTGTATATTGTTGTATTGTGTCATATCTCACTCACACATAGAGTTCTATCGTCATTTATAAATTTAAATAAGTATATATTCACAGCGGTGGCGATGGCTCCGGCGGTTTGTTTTTGGTTTTTTTTTTTTTTTTTTCTGTTCTGATTTGTTTAGTTTTAGGGTAGTTTTTGAGGTTTTTGGGTTGATTTGTGTACTGTGTGTTTGATTTAATGAATTTCTCTCTATTTCTCCAAAAAAATAAGTATATATTCAAAATTGTCGGATACGCTATACATGTACGTCAATGTTAGACACATTTATGTTTGAATCATTTGTGCACGTAATTACAAGTAATGAAAAGGGTCCTTGTATATATGTGATGATGAAAGTCATACACCATTTTTTAATCAATCACTTAGTGGAATTTTATATATGTCATTTGGAATATAATTCCCAATAATTAGCTCCTCATGGGGACCAATCTTTGTCCAATAAGTTGCAGGTTGAATTTTCTAAGGTTTACTTTTGACCCGTAAAGGAATGAAAGTATAAACTCATCTTTTTCCATGTTTGTGGTAAATATTGCATTTTGCCTAAACAATTTTGGTTGTGTCGGCCTTGCCTTTTAACATGTCATTTCAACTGATTTAAATAGGAAAAACTAAAATAAAACTAGGCCCAGTTTGGCTCGAAATCGCCAAATAAATATATATTTTCAAAAATTAAATATTTGTTTTTTTATTCATTCATATTAATAGCAGTAATAATACTGTAATAGTGTGGTAACCGCAACAAAGTAGCCTGGTTGATATGACACATGGGATAAACTAATCATATAAATTATAAAGTAGGTGAGGGTTTCCAAAAAAAAAGAAAGGGTTGGTAAGGGTAATCAAATAATGCGATCAGATAAGGTGACTACTTGCATTAAACCCTATTAAGTGAGTAATTACTGAATACTTCTGGGAGTAAAGCCACATAGTACTTCAGATCATTCATGTGAGGTCCATGAAAATTTTTTGGGTACCGAATGGGTACCACGTGACCGAGCCTACGTGGTACATTGCATATGAGCCGTCCAAAAGTGTATTGGACGGCCTAGATCGAAACCACCTCTCTCCTCATGTCTCCCCCTTTCTCTCTCACATTTCTCTCTCCATAATTCGGACCGTCCAAAACTGAAATAGACAGCCCATTTCACGCGCACGGGTACCACGTGGTACCCGCTTGGCACTCAAAAATTGCTCGAGATCCATACACTTAGTCATGGACCTCACGAGAATGTGTGATGTTCAAGTGTTCCAGAGTACCACGTGACCGTGCTCCTAGAGTACTAAATAAATAGATCTATTAAGTAATCAAATGAGACACCTCAAGCTATTTACTCCTTATGATTTTTTACATTCTTTAACCAAGAGTTGCTTGATCAATCCCACAGTTGATATCTTTTTACTCGGTTATGTAAATAACATGTGAAACTTTTCCCAACTTGGCCCTAATTAGTGTCATTTATGATTCTAGTTCAATCTATTTTGAGATACATACATTTGAAACCTTGTGAGCTATCATCTAAACCTCCATGGAAAGTATTTTTATCTGGGCAGCCCATTTCCATTTCGTTTTTTTTTTTCTTCAGCAAAAGTCAGTATTTTAAGTGAGGTTCGAACCACGGTCAAATTTATAAGAGTACATTGCACCTACCACCGGTCCGGTTGGCATTATCCTTGAATTCTCGTGGAACAGATCTTTCATGATTCCTCAAGCAAGAAAAAGGAAAACAGGAAAAAAAAAGTGATGCTGGACCCTCGATATAGAAAATGCTTTTTTGAAAATGATCTTGGAAGATAGTGAGACAATGAAATATTGAAAAAGTAAATGACAGACAAAAATAAAGGATGGGAGCTAGAGCTCTGGTTAAAGTTGAAAAGGTTTGAATAAGAGAGGTTAAAAGCATTCAAATGAAATCTATGGGTTTTCACTTTTTTGCGTGTACAAGTTGTGTTTGTCACTTTGTCCTATTTAAAAGAATTAGATTAGAATCCGGCGGTAAATAGTTGAAATTTGCACTAAATTAACCCATTTATTAGTTCTTGAGATATTTTAGTTGACGGTAATTTTTTAAGTTTTTGATCATGATATCTAACATTTTGATTTTGCTAGACGAGAGAAATTAGGAAAGTAAAAAAATCAGAAAGAACTTGAAAAAGATTTGAGAAAAGAAAATAATTATTAAAAAAATCTCTTTTCTGAGTTATTTTGTGCATCATAAACTTTTCTAATTTTGATATATTTTAGATTTCCCTCGTCAAGACAAACTGAAAAAACAAAAATCTGCAATGCAAAACTAATGAAAGTGTGGACAGAGATATTCAAACCATATATATTATTACATTATTTAGTCGAAACTTTGCCTAATATGCATGCAACTAAATTCTTTTCCAAAGAGGAAAGAGCTACAATACACACTCCTTATTTAGGTGTGTATTATACACACCCCTATAAAAGTTACACAAATTTTTTGCAAAAGTTACAATTTTTTTTATAAAGGTTACAAGACACACCAAAATGTTACGAATTGCGCTCGAGCTTGCACTTCCGACTAGGGGTGCAGAGCCGAGCCAAGCTTTATGGAGCTCAAGCTCGACTCGTTTAGTAAAAGAGTCAAAAATCGAACTTGAACTTGGCTGGTTCGTAAACAAGCCGAGCCAGAGTATATTAATTAACAAGCCTTTTTAAAGTAGTCGAGCCTATATAAACGAGTTGAACTTTGTTTACCAGCTCGTTTACTAAACGAACATAACATTCGAACTCGAGCTTGGCTCAATTATCAAACGAGCTGAACCACGAGTTACTTGCGAGCAGCTCAGTTCGTTTGCAGCCCCACTTCTGACATAAAGTTTAATCAACAAGACTACGAGAAAATATCAACAAAAAAAAAATGATGGGAAGGATGTGTGGGGCATGCGGGAAGGGTAAAAAGAAAAAAAAAAAGCTATGGTCTGCTGCAAAGCAAAGGCAAGTTTGCCCCATGCTCTGGATCTCACATTCTCCCATCAAACTTTTCGTCTGATGTGAAGTGTTTGTGGGTCTCATCGAATTATTATATGTTTAGTTTCCTTTGATGGAACGACAGCTTAATTATTCTTAATTTAGTAATGTACTAATAGTGTATGGATATATGTATTTAGGGTAAATTACACTGACCTCCCCTGAGGTTTCTGACTTATACACTGACCACCCCTACTTTATCTGAAATAGCACTGACCTCCCCTGAGTTTATATTTTAGTATCAAAAGCACCCTTCTGTTACTAAAATAGCACTGACCTCCCCTGAGTTTTATATTTTAGTATCAAAAGCACCCTTCTGTTACTTGGCCGTCAGTGACAGTATCGGAAATTGATGAGGTAAGCCATTAACCTTTGTTGAATTCCCAAAATAGCCCTTGACACTAGTTTTGGATTACACTAATACAGTAGAAAATTTGTCATTTTGCACATCACAACACCATAAGTAGCAGAATTTTCTACGTCACAAATTTTCTACTGTATTAGTAGAAAATTCAATGCCCAAGTGATGCAAAGCAACTGAAAATGACTTACTTATACTCTTATTTGATGTATTTTATGAACTAGACACACATCCATTTGTTAAACAAAAAATTGAATTAAAAGACATGTATATTTGGTAGCATTCCCATGTTTTGTTATCTTGGTTTCATTTTTCTTTTTCTTTTTCTTTTTTTTTTGAACGACATTATTTTTTTTATCAGCAAAGCCCATTATTTAGAAAAAGAAGAGAGCCTTTTGCATTTAGATTGTAACTAGTGTCAAGGGCTATTTTGGGAATTCAACAAAGTTTAATGGCTTACCTCATCAATTCCCGTTACTGTCACTGACGGCCAAGTAATAGAAGGGTGTTTTTTATACTAAAATATAAAACTCAGGGGTGGTTAGTGCTATTTCAGTAACAGAAGGGTGCTTTTGATACTAAAATATAAAACTCAGGGGTGGTCAGTGCTATTTCAGTAACAGAAGGGTGCTTTTGATACTAAAATATAAAACTCAGGGGAGGTCAGTGCTATTTCAGATAAAGTAGGGGTGGTCAGTGTACAATTCAGAAACCTCAGGGGAGGCCAGTGTAATTTACCCATGTATTTATGTAAATATATACACAAACCAACAAAAGCATCGAAAAGGGATGGAGAGAGATCTGGCCCCTCAGCTTTTTTCATGTTCTTTTAAGAGTTGTTTAGCCTTAATACTCACTCTACCACACAGTAATAATCATCTACTAATTGTTAACCAACATGTGTGTGAGTCTATTGTCTTTTAAGAAAAACCTAATTATTCTATCCTAGGAGAAAGGAGAAATAAAAATAGAGCATTTTATTTGGGCAGTGCTAGAGGTACAGACCCTTATGCATAGATTTTACACAGATCTGTTTCGAGACCCACTTACCCATGTCGGATTGAAGTGATTTCTCGCGGGACCCCTTGAAAATTTATTCTGAGATGAATCAACGGTTCGGATTGCTCGTGTGGGATTTGAAAACTCACCAAATGAAGTACTTCTCCATCCCCAAATAAAAGTAGAGAATTTTATTTGGGGCTGTCCCTTAATAAGTGTGTGTTTTGAAAAATTAATGGGTAAAGAGTTAATAGGTATAAAGTGGAGGGTAATTTTGGAAAGCGAGGGTAAAAGTTGATGTTAGAGGTATAAAATGGAGGTAAATATTGATGTAAAATGTGTAATAATGAAGTTATTTTTAATAAATTAAATTTACAAAGCATGAAAGCATATAGACAAAGGGAATACATATTGCATGTTCGACCAACTAGGCTAAGGGGCAATTTCAATTACCAACATATAGTAATTACTTCCCCGTTAAAAAATGTTGGTCAAATTTTTAAGGAATATAATCATTGCTCTTCCAAGTAAATGAATTTCCACAACTACCCTCCTATTGAAAATGGAATTGATGGTTACCTTCTTCATTTTTCCTACACTTTTGTGTTTGAATTTCCATATGAGAGTGAAGGGCAAATAAGGAAGGAAAATGCTTAATTTTTTCACGTTGACTAGTCAAATAGACGAGAATTTTAGCACATCTAAAAAAGAGAAGATAGACCAACATTTTGGAACAGAGAGAGTACCAGAAAGACTACCATTTATTTTTTCCCTCCTAGGTAAGCCTAGCAAGTGTTTTCTTTTTCTTTTTTTTCTCTTTGCAATATGCTAAGTTTTTTTTTAATTAACACATGTTGTAAATGGAATATAGGAAAACTTTTATTGTTGCAATGGAAAGAGCTAGCTAGGGAAGCACATAAACAGTAGCCCTTACATAATCATGGTGTCATGTAGACGGTTGATGACATCAATATTGTAAAATTCTCTAGAGGTGTCCTTATGTAGCATGGGCTATTGGGCCTGTCATATATGGTTGTCCTAGGGTTCAATACCAATATAAGTACATCTAAGAAGCATGATTACATGGCTTTTTCATTGGTCCCCCATGAGCAATTTATTTTTTTATATCCTTTTTCTCACATTCCGATAGAGAACATGAATAAAATGAAATCAAAGATATTGTAAATATCTAAATAGGTAATAGTTAGAGTTATTCAGTAAACTACTAGTACTTCCTTCTTATGCTTAAATGCCTGTTGTCACGGAATTTTGCTTTGGCTTTATAAAATGGACCTCCACTAGTGAAAGTTGGGATTAGATTTTAAAGATTCATCGAATTGTATAGAACCTGGCTCAAATTCCTAGTTACACTACAAAAAAATTGAATTTTAGTGACACCCTAGTGACAACGTGTCACTAAAAGTGTGTTGCTAAAGGATATTCAGTGACAACCTTTTGTACTAAGTTGTCACTAATTACAGAATTAGTGACAACGCACTAAAAAAATGTCTCTAAAACTCTTTAGCAACACGCTTTTAGTGACAAAATTATTGTCACTAAAAGATCAATTTTTTTGTAGTGTTATCATAAAAAAAAAAATTCATTGGGCTCAAAATTTTTGGATTTCTTTCTTCTGGGTATTAGCCATTAGGCTAGTCCTAAGAGCGTGTCCAGTATGCTCTTAGAATGACTCTTATGAAGTCTCGTAGGTGACATAGACAATGTTAATAAATGTTTCTTCATTTTCGTGTTCTCCAATAGTCTCTCTATAGTAACTCCTAGTTAGGCTCCCAAGGTTGGCTCGGTTTGCTAGACATGGAATTGGGAGTAAGGAGAAAAGAGAGAAAGAGAGAGGGAGAAATAGGGGACCCACTTGTACTTTTTAGTGCATAAATAAAATTTATGACACACTTTAAGAGTAAATTTTAGAGAGCTCGTTGGAGTATCATTCCACTCTTAAATTAGCAAATCCTTAATTAGCACAAAAAATTGGACCTCACTTTTGTTTAGGTGTCAACTTTTAAGTAATTTAAGAGCCAATTTTAGAGTGTGAGTTGGAGATGCTCTAACTATCAAGTTATCATGCCAAGTGCTGGATTTTATTAAAAATCTGAGTTTGGGCTTCTTTTTTTTTAAAAGCAATGAAAGATTCGTTAATCCCAAGGGAGCCGAAGATGAAATCAGTAAAAATATCTGTATTTGGTTTTTGGTAACGGATTTGTAGAGCAATTTACCATGGAATTAAAAGATTATAAATTATCTAGTTAGAAATCAAATAAATCAATTAACGTCCCTTCTTCGCCTTTTTTGTTTAGTTGATTAGTATTATTTTTTATCTCCTCCTTTACCACATCGATCGTTGGTCTATTTACATTATTGTGGGATTCTATGATCCTAGAGGAGTGATGCATGAAAATTATTCCCGAAAAAAGTTTAGGAAAGAGAAATCAACAGTGATCGAAATTCCAAACACAATACTATTGAACCAGAAATTTATGAACGAGTCAGCTCCCAGTTGAGAAAATTATATGTGGATGTTGATCCCTATTGTTTAGCCCCCGAATAATTCTCTCTCATGTGATAATTGTATGTTTCACAATAAGACCCACCACAAACTCAATCACTCTCTTTATGGCATAGCGGGATCTGATCACTGGCATCAGTACGTACTATACTAGCTTGTGGAGAAAACGGTATTCTAGCTGGTAACATATGCAAAACTTTCATTATTATAGCACTTGCTAAGAAATATTATTAAATTAGAGCACCTCGAGCAAGCCCCTTAAATTCCAAATGTTAGAAAAAATTGAGGTATCATAAATGAATATGTGTTTCAGCAAATCACTCAAACATCAAGGCCCTGTTCGTTTTCCAGTTTAGTTTTTGTTTTAGTTTTGATGACATCATCATCTCTCATTTCTCTCTCTATCTCTCTCCAGTCATTACACCTTATGACATCATCAAAACTAAACTAAACTATCTAACCAAACACAACCCAAATATTTTTATTTTATTTCTTTTAGACGGTTACCATTGTCCAAATAATATGCAAAAAGAGACTTTTTCTATTGTACATTTTGTCTAGCTAGAAATATGTAACTCATTTTTCACATATCTAACAGTAGAACTCAATCTCATCTCTTGTCTTCTTTTTCTTTTTTTTTATCAACTTGAAAACGAGTTCTCAAAATATTCCAGAAGGAGATTATATCCCTAAAATTAGTATTAAAAAATCCTAGTTAGTGTAAAATCCTAGAAGAAGTTGTTGAATTGATAGTGGATTCTTGATGTGATTATTGATTAAATACGTACATGGAGAGTTTTGGTTGGTGAGAGATGTATTATTTTACGTTTAGATTAAAAAGGAAAAAAAAAACTGAACTTGTATAAAAGTAATAAAATAGTAAAATTGGGGAAAGTCTAAATAACCAAAAAAAAATGCACCCAGAAAATTGCTCAGAATTTGATTCTGGACCATTGATTTCAAATTCTGGGTAAATTGAGATCTTTTTTGCTTATTCAATGGACCACAGGGATGGAGGGAGATCAAGACTAGGGCACACCAAGATACATTATACAAGGAGCCAACCGATACAATACATGGGAGTTATCATTTCTGTTGCCTGGCCCTTGTTAAAAGCCTTGGGATCGAAGGCAGGGAAATGAATCATAGCGTGGGGGAAGTTATAATCATCTCCCTGTAATTGCAGTGGGTGCGAAAAAGCACACTTCAGAAGAGAGAGAAACAAAAAAAAGATGAAAAAATAAGGGTAATCTTATATTATGAAACTGCAAAAAGTGTATGACTACTGAAAAGATAGACTCCTTAAAAAAATAAAGTGAGAGAGAGAGAGAGCGCGAGCGGATATGAACAAGGGCAGACACTAGATTCGAGTGTGGGTTTAGCGAACACTATAAGTTTATATTAACAAAAATTTATTGGGTGGACAAACCTACCTAAATATATACAGTTGTAAAAATTTTAAAAATTTACTGTTTCATTTATAAAAAAATAATTTGAAACTTGAGTAGAGCAGTCGCCCAGGCTAGTCCACCCTTGCATCCGTCCTTGGATATGAAGAAGGGGGATGATTGAAGCTCTTATATAATTTTCATTCTTTCTTTTGAGAAGGCTGCTTTGAGAAGTGAGGGGCTTTGAAAGAGTAAAGAGCAAACTATGAAAAAAGTACTACTCAAAGGCTAAAAGCAAACAAGGGTATGTTTGTGGGTGTCACCTGATCAACTGTTATTCTCTTGAGAGAGAGAGAGAGAGAGAGAGAGAGAAAGCTTTGGTTGGGATTTTCAAGCCCTTTTGTTAGAAAAAAATTAATAGTGATATCCTCTTATTATTAGTCTCATGGAATCTGCAAATCTCCATCATCTCCACCACCACCTCCACCACCAAGTCCAAGATCAACCTGTTAATATTGGCTCTTCTTCTCCTTTATCTACTTCTTTCTTTGGAGTTGGAATTGCTAACACTACTCCCCATTCTTGGTCTCCAAACACCCTTCTGTAAGCTCTCTCTCTCTCTCTCTCTCTCTCTCTCTCTCTCTCTCTCTCTCTCTCTCTCTCTCTCTCTCTCTCTCTCTCTCTCTCTCTCTCTCTCTCTCTCTCAGTTTATGCTTTACCTACAACTGGACATGCTTTGGTTTTTAGGATTTAGCAAAAGCACCAATACTTGGCTTCTTGAAAAAAAAGAAAACTCATGATTATGTATGTTCTTCTTTATAGCTAATTTGGAATCTCTTTTTCTACTCTCTTTTTCTCTTGTTGATTTGATGTGAATCAAAATTTTCAAAAGTGTCCTCCCAACTACAATATGCATGCTTGTCTCCTTCTTATTGGAGGATTATCTTCTATGAGTCTTGGAAATTTTTGGCCTGGATTAATTAAAAATCATCTTATCTTCAAAGGAGAATAGTAAACCGAATACAATACTCGAATATTCAATTTGATACCTTACTACCACAAAAATATGGTCTTCCACAGTCACAACAGAAATAATCGGTTTTCGTTGTAGCTTTAAGTCCTCTCTATAGAATACAACTCCATAGCAAAATAAGTAGTAACGACGACACCCGATTCTATTACATAGTATATACGTATCTAAAACATGAGCTTTATATGTCTGTGTATTGAACTGTATAAATTCACATCTTAGCCTAGGGTTTTCAATATTTACACAAGTTTCTTGTCTTACATGATTTAATTTGCAGGAACCCTAGTCACTTCAGTTCAAACAATATTGCCAATGGATCAGTACTAATAAACTCAAGAGATATTTCACGGCAGCAAAATGACTTTCTTGCCCCTTCTCTCAACAACAGTTCAATGCTTCAACACATGGGATTTCAGTGGGCTAATAGTGGTAACAGTAACAATGGAGAGCTCTCCTCCTACCCTTATCCCAAAAAATTCACAGAAATGATGATTAATCACGAATTCACGGAAATGATGATTAATCACGGCTCGCCATCTCCGTCATCATCATCGAACACACAAGATTTCCAGTTACAGCAGCAACCGACAATCGGCTACATGAAAAATGAGGAGAACCAATTGCGGGAGATGAGTGAGAAGCTCCTGCTTAGGAGCTTCTCTTCTGGTTGTCAAATT
Source organism: Vaccinium vitis-idaea (assembly GCA_963854785.1). NCBI lineage: Eukaryota > Viridiplantae > Streptophyta > Magnoliopsida > Ericales > Ericaceae > Vaccinium > Vaccinium vitis-idaea. The sequence continues at coordinate 33,655,650 of OY978226.1, read as the reverse complement.
AGAGGGCTTCAATTTCAAGCCGGGAATTCGAGTAGAGGGAGCTTCAGCCAGATTCTTCCTACCATTAACATTTCAGACTTGAATCGATCGTCTAATTCGGGGATTTCGAGTTCTTTGGACATGAACATGCAGCCTTTGGATCTCTTCACTTCTGATCGTAGGTTTTCTGGATGTTTAAGCCCCGCCTCGACCGACATTCATGGTTTTTACAAAGACAACTTATATTTTGGTGCTGACCATATTCAACAATCCAGGCCATCTAATAGCCCTAGTAAAGTGAGTAATCTCTTTTCCAATTATTTATATTCTTCTAATTTAAGTAAAACTGAATATGCATGGAAATTAACTGATAATGCCACAATTTTGGTGCATAACAACTTGTACAAGGTAAAAAAACACCGTGCTCGATCTAACGAATTACAATTTTAACACTATCAAAAACAGTACTAGAATTATCATATTTTAAATTATTATAGGTAGGTTTTTATATTTACGGTCAATATAAACACATGAAATATATGAAATACAGATTAGAGACCTTTTTGCTTAAATACATGAATTATATTCCAATGAATGTTGCTAAAAAATTGTTTATATAATGTTGTTTGTGTGTATTTCCATCCAGAAATGCTACATACCAAGAAAATTCACCCAGAAATAGTCCAGAATTCGAAATCAGTGGCTCAGCATTTTCAAATTCTGAGCCACTGATTTCGAATTCTGGGTACTAGTTGGGGTGAATTTTCATGCTACCTCGCATTTTCCATTTCCATCTTGCTGGAAGTAGGAAAAACAAAAGAAAATAAAAGCTGTATAACTTTTAATTTCACCTTCTTCTTTTTTTCTCTATGAAAAAAGACACTAAAAGAGAGGGAAAGAAGGCTTTATGTATTTCCAGCTTTATACATCATAGGCATTTTATTCTTTTCCAGAAATTCAGCTTTCTTTTATCAAAAATGCTTTTGTTAGATTTTCAAAATCATTCAGCTGATCTTTAGACTATTGCATTTTTCTTGTTTTTTGTTTATGAAAGATATCAGCCTTTACCAGTGGAGTTTCAGAAGCAAAGAGACCCAACAGTTTTTTGGAGCCAAAAGTGACTCATTCTGCCCAAAAGAAATCGCGGTCCGATTCTCGTGCTTCCTGCCCTCCAATTAAGGTGAGAGAATTTTATGATCAACGGCAGTAAAAAAGCAGTCTTGATATTTCCAGAAATCAATATTTTTTTCAATATTAATGAAAATAAATTGCAGGTCATAGTTGTAGATCCTAGCATAAGCAGATTAAACTAATTTTTTATATCTTTGAAATTATGATTAAGTTGCAGGAAAATCGAATAGTATTTGTTGTGAAAAGCTGAAGATCAAATTTTAATTTTTAAATTGCATAGAATTTTGGTTCGGCAAAAACTACCGACAACTTTTTACAAACTAATTGATGAATTTCGAAATCTAGTTCAAGAATTTCTGTAAGTATTTACTTATATTCGCTCCCGTGATTTTTTTATTTATTCACGTATCATTTTTTGCATTTAACCAGGTAAGGAAAGAGAAACTAGGAGATAGAATTGCAGCTCTTCAACAGTTGGTGGCTCCTTTTGGCAAGGTAGCATCTTCAATTCATTATACTTGAAGTAATTTGTAGAACTTGACTACGTACTCCTTGCAAGCTCACATATACCCGATCAATAATGTTACGGTGACCACATTGGTGCAATACGTACACACACTTTATATGACCTAATCATGGGTTATAAGAGTTCACGTAAAATGGTTCATAATCCAATTTGTGGTTTATAAGGCCTAATCATGACTCAAAATAGCATTGGACGGTCTAGATTTTCTTGAGTGAGAGCATTAATATTCGGATATTGTAATCTTCTGCGAATAATAATAAATTCCTTTTTTGTTACAGAAAAATGGATTTTCTTGAGTGAGTTGAGCTCATACTTTCAAGGAACTATAACTTGACAATGTTATATTTTGAGAAAACTCTTTGAGTCCTAGAAGTGTGGTGAGAGTTGTCAAACCTGAACGATGAAGAGACACAAACGATTTAAGTCATTTGGCCACAGCACTCTTAGTCTATGAAGAGGACCCCGTTCTTTCACCATATAAATAATTTGTACAAATACACTTGAGTATATATAAAATACTCACACCCAACCCCTTATACTCTCATTCATACACAAGAACGCACTCTCGCCAAGTTTACTTCAACACATACTCTTACTCTACACAATGTCGTGCATATGTCCTAAAAGTTAGTAATGTTTAACCCTTGTGCTATCCAAATCAGAAATACTGTGTGCACGCTTGCCTGAGTACACAAAATACGCAAAAGGTGCATCTCAACTGTCTGGCATGTTTTCAACCACTGGCGTAGCCAGAAAATCTTATCAGTGTGGGCACAAATTTTGTTTTGTAAGAAAGATCTAGTATTTTGTAAGAATTTAATAGGCATGTCTTGATTTTAATTCGATTTTTGTTCAAGAGACTTGTATTTTATGATAGTTAATATAATTCCGTAAACACGAAATAGTTTTGAGGCAAAAATTCAGTGAATTAAAGCAGGTTTGTGAGTAATTAGTTAGTTAGTGATCCTGAGGCATCGACACTTGCTGTCCTAACATCCTTCTACATCATTTTTTTTATCCGGCTTCACCATCACATACTATTAGTCTTGAGTCTCACATAAATATTGTAGGAAAATGACCTTATAACACCATGCGGTGGTACCCCAAGAGCACTCAATAATTTTTCGTGTATAAAAGTGATGTACAAATTGAAACTTAAATATATTTTTCTGCGAGAAAAAAAAAAAAAACCCCCTCAAAATCCAGTGTGGGCCTGTGCCCACACTGGCCCTAAGGTGGCTTCGCCACTGTTTTCAACGGTTCGGATTTTAAAAAAAGCTCTTCTATGTAAGAGCTCTTACATGGAAGAGTTTTTTTAAATCCGGACCGTTAATTCTTGAAATGAACGGTCCACATATATTCGTGCACGTACGTACACGTGCACGTACGTACACGTGCACGTACGTACACGTGCATGTACGTACGTGTAACAGAGTTGTATCCAAAATATACAAGTTTCATGGGCATATATGAAAAACAACAAGCCATTATGGCTTTGAATATTTGATTGTCTTTTGGACAACCCAAGAATACCACTGCGCTGCGCATTGAAAAATGTTCGGTATAGCATTCCAAAGAAAATACATTGGAAATTAAACATTAGATTATAAACCATCACTTAATTGTAGCAGAATCACAAGCTCAATGCATCTTCGTAATTGTTGAGTTAAGTGATCCAATTAACTATTTAATTACTTCAAAAGCTTCAAAGTTGTGCTGGCCGAAAAGTTTAGAGATTAAAGCATTATGATAATAACTGCACGAATTTCATAGATTTGCATTAATATTCGGATATGAACCCTAGAGAGCATCCCCCTTTTCAATTATTTAGTTGTTTTTATAATATTCTCAATATTAAAAGAATTATTTAACTCATATTATAATAAGGGCTGGATTTTTGCATGTGGGTTGGGAGAATATTGCAGACAGACACAGCATCGGTACTAATGGAGGCTATTGGGTATATCAAATTCCTTCAGAACCAGGTCGAGGTACTTTCACTTCCCAATGAACATTCTTCTTGCTTCTTCGTATCCTATTCATTGCCCATTAAACAAAATTTGAAAAAAAAATTAAATAAATACATCCAGGGGCGGACGGAAGAGTGCATGCAGGGGCTTGGGTCCTCGCACACCTCTAGGGATGGCCATCTCGGCCGACCCGCCCCTATCCAAACCGTCCCCTCCCCGAATGGGTAGGGGATTCGGGGATTTTTTCTCGGGGATCGGGTAGGGGATGGTATTATCAGTCCCCTCCCCACATCCCCATTCACACACACACACGCACGCACACACACACACAAATACACACACACATATATGTATGTATGTATGTATGTATGTATGTATGTATGTATGTATAGGTATAATATATATTTATATTATAAGTTTATAAAATTTCTTTTCCCAGATAATAAAAGTTCATAACTTGGAGGCGAAGGCTTCGGTTGGGATGGAATGGAATTGTGGGGGTTGAATTTAATGGCAACTAGATTGAAAACCCTTGTAGTATATGGGGTTGGATTTATGTGTATTGTCAGTGCGCTAAATTAACGTCCCAACTAAAAAAATATGTACCTCTTTCATACATATGACTAGTGCATGGATTTTTGGATCCCCAATTCCTTGTGGGGATCCCCGTTCCCCGCATCGGGGAGGGGATGGAGGTTAAAATAAAATCCCCGGCGGGGATCGGGGAGGGGATGAAGATTGATATAGGTTCGGGGATCGGGGATGGAGGTAGTGATATCCACCCCCTACCCTCCCCATGCCCATCCCTACACACCTCCCAATTATTTTATTATTGGTACTATATTAATTTTGGGTTTTGTTTGTACAAATTATGAAGTAAGATCCTTTCAAAATTGTGATTCGGTCCCCCTGCATAATGAATCCTGCGTCTGCCACTAAATACATCTATTCTATCTATAAAGGGAGAGGATTGTTTTAGTATGTACTAAAAATTGAGGCTGATTTACATTTTTCTTTCCAAAAATATCCTAATAAGAGTGACCTCATATTTGATATTTTGAGGGCAAATATATAAACTAATCTGGCAATTACAAAACAAAAAATTCCCAACTTCACCCACGTTCCACTTCGGCCATTAACAGCTCAGTTATCGATCTGCCCTAACCACGCCTGCAAGGGCTGAACCCAAACCCAAAAACATATTTGAGTTGCATATGCATTGTATGTGCCCGGCCCCTAGTGTATATAGTTGGTATGTATGTAGTGCTATATATGCAGATAAACTTTTATACACATAATTACGAGTTTTGTTTTTATTATGTGAGTTTTGTTTTAAAAAGGTCATTGTCATCATTTTTACGAATTAATGCTTTGTATTTAAGTTCGATTTGTAATGGAGCATTTCTTACAAAACTACTATACTAGGTTTTGTTGTTCAAATAAACTTCTGTATACAATTGTGAAGAAAATGATGTCGTATTTTTTTTACAGATACACCATTATATCCTGTATTTTGAAAATGTAATTGAACGGCAAAAGAAATTTCATTCATCGTGAGTATAAAAAAAGTGAAACTGGAATAATAGGAAGACATCAAGAGAGCAGCAAGCAGCAGTACTACATACTCAGAAAAGTTGTCCGGAAAGTACTCAGAAAATTACAATGAATGACTCAAATTCACTTGGCAGGGAATCTGAGTCATTCATTGCAGTTTTCTGGATACTTTCTGAGTAACATTTTTGGGCACTTAGCATTTCCTTAAGAGAGAGCTTCGAAGAGTATACTGCTCTCCTACTATAGCTATTTGCAAAATCTAATACTTTTTAAACTTTTAAATATGTTCTTTGCAGACACTGAGCGTGCCTTACATGAAGCCTTCTCGGAGCAGAACCAGTAGAACCGTGCGGGGGGTAAGCAAGTCATTTACTTTCCCAGTATATATATGCATTTCAGATGTACACATATTTGTAATTGAGCAAAATCATCAATTAAACAATGAAAAAGGAAATGAAGAAAACAATTTTATACGTATTTTCCTCTTTTTGTCCTATCTTTGGAGAGTTTTCTCCTTAGCCAACCCCAAATGATTGGGAAATAGCGTAAGCTAAGTTGGTGAGAAGTGCAAGTGTATTTACCTTTAATACGTACTCTGATGCCAGGGTTCATCAGAAGACGGAAATGAAGAATCGAAGAGAGATCTCAAAAGCCGAGGGTTGTGTCTTGTTCCCTTGACATGCCTTTCATACGTTACCGATGGAGGTGGAGGTGTTTGGCCACCCCCTAACTTTGGCTAGCCTCTTGAGTTTGGTGCATGCCAAAGGCATGCATATGTTACTGAAAATCAAGGGAAGGTAAAGCAGTGTTGGGGAAAATCCTTTTGACCTGTACTGGCTATGAAACTTGAGAATATTCATCTCTACATCCTTGCTTCAAATGGAGCAAATTTGGTCATCCTGTAAAGGCGAAAATAGCCCCAGGATATTGGACCAAGTTTGATCCATTCATGTCATGCACGATTTCTCTCTGTTTAAAAAGACGATCTTTCGATTGTTGATTTACGTTGTTCTATTTATAGTTACATAGACTATTAATATGCTGATTTTGGATTATCTATGGCTTGGTTTCGATAGCCATTCAGATGTGTTTGTTAGTGTCATATCATTCACGCCAAAACGAGAAGTGTATATAGTGTTTACCCAAAAAGAAAACAAGAGGCAACACACATGCAGATTTTGTCCAACAAATGAAATAGAAAGCATATAGTCATACAATTTCCTTATTTTGAGGTATGTTTACCCAATTAGTTATTGTTGTTCCAATAACAACGGATTTTTCTGAATATTGAATAACTCTTGTCTATATTGCCAGTGAAATTCACTTTGCGAGATTTAGAGTAATACAGATAAATAAATATTTTTTTAAGTTTAAGAAATAAGTATTTGAATATTTATAAGTCCACACCTTCTAATTTTCCTGAGTTATAGAATAAAATTTATATCTCGTGGGAATAATTTTTTTTCAAATGGTGGAGTTTTTTTTTTTTTATAGCCCATGGTCGGAATTCTTGTCCAGAAATAGCCCATGAACTAAATCCATTAGGCCCAAACTGCTTTTTGCAAAATATAGGTGCTTATGTAACATTAAAAGGGGCCATCTGGCCCAATCTTGGTTTTTGGAGAACAGCTTGCAAATTTACATCGATCTCTTTATCTGCTTCCAGCAACAATGCTAAAACCACACCAATTTTACGCATCCATTTATACATTCACGCTCATGTTTGGGCTACATATACACACTAAACGTGTAAATGTGCGTGGGACTCACACATTTGTAAGTGTAGATGCGTAAATTGGTGCGGTTCTATCATTTTTACTGCTTCCGTACATTGTCATATCCATCTTGGAGTGAGTTCTTGAACCACATTTGCAAAAATCACTTCGAATTGGGATTTATTGAGAGGACATCATAACATTGATTAGACTGGAATCAATAAGAGTTTCTCTCTCTCTGTCTCGTGTTTCTTTCATTTTTATTTTATTTTTTTGCGCTTCCTTCCATCCCTCTTGAGATTCTAACTTGTTTCGTCATTTAGGGTTTGCACTGCTCATATGAGGAAGGAGGAGGGGGGCTATCGTATCCGTTCTACATGTGTATGGAAATCCTAATTTTGATGAATTATGTATCCGTTTTAAATATGCATTGAGATTCTAACTTGTTTCGTCTTTGTGGTGACCGTCGTCCTACTGCCTCACCTGACTAAACCTCCTAAATGGAATGAAGACTCACTTGAACACTCTGACCGTCCTGCACTAGTAGCCCCTCCGTTAGCTCCTAACCCGGCCGAGAATGACCGAGAGCATTCACCTCACAAACATAAAATTTCGGCAACTTTACAACTTCATGGTAAATCGATTCAGCAAATTAAGGTAAAATGACAACTAGATTCTTGTAGATGCTCAAAGTCAACAAATCCAATTTGTAAATAAGATAAAAAACGACAATGGGAAAATAAGAGAGGTAGCACAATTTTATTATAGTATGAATTTTGTATATCGGTTAGGAGTTTGACTTGTGTTAATTACTCAGATCTAAAATTATTTTCCCCACAGAGGTAAGATCTAGAAAAGACTTTTTATAATTGCACCAATTAAGAGAGGTGGGAAAAGGAGATCTCGAAAGGTAGGCAAGGGTTGGACGAGAGGCCTGACTTGGCACTTCAACATCTTAATCATGGTTCCACCACTGGTGATGCCGTGATGGCAACTTGAAGTGGAATCCAAATTACCTGCATCATCAAGATTATTTAAAGTTGGCTTCTACCAACTATTGGCAAATTTTCCATTTCTTGTGTTATATTTCATTTTATGGCCATGTGGGCTGTCATAATCCATTTCGTGTATATGTATATTGAAATAGCGTAAGAGCAAATCCAATGCTAAATGGAAAATGGCTATAGCCAACGCTATAATTTGGCACCAAAAAGTGGTTTTTGGTGCTAAAATGCAACCGAGTCTCCAATGCTTGGTTGTAAAATAGAACCAAACAGTTGCAAATTTAACTAACTTTCCCACCATCTCACTTTTAATTACGTTTGTAACCCCAATTCAACTATGTACGTTATTTTCAACCCCGTTGTGATCTAATTTTTAACCCCCATTCGGAAATATTTTTTAATTACGTCTTTTTTTTTTCCGTTCAAGTCTCACGAGAGCGAACATCCACATTCACGGACTTCCTGACTCGTAACAAGAAGATACGATCTAGTGAGACATATTACGCGCTTCACAACGATCTTATTGAACACCTTTGGGCCCGTAGAGGAGATGAAGCATGAGCTTAGATTAATTGTAGTAATACGTTTCCCGTGTTGTGGAAATTAGCTAAATAATTTGAGTTTGAGTGTTGTAATAATTTGAGTTTGAGTGTTACTACATTAATAGATTTAAAAAAATACAATAATCAATTACATTAATAGATTTTTAAAAAATACAATAATCAATTAATCAATTACTACATTAATAGATTTAAAAAATACAATAATCAATTAATCAATTACATTAATAAATCCGTTGGGAGAAAAAAATAGTCCGTTGTTCACTTCTTCCAACGAGATACTTCTCTTTTTCTGGATAATTCCAAGAGAGCAATATCTCTCTCATATGCCCCCTCTGTGTCCAAACATCATCTCATCCCCCACCGACCGATCATCTCAGATGACCTCTCTCTCTCTCTCTCTCTCTCTCTCTCTCTCTCTCTCTCTCTCGGTTAAACCCACAGCCTGCTCCGATCGATCAAACCCCACCCATGGTTTTCCGATTAAACCCAACCCCTGCTCGGATGACCCTGCTTTTTTGATTAAACCCAACCCCTGCTCCGATCGATCAAACCCCACCCATGCTTGCAAGATTCCGGTGTGAATGATCAAACCGAGGTCGCTTGCAAGATTCTGGCTCCTCTGATGGTGACAGTAGCAGTTTCCGGCGTGACGGTACCAGATTCCAGCGACGGCAGCACTTTCCGGCAACACCAGTAGATTCCGGCGATTTTTCGGCCATAATCAGGTACAATCCGGTTGGTTTTGTGAAGATGGCAGTTATCTTTGATGATGTGGCAAGGATGGCTATAGCCATACTTGGTTGTATATTTGCAACCAATTATCCAACTGATGCATGTTGCAACTGAATAATGTCCTGATGTGGCAAGGATTGAAGATTTGCATTTTTTGGTTGTATAATAGCAATGCAACTGGATATCCATCCCCCATTGGATTTGCTCTAATGAAATGGATGAAAAAAAATCAATTAAAAAGAAGATTATCCATTCAAATTGACCTAACCATTAAACAATTTATCAAAAGAGACTCAAGTGCGTAATATCGTTGAAACATCACTCGAAAAGGATACTATATAGCTATTTTACCATAGGCGAATCGTTGAAAAGCGCGCGAGATAAGGAACTACGTGAAGAGGTGATCATGTGGGTTGCTTGGATTGGAAAAGAAGTATGTGCTCAGTCAGTCAACAAAAAGCCCGATCGAGGTAGAAGTCGATAATAGTATTAATTGTTAATCTTATCCCTTTAGGCTTCGTTTGATTCATGGATTAAAATTGATGGGATTAATTATCCTGGGATTGGTAGTCCAGGACTATTTGTCCTGGTATTAATTTCATCCCTAACTCTGCTCAATCCAATGTTTGATTCGCGCGGGGTTATTTATGGGATAAAAAAAGAAAATATTTTTTTTAAAAACACATTTAAAAAATATTTGTTGAAAACAGTTTTGGAAAAACAAAATCTAGTTTGGAAAAACATTTACTTTGAAAAAAAAATTTTGAAAATACTTTTTTCAAAACAATCACAATCACTTTTTTAGACGACATTTTTGGAAAACAATTCTTGAAAAAAATTTAAAAATAAAAATTGTAAGTTTCTTAAAAAATATTACTTCCAAAATATATTTTAAAAATAAAGTTTTTTAAAATATTATTTCCAAAATGATTTTTTTAATATATTTATTTTTTCGATTTTTTTTTGAAAATAATTTTAAAACAACAAAAAAAAATTTAGATAAATAATTATTTCCAAAAAAAAATTGAGATATTTTTTTTGAAACATTTTTGTTAAAATAAAGTTTTTTTATAAAAATATTATTTTTTAAATATTTTTTGTAAATTTGTTTATTTAAAGATTTTGAAAAAGAAAATAAAACATTTAAAAAAGAAAACCAATTTCGAAAATACTTTTTGAGAAAAATTCCAATATCATCCGAATATTTTCAAAAACAATCCCATTTTTGTTAATCCTACCTAGTCCCGCCTCCCCTCTGAGATTATATAGTACCCCGCATATAGGAATAAAAATAATTCCGGGATTAATAATCCCGAGAGTCATTTGGGAACCAAACATGGGATAACTTTGGAAGTGGTGCAATTAGTTTTATCCAAGACAGTTAATCCGCGAATCAAACGAGGCCTTAGAACATAGTCAAAGCGACACGAGTAAAAGGTTAGGTAAAGTGAGTTTTTATAAAAGATTTTGTTTAAAGTGGGTGAGTCATGAATATGTAAAATTGAGTCCTGAATTTGTGAAATTAAAATTGATTTTGCATTCTCATTTCAGTTTGTTTCGAAGATCAATCACAAAACGTTTATATTTTGGATGTATAGGTTCAACGTGAGTAAAAGGATGCCGGTACAAATAATAAAAACTCACTTTACCAATGTGGTTTTTTTGGTCCCGCTGCAACTACACCAGTCACCAGCACAACTCTCGCCTTTCGCGGTCTCGCCCTCTCACTTACCTCGGATCATTCCAACATGTGTTCGTGAACTGCTCGAAATCGTAGACCACATTTAAGGTACACAATGTGGTTTTTTTTTTTGGCATTTCTCCATACTTGGCACACACTTCCCTTCCCTACAGAAAACATCAACCTTATTACCCGGCCGGGGCTGCAGCAAATTTGCAAGTACTAAATGCCAAGAGGGAAGCACGACTTCTACTGATCTAATCAGGTAGGATTACGACCCAAAAAGGTATATATGCTTCTTACCTATATTTTGGTTTTGCTCCCTTCAATTAATTTGCTTCCAACACCAATTTCGGGAAAGAAAAAAAAAAGGTTGTGGACTGCATGGAAGATGCCCACTCCCCTGTTCTTTGGGAAAGAAGGGCCAACTCTTTATATATATAATTCGAAAGAAAAATCATTATTGATGACCCAAGACTATATATATATATATATAAAGCTCCTATTTATTTGTTGAATAGACAGATCAATCGACATAATCATGACTATACTTAACAATAAAACACTTTGAAAAGCCCAAATACGACGAAGATTTTTGGTTGCCCTTAGAAAAAGTAAAAGGCTGACTCCTATTAAGACAGGAATGGGAAGTGGAACATTTAGGTATGATCCACGCATATTGATATGTATGTTCCATAAAACAAGCCTTTTATTTTCAATTGTTTTCAATTCAATAGATCTTATCTCTTTCGAACAGGTTAATAAGAAAAATCAAGTGCACTAAGTCAAACTGACTAAGATTTTTTTCTAATTTAGTAATTTTACTTATTCTAAGTCCTACGTCTTTGACAAATACTTAAACTCAAATAAAAAAGTTACAATTCATCAAATAATAGATTAAGTTAGTGATAAAAAGTAACTACTTAGTTATAAAATAAAAGATTTAAATGGCAATTAGATTCGAAGCATTATTATTCTCAAATAAGATATATGGTTGACTTGATAATGCCTATGTCTTTCTGTTCGAATTCTTTTTTAAATAAATATATATAAATAGATTAAATAAAACAACTAGTTCTATTCCTGAATTGGATAGGGGGTAGAACTATGCATAAGAAGGTGCCTAAAATGGATAATCCAAAGTTTTGATCGAAACAGTGCCCCATAGAATTCTCATTATTGCTCTTATATGTTATGTATTTTTTTCGAAAAAAGGCTCAAACTAGAATAACGAATACCGTTGTCATGATTGCCCTTCTATATTATTTCGTTGACTTGACAATTTAAGATATTGATTACTATTGCTATACAACAAACTCGTATTTTATCTTCGATACCTTTTTGTTTTATTTGTTTTTTATTTTATTTGTTTTCTACTTGGAATTTTTTTTATAGTAAAAAATAATTCCCTTTGAATAATAGATGTCTTTCACATGCAACTTGAATAATGAGTAATCTTTGTATTTTAATATGAGAAAAAGGGCAAATCCAAACATCATTTTACTTTGGGAAGAAATCGAAAAAAGTATCTTTTAAATCTTCTAAGGATTTTGATTCATATTTATAATTTATATAAGTTCTAATGAAATCACTCAAATTTCGTTTCTGAATCTTTGTAGACTCTAGAAAATTAATTGGTCATTTTCTTTTCTATTTCGCGGAATGTTTTATTATAATATACATACCATTTTAAGATATTGATTACTATTGCTATACAACAAGCTCATATTTTATCTTTGATACCTTTTCTTAATAATCAACAAGATCAAGTAGGTAGGGATGAAAATATCCCTTCATTTCTTTGATCACCGATCCTAGAAGGCCCCTTGACTATTCTATATAAATGGGTTTGAATCTATTTGTATAGATTAATAGGAAAGGGGCGCATTCAATATCTTCGTAAAAATACGAAGAATAGGGTTTTCTTTGGTGACATAGATCAAATTGTACAAAAAATAAAATTGCGGATAATTCGATTTTGACTAATATTTTTTATTAGTTATCAGGAAGCCTCTCTGAAAAGTGAATTCTTTTTTTTATAAAGAAAAAATGGATTTTTTAGATCTTTAGCACAATACATAGATTCTGGATCGATCCAGAATTAAATAATATAGACGGATAGTTTATTTGTTTTTGACTTAGAACTTTTTTCATAGTAAAGAATGATTCCTTTTGAATAATAGATGTCTTTCACATCCAACTCGAACAATGCGTAACCTTTGTATTTTAAAATGGGAGTTCCAAAAAACGTACCTCTATCTCAAAAAAGCTTATTCGTAAAAATATTTTGATATTGATTCGTACACGTTCAATACATAGGATTGAAAAAAACACACAAATGTAATTTTTTTTTTTTTATCAACTAGAGTTATGGCCGTTAAAAACATAAAGTCGAAAAAAAAAAACACAAAATGTATTTCTTTATCAATTAGTATTTTTTTTTATCAAATAGTGTTGCGCTCATTCGATGTATGAAGTCTAAAAAAACACCAAAGTGATTTCTTTTGTCTTGTGCATTGATTTAAAACTAGCTTTGTGCATGTTGATGCACTAAAACGGGAAAAAAAATAGGGAAAATTACTCTAAAATGGTAGTAGGGGCAATTAATTGCAAAGACATGAACCACTTTTTAAAAATTGCATATATATGAAACGCACAATTTTAATTGCATATACATAGAATCCATGATAATGTTGACCGAAATACCCCCTTCTTGAATCTGTGATTTCTAGTGTAATGAATTTGTTGAGGAGTGCAACCGTTGTCAATGTAGAGTGCAACAAAAGTGGATGAATGGTGCAATTGTCAGAAAATCTTCCCAGTGTGACTTAAACATACACCGTTCTTGAATTTGGACCAACGTGGGTGCAATAAATTTGTTGAACTCTTCTTTCACTTTTATTGAAATCTTAATGGAGAATCGTTGCACTACTCAACAACTGATTTGCACTCATGTTGCACGTTTTTTACTCAAGTCAAACTTTTTGGAAATATTTTTACTGACTAATGCACTTTTCTTTCACTTTTGTTGAATTCTTAATGGATAACTGTTGCACTTCTCAACAACTGCTTTGCACCCATGGTGCATGTTTTTTTACTCAATTCAAAATTTTTGGAAATATTTTTACTTACTATTGCACTCTTCTTCCATTTATGTTGAACCCTTAATGGAGGACTGTTGCACTCTTCAACAACTGCTTTGCACCCATGTTGCACGTTTTTTACTCAAGTGAAAATCACGTCTCCTTTATCCAAATTCAAGAAGAGTACATGTGTGTGTTCAAGTCACACTAGAAAGATTTTCTAACCATTGCATCCTTCATCTACTTTTGTTGCACTTTACATTGACAACGGTTGCACTACTCAACAAATTCATTACACTCGAAATCACAGATCAACGGGGTATTTCGATCAACATAATTATGGGTACCATGTAAGTGCAATTAAAAAAGTGTGTTTTATGTTGGGAGCAATTTTCGAAAAGTGTTTCATGTCTTTGCAATTAATTGCTCCTACTACCATTTTAGCGCAATTCTCCCAAAAAAAAAAATCATGAACATTTTTTTCGTTGCTGCCCCATGGATGATCGAACGGACACAACTCTAATACTGTAAGAAGAACGGGGTGGAATAGTGGATCTTATCGTAAACTTAACGATGCAGAGAGATGGCGTCTTATCCACACCGACTTCTAGTCAGTAAACACGTGTCATATGTCAGAGACGTTTGATGAGGTCTTGGGACGGCGGCTATGCGGCTGTTGTCTGTTGTACACTAGTAAAGTGCTACTGTCATGCCTAATAAGCAACAGTCCATCCGGTTCGGTCTTGCCTGTCTACTTTGTCAAAAAGTGGTAACTGCCATTCAAGACAAAATTCACAATTCTCTTTACTTTTTACTAATTTTTTATACTTAGTAGTTTCATATAGCACGTCACTGACTTATAAATCACTGACTAATATAAAAGCCTTGTTTCGCTAAAATGGAATCAACCGTTCTACATGTACAGACCGGATGGTGCATCCAGCGTCGAGGATCCATTTGTGAGTCTCATACGATCACTCCGAGTGTCCATTCATCTCAAAATAAAATTTCGAGGGGGCTCACGTGAGAATCACCTCAATCGAACGTTTCTAAATGCTCGATCCAAATTTTTTTAACGAAATGGGATATTTTGGATCGAACACTTAGGAATGAATGAACAGCTCAGATCGATCGTGTAGGACCCACAAGGGAGTCCCTGGCGCCGGTCGGTACATGGTCTGTACCAGGGGGTCGGTACCCTTGGATTTACCGAAATGGCATTCCCTCCGTCTCAAAATTTTTGTTAAAAATTCAATATTTTTTTAACAAATTACTAGATATCAACAAGTACTTTTTATTTATGAAAAAAATTTGAAAATTTCTTTTAAAAGACTTATTATTTTAAGGTTCTCGTTTTGCTGACTGGACAAAATTTTTGAGACAGAGGAAGTAAATCTCATAAATAACATATTGATTTTTATGAAAATTTTCATTTTAGCACAAGGAGAATAGACCTAATCCAGTAAAGTTTTAGTTTCAATAGAGCAATAGATTGGCACCAAGTTTATAGCTCTACAAAAACTTATTATCCCATCAATATCAACACTTACGAGTCAGTGAAGTCACGAAGGCTGGTTTTGGATCTATTTGACACATTTTTTCGCATTTATTCAATTATTTTAGTATTTGTTAATTTTGCGTCAATTTCGCGAATTATTAGTTTGTCTAGATAATGGAAATAAAAAAAATTAGAAAAAGTGATGTGTGCTAAAACTTTTTTGAATAAAGACAAAAATAAGTAAAAGGACATATTTTACTTATTTTTGCCTCTATTAAAAAATTTTGAATTCGGATCATAATTTTTTTACTTTTTCGATTCCCCTCGTCGAGAGGAATCAATTATGCACAAAAATTTGACGCGAAATTGAAAAATACAAAAAAAAAAGGATAAACATAATAATAATAATAATAATAAGCCATGTGGCTATTTTAGGATAAAACCTGGAATCTTCATGATTTGTTGATTAAAATGAGTAGCGATACGAAAATTAGCTTAAACTATTGGAGGAGACAATTAATGATGATATTAATACGATAACAAGCTAGCTAAAATTTAAACTGTAGCATTGCGAAAATGATGGCTGTGTTCGGTTAGTGGGTTTGGTCCAGTTTTGACACTATTCCAGTTTTGATTACATCATCACTTTTTTCACTTTTCTCTCTATCTCTCTCCACTTATTACACCTGCTTACATCATCAAAACTAAAACAGTACAAAACTAAACCTACTAACCGAA
The DNA here is from genome assembly GCA_963854785.1 of Vaccinium vitis-idaea. Taxonomy (NCBI): domain Eukaryota; kingdom Viridiplantae; phylum Streptophyta; class Magnoliopsida; order Ericales; family Ericaceae; genus Vaccinium; species Vaccinium vitis-idaea. The sequence continues at coordinate 33,639,476 of OY978226.1, read as the reverse complement.
CACAGCCGATATAACCCAGAGGAAATGCTTATAGTGCATCACATGCCTATAATATTCAACCCAATGACCGTAATTTACAAAAACAAAAATCATGAAAACAGGCAATCTTAAATAATAAAAAAAGGAAAAGTTAAAAAAAAAAAAAAAATCACCTAAAGAAATGGAAAAATAAAAATGAATCTCTCTTACGGATATTATTCGGTGTTCTTGGGCATTGTCACTGTCATATATCCATACTTTTCTATACGACATAATTACATGAGATTCAAAATGAAGCATGCGGACCTCATATGGGCTGACAATAGAAGAACTCATGATTAATTTCTATGCGATAAAGATACGGGTACAAAATAAGGGGGACAGAAAACGAACCGATCGCGTTCGGAGACCCACTTTTTGGTCCCACACAAGTGATCCGAACCGTTCATTGTTCTTAGAACATTTTCCCAAGGGGCCCTACAAAATTTCAGCTCAATCGGACGGTTAAAAGTGGTTCAACCAAAGCCCCACCGTTCTTTGATTGAAACGGTTGGGCTTTGGTTGAACCACTTCTAACCATCCGATTGAGCTGAAATTTTGTGGGGTCCCTCGGAAAAATGTTCTAAGAATAATCAACGGTTAGGATCACTCGTGTGACATCCAAAAGTGAGTCCCCAAACGCGATCAGTATGTTTTCTGTCCCCCTGTTCTGTACGTAGAACTGTCCATTTCTATGTAAGGGGAAAGATTGTTATCGCCATGTGGATAATCACTAGCAAAGATAGAGGAGCATGCCTGTCTTTTCAGTGAATAAACATAGGAAAATGTTAAATAGGGTGGAGGATAAAGTGTAAAAAATAGTAGTGAGTATATAAACTTTTTAAAAATTATATTGATACTTATAAAAAGTATATTGATATCCGAATTTGTTTGTCATTACATACTTATTATTCTCCGTCTAATGGACGGAGGTTAGACGCATCCAAACTGTCTAACAATACAACTGACGGTCTGGATTGAAAGTTCCGTCCGGATTTTAAAAAGAAAAGAAAAAGTGTTTTTTAATCTGGACCATCGGTTTAATTTTTTGACGGCCAAGATGTTCTCCACAATTCTTTGTCCATTCTCTCTCTCTCTCTCTCTCTCTCTCAGATCTCTTCTCCTCTTTTTCAACGAGAATATCTCTTATCTTCTTCAGCTTCTTCTTCTCACCACCATTTCTCTTCTTGCTTTATCTTCAAAAAATTCTGTCGGTTGTTAACGACCTACTACTATTTCATCCAGTTCTAGGGCTCGCTTAACGTTTACCAATCGATGATGTTCTTAATTCATCGTTCAATTCAAGTTTCGAGCTATTGAATTGGTGAGAGAACTATCCGGTAAAGATCGGTAATTGAAGCTCGATTGAAGTTTAGATCGACGATCGGTGGCTGAAAGCTGCTGATCCTTTTCTTACTCGGAGTTTCTGAGCTTTTGGAGGCCTTTCAGGTGTGCTGTTGTAATTGTCTCTTATGTACTTTACGATTATGGTTAGGATTGTATGCTGAATTTACTCGTTTAGTGGCTGGCTTGTATGAGAATCATGTACAAAACATATTCTGGAGAGAGAGAGAGAGAGAGAGTTCTAAACCGATTGTGCGTTGATCCTCAAAACTGATCGATACGGATAGTTCAATTAGGCACCGTTGACTCTGTGTGTGTGTGTGTGTGTGAGAGAGAGAGAGAGAGAGAGAGAGAGAGAGAGAGAGAGAGAGAGAGAGAGAGAGAGAGAGCTACCTGTTTCCTTAAGGGGAGGAACATGTTTCTCAAATCTCTAGAAGAATTGTAAATTCGGTAACATTATGTAGCTATATGGAAAATTTTGTTTCTCAAATCAGATGATAAATTTGATGGGTACATGAAGGTTTCGGTAGTCCTTCAATTAACTTTTCTGGCAATTAGGTTGGAATTTAGTGCACAAATTCGGAAATTTATGAGCTTGTAGAATGTAGATACTGATTTAAGTGTTTCTAGTATTATGTAGATTTTTAACCATCAAGACGAGATGCTCAACACTAACCCCTCACATGTGGCGGGCGCATATTGTCTGCACTGGATTATTCGTACAAGGCTAGAGTAAATAAAAGTTCAATTCAAATTGTAAGGAAGTAGATCATATAGCCAAATAAAACAAAAATAAACTAAGCCCGATAAGCTTTCAACCAAAATAACTACATTTATTCCATAGTGGTATGTATGTAAAATTCTTTTTGGACATCTTTGTCGCCGCTAAGCTAAAATACTGAAGCTGCCCCCAGTAGAAAGACAACTATATAATGCATATACTCAACAATCTGCATGTACATGAGTAACTTATTTGAATGTTTAAAGTGTTAGTATGGTATTGTTTTGAGGATTTTGTTTTTAGTTACAGAGAGATCTTCTGGGGTGAGATGGGTTCCCTGCAAGGACCAGTTATTTGCCCTGCTGTCCAAGCAAAACAAATTGGAGTGTGCACTCTGCCTGTTAATGGGCCCTTAGTAAAGGCTAAAGTTCTTAAAAGTGGATTTTTGGGATGCAGAGGGGTCAAGGGTGCTACGATTAATGTGAATCATAAACTACGTGCGCAACAATACAGGAAGGTGCAGTGTTGTTACAGTTCATCGTCTAATGACAATGGTAGTATGGCAGATAACTTTAGTGAGAATGACGAAGATTATGTCAACTCCAGTGTAGTTGAAGCAGGTACAATATGTGAGGTTGGCCTAATTAGTAATTTCCTCAAGATTCCATGATTGAATTAAATTTTTTGGCTTGTTTCGTTATGCTGTTAGAAAATGCAGTTGTTGAAGATTCTGTTGGATAAAATTTTTGGTTCGTCAAATGTGGAGTCTTTTCATTTTGCTTCTGTTGCAGAAAAAAGGAAACATCCATCAACTGCTTGCATTCAAACTTCTTCTGAGAATATCCAGGATGGCACCATTTCACTTCTTGCCAAAACATGAGAAATTTATCCCAAGATATCATGTTGCTGTTCCTGTTAGCATCCTTTTGTGCAATATTCCTTTCTTTATTCAATTGCAAAAATAGGAGACAGTTTTCAGGTAGCAAGCAAAAACGTGTTTTTTGTTCTCATATTTGGGAACCTAGTCTAAGTAGCATAGGTTTTCTATGCTTTTGAATTTTATCCTTTTGCTTTTGGGTGGGGGAGTAGGAGCTGGTGTTAGGCAATGTACTTATTTGTTAATACGCATCTTTTACCACCGTCGCTGTGCTCCTCTAATTTGTGTGGTAGCTTATAATTTTGTGAAGGAAGGTGTTAGTCTGTTAGATACTTGACCCTCGAGTCCCAACACTCGGACAATTTTTTAAAGGGTATGACTTACGTCTGTAGCATGTCCTGTTGGACATTTGGAATTATTACCAAATAGTTGAAGAATTTGCAATAGAATTATGCATATGATTCTTTTTTCTTTTCTTTTTTTTTGCATAAAATGCTCTATTTTGAATTTTTGTTGTCGCCTACTTCAAAAGTATGAACTTCAGCCACGTTTTGGGGTCCCTGGACAAGAAAATTAGGTCCATCCGTCACTTTGAAACATAACCACAATCAACATTCCTATTGATAGGATGAATGCCATTTTCGTAAATGTTATTTCTATGAGCAGGGTGCTGGGGGGTGCTCTTTTCTTCGTTATTTGCAACTGTTTTTCTAGGAGGAATCTGTATTGTACCATTACTTATGTTTTCATCTCGTTGCTTTTCCCATATAGTTGAGGTGAAGTGTGGTTCAGATGGTTTCATTATCAAGATGAGAGATGGCAAGCATGTACGATGTGTCCATAATACCCCTCAAGGCGGACATCTGCTTGATTATGTTCCACATCCTGCCATTGTGTTGAAGATGGAAGATGGGACTGGTCTTCTACTCCCTATAATTGTTTGTACGTACATAACATACTTGTGACTTTGTAAAATGATTGTGCATTCCCAACTTCGTCATTCTCAGCTAATAGCTTTCGTTTCATTGCAGTGGAGATGCCAAGTGTGCTGCTTATGGCAGCCATACGCAATGTTCCCATTGTAAGTGTCAATCAATAGGGAAATTCTTTGTCTTCCTCTACATGATTATAATAGAAGTTTTTTTTTTTTGTTTTTGCGTCTCTTTTTAGGCTAGGCCAACAATGTATCAAATTGTGAAGGAGATGGTTGACAAAATGGGCTATGCAGTAAGTTTGTATTTTGTTATATTAGTTCCATTTTTGGGAATACTATTTACCATTTAATACTTTGATGTCTCTTCCATAATACTGCCATTGTTGTTTACTGCTTATGCAGGTGAAGTTTGTTCGAGTCACCAAGAGAGTGCATGAAGCATATTTTGCTCAATTATGCCTCACAAAGGTATATTCCCATTAAACAGCTGTATTTTATTTGATGAATATTTCAACCATCAATCTTGGTTATGTGGTACGAATATGGGCACGGACATGGAAACAGAAACGGATACAAGACATGGAAATTCTAAAAAAATGGGGACGTGGACACTGCAAGTCTTTATATAACTTTTTTGCTTATGCTAAACTACATTGAAACTACTCAATATTTATGTTAGAACTCCTACGTATTCACCATCGACTGATTGTGTATGCGTATTAGACTCAACTTTGTTTTATATAGCACTTTTGCTCCAATACTTTTGAAGATATAAATATTCTACTCTGGAAAAGCTTTTAAAATATGGAAATCACCCTGTCGTGTCCCTGGAGTGTCCCACCATAAAAAATGTTATAATTTGCTTGGACTTGCCACTTGGTGTTTTCCATACGAGTCTGTCCCTGATGAGTTGCATGACCCTGGAGTGTCAGGCATGGATATGGCGATCTCAAGGAGTGTCAGTTCTTCATTGATGTTAATATTTAAGTAGCTGATCAAATAGTGTTATAGCGGTAAATTATAATTTAGCAAGTGAATTTTTTGTGGTCTCAGTTGGATAATGAAGCCGAGAGTATCAGCTTTGACCTTCGGCCTTCGGACGCCATTAACATTGCAGTGAGATGCAAGGTATTTTTGCTCATGCTGATAAGTTGAAGTCTGTTCCCTTTTCCTTCCCCTCTTTATAGTTTTTAAAGGAATTATTAGATCTTTAGTGTGCTCACATGGTTGTTTATCATTGTATAGGACTAACCTATACCAGATTTAATATCATGTCCATCTCACAAGATACATGAGATAACAATTTCGGACCACAATAATGCTATTTACATGCACACTGAGAGCTTATCAATACTGGCTAATGATGATTGTTTATGGTTGATGATACTAATGTTGGGAGTCTGATCCGCTTGAGGTTCTTCCCATGTGCGCGCAGGCCCAATCTTTTGGGGAGTATCCACCGAGTCCACCACATCACATGGACCCAATATACATTGAATGACCCATATCCACTCGAAAGGCAAAGCCTTGTAAGTGGCGAGTCATCCAATTGTATATTAAGGTCCAACTCTTTTATGTTTATCCAATGTGGGACTCCAATCTTTCACACATGTTCTCAACAATCTCCCCCTCGCGTGAACCATGCATTGGGCCTAGCTCCCCCTCGAGCTAATCCACTTGACTCCCCCTTAAATCTTGATCTATCTCTCCAACACCATGTTCGAACCTGGGCTTATTTACCGCACCCACTCCATCGAGAGTCATTTTGCTTGCCAGCTAGGTGCCGCATGCACCAGGAATTTTTCCTGCTCCATCGAGAGTACCTACTCCACCGAGAGCCACCTCGTTGCTGGCCACCTACCGCACGCACCAGGAATTTTCTTGCTCCATCGAGAGTTACAATGGATTTTTCTTACTCCTCCGAGAGTCTCTGTGCAAGCCCACAACCACTGATGCTTCCAGGAGAGTCCGCCCATAGATCGTCAGCCATCGGCTCTGATACCACTTATTGGGAGTCTGATCGGCCTGAGGTTCTTCCCGTGTGCGCGCAGGCCCAATCCTTTGGGGAGTATCCACAGAGTCCACCACATCACATGGACGCAATATACATTGAATGACTCATATCCACTTAAAAGGCTAAGCCTTGTAAGCGGCGAGTCATCCAATTGTATGTTAAGGTCCAACTCTTTTTCTGTTTATCCAATGTGGGACTCCAATCTTTCACACATGTTCTCAACAACTAATAATTAAAAGATTGTCCTAACTGGATCAGAAGCAAGAAGTGGTTTGTAGAAAACGAGAGAGGAATAAGAGCTTTGAAGAGGTGGTAGGTTGGTTCATTAGCATGAATGTCAGTTAATTGGGTTTTGTAATGGAGGTTTAATTGACAAAAACAATGATTATATTGCCTGTAAATTTCAGCAGCCGGTAATTTCTTATTTTGTGTGTTCTGTTACTATGATGGATGTACTCCAAAAGTCTCTGAAGGGTAAATGAAATTTTCTGGTGAATCCTTGTGTATTTCCTTTTGTGGTATTGTATTTTTTTGATATCGTGAGCCCAAAAAATGCAGTTACGAAAAGTTAACCTGATACCCCTAGGGTTTTCATCGGCTTAAATGATACCATTCTTAACTGTTTACCTTTTTACTCTCGAGTAAGTAGGGCTGTAAACAAGCTGAGTCAAGTTGAGCTTTGGACTGTTGAGGCTTGGCTTGCCCAAAAACTCGAGCTCGAAACAAGCTGCCAAAATGAGGCTCGAGCTCGGCTCACAATCTGTCACCTCAGCTCAAGCTCAGCTCGCTAAAGCTCGAAAGTCATGCGTGCTGATTGCATGTGATGTATAAGGGCTAGGTGCTTAGGTTATACAGGGGACTTTGTATAGAATTTTGTTGCAGTCTTTAGATGTGGGATTAGTAGAAGGCCTTCTTGGGAACCTTGGCTTTGGAGTTCTTTTGAGTATCCACATTGGAAAGGAAGGACTCACCCCACCATTCAATAGGCTATAAAGCCTCCCACTTCCCTTCACTTCAGTCCTCAGCCGTGTTTGCTCGACATGTGGACACATGGCATCATATATATGCTTTACGAGCCGAGCTATTGGTTGCTCAGGCTCAGCTCTTTAGCCAAACGAGCCAAAAAATAAAGCTCACGCTCGTTCATTTACTGATCGAGTCAAGCATGAACGAGCTCATTCCAAGCCGAGCTCCGAGCCGCTCGTGAACGGCGCGGCTCATTTCCAGCCCGATGAGTAACATGGGAATTCTTCCTCACTTGTGCTCCTCTGCAAACCAGCCTCTTTTTTCTTTTTCTTTTTTTCCTCGAGTTAGACAGACCAAGTCTGGATCATTCTATTGGTTGGCAAATTCAGTTTTATGCTGTTGGAAGTACCTGGATACCACAAGGAGCTTTACAGTAAACAGCGGCTAGTTTTTTTTTTTTTTTCCCCATAACCAAGTAGTTGTTCCTTACTTTCGCAGTAATGGTGCTAGTTGTTCCTTAACTTTGCAGTAATGGTGCCATGCTAACTTCTTGCTATCTTTGTAATTTGGCTTCCTTACTCATCATTTTCTTTTTTTTAAAAGGCTTGCTCATCATTTGGGCTGATACATGACTCTTATTGTTATTGTTGAATACCTGATAATAATCTGACTCAATGGAAAATGTCATTTGATCTTTATGGAAAAAAATATTTTCTTCAAATTTTGTGTAAGGTGCCCATACAAGTTAACAAGAACTTGGCATTTACTGATGGGATGAGGGTCATTGAATCTGGCAAGCCGTCAGTGCATGCGCCTTCTTCTTCAGATGGCCTACTTTTCACAGAACTGGACCGGTAAGTTTTAACCCATGACCTTTACGTTCGTTATTCTTGGATATAGTACTCGGTAAATTTATATTACAAACATTCAACACCAGTTTATTCTATTCCAGTTACTCAATCGAAAAGGCAGCCCAACCGACTTTGCAGTGATTTTATTTAGAACAAGAACCTAAACAATTACTTGGAATGCTCTGTGGACAATGATCCATATGGGTAAAACTATGGGCCATCCTGCCTTTGAGAACCATCCCACTAGTTCAAGAGGTTAAATACGACTTGAATACATTGACCCTTGACGCCATAAAAAACCAGCATTACTGTTTGCCCTTCGGCAAACAAGTTTGTCGTGTTTCCAGAAACCAATGTTCCTATCTGGTATTTATCGAGCAACCCTCTTTCAATCCATGTCTTGGGATCACCAGTTGGAAGGCCGGAGTTCATTATCCGAAGTTGGATGTTATTGTCAATCTATCATAGTCAATGTAAACATTAAATGTTTAAAGTAATGCATGCCGTCATGTTTCAGGCCTAATAGCCAGCCCTGCATTGAAACAAAGGAGTTTAATCTTCTGCAGAGCATGCTGAATGCTGTTGTTGAGGAACGATACAAAGATGCAGGTATACTTTTTCTTTGACACCCTTGCATGTCACCATTTCGTTAGCCATGCCATGTCGGATTATCCATAGAGTTATAAGGCCGTTCAGTCCAGTGTGTTTGTTACCTTTCCTTCTCTCCTCAGCTCTTCATCCCCAATGTATGGAACCTAAGTATTCCCAGTAGGAAAGTGGCCTGTTATCATTTCGGTCGAGCGAGCTGTTTAGGCAAAAGAAGGATTGGCTTGTAACTGGAGCAAATGACTAGTGGAATTGAAATTAAAGCACTTGCAAGCTTGAGTGTGTGTTCCACATTAGCTTATTGGAAGCAAAAAGTTATTGGATGCTATCGTCATGCGTTGCCTCATTTTCTGATTTCATTGGGCTTCTATCGAATCCAAATTGTCCTATTTTCTTTACCCAGTATGATTGTTGTTCTCTGTACTAGTATTGTAGTTCTTCGTGCCTAAGTATTTCTTGTTTACTACAGCTGAGTTGAAGGCTAAGCTCACTCAACTTAGGTCCAAGAAGAATTGGGCATAGCAGGTATAAAGCTCTTACCATTTTCTCCCACTGTCAGTTTTAAACTGTTTCAAGTTCCGCCGTACTAGAACCGCAGTCCATCTCCTCTCTTTCTCTGCCTACAAAATGTGAAGTTGCTTTTTTTGTTTCAGATTATTCCAACAACAATGAAACTTGTACATAGAAAGACCATTGGTTGGAGTCGATGATGTGTACACTGAAGTAATTAATCACTCCCTTCCCCCTATATTACGTATAATGTATGGAACTCGCTTGTGCATATCTGTAAGTATTAAGGCGAATTGTGTCAGGCTTGCTGATTTCTGAATATATGTTTGCTTCTTCATACCTTGCATGGACGCGAAGTGATGTCTTACTGTCTACTGTGCTATCGACTGCCTTTCTTGGCAATACTTACATACGATAGTATGATTAGACTAATCCAAGGCGGGGTATGGCGAAACGGGAATGTAACGCATACAAATGAATGGTGTAAATTCTCTTGTACAAAAGTACACTTTAAAGTGGTCTTTTTTAGTTGGTGTAAATTCGAACTGTTGATGGCTTGCCTCGGAATGGTGAGATGAAGTGGTTTTGGTGATATCTCAAGGGATAGACATCTAACGATTTTGTAACCATCGTATCATAAGATTTCAGATTCAATTCTCCTTGGCAGCCAACTCTTGGGGCCACTGGGGATTATACAAAGAAAAAAAAAAAAAAGTATCGAAGGCATAATTGTTGCAAAGATATGGGGTCCATTGCTAGTCTTTATCCCTTTTTATGCAATTTTCAAGTTCTTTCTGTTTATATGCACATTTCAAGGAATTCAATTTCATTGTTTTAACATCGCGTTACACCAAATTATACATATTTCTCTGCATAAACAAAGCAGCTATTTCTCTCAATCGAGTTATCCATGGTTGAATTTCGTTCATCTAAAATCTAACTCCACAACGAGACCTCAACATCACTTCCAACATCATCCCAGCTGAACCGACGACCCGAGTAAGAAGGCGAGGGAGAGAGTAACGGCCCTTCCGCCATATTCAAAATCAGCTCATCCATATCAAAAACCTCACTCCCATTCCCACCTGAACCATCTCCATCAGAGGAGACGACGTTCACGCCGCCATCACCCTTTGGTGGCTGTTGCCGGAACATTTCAGCTGCCTCGGCCGCCGCCCTCCTTATATGTTCTGCCTCCTTTGATACCGGCACGGGCAACTGCCACACTGAGTCTGCAAAATTCAAACACGCCGTCGACGACTCGCCTTTCAGCGCCAATGCAGCTACATCATGAGCCCGAGCAGCCATCTCAGCCGTTGGATACGTCCCGAGCCATAACCTCGATTTCTTGTTCGGCTCCCGCAGCTCGCACACCCACCTGTCGTTGTTCCTCCTCCTCACTCCTCTGTAGATTGGGTGCCTTGTTTCTTTGAACTTCTTCCTCCCGGCTCGCTTCTTCGGCTGGCTCGAAGCCAGTGTTATCATCAGCTCCTCGTCGGATTTGGGGGAGCCTCGGCTGGTCGAACCTTCGACGTATTCTAATGAAATAGATTTTGATCCTGAGTTTGACCCGTTTGGATATCCACCGGAATGTGGACTAGAGTTATATTCCATCGACGATTCAAGTGTCGTAAGCAAACCTTTTTGCTTGTACGATAAAGCTGCGCACGTCTAACTCTTCTCCAGATCGTATAATTGTGGGAGACTCGTGTATGGGCAAATGTCTAACTCTTTTCCAAATCGTATAATAGTGGAAGACTCGTGTGTACCGAGTAGTCGAAAAACACAAAAATCTTAGTTGATAAAAAAGATTCCTTTGCATGCAATTAAAGGAAGCAAGAGGAGTGTTCAGATTTTATATAGGTTTGCAGTAATTTTAAGTGTGTGAATGATGAAGCACACGGGTTGCTACGATGAGGACACGAACACGGAATCCCGGTTTGCCAGCTTTGGTATTAACTTTGTCGGGTTTTGTCAAGTCTTAGGAAAGAAGGTTTTGACTGTGTTCTTTTTGGGAAGGTGTGTGCTTTTTGGTGGACTTGCTTTTTGTCTTTATCCAAATTCAGGGAATTGGGTTTGACGCGTGGCCGAAAGAGATGACATGGTAGCAAAAAGGAACAAAAAGGAAACGTGGGAGTTTTTTCCATTGATTGTACAAATGTGTTAAAAGGATGTGTTGGAAACATAGCAAAGTGCGTGGTACTATTTGAAGAGCATTCACATTGGTCTAATCAAAACTCAAATGTTGCAAACGTTAATAAAACCAAATTCTGGCATTTAGATAATAAAAACTAGCAACTTTTTGCCAATAACTAAATGGACCTTATTACGTGTGCAGAAGGAAGTACACTAAAAATGTACAGAGCGCTCTCGGGACCCACTTTTGGGTCCCATACAAGTGATCCGAACTGTTCATTGTTCTTAAAACATCTTTCCGAGGGGCTCCACAAAATTTCGACTCAATCGGACGGTTAGAAATGCTTGAACTAAAAATTTTGATTGAAATGGTGAGACTTCGGTTCAAGCACTTCTAACCGTCCAATTGAGCTGAAATTTTGTGGGACCCCTCGGAAAAATGTTTTAAGAATAATGAACGGTTCGGATCACTCGTGTAGGCCCCAAAAGTGGGTCCCCAAGAGCCTCTGTACGTTTTCTGGACATGTTCATCTGTACCCATAGGTTTTTCCATAACCAAATAGAGTGGACCCCCCATATTCTCAATCAAGTACACCCATCGTTATCCAAAACCTTCTCTCTCTAATTAGTGGGTGAAACTCACTGAAATACTTATAGATTTTAACAAATGCTTTTCACTTTCACTTATTTTACTAGAATGTCACTCAATGTAAACTATTAGATTGAGAAGAAAAAAACTGATTGTTAGATTTGAATTTTTGCCAACTCATTTTGATTAGGCCATCGTGGAGTATAGGATTGCTAAATTTAGTCATATACTAAATGGATAATCAAAAGGTAATGTGACAACTTTTGGTTATCCAATTTTGTTTAGTCTATTGTGGATGCTTAATTAGACAAATATACTATTCAATATTAGGCTTTGTTGTTAAAAGACATTAAATAGTTGATGTAAATTCGTGTTTAATCTGGTAGTACTTTTGGTAAATTTGGAAAAATATCCTAAATGCTGAGCTTTCACTGTGGTAGTATTTTCGACGGCATTTTGTCGCAAGTCATTCTCCTTACATATATCACAAAAATATTATTTAGCGGATACAACACCCACTTTAACTACAGTGAGAATTCGATATTTTTAGTGAAAATTTAGCCCAACTCATTACCACGGCAATGGAAACGGTGAATTTTCCACCACCGCTGTTGAGGGCTCCACCTTGCGTTTTTATTGGACCGTCATTTTTGGATACAGCCATAAATAGTCACCTTGCTCGGAATACTTCTTCGAAAAAAAATTTGAGTTCCAATCTGACCCAGGGGCCCACTGTGTCGTTGAACTGTCAGTTTCAGAGGAAACAATGGGTCCACCCTCACTTCTGATTTTTCAAAGCCCCAGTGCGAGTTCAGAAGTGTCGTACTGATTGGGGAATTACCCATTGGGTTTGGAGAGTGACAGAGAGAGAGAAAGAGGATAATTCCTTTACACATTGGGTAAGGGGGTGAAGGGTGGGCCACTTGCTCAACTTTGCTGGCAACTGTGCTGGTCAGAAAGAGGAGTAATTATAGTGGAAAACGTGGAGTACGACAGAGTGGGCCCCTGGGTCAGATTGGAACTCAAAAAAAATTTTCGAAGAAGTATTCCGAGCAAGGTGAGTGTATTCGAAAAAACAAAAAGGCAATTACTCCATAGCACGGTATTCCTACAGTAACAATTACTACATCAAAAAGCAGATTGAAATTTCCCTAAGAAAATTCAAAAACCTAAACGTGTTTGAGACTTTCTTCCCCGGTTTCCCCTGCAGTGCATTCACTCTGGCTTGATCTTTTCTTCAACAGTTCAATTCTAGTTTTTCCGGGTCGTGCCGCTCCTTATTATGTAGGTAATCAATAACATTCTGAAGCGCGATATGTGCGTTATCATATTTCATCAATTGTCCCGCGATCTCAGCTGGTGTAGCTTCAACCTTTGCCAACAAGTCCTTGATCGAATCAAATAATGGATGTTCTTCAATCTTCAGGTAATTAAACGCTAGTGTCTTGAATCCATGGAAGGTGCAGTAAGACATGTGGATGTGAAGGTCCATACGGCCGGGTCGCAACAGTGCCGGATCAAGGCGGTCCTTGTGGTTGGTTGTGAACACTATTATCCGCTCATCTCCACAGCTTGACCATAACCCGTCGATGAAGTTGAGGAGTCCTGACAGAGTAATCTGCGGTGGAAGCCATTAATTTTTTTATTGTTTTTATAGATTTTACACAATCAAGTCAAAAAGTGTTGAAAAAAATATAGGTATCCAACAAGATCTTGATTCACTATTTCATTTTACAATACAATGATGAAGGATACAAATGTAGACTCCAACATTAAATGTGCAATGCTATGCTTGTCTCTCCTTTTCTGTTTATTTGAAAAGAAAAATGCTAAGTACCCACAAAAATTACCAAAAAAAGTATTCAGAATTTGAAATCAATGGCTCAGATTCACTGATATCGACGAATCTGAGCCACTGGTTTCGAATTCTGGGTAATTTTTTTTTGCATGTAGCAATGCTGATTTGAAAAACCAATCCCACTTTCTAGTGACCCCAAAAGATTTGATAATACGACAAAATGTGCATTCTTGCAAACATATAAACAGAAAACAAAGGCCATTATACGACAAACATTCAAAACTTTAGGGCCACTGGAAATTTATCCGGTCGTTAACTTCAGAGCTCCAGAATTAGTCAAGTTTTCGCACAAACTGTCACGGACATTTAGTTATCAAATTGGGAAAAAACAACAGAGACCATTATATGCTCATTTTGTTTCTCAATAATAATGACAAAAACAGAGAAAGAAGAGAGAGACAAACCTTGTCATCTTCAACCATCTTCCCTTCACTCTCCACCTCCCGATTCTGCAACCCAACATTACAATCAATATCCTCAATCACAACAATCGACCTATTCCCAGTCCCAATCAACAACCTCCTCAAATCAGAATTACACTGCACTTCCCTCAAATCCAAATCATACACATCAAACCTCAAGTAATTCGCCATAGCCGCAACCAAGCTCGATTTCCCAGTCCCCGGCGGCCCGTAAAACAAATACCCTCTCTTCCAAGCCTTCCCAACTCTCCTATAATACTCCTTCCGTCCAATAAACCTATCCAAATCCTCAATCAGTTCCGCCTTCGTCTCCGCCTCCATCGCCATCGTTTCGAACGTCGACGGATGGTTTAAAGGCACAGAACTCCAGTAATCCGTCCCGTTGTAGTCCACAGTGTGCAGCCTCACCGTCTTTCTTTCCTCTTTGATTTCCTTTGCTTTTTGCAGTACGTATGGTATGTAGGAATTCAACACTGTTTCCTTGTGTTTCTTGTGGAAACTCAACTCGAAATACTTGAGCTCTGTTTTGGTATCTGCTTTGTGTTCGACGAAAGTGCTGTGAGAGACCCAGTTGAGCTTGACGGCGCCGTCCTGGAAGGAATCGGTGATATCCTGGTTCTTGTCGACGGAGATGGAGAGGTGGTTGTCTTTTTCGAGTTTGTTGAGTTTGAGGCGGTGGATGGAAGGGGAGAGTTTGGCGCCTAAATAGGCGTCGACGGCTTCGTATAAGTGGTTGGGAGAGAGGCCGTCGGATTGTTCGACGACGAGGGTGAGGTGGGAGGAGAGGCGGGTGGAGAGTTTTGTCAAGTAGGTGCGGAGGGTGGTTGGGATGAGGTCGTTGTGGATGGTGCGCAGGAGGACGGCGGCGGCGGCAAGGGAAGTCGCGACGGAGAGGACGGTGGCAGGGCAGGGGAATGAGTCGCGTGAAAACGGCATCCCTCTGCGTGTTTAATGCTGCGATTGGTTGGAAATTAATTTTTGTTTGATGGTGATTTTGGGGTTTTAGATAGTGAAGGGTTTTTAGGGGTTTTCGTTTTGCTTGGGGAGGGGGAAAGGAAAGTCATAGGCTTTAGGCCAAAGAATATAAAATTGTAGTAGGAGATTTTGGGAAAGTGCCCCTAGAATCTTCACCTTTTCTATCCAATCGGCTAGGAAAAATCTACTCTTATGTTGCCCTTACGGCAATTCCGGGGCTGTTTGAGAATCTCATTTTCAGCTTTTTATTTTTAAGTATTTGGCTTTTCAACATGTTAGATTATGGTCAGAATGTATTTTGAATTGGTAGGAGTGTTTGGGAGAAATGTGCAGAATGCGTTTTGCAATAGGAGTAGTGTTTGAGAGATATGTACATAATCCATTTTGTGGGGCTTTTTGTTAATGAAAATGAGAAAAGTGGAAAATGAGAAATCAAAAAGCTCCTCCCCACCTCATTTTCACTTCTCCTCTCTAAAGTCCAAAATGAAAAACTCATTTTCTTAGAAATCATTTTGGCCCAAGTCTCCCAAACATCCAAAACTCAAAAATGTGAAAATGAGAAGTTGAAAAGGGGCTCCTAAACACCCCCTCCATTTCCATCGTATATATTGTGGTGGGGATCAAGACAAAATGTATAGACTCTTAGTTACAATGTGCGGTGAAAAATAAACATGGGCGATACTTTTTCTTTGTTGCTTATTAGTTACAATGTGCGGTGAAAAATAAACACGGGCGATACTTTTTCTTTGTTGCTTATAGGCTCTTAGTTACAATGTGCGGTGAAAAATAAACACGGGCGATACTTTTTCTTTGTTGCTTATAGACTCTTAGTTACAATGTGTTGCTTATAGACTCTTAGTTACAATGTGCGGTGAAAAATAAACACGAGCGATACTTTTTCTTTGTTGCTTATAGGCTCTTAGTTACAATGTGCGGTGAAAAATAAACACGGGCGATACTTTTTCTTTGTTGCTTATATGTACAATATTAGTGCGAAGTTAGAAGAAAATTAGTGGGTTAAATAACAAGGGTGGTGCTAATGCCAAAACCGCTTTTGTTTGTGCCAAAACCGTTTTTGTTTGTGCCAAAATTGTAGTGCTTAAAAATCTTGTACCATGAGCAAGGTACAAGCCTTTTATACAATTGTAGTGCTTGAAAACCTTATACCATGAGCAAGGTACAAGCCTTTTATACACTACAATTTTGGCACAAACAAAAGTGGTTTTGACATTATCATTTCCCAATAACAATAGGGAATTCGATGTCTCGTCATAGAGTCAAAACTGAGACCTCATGTTTGAAAACTAATAGATGGGCTAAAAGTCACTTCTTTGAGATACAATTACTCAACTTTTCTTTTTGTTGTCACCACTTCGCCGGCTCCGTTACCAAGTCTCCATCAAAATATAAGTTACTCCCTCCGTCCCAATTTAAATGCTCCCTACGCTTATGCAAGTTTTTTTAAAACTATTATAGTTTTCATTCTACAATGTATTTTATATGCAATATGGATATTATTTGATAGATCTCAATTAGTTCTATTAGACAAATTTTTTAGAAACTTTGAAAACCTTACCAATAAAAAGATATAGACGTTTGAAAATGGCACGGATATACGTAGGGAACATTTAAAATGGGGCGGAGGGAGTAATTAAATTGTGATCTCCTCCCACCTATATGGAACAACCTTGTGGTAAGAGTCTTTTCCTTTAGGAGGTGTTTGAGAGCCTACTTTTCAGCTTTTCATTTTCAACTTTTTGGCTTTTTTACCTTTTGAATTATGGTCAGAATGAGTTTTGAATATGAGATGAGTGTTTGGAAGAAATGTGCGGAATTCATTTTGCAAACGTAGTAGTGTTTGGGAGAAGAATGATGAAAATGAGTTATGATTAAATTTTTACCATGTTGCCCTTGTTTATAAATTATAGTAATAAAATTTTTATTTTGTTTTTAGTAAATTTTTTTTAAAACCAATTAAAACTCTCTCTTTTTCGGCTTCTGTTAATGTCCAGTAAACCAAATTTCTTAAGAACCAAAACCAAGCATCACAATCTGAGATCCAAGAACAGAGAACAACCGAATAAGATTAAAAATCAACATTTAGCAACAACTTAGAAAACCCAGTTCCGTATTTCCAATTCAGAGACAAATCTGAATGAAGGCTTTTACACGATGAAGAACAGAGAACACAGCAACAACGAGAACTGATGATGATGACGACGACAATAGGAGGAATACCTCAACAATCGATGATGGTGGAAGATCTTAACAATTAACAGAGTAGCGAGGACAAATCGTGTGGAAAAAATTGCAGGCACCTCTGGTTTCCACCTCTCTCGTCTTTCTGTTGTCTGGTGGAAAAAATGGGATAAGTAAACAGGGGTAGAAATGGGAGAGTAAGATGAGGGGAAAAGCAAAACGAGAAGCATAAATGGAAAAGGAGGTTAGGAGCTGTTTCTGGCTTTTTGCTTGGAACTTCAAAAATGAAGAACACATTTTTCAGAGAATAGCTTTTCAGAGAGGTCGCCCAAACAGGGAGAAACCAATAACGAGAATGTGAAAAGGCAATAACAAGTTGCCCAAACACCCTCTTAGTCAGTGAGGAATGCGGATGTAGTTTTCGCGATCACATGAAATCCGGTGCTGATTTAACGATTTTTCCCTTTTTCATAAATTTGCTTAAGCCTGTGCTGATTTAACCACGTTTCCACTTAGAGCATCCAAGCCCAATCTTGCCCCAGTTCTGGCCCAGGCACATAAGTCATAAGCCCATACGTGCACAAGTTTTTTTCACCCAACATTAACGGGTTGATTTTATATACTTGTGTTGGGGTGCAGACAACCTTCAGCAATACTAGGTGTATGGGGGCGGGAGCCCCCCACGGGGGACGAGGGACCTCGGAGTGTAATTTCGGCCATAGGCCCGACCTTATTATTTCGTTGTTATTGTGTAATTAGGATAACACGTTTTCCGAGAAAATAGTGAGAGAGAGGCGAGAGAAAACGCAAATCTCAGAGAGATTGCGAGAAGACTTGTACTCTTGATTTCGATTTCATAGTGGACTGGTGTGGCTCCCCGTGGTTTTTCCTTGCGTTGAGGTTTTCCACGTATATCTGTGTCTAGCTTTCTTTTCCGTTTTTCATTACGCACGATTACTTGTTTTTCTATTCTGTGATTCATTGTTTCCAAGATCTGTAGCGGTGTTGTGGGGTTGCGAAAATTCTAACAACTTGGACTATCGATGTTGCTCTATCAAGCCAAATTCAAAATCTCACAACATGAAATCACTGGACTAACTGCTCTGGTCTGCTCGGTGCAGCTGGTCTGGTTCGCCTTAGTGGTGGAGGCAGATTATGAAAGCAACGCTGGAAATCCTCCCTAAGCCAAAACAATGGCCCATGAACCGATGCTGATACATCCACCCCATGTTAGTAAGTTAGTTAGATCACTAATGAAAATATAAATTATGTTTCATTAGCTCAAATTTAAAATGTCAAATACCAAGGACCGATTTAGAAATTTAGCCTAGTGGAGACACTTTATATCTTTAAATTTTATTTTTCTAGTCAACCACAAGAAGATCATATTAAATGTTATCGAGAAGTATACAAGTGTTTATGCTAAATATAGTCCAACACTTATATAAGTGATTAAGAATACTAATACTCCTCCTGTACCTTTTTTATTGTTGGATATTCTATTTTAGGTTGTCCCTTAATAAGTGTTTGTTTTGAAAAGTTAATGAATAAAAATTTGTAGAATTATTATCTCGCCCTTTTGAAAACTTAATAGGTAAAAGTGTTAATGGGTAAAAGTTGAGGATAATTTTGAAAAATAGGCGTAAAAGTTGATGTAAAAGGTGTAAAGTAGAGGTAAAAGTTGATGTGAAAGATGTAATGATGATGTCTCTATAATAAGTTGCATTTACGAAGCAACACACTTAAAAGGGACGGAGGGAGTAGGATTTTTTAGTAAACGTGGCCCCGGTACATCCGTCCCTAGCTGTATCATAGATGAACAATAATCACATTCATTCAAACTATATATCCTTATGAGTATGTAGGTTCCTTCGTTTTGCAAAATAAAGAAACCAGAAGGATAACTGTAATGGAAAATTTAGGCAGGATTACTATCGAAAAAAATATTCAATCATCTTGGAACATTGTCACATTGTGTTCCAAATAGAATGTGTTTAGCTTTATTACACGCGCCTCGAATTTTGTGAGGTAGGATCATTGCTATTACTCCTTCACTCACAAAAGTATGTGAGATCCACAAAATTGGAAGCGGGATCCACACACTTTTGTGAGAGGGAGGAGCATTTCTTTTGAAAGCACATAATAATTTCTCGTTAAATGTTACACACGGAACTTTGTCCTGAGGCCGAGGGGTATTTCCCTGTCTTAAACTCGAAACAATGAAAGTTAAAGTTCAGCAACCAGTACGT
Source organism: Vaccinium vitis-idaea (assembly GCA_963854785.1). Lineage (NCBI taxonomy): Eukaryota > Viridiplantae > Streptophyta > Magnoliopsida > Ericales > Ericaceae > Vaccinium > Vaccinium vitis-idaea. The sequence continues at coordinate 33,620,207 of OY978226.1, read as the reverse complement.
ACGTTGCACCAAGGTTTGTTCTTAGCATGCTTACATAGTTAGAGCATCCTTATCAGCCTCATAAAAAAAAAAATACCAAATTTAACCACAAAAACACCTTTTACAATTTAGTGCTAGCAAGTCACTTTATTAAAAACTCAAAAAATCAGACTCTCTATCCAAATTTTATTATATTAAACTATTCTCCTCAAATCTATTAAAAAAAAAAAATTTCCTAAAACATTAATCTCCCACCTGGGGAGAAGTTGCTTGTGTCAGCAAAGGACAACTTTTCCACTATTCTCCTCCCTCTCTCTCTCTTGTGTCAGCAAAGAACAACCCACGGCAGAAAACAATAAAAAAAAAAAGAGAAAGTGAGTGAACAGCGCACAGTGCCTACTCAAATTGAGTAGGCACTGTAGCAAAACTAATATGAGGAGGAAGAATAGAGAGCTTGATTTTTGGGGGTTTTTTTGGGGGTTTGGCTCAAGCTAATATAGGGAACCTGATGAGGATGCTCTTAGGAGCTGAGCGTCAACAAAAATTGTACATAAGAGAAAAACTTATTTACGGAGGAAGTAGAAATTTCTGATTCATGAAAATCCACTCACATAGAAAAGTTAGAAGACTGTTCTACTAAAGAGATTATTCTTACGTAGAAAAGTTACATAGATTGTCTATTTCAAATCTTTTCCGTGCTTGTTACTTCCATGAAAGAGTTAACAACAATCATTAAAGTGGCAGCCGTGGTAGCTTGCCATTGATTTTCCGCATTTCTTTGGTTCACGGAGGATCATGTTGAACTAATACTTGAACACATCTGAATCTAGACGACATTATTGTTATTATGTACCAAGCTCAAACATCTGAATATTTTCAGCTCAGTATTCCGTCATGGCAACAAACGAAATTAACTTAGAAAGATTCACATAGCCTGCCTAAACGTGTACATTTCGGCATTCCCCAACGTACGTCAGACATGAAACTTACAAAATGTTACAGCGAGGGTAATAAAGATCGTCACTAACCACGTACCAAACGTCGCATTTCTGACACGTTTTCGGAAGCGAAGGAACAGCTATCTTTTCATCTTTCTTCTCTTCCTTTGCAGGTCCTATACTCGTAATCTGAGCAGATTTTCTGAACTTCCTCACCTTCTTGATTATGCAAACGGGATCGGCTTCGCCGATTACGGTCACCGTGTGTTTGGAGGGATCGAGGGCTATAGAGTTGATCCCTTCAATTGTTGAGATTAATTTCATCACCTTGAGCCTGCACTTGGAACAGAGTAGATCCACTGACACCACTGTTTTCTGCAACAGAAAAACAAGAAAAACAGAATTAACTCATTTAGTATTTTGTTTCCAGTGTCAGAGAACAATGTGGAGAAAATTGAAAGTCTAGGAATCCAAGGAGATGATAGAACCTTAGACATGGGATTTGGCTATGGGGAAAGGCTGCAGGGGGGATGTCATGCATTTGATGCACATGTGTGCTTTTTATAAATGAAAGAGAGGTGAAAAAATCAATAGAGTGATATGTGGTTGCATTTGATTTGTACTCAGCGGGGACCTGAATTACAAGTATTTTTACAATTACAAGTATTTTTACATTGATAACAAAAGTTATAGTCATAAATATTGCTACTTACCAATTCTGAGAAAAAAACGAGATTGTATATGTGTACATAAATATTGCATATAGTTTTTAACCCCGATCGAAAAATGGTTGATAAGCTGAAATTTTAAGGGGTTTTTTTTTACGCATATGTAGAAATTTATCAATTATTTTTTCACTTAATAGACTTGCAGGGTCCCCTCCTGTATAAAATTTTCAAATTAACCTGAAATTATAGTATAATTATTTTTTCACTTAAGAGACTTGCGGTTGATCCAAAAATTTGGTTTGAATGTTCTCTCTTTTGGCTGAGTTTCGGTATTTTTCTATACATCATTCTCTTCACATACATCACAAAAATATCATACATCAAAATTTCAAAATTTATGAAAAACTCAGTGCGCTGTTGTTAACATTCTCCTTTCCTTTCTTTATAAATTGAGCTACGTGCATTGTTATTTAGTTTGCGTGATGAGAAAAAGTTGGTTTCTCATCAATCAGAATTCCTTCCTGTAAGGTACAATGTGATAGGGAGTTTGGTTGGGAAGATTAATGGGGATGACAGAGTGGGTGTGAAGATGTAAATGCCAGACATAAGGTACGCACTCCATTGGAAACAACTACTAGTAGTTTATTACCTTCCGTATAAGTCGCATAATTTGCGCGTGAGCGTGAAAGCATCATGAAAACGCATTGTAACCTACTAAAATGTGTGAGGATTGTGCGAGAATTGAGAGCGGAAGCGCCGAGCATTTTGAAAAATTATGTGACTAAGGTATGTGTGTGGCCCTGTACTCTCTCTTTCTCTCTCTCTCTCTCAGCATCTAAAATCCTTGACTTCTGACTACAACCTGAAAAAGTACTTCCCGGATGAAGCAGCCATATTTTTGCAGAAGGGGGTGTGGGTATGCCACTGGTGTTATAGAGACAGTGAGAGAGAGAGAGAGAGAGAGGGCGAAGATTAAATGGTGGTGACAGAGTGTTGGAGTGAAGATGTAAATGCTTGTCACAAAGGTAAACACTTCATTTGAAACTACTATTACCTTTCCTCCGAGTCACCGTAACTCGCGTGTGTGTAAGTGCAAACTCGAAAGCATCGTTAAAACACATCCTAACCTACTAAAATTCCTGAGTACGAAGATTCAATGTGCGGGCTCAGTGCGATGATTGAGAGCGGGGCACTGGACATTTTGAAGAATTATGTGACTAAACCTTCCTGTATATCTGTTACCTACTCTCTCTCTCTCTCTCTCTCAGCGTAAAATCCATTTAACTTTGGACTGTTGACTACAACCTGAAAATGTACTTCGCAGACGAAGCAGCCATGTTTTTACAGAAGTGGGTGTGGGTATGACACTGCTGTTATTGAGAGAGAGAGAGAGAGAGAGAGAGAGAGAGAGAGAGAGAGAGAGAGAGAGAGAGAGAGAGAGAGAGAGAGAGAGGCTCAGTAGAATAGGCAATCGTGAATCTTTATACCCATCTATACGGAGAAGGGACCCTGCTATGCTGCCCATGCAGGCCTCCTTCGGGGCTGGAAAAATCACTCTACCCATTCACTCTGTAGATCTCAACGTGTTCAACAGCCTTGTGCATATGTCCGATCCACTTGAATTTTTACGTGGCTGTTAAACGTATGGAGATCTACTAAGTGAACTATTCGTATCATGTTTTTTAGTTTGGAATGAGGCCCATATGGGCGGTACAACAGCCTACCCGTGTCCCCATCTCTGCATACCCCTTCATACTCGCATATGAATCCTAACCTAAGTTCAACATGTTTTCCGAACTGTTGATAGTTTGTGGTTTAACATATGTACGCAAAAATTTCAACTTGTTTAGACATAAATAGACACTTGAAACAAACATACTTTCTTCTTTGAATCAAACAGAATACAAAGTCAAAATTTTTATTTGGTGCGTATGGAGAAAAGACGTTCGTTCTTTTCCGCTATCTTGGTTCGCATTTTTGGGGTCAGGCATCTCCTTAGGAAGGCAATGGCGGGATGGGAGCTCAACTCAAAACAACAAACAGCAATTCTGAGCTCATTCACTTTGTTTTGGCTCATGCGATGCTGTTTGTAACGTTTGTTTCCAATTTCCTACAGATGTGTCTGTGAATACACATGTTGCTAGGGAGAGAAATTATGCACACACACAAAACTAACAATTTCCATGCCACCACAAGAAGGCCTGACTTTACCTAAAATTCATCAGATCATCCAATTTAAGAACAAAATTACGTGGAATACGTCTCATTCCAGAAAGCGCGCAATGATACAGAATATTATAGCAGAAAACACTGTTATTACAACTTGGAAACCACCCTCATGCTGAAAGGATACAAGTCGAATTAAACCTGATCAATGATCTGACAAGCATAGTTTCCAACCGAGCTTGATAAGACCTTACCGCGAAGTCACAAACTAGTTTTGCAATGGATTCCACATCAGAATTTGATTTCACCAGCAAAAGGGTAGATCAATCTTTCATGCTGATTATTCTCACCCACTTTTTCAGGTTGCTCGAAATTCCAGCTGTATGAGTAAATAGGGCATGTGGGTTCAAGAGGGAGAGGGAGTGAAGGAGTAGTTGAAAAGTCACTTTCCTTGTTTGCATAGGAAGAGTCTGATATGTCTCTTTCTCCTTGCGTCTCCTATCAAGCTCCCATAACTGCAGCAATAAGGTAAATCTGTGATTGGTTAACTTAATTCCCATTAAGTCATATTGTAGCATATATTTAGAACTGTACTTCACCTCAAACGATCAAAATTCCTAAATGAAAAGGAGATGAACCGTACGGGAAGAATTTGGAAAGTTGTTTGGTCAGCCGGTTATTTTGCCTTGGAAGCTGAAATCAATGAATTTCAGGAGGTTTAGATTGAAATTAGTGCGCAAACAATGGCACTTGGCGGAGAGCGGCAGGCTGTAGAGGTAAAAACCAAGAATTGGCATAAACGGATGGGTTGCAAGTATGCCTCGTTCAGAAAACGTGGAGGCATAGTTCTCTCTGTGGTTTTAGCTGCGGCGAAATAAAGAAGATTCACCACCTTGTGAGAGAACAAGGGCATTAACAACTCCAACTCTGTTTGGCGGAACGTACTAAAAACATAAAAGCAAGATCATTACTAAATGATGATTGAAAATATTGAGATTATTTCAGTCTTAAGACCCTACTACTACAAGTTAGAGTCGAAATCCTTCCGCAGGGCAACTCATACATGGCTAGAGGACAAACTGCCAAAGACATGTCCTACCCACTCACAAGTACTTGCAGCCGATATGCATGAAAATAAACCATGAGAAAACAACTATATTATCAATATGAAAATCTCAAGGCGTCACAAAAATATAGGAAGAATAGCATCACTGACTTATTCAAGTCCTATAAGCTAGCATGGAATTTGAATTTAGGAGTAAAATAGGAAACATATGCCACACGAGTCACGACTCATGCCAAATGAGAGAGAGTACATAGATGTAAATACATATATACCATACGACTCATGCCGAATGAGAAGGCATAGATGTAAATAATCAATATTTGGGCTGATTTTCCAAAGATAGTTTCAAAGCAACCCTCAGACTTCGAACTTCAGTACCCTCATTACTGAAGCAAGGACCAATGAAGGGTGAAGACAGCAGAGAAAGAAAAAAAGGTATTCAAAGGAGAAGAGAAGATCAACGTGTATATTTCCAATATAAACAATAATACCAATAAAGCTGGAGATACAGAAAAAGAGTTCTAACACAAGGACATTTTACCAGCAGGATCTCCAGCACGAGAAGCATCTTCCACGGTGTTTGATTGATCTGAATACCCAGTTCTATAAGCCTCAATGGGCACACAGTTATCCACTTGATGCTGTCCGTTTGTAATGTGAGTGTTGCAGCTGACTATCTGCTGGTCTAATTCATAATAGCGTTCCATCTTATTCAACGGTTTCATATCGAGGTCAATAAAAGATGCCTAGCAAAGTGCAACTTCTGTAAGCTAAACATGTCAGGAAAAGACACTATTCGCTGGGGAAAAAAAAAACCCTAATTAGAAACTTGTTGATTTGAAATCTAGCTAATTTCTGCTTTCACACAGTAGAACTCAAATATTAATAATCCCGCAAACGGAAATATAATAACCCCTAGTAACACTTCAAGATACCATAGATTCAGAGTTTCAAACACACGCAAATGTAATAGCCCCTAGTTTGGTTCACCATCTTATTTGGGGTTTACTCAGGTTGCGTCTTATTTGTTTATTCCAAATCACTAACACAAGAATAATATTTGCTGATTCTAAATCACCACCCAAAAGAATAAAAGCTTTTAAGTTGATGTTAGCCAAAGAAGTTTAACTTATTTTCATTAAAATAAGCATATAAGCTAGCGAACCAAACAGGATACAGAGAAATCCTAAACATTTTGGTTTGTATTTTGTGCCATATTAACAAAGTGGCCCATAATTAACAAGTTAAAATTCTGCCAATGATGTCATCCACTTTTTATTGTGAAAAATGGCAATGGCAAATGCATGGCTGCTATTTTCAAATCAATTTTAAGAATCTCTCTATGAAAACAAAGGGACTCTATGAAAACAAAAATACCCTTCGTTTTCAAATGATTATGAGAACGAATAAAAACCTTCTGGTGATTTTATGAGTGAATGGGTTAATTTCGAGAAGTTCCCTGACAAAAGGTAATGTTGGTCAAACAAGTTTCTGTTTTTAGGAACATTTTATCAGAAAGCAAAAAACAATAAACAAAAATGACAATTTACCAAACAACCATTCCATTCTAATTATGAACCCATGCTTTACAGATTTCTAAATCCCATATGACGCACAAACATCCCTAACTTTAGTCGACACGAGTCACACATGCTGGGTTGTAACATGATGGCTGGATAGTGGATATTTGCATACCTTGTAATCGAAAGTCTGGTTGGTTGACTTCAGAAATACACTACTATACGGAAATTCTACATCTCCCTCTTCCCTTGGCCGAAAACAAATCATCATGCTCAAGTCTTTTGCAGTTGCAGCTATCAAATAGTCTCTCACAATCTTCAAGCTTTCATCGTAAGGCAATGAATGCAGATACATATATCTCTCCGACACTTTGTCTTCACCCAGATCTCTACACACCATACAAGGCTGAGACATAAAGTCATAATATGAATGAATTGCACCTTCTATGTCAAAGATATCAAGCTTTTGAATTTTGAGAAGCCGATCTAGTAATCCTGATTTGAAAACAGCTTCAGCAACAAGGCGTAGGAAATTCGTCGTACGTAAACCATCATCTGTCCGAATCACAGACCTGAGTACATCTTCAAACGCTTCTCCAATCTTCAAACTGATGCTATCACCCCCACCACCCAAGCCTCCATATACTAGGGAACCATTCAAGAAAACACGGAAGTTGTTCTGAGGAGTAACAAAGAGAGCCTTGATAGCTTTATGTACTCTGTCCTTGGATCCGGAGAACATATCAAGCGGATCATATTCACTTATTTCTGATACCTGAGGAGAAAAATGACCCTGTTTAGACAATAACCTAAAATGAACAGCCAATAAGTGACCACATCAGATTCTAGAAGAAAGCAAGCAGGATTATATGGAATACCATAGATTCCAAGCACTTGGATTAAGAGGCTTCTCATTTTTAGCTTACACTCAATACGGAAAAAGAGGAAAAACAAAATTTACCTCTCTATCACGCAATTTCAATGACTGGTGCATTTTGAAGCGGGTTATTCTCTTTTTAATGGCATTTCGCTCGGATATATATCTTGAAAAAGGAAGAAATCCACATTTTGGCTGCTTTGTGGAGAAACAAGTTAGATAGTCATGTAAACAGATCATTAAATACCGTAAAAAAAAACCTGGAAGAGGAGAAATGAAACCAAGATGTTGATTGAGGAAAGCACCTTTATCTCAACTGATATGCAGGCTTCCTCTTTAACACCTGGGGGGAAAGAAGTATATCATTATAACCAGCTTTTGTTCATATGTAGAAGCTTTTATAAAATCAAAGTGAAGCTACTTATCCAAAAATAGAAGAACAATAACAAAATTACGTCATATCCAATCATCATATGATAAATACCTTACTACATAACCTAAGAAAACCATGGAAAAATTCCACCAAAAACAAAAAAGGATAAATCGATCTCGGATCGACAATATCTATTCTCTGGGTCTGATCGTCCTCTATCTCTTTTCTAACTTCACTAGTTTCTACTGCTATGTCTTTAAACAGAAGTACAATTGCTCCAACTTCCTACTCCTTAAGAGCTTGTCATATTGAGAATCGCAATAATGGGAGCCAATTATTTCACATATTAATTGCTGGCTGCATTTACACACAAATATGTTAAGTCTTCTTTATGGTAAAAGTTCAGTTCAATAATATCTGATTTCCTGGACATTGAACAGGGAAAGCACCTTGATAATTGGGGATGCTAGTCTCAAGAATAGATTCTAAAACAAAAGTTCTGTACATAATACGCTGGTAAAACAATGTTAGTCAATTAGTTGTATGACAATTTAATATTTCCTCACTTTTTTCTAGTGCAACTTTATCCATGCGTAGTGCCAGCAGAAGAAATTAGATGAAAACCCTCAAGGAGATAGTAGTATTTACCACGGGGAAAAACTGAATGATCAGATATAAGAAGTGCAGTATCACAAAGGGTGTTGACCTTGGCAGCATCAACTCGCCAAGAAGGGCGTTGACAAAGGACATTCTTTTCAACTGACTCCAGAAAATCCCTGGATACATGGACACGTATCTGCCAAATATGGAGGAGACAGCAATCAGAATAATAACAATGCCGTAAAACCTATTGACATTAAAATCGATGGAATCAACCTAAAAAACATTAATTGCGGTCTTCGACAAGAAGAAAATAATCACTCTTCAAGTAACTGCTCATTTACTACATTTCTATCGCATAAACCACAAGAATTAAGCCCTTTCCAGTTTTCCCCTTGAATGGACTGTAAAATGGGGCAAACTTCAAAGGACAGTACTGAGCATTTAGTATGTTAACTTAAGACAGGATGCAGGTGTGCATATGGTACTTTAGGGATAGGCAGCATGGGCCACAAAGATGACAGTTCAAAGAATACGTGTAGATAATCGCAGCCAAAAATGAAAACATCAGAGTGGAAGCTCCAACGCAAAAAGTAGAAGTTCCCCAAATAGAACAGTAAGTCAAATGCCAAATTTTGATGTCTTCACGACAAAAAGTTGGCGAACCCAAAAACTACAGGCATGATAAATTGTCAAAATTGTAATGGCAACATACCCCAGCGTCAACATGACCAGAACCTAATAGTGGGGTGATTACATGCTGCACATATAGCTGCTCTGCAATTTTCTTTGTTGGAGCTGAAACAAGGCCCTCAGTTTCTTTCCACAGACGGCACTCGTCCGAGGTTAGAGTTGAATGGCCATCCTTAGTTTCAGAAACATATCTTGGAGATCCGTTCCTAGGTGCTTTTTGTATTCGTAGTACCTTCCCAACCTGTCGGAAATTGAAGAAAACGCTTCAACTGACAAATGCATTAGTATGGTCCAAAGCTTTTAAATGGATGGAAGCATGACACTACAACATACTTGCAGTCTTACTTCCATGGAGCTCATTTTCTACTTTTTCAGAGGGCAAATGGTTTGAACGTTAAACTTCATACTATTTACGAGTAGATTTTTTTTTTGCCAAATAAGCAGCGCCGAATTTTAGGCATTTTAGGGAAATAGAGTTGGTAACGGAGCATCACCAAACTTCAGATAAGGAATCTAAGTAATGACCGTCACATCGTGGAGTCCAGAAAGTACAGAAGGGAATGGTAAACCTATGCTCTTCAAACCCCCCCCTCGCTGCCTCTCTCACACACAGTGCACATTCACCAAAAACTTCACTCTGATTTACCCGGTTCAGATGTCCTCTTTGCACAACCCAATTTAGCAATCAGAGATACTTAAAAAGTAAACTAACAAGCAGATCTAGCCACATGTCTCACTTTGGCGAACATTTGGTCACAATAAATTTAGCATAGAGGCCAGTAAAGGAAAAGCTTTTATCATGTTAATTGTTACAAACCCAACAATCCAACTGGCTTTTCTCAACAATTTTCAAAATTCCCATTTCTTTCCATCTTTGAGGCCCCATTCAGTTGCACGGAAAGGATGGGAAAATCAAATTTTCCATAATTTTATGTATGTTCAGTTGCCAAGAAAGTTGTGGGACCCATACCCTCAACTTTCGCACTGGAAAATACATTCTTGCAAAATAGATCCCTTCAAAAATAAGGAATTTTAATTTTCCTGCAAAACTCTTTGTTAAGAGAACACACAGGAAAATAAATTTCATTTTCCTTTTTTTCTTCACTTTACTCCACTTTTCCTCATAATACATTTCCCTTGCAATATTTCCGATAACCCTATTATTTTCAAACTTTTCATCAAAAACCCAAAAACCCTGTTGGCTTTCTCAACAATAAAACATTCAAAGTTCTCAATTGCTTCCCTCACCTATTGTTTTCAGCAACAAACCAAAAACCCTAAGCAATTACAGCAACTACAACTCACAATCCATGTAAACATCACGCATAGAACTCACAGGGAAAAGGGGAATCACGAATGAACATACAAAAGCAGGAGAGGACCCATTATAAGCAAGAACAAGATTGGCAGCTCCTTCTCCTCTGTATGTCCAATCGCTCGCATCTTTTTGCTCTAAAGACACCTCCATCAACTCCAAAGCTATAAGAGAAAAAATAAATAACTATATATACCCACATCAACATTACAAATGAAATGCAAATATAAGAATGTCATGTTTTGATACCTCAATTTGGCAGTCCAATAAGATGATTGGGGTTTTCGATAGTAAACAAAAACATAACTTCATATACCCATATCAAGATTACAAATGAAATGAACTCCTATCAAAGAAAAAACATTACAACTGAAATGAAAATATACCCACATACATATATAAATCAGTTGAGATTTTAATACCACAATTGGGCAGTCCAACAAGATGATTGGGAGTTTTGACTGTAAAACTCCTCGTCGGAGCCCTAATAACTCGTCGGAAATCGCAACCCAGTGAGGCAGAGAGAGGAAGTGTGACCCGTCTATGACTCTCAGTCGCTAGTCGCTACGCTACGTTACCTTGTATATTTTGGTTTCTTCTGCATCTGCAATTTTGTAATCAAAATGGGAGTATTTGATTTTTTCCTTTTTTTAAAATTCTTTTATCGGTTTTGCTATAATGTGCCCAATGGGCCATTGTAAGGAACGATCCAAATGATTGGGGTGGGCCTCTTGAAACGTCCTTATCGTTGTATGGTAAAAGACTATTTTGACCTTTTTCACTCCTACTTGCTTCCTCAATTTTCCTGTGTACATTGCTCACTCTTTTTGTTCGTTCTCTCTCTTCATTTATAGTTCCTCTTCTTATACTTTTTATTTTATCAAACATCTAACAAACGAAGGTTTTTTTTATTTTTTTATTTTTATAAATAAGAACCCCACCGTGTAAAATCACCAATTCATAAGAATTATTCCCTTCGTCCCTATTTTATAGTCCACTACAAAACTACATGTAATTTTTAGACTAAAACATAATATACTTGAAAAAAAAATTTGTTATCAATATAGATCTTATTTGATACTCCTATATCTCATTGAGAACTTTAATACGGTGAAAAATAAATTCAAAAATTATTTTAGTAAACATATTATTTTTTAATTTGAAAATTGCACGTGGTTTCGTAATAGACTATCAAATTGGAACAGAGGGAATACAACACACGTCCTAAGACTAAAATAAGATTACCTAGCGAAGGAGTGTTTGAGAGCCTCGCTTTTTTACTTTTTACATTTTTGATTTTTGATTTTTTAAATCATGGCCAAAATTTATTTTAAATTTGTAAAGTGTTTAGAAGATATGTGCGTAATGTATTTTTCAACATGATTAGTGTTTGAGATGTATGTGCACAATACATATTGCACATAAACTACATTATAGATTGGAAGATGTGAAAATCTTAAACATTACATTGAAATCTACACGTAACCAATAATTTGGGACAAAGGTACTATTTTTATTCATTTTGTCTTCGTGTTAAAGGCAACCTTGATATTCGTTATTTTTTGGTATTATTTACTTTTCGGAATAATTTTTGAATTATTTATTCGTTTCGATAAGAAAAATTTGAAAAGTATAAAAATGTAGATCGGCGTCGAAAAAAGTTCAACTAGGATGACACTAAAAAAAATACAAATTGTTTTAGAAAAATTCATCTTTAGTGATGTTTTTGTTTTCGGCTTAATTTTTACTTTTAGACTTCTCTCGCCGAGATGAATAATTAATTCAAAAATATATAAATTTAAAAAAAAAATAGTAATGCCGATTAAAAAGGAAAAAGGAATATTGAGTTTTATAGTAAAATAATTTAGCCTAGTTTCACGTGCACAATGGTACCATGAGACTGGAGAGGGGAAGAGAGACGGAGAAAAAGAGGAGAGAAAGAGGGGTAAGGGTCAGTTTTGTAATTTGATCAACCCATCAGTCATTTCATAAACAAATTGTGCGCGTGTCCTACACTTTCTGACACTGCAATTGAACATGGGAGAAATTGTTGCGCGTGTGCCGCACAATCGTGTGCCTTGTGAGCTCTCTTCTTTTAATTACTCTTTGACGATAAGAGAACCAGAGTATGGAATTGGGGGGCCTGTAGTGAGTGAGCTCACTCACTACATGCCTGTAGTGAGCTCTCTCGGCCGTCAAATCCGAATTCAACGGTTTGGATAAATTAGAGAAAAAGAGGAGAGAAAGCTCACTACACGCATGTAGTGAGCTCACTCACTACAGGGCCCCCGGTTCCACAGAGTATATTATCCCAAAACTTTTTTGCGACTTTGAAGTGTAATCCTTTACTGACATAAAACGATTAATCTTTTAGAGTGGATAAACGATATTCCCACTTTCAATGATGGTAATAATTTCTTTTTGATAACCATGTGTTGGGCTAGGAGGTGTTTCACTAACCTAATTTTTAAAAAAATTGGTTTTTCACGGTTTTTTATGTGATGTGTTGTGAGAAAATGACATGTCTCAGTGTTTGAAAAAAACAGTTTTTTGTTAATGGAATACCCCCTAAGTTGTGCGCACACCAACTAATATTGAGTGACCAATTTCACCATTTATTAGTTTGGACTTCATTCAAAATCACATCAACCAAAATTCTGGATTTGGATCCTATGCGAGGATTGTGCTTGTGATGATTTTGTTCTAAGCATGCCACCGCATAAAGGATGACATCCGAAGGATAAAAATAAGCCACTTCTACAAAATAAACATTTAAATCACACTACGTCGTTTAAGTAGAATATCATAGACAGCAACAACAAAGTTTTCTAGCTGGGGATTAACTGTCGTTTCCTCCGTCTTCCCTTTTTTCCCATTTACCGCAAAGCTCCACAACTGACAAAAATAGCCCAAAACCTAATAACTTCCTTCTTCAACCGTCTGTCCTGGTCTTATGCGCTCCCGCTTTTAATATTCGAACTCGCGAGTTTTAGTAATTCGAAATGTGATTTATAGATGCTTTTATGCTTGTGCTCCTACTCGCGCACACAAATACACAAATTATGTGACTTAGGTCCTAGATAGTTTAGACCAAAAATCTCCCAATGGCGCCAAGATCCAAACGTCCGGCATCGTTTTTTTTTAATTAGACTCGCAAATCTTACCATCTAACTGTACTGATGTATATCGAATAGCAAAAAAAAAAACTTGGGAATACGGTATGGCATTTTAATGTGTGCAAAAAATTAGAGCTTTATGTGACAAGATTAAATCAGTAATTTACCGGTACTTAAGATCTCACCACAAACTAATCTCATTATTACCAAAAAGTGAGTTGATCCCATCGACCCCACACTTTTTTCGCCAATCAGAATGAGGGTAACGTCAAAATTGCACGCTAATTCCTCTATTGGTAGCGGAATCCACAGTAACCTCCAAAAAAAGTCTCTGTTCAAAAGACGAAAGTATCCTTTCTAGTCTTGGTCTAGCCCGGCTCATTACTCATACCCATCAAACTTTTGCACATTTCAATATATCATGCTCAAACTAACTGGAGTTAGCTTAGTTGGTTGGTTAGAACTTCTGCATCTTACAAGGTTAGTAGTTCAAATTTTCCACTTTCTTGAGATCGTTCTATTTGTTAATATTATTTCTCCTTTTTACGGAGCTACTATTTGAGTTTGGTTTATAGTGACTGTTGATTTGTTTCAAGTTTAATGTAATTCTAAACAAATAAAAATAAATTGTGTCCAGGGATGCTTTTTGGCGATAGCGGTGGATACATATTTTAGATTGTATCCTCAAATTTTGATCCTAATTTTAGATTTCAGATTTTAATCGAAGTGGATATACTGATTGCAATAGCTGTGGGATTATGATTAAGCTACTAAAAGTTAGAACAATAAATCTAATCCGAAAAGCACCGAAAACCTAGCTTCTCTAAAATTTTATTTTATTTTCTATTTTAGCGTGTAAGAATCTGTAGATTCTCAAAAATCTTTTACAAATTTTTTTCGAATACACTCGTTATATCCGCCTATTGGGATATCGGGACTTGTCTTGGGCTTGGGTTTTAGTTGAATCGGGCTTCGGCTATAGGCCTTTTCTGTTATTGAGCCCATATTTTATGGACCGTGAATATTGGACAGAATACCCCCCCAACCCCAACCCAACAAATGCATCTCCGATGTATCCTAAATTGGACCTCCAGTTTTTTTTCTTTCTTAGTCGTCATTCCTAATCTATTACATAGGGGAGGGGGGAATTGGACTCGATCCCGAGATGCAGTGTGGGGCATTCAAGAGCTCTACCGCATGAGCTAGCCACCACTTGTGACCTCCAGTTTAAGATGTAGAAAAATAGCAAGCATTTTTTCCCATTTTATTGCATGACTAGACCCTCCAAAAAAACTCATAAAGCAGCCTATCAAGCTTTATTCCTAAATAACCAAGGGCTTGTAGCCTAGCGGTTATCTCCTGGTTTTCCCACAAAGGAGACGAACGTTCGAGCCTTGGTAGAGGCGTTTGAGGTTTAGGGCTATGGATAGCTTCTAGATTCCCTTTGGACTAACTCACTAATTCACCCGCTAACCCCACTGATGTATATCGAATGGCAAAAAAAAAAGCTTTATTCCTAAATATCTAGCAATCTATTTAGAGCATCTCATGTGGGCTCCTAAAAAGACTCCTAGTCAGACTCTTCGGTGACATGAATAATTGTTAATAAATATTTTTTCATTTTCGTGCTCTACTGGAAAGCTGGCCTTAACACATGAGTAATAAAAAAAAAAAATACTTAAGTACCCTATTAATAAGTGGTGTTCATCTGTTATCATATCATATGCTCCCTGATTTTTAGGCATGAAACTATAGTGTGGTTCCTGTAACTAATTAAGTATTGCTTTTCATAGTGTCTCGCCTGATATTCCATGCCATTGTTTGTGATTAAAGTAGGAAGTTTAATCTGGCAATTCATTGGAGAGTTTGAGATCACAAAAATTTGAGTATTCCAATTACAAAAATGATAAATGTACAACAACCCAGTTCCAACATGTCTCCAACACACTCACATGGTGTGTGGAGCCCACACACGCTTCACACTCAAGTGTGTGTAGGCTCCACACACTATGTGAGTGTGTTGGAGCCATGTTGGAGACTTTTGTTGTACATGTATCATTGTTGTTCCAATTAGGCGGCGGTTAATTAGCATATATGTAATGTTTAATGCAAGGCTAAAATTGCTAATATGTGCCCTCAAGGCACAAGGTAAATTGGTAATGCTATAAATGAAGCTAACAAACCCCATTTGTATGAGAAATAGTGAAAGTAGTTGCACTATTGGGTTAAGAGAAACTTGTTTCTACGAAACTTAACTACCCCTACTCTTTAGGTCCCCGCTCTTTTCAGTTTTCTCCCCTGTATAATTCTTTGCCCTTTCAACTTTCCTAAGGGCAACCACAAGAGCCTCCATAAATCCCTCCCTATCCCTATTTTACCCAACCAAGACACAAATTTCGGCTACAACAGTCTCCTCAAAGCGGTTGCTAAAATATAAGCTTCTCTATCTCTTTTGAATACCGTCCCAAATTCCTCCCCATTTGAGGAGTCACTATTCACTCCCTTTTTTTATTTTTTAATCATTTTTCCTCCCACCCTCTCTCTCTCCCTCTTCATATGTGACAGTCTCTCTCTCTCTCTCTCCCTCTTCATATGTGACAGTCTCTCTCTCTCTCCCTCTTCATATGTGACACTCTCTCTCTCTCCACCAAACCCATTAAACAAATCCATTAATTAAAATAGGGAGGATAATAGAGAGGAATTGTTGGAGTTTTGAAAGAGACATGGATTGGTAAAATGAAAAATGTGTATTGTTCACTGCTATTTTTAGAAAAAAATTTACTGATCCCGTTGGGGATGGTCTAATTCAACAGCATGGACAGTTGCAACAACTTTGTATTTTGTTGTCTTTAATTTTTGGTTTTGTGGGAATTGTCTTTGATATCGAATTGATTTGGACGCTACTCATACAACTATTTCGGCTCCAACCATTTAAAGCATCTCCACTCCTTACCCAAATCTTACATCAAACTCAAATTTGAGTAAAAATCTCACTCCACTCCTTCACCAAATTTGATATTACTCAAATTCTTCACCAAATTTGGTGAGAACCAAATCCAACATCAAATTTTGAAGGCTATTTTCTCCCCCTCAAATTTACAAAAATGCCATTAGTGAGGCTTTACTCAAATTTATGCCTTGATTTTCTTTTTCTCATTGGGGTGCTCCATACCAAATCAAGTTTTTACTCAAATTTTTACGCAAATTTGGGTTAAAATCTGAGTAAATGATGGAGATGCTCTCACAACTCTTTCACATACATGTGGGGTTCACACATAAATATGGGTATAGGCCCAACGTGTACTTGAAAGGATTGTAAATGATTAGAGTAGAAATAATTGTACAAATAACATTTTTGTTGAAAGATTGAGTTTTGAAGGTACAGACCTACTTTGTTACAAGACACTTCCAAGAATCTTTCACTACCAAGTTCTGAACATCCCTTTGTTCTTTTTAAACTTTTGGTGGTATTTTTTTGTATTATTTATTTTTTCAGAATTTTGGTTTAGTTTTCCGTCAAAGATAATATTTACGACTATACGTTTACACTTGCAATTATTCCCATTCAAATGGATCAGTCTATTAAATGAGCTAATCCATTATAATCATTTGCCCTAAGGGCATAGGAGTATTAATAAGACCCTTAATACAGTACTGCTTGTGCCTTTGCCATCTTGAATAAGAGGATTTAAGAGTCAAAATGCCCTTTTTGTCATGGTGTGACAATTCTATGGAAGAATTCAAACGCTGTACGTAACTCTTGGCCCTAAAAGTAAAGGAATATGTCCTTCAAATCAAGATAAACGAGGAAAAAGAGACATGGAAACACGCAGGCATCAATTTGATTCCTTTCCTAATTTCCTTGCTCATTTTTCCAAATATTGTTAAGATGTCGGTCAACAACAAACATGTGTATGTATAACGTGTAAAGAATAATCAAGATCAGAAATCAAAACCATGAAACATGGAGATTTTATGTGATTCCCTGAAGAGTGTTAACTACTTTCATAACTCACGATATGCAGTATTTAGATGTGACTTGGTAGGGCCGCGCACGGTCCGGATTTGATCGGATTCATAAATTGGATTCTTACGCATCCAATACTAATTCGCGAGTTATAGTTTTTAGGAAATGCAACCCGTGTCCAAATCAAAAGTCCTACGGTCCAGTTCCAATCCAATCCGTGTGTCACGGATCGGTTCCGATTTTTTCCACGAAATGCATTTCATAAGAAAATAAGCAACCGCAAGCAGCAAAAAAAAAAAAAAAAAATAGCAAGATGGGGCATGCCAACGACCATTTTCTGCATTCCAGATTAATTGCATCATTACAGATTCATGGTTCAAGGTTCCAAATTCAAGTTAGGAATTAGGGTTTAGTTTTTAGGAATATACTCTAAGGCTTAGTTCGGATGGCAGTAATTTCAAGGGAGAATGAGAATGTGATGTCTTCTACCCATGATTCCAACGTTTGGAAGAGACAGGAACGGAATGTGATGCTAGGCTTTTCCGATTCTGATGTTTGGCAGAGACAAGAGTAGAAATGCGATTCTTGATGACATATTCAACTAGGAATCACTGCATATTCTCAGACTGAGTCGGAATCTGATCCCTCCCTTACCCAATGGGAAACTCAGATCCCTGGCTCATTTATTAGAAAAGGAAATGTTGACTTTAATAAATTTTCAAAATACCGAAATGCAATTCCTCTAGCTATTAAATTCCTAGGAATTTGATTCCTAGTAATCCTATTCCTATTTCTACCTGAGAAAATTCTCAGGAATTTGATTTCCTGTAATTATATTCATATTCCTACTCAAGATTCCGGTTATCCAAACACAGCCTAAGAGTCAAGTGTGTAGTATACGTATAAAATACTAAAATAGTTAAAAATATTTATCACAGTCGCACAATTATATATATTATTTACTATAAAAAAATATCTTACGATCCGTTTGCTTAATCCATGGTTTCAAAATGAAAATCCATGAACCGAACCGCAAGTCATGGTTTTCTAATTTTTGAATCCGTATCTTAACCATTAATGCATCGTTCCACTCCAAAATGTGCGGATCGATTCGATTCGGATTGGTTTCACAATTCATCGAATTTTTTGTGAAGCCCTAGAACCTAGGACCCTGGAATGCACTTATCTTACCACTAGGGTACTTTTTGAAATCTGGATCGTCAGTTATAGAGATGGATAACTCGAATCGCGCACTATACCCAGGGTTATATATACCGTACCGTACCAGCCCGTTACGTTCTGGTTAGGAGGGAAAACGGTACACCAACCTTTGAGTTTCGTCCAGGGAAAATTACCGGTCAATTCCGGAAGTACCGGACAATTCCGGCGATTTCTTGCCCTTTTCCGTGTACCGTACCGGCCGGTTAGCAAATGTAGGAGTGATTAGGACAACTCTTTTTCTCTTGGTGTGGCAGAAACCTTTACTTTTCGTGTACGTATGATGAAAAGCACAACATGACATAGCCTTTTTGTCATATGGTCAACATCCTAAGAGAGTGGTGCTAATGGCCCCCCTCAATACTGTGAAAACTTTATATCCATCTAAAAAATAATTGGCAATGAGTGTAGAAGTCTCAGCATATGTGAAGTGATCGCTCATTCCACTACTAAACAATGTGGGATTCTTGTTCTTAACATCCCCCCTCACGTGCAGCCGCATTTGAGATATGTCACGTGTGATTACTTTTTGGGTCCTATCATCGTGCAGCCTTTTTGCTATGAATAATAGCCTTTTTGAGTGTTTAACCCTATGAATATTTTGCCATTTTGACTCCTCCACAGAGGAGAGAGGGGGCAAAACACTCAAGGATATCGTTTTGCAGGAACTGAATGTCTGAGACCGAGTATCGTTCTGCAGGAACTGAATGGCTGAGGGAAGTAAGGGCCAAGGCCTTCCTTGTAGTGAGATAACTCATTACAAGGTTGTAGTGAGTCTCATCCGGCCGTCCATCTCAGCACCTATGGCTCAAATTTATTCAAAACTCTAAATGATTCGACCCGTTCATTGTTTGGATTAAAATCTAAACGTTCATTACAGAGATGGACGGTCGGATGGGCTCACTACAAACCCTGTAGTGAGGGACTCATTACAGGGACCCCATACCCATGGCTGAGTTGCATTAAATTCAATCAACTTCAAAATTAATTCGAGGAAAGTGATTTGGTAATTAAGGCTAGAACTAGATGAAACAAATAATTAAGTCGTGAAAATCGAGGGATGAGAAGTCTAGGGTTTCAAATCCACAACCATCACATAAACAAGTTATGTTTGAACCAGTTTACTATCCATCCACATAAAATTATTGCTAGAGCTTACTATCCCTATCAATAATTGTTAAGAAAATACTCACGGTTTGTCAATCGGCATAGACTATCTCATAGCACGACCGACTTACTAGTATGATCTGTCTCAAAGCACGAAACGTCTAATAGCACGACCCGTCTTATAAGCATAACCCATCTCAATCACCCAAATCGCAAACTAAGAAAACTATTGCATGACTGTATTTGAAACCGTGAATACAAACATGAGAAAAATAGAAATCATTTAAATCGATTTCATATAATGAAAAGAGATCCTTCTCGTACAATCAAATCCAAATAATAGACTTGAAATTAAAACAAAAACATGGTTAGTCGGTCATTGAAAGTTATGTCCAACACTGTCCCTTCAACTAAAATATGGCTCATATTTAGCACAGCTCGTTTTACGGGCATAACCTATCTCAATCACCCCAATCGCAATCTTAGAAAACCATTGCATAAGACAAATAGAAATCTTTTAAATCGATTTCGTATAGCAATGAAAAGAGATCCTTGTCATACAATCGAATCCAAATAATAAACTTGAAATTGAAACAAAAACATGGTTACTTGAATGTTTTTTTTCATTTACGCCATAGAAATTGGTTTAGTCGGTCATTGATAGAACTCTGAAAGTCATGTGCAGCACCGTCTCTTTAGCCGTCTGTTATGTGTGTCGAGCCCCCCTTATTTTGCACGAAATCAGTCATTTAAAAGGCAATAATGATAGAGACATACCATTCCATCAACCACGCAAGCCTACGTGGCAATGCATGATTGGTGATTACAAACTAATTTCAAAGTATTTGTTCTCCCACTACCAATTATGCAGTGTCACGTAGACTTGTATGGTTGGTGATATGGTAGAGGGGTGCGCCACTAGCATTATTCTTAAAAGGGAAGAATTTTCCTTATCTTCAAACTCTCCCCTTTTGGCAGTACATCAAAGCCCATGTAAATGCTCTCCACTTATGTTTCCTTATCCCAGTGAAATTCTTGTCTAATTGGAGATTGCTTGCACCATGTAATCTTACTAGGGTTTGCCCGTGCTTAAAGGCACGAAGCAACACGTTTTAAACACAATTTAAATGAATTATGCTTCTCTAATGTTGATCACCTGCCGACCAATTCGACCTCTCCTTGAAGTAGTACTTTCAAATAAGCTTAAGTAAAAGAGAGTTCACACATCTATTCAATGCAGCATAGAAAAATGTCTTAAATAGCACATTTATGTAATACCTTAAATTAGAAAAATATGCAAAGAAGTAATGTCGTTTTTTTTTTTTATAACAATTTTGACTATCTCAAGCATTGTGGAGAAATGAGATTTACCCATAAAAGAAAAGACGCAATGTGGGTTAAAGGAGGGAGAGAGAGAGAGAGAGTCGGACGTAGAACTCACGACAAAACCGTGCACTCCGAAGAAGGCAAATAATGGAATACAAATTTTTTTCCCTGTTGCAAATGTAGGCCACCGCCAAAGCCGTGCACTCCGAAGAACGTAAACGATGGGAACACCAATTGCGCTATTTCTAACGTGTGGGGAAAGGTAATCATGAACCCTCTCTAAATAAAACCAAGGAATTTTTTTTAATGGCAATCAACAGAAAAGGAAATCAAAGAAATTCAAAAAGCTGGCTTGCCCATGCTACTACTGATAAGATTTTAGGCATATGCCATGCAATAAAAACTTTAAAAGACAATGAAAGCTTGGAATTCAAAAAGCTTATAATTCTTTCCATATACTGCCGGTGGGTTTCTTTTTTTTTTTTTTTTTGAAAGGCATTCATATAGAATCATTTCCATATATTCCATGCATATCAGTGCGGTTTTTCTTTTTGTAATTCCTTTCCATGCATTTAAAGCTTGGTTAAGGAATTTAAACGCCCTATTTGAATGATTCAAATGGGAAACAATTAAAACGAAATCAAAGCTATAATTTGAAAATAGGAATAATTGAACAATTACGATTTTAACTTAAACGCAATCAAATGGAAAGGTAAGCAAGATTTAAATTTTCTTAGAAAGAGAGTGGAGAAGATTGGAAAGGTAAGCAAGATTCATAGCCGGATCCTCAGGGTGATGGAAGAGAAGATTGCGGAAGCCAAACAGTCTGCCATGCCACGTAGGACGTTTTCAAGAAAAGCGTTGTGTAATGTAATATAGATTCTTTTAGCCAAAGATTTTCCTTTTCAACTTTTCACAATACTTGCTAAATTCTCTTGATTTAAAATCTCAAACAAGATCAGTTTGCACAAGGAAATCCTCTTCAAGATTGACTTCGGATTTTACTTTGACACCAAGTAAAATATAGTTTATTAACATATTGATTCTCCAAATACCTATAACACGATAATAAAGCACCAAATGCCAAGTGACAATACATGGACCTACAAAGGTTAAATTAGGGGGCGCACATGAGAACATTTACGCACCTAGCAAATGGTTTGTACATTGAGAAGCTATCACAACTCCTATATATACCACTCAGAGAGAGAGAGAGAGAGAGAGAGAGAGAGAGAGAGAGAGAGAGAGAGAGAGAGAGAGAGAGAGAGAGAGAGAGAGAGAGAGAGAGATTTCAAGTAACAATATAAATGGACTTACAAAGGTTAAATTAGGGGCGCACATGGGAACGAGAGAGAGAGGGAGAGAGATTCCAAGTAACAATATAAATGGACTTACAAAGGTTAAATTAGGGGCGCACATGGGAACTTTTACGCACCTATCAAATGGCTTGTACATTGAGCAGCTAGCACAACTTCTATATATACCACTCACAGCCACACACACACACACACACACAGAGAGAGAGAGAGAGAGAGAGAGAGAGAGAGAGAGAGAGAGAGAGAGAGAGAGAGAGAGAGAGAGAGAGAGAGAGAGAGAGAGAGAGAGAGAGAGATGGAAGTGATGCAAGTACTTCACATGAACAAAGGGGAAGGAGAGACAAGCTATGCAAAGAATTCCATTGTACAGGTTGGTCGCTTTTGCATTACTACGGTTAATCAGAGCCATCTCATGGGGTCCATGATTTCATTCCGGGTGGTTTGATTTATTCTTTGTAAAACTTTAGTGTTCAAATTTCAGTAATTTTGCATCACATTTATTGAATTGTTTAAACTAAATTAATTAAGAAAGTAAACCTTTAAAAAGTTCATCAAGGACAAAAACAGCTTAAACTTACAGACTTTTTGGATTATTCTTGTTTTTTGTTATTTTTTTTTAAAGTTTGATTCCATAAATGAAAGCCTACTATGGTGGGGTGAGTTCGCCGGTGGATCCTCCTCGGGTTGATCCATCTTTATCTATGATCGACCTACACAAGTAACAAACCGTTAGTGCCCCACCGGCCTCTTGCCGGTGGGCACTCCGACGCTCAAGTGAGTCCCTAGAGAGAGAAAGTACAATAGAGAGTAATTTTAGATCTAGAAGAATGTGTCCATACTTCTAGGGTTTATCCTTTGGTATTTAATTATAGCCTCTCATGTGCTTGCTCTCTAAATTACGTGTGCTCACATGCGCGGTGATGTCACCCCTCACCAAACCGGGCCCTTGGCCCTCCGTGAATCCCGTAGCCACTTGGTCAGGTGTGGGTGACGCCACCCTTATTGCATCGGCCTGTGCCACACATCCCGGGTCGCTTATAATTAAACTAGCCCAGAGCCTTGCCGGATTTGTCCCACCACACCTACTGTACTGGATGTAGTACAGTCTCTCACTTTTCATCTTGGTGAATAAAGTAATTTTCATTATTTATAACCCAATTAATTGATTTTGCATGCAGCGAAAATTAATGTTTGTTGCCAACTCTATAATAGAGGAAGCGGTAGGCATCTTATGCACCAAATTTCCAGAGAGCCTGGGCATTGCAGATCTGGGCTGCTCATCAGGGCCAAACACCCTCATGTTAACATCGGACGTAATCGACACCCTTCAGTCCACCAGTTGTCGTTTGGGCCGCCCAATGCCGGAGTTGAGGGTTTCTTTGAACGATCTTCCGGGGAATGACTTCAACTACATATTCAAAGCGTTGCCGGAATTTTACAAGAAGTTGAAGGAAGAGAAAGGTTGTGGTTTGGAGCAGTGTTTTGTGTCCGCTGTGGCAGGTTCTTTCTATGGGAGACTTTTTCCTAGAAAGAGTCTGCACTTTGTCCACTCATCCTCTAGCCTCCATTGGCTTTCTCAGGTACTGATCACTTTGTCGTTTAAGTTGTGCACCGGGTGCACTTTGTCGTTTAAGTTGTGGACCGGGTGATTTGCACCGTGCAGTGCACTCTTCGCTGTCCGATCATGTTTTGGATGGCTCGGATGTGTTTGACAATTTTAATTTAATTTTGATTTAGTTTTATCGGAAAAAAATCAAAACACATTCGGGCCGTCCAAAACTCGATCGGATGGCCGAGGAGTGCACAACACCCCCCGGATTCCAATAAAAGTACAAGGGGCAAATTACTTGGGAACCCCAAGAATTTCACTCATCTAACAAAATAAATCCTACACTTTTAATTGTGACATAAACCCTATAGTTTTTATCCGCGCTCAATATAGGGAATCTGTTAACTCTCCGTCAAAGAAAACTAACAGGTCACATTTACGCCGATGAAACCATCAGAATCTCTAGTGAAGGATCATAGGGTTTGTTTTTCTGTGTGTATACGTCCCTATATATAATTGGCCTCAGTATCCTCAAAGTTTGATTCATCGAGATTCTGAGCATTACTATAAAAAGCATCATCCGGGTATCGATGGCAATCGTTTTTGATTATTATGGTTGCATTTAATCTTTTTTTTTTTTTTTTTGCAATTGAGAGTTTTGCGTCATAATTTTATTGATTATAAAACAATCTCAACAAGAGGAATCAAAAGGTATAAAAACAAAAAGAAATAAAAATTGAAAAAAACTAAAATAAGATCAGAATATTAAAAAGAATCTTATCCATTTTAGATTATTATTGTTTTTACTGAACTTTTTAGCAGCAGATCATTAGTATTTTTTTATTTTTTAGATTTCTCTCGCTGTGAAAAACTATAATCGATAAAATTCGATGTGAAAATAACGAATGAGATATTTTTTTTAATAAAAACAGAAAATAATCCAAAATAAATGATGTTGGGAAGCATATGACTACAAAAATATTTGCAAGAAGAAAACCACAACCAAATTTGAGCTAGAGAGACTATCTCTTTGAACAAATAATATGAGAAAGCTCTCAATTTTTCACTAATAAAAAACAACCAACTTTGCTCAATGACTTACGATGATACTTTTAGTGATAGAGAAATCTTAGCCCAACTAGGAAAAAAAAAAATAAAAGATTCGACTTACTAATCAAGCCTAAATTAAAGAAATTACGAAAATTACTATAAAAAAAATTGGAGATAAATGACAGAATAAAAAATGAGAAGAATAAAGAAGGTTGCCAAAACAGACGACAATTAAAAAGGAGTTTTCTACTAAAAGTTATAAGGAAATAAAATATTTCCTAAAACGGTGAAATTCCCCTTTCAAAACTCAAAAGAATAGATGGCATGGAATTGCTGAAAAAACGTTGATCAGTGAGTCATGATGATCAGAAGTCCATTCCTAGGGTTGTAAATGAACTGAGCCGTTCGTGAACTATTCGAGGCTCGACTCGGTAAACGCTCGTTCGAGTTCGATTCGGTTACTAAATGAATTAAACTTGAACCTCAATTTTAGGCTCGTTTAATAAACGAGCCGAACTTGAACTTGACAATATTCGGCTCGATTAGGCTCGCGAACTTAGAAAATATACGTATATCTCATAAGAATTTCATATATAACCTTGAATATGTATAACTTTGACATATACATAATGAAAGTTTTATAACTTGTACATGTATAAACTTATAAATGTACTAGGGATTGCCCGTGCCTAAAGGCACGACGCAGTACGTTCTGAACACAATTTAATTGAATTTATCCTTCTTTATTGTTGAATTTTAGCCCTCCCCTTGGCCGTCCGATCGTATTTTGGACTTCTCGGATGTGTTTTTTATTTTTTACCGGTAAAAATAAATCAAAATTAAATTAAAATTACGAAATGCATCCGGGCCGTTCAAAACA
The DNA here is from genome assembly GCA_963854785.1 of Vaccinium vitis-idaea. Classification (NCBI taxonomy): domain Eukaryota; kingdom Viridiplantae; phylum Streptophyta; class Magnoliopsida; order Ericales; family Ericaceae; genus Vaccinium; species Vaccinium vitis-idaea. The sequence goes on along the minus strand of OY978226.1, from coordinate 33,594,483 downwards.
TGATCAGACGGCCAAGGGGTGCAAAGCACCTGTTGCACAGCACCCCGTCGTCCTAACTGTTGAGCATACATATTTATTTAACCATCTTTACAGATGCGCGATAACCCATGCCTAAAGGCACGTTCGAATATAATTACATATAAAAATTTAAAGCAACCATCTTGTTCTACCTGACAAATATAGCTAGAGTACACCAAAAATTCATACAGTATGTGTCCAGGTACATAATTTCAATCAAAACATTATTGGAAAAAAAAACTCGGTAATAGCATATCAAAAGTAAAATGAAAAATAATCAACATACTGTAATGCTTATAAGCAACTTTTTTCTACCAAGTTAAACACCAGACCAAATGAGTGCCACGATAACTTAAGGAAAAAGAACACGAAGAAAGTACTCCATAGGTTTCTTCTATATCGAAAAAGCAAGACCTCGGAACTATTCTAAAAATAGTCTCTATGCTAAGCGTGGGTGCCTCTAATATTGAGTATCTTCAATTTCTTCATCATTATTTAGAACATCTTCGCATCCGCTTGCCTTCTTCATATCAACTTCTTCATGTTAAGTATCTATTTGGAGCATACACAACAACCTAGTTATTACAATTAGCATATAGATATTGTTTAAAAATATTGTAATTTGTTTCTCCTCTCTTATTTTCCCTTTTATTGTTTCATCTGCCGCGGAGGATAATTGTCAGATAGACATTTCTCAAAACCGTTGTGTAAGGTAATGTAGATGAAATTTTTCCAACATGCGGCGCATGGGGCACGACTTTCTTGTTTATCGTTTTAAAGTTCAATCTTTGAAGCTATTCACCAATTTACACAACTAAAATAGGATTTCAATACTAAAGAGAAGGAAGTTGGAGACTAACAAATAGGTAGTTTCGTATGTGGTGTAACATAAAAAATATATAAGGACAAACGTGGGTTTTTGGTTTATCACCATGTTATAAAAAAATTTCCCATCCCCATGTTATAAAAAAAAGTAAAAATAAAAAACCCTCCTTACGTTTTGGTGGCTGATTTCCCAATCACTGTTATGAGAATGAGATCAAATAAGATAGGGGTTATAGGAGTACCAACCACTTAAATAAACAAAAGCAGAGGTAAGGCACATACCTCAATTACATACTACATTAATTTAAAATGATAGTGCAAGTTTTGGAAATGAAACCATAAATATAATAACCTCTAATAGCAAGGATCCCTTTCTAAATTCCTACACCATTTACTTGTAAAAAGCATCCAAAATAAAGTAAAAAACATAACAGGAACTTTAACACTTGTATAACAATCAGTAACTAACAATAGATGAAATTATGAACCATGAATTTTACGGTTGAATACTTGAATGATATATGTGAGTCACTGTTAGCTGACCAAGAGACACAAAAAACAAAGCGACGCATACTCATTCTTAGGCCTTGTTTGATAACACAGATTCAGCACTTAAAATTGAATCAGTTAAGTAATAAGTCATTAAGTAGGTTTGATAACCACATTTTATGTTACAAAACAGATTAAGTGCCACTTAAAATGTAGGCTAAAAAATTGATAAAAATTAAGTAGCTTTGAGCTACTTAATTCTGGCTGAATTCCTATGTGCTTACAATCAACCATCACACCTCTGCCGCCGCTGTCACCACCACTACCACCACCACTGCCACGCTGCCGCCACCACCACAACACCACCATTGCACTACCGCCATGCCGCTACCACCACAACCACCACCATTACACCGCCGCCGCCGCCATGCCGCTACCACCACAACTACCACCACCACCACTGCCACCCCGCCACCACCACTATTATCGTTACCCATATACCACCACCACCACAACCACCACCATTGCACCACCGCCACCGCCATGCCGCTACCACCATGACCACCACCATTGCGCCGCCGCCATGCTGCTACCACCACCACTGCCACACCGCCACCACCACTATCACCATTACCTATATACCACCACTACTATTGTCATGCCACCACCATCACTTCACCACCACCACTAGCATTCCACCCAGCCCACCACCACCACTACCACTATCACGCCATAACCATCACACTACCACCACTACACCACCAACATTGCACCAGTATTACTCTACTGCCACCACAACTCACCATCATTCCACCACCACCATTACTCCACTGCCATCGCCACCACCCTCCCCACCACCCTCACCACCTCCCAATCACCACTCCACCACTACCACAAATACATGATGACCATTAATAAAATTAAGAGACAATTAAAACCCAAAAAAAAAAAAAATTTAATTCAGTGCTTAATTTGTTTTATCAAACAGCTTTTCAGCTTAAAAAATTCAGCATTCAGTTTTCAGTACTTAATTTTCAGCTTTTAGCTTTCAGTTTTCAGTTTTATCAAACAACACCTTAGTCCTCCTCTCCTGAGCAAGAGAAACAGAGACCGAGTGTCATAGAGAGAGATTGCTCGAAGAAGAAGAACTGAGTATGTGAGAGACCCAAAATAAATTCATATCAATAATCAGCAAAAAAACTCTATTGATGCCGTCTCTGCGATAAAAACCTGGGTTGGAGAGAGGAGAAAGATCGAAGAGGGAGGAGAGTAGAAGGAATATATAAGCGAGAAAGGGAAAGAGGAATAGATTATTATTATTTTTTAATTAGAGAGGAATGGACGTTTACACTGCAGATTTTGTGCCATAATAAGTGGGATCTCGATTTTTTGGGGATCCGTCTTAGCCCTCGATTATTTTGTAGCAATCTCAGCCTTAGAACATAATTCCTTTAATTTTGGGTTTTGAATTTTGAAATGAAAGTAATTTCAGCCATTAGATTAGTTGAGAAAAAACTTTAAAATTAGATCACGGCCCTCCAAAGTGCCACGGAGGACACTTGTGAGAGAGACATTCTGGATAGGCTTCTTTATGTACAATTTTTTTTATTTTTTTAGTATGTTTTTATAATTTTATATATGGATAGGCTTCTTTATGTACAATTTTTTTTATTTTTTTTTGTAGTTCTAGACTTGTATGAGAGCAGAAATATTTAGTATTTTTTACTCGCTAAGGCTCGTGAACAAGTTCGAGTTCGACTCAAACCTCTGCAAGCTCGGCTCGAACTCGGCTCGTCAAATTTTCATTGAGTTCGAGCTCGGCTCGAGTTCGTTTAAAAACTTAATGAACGAACTTGAACATTTTAAAGCTCGGCTCGATTCGGCTCGTTTACAGCCCTATCCATTCCCCATTGACGTACGAATTTGGACATTTTCATCAACGTTGGGCCTCGCACCTACTCGTGACCTTTGGGTCATGAAAGGTACAAATGATCAAGAAATGGGATGTGACTCACTCTACGTAACATAAGAACCCTTCTACCCGTACCCATGGGTGTGCACAGATAGTGCACAGATGGGTCTTGGGGACCCACTTTTGAATCCCACACGGCTGATCCGAGCCGTTCATTCATCTCAAAATCAAATTCCAAGGGGCCCATACGAAGATCAAGTCGATCAGACGTCCCTAAGTGCTCGATCCAAAATCACCCCATTTCGTTCAAAACTTAACTTATTCCATTATTTATGTTTACGTAGGGTTTCCTAGATCAATTCTTTTACATACTATACTATCCTAAATAAGAATCATAACCATGCTAATTTTTCATATATTCATATAGCTATAAACACCATCGATGATGTGATAGACGAAATGAATGGTCATAAAATGTCGTTCTAAGGACTAATGATAAACTTTTTTGTCAATACCTTAAGCCATGTATTTAAATTTTCCTGGATATATAATTAGTTAATTGTACAGGTATGGCACTAAAAAAAGAGCGGTGGGGCAATTAAATTATATACGTGTGATCAAATTATTTGTGGCCGTGCATAGCACGGGTTTGTTGCTAGTTTTTTTGATAGCATAAACATAAAATGCACGTCATTGTCATATTTTATACGGACCGTGCTTGATTTTAAGAGGTATTCTCAAGCTCAACACGTTAACCAAACGGGCTTAAACACTCAACCGAACACAACCCAACCCGATGAGCTGAAATACATATCCCAAACCCTTAAAAAATGTGCCGGATTGGGTTTGGCAGGTTTGCGGGCCGGTGTGCACCCCTAGTTATACCGGAGAGAAGCCGGGTCCTACTTCCAATATTTGTAGTGTCTAAAAACTACAAATATGAGAATTAGTTGTCCCTATTTTTTTTTTTATCGGCGAAAGAAACTTTATTGATCTTTAAAAATACATTACAAAGATCAAAGGAAACCCAAAAAAGGATATTAGTTGTCCCTATTGCCTTATCCAAGACAGGTTCCACCAGCTTTGGACAATATGGAGGGGATGAAAGTAAACAAGGGAAAGCTCTACCTCTCTAAATCAAGCCCAGTTTGTGTGGTGGAGGCATACTTATCACAGTACCGTAAGGACTTTTCTCTCTTTCTCAAGTCACGTTCAGAAGAAATGGTCCAGGGAGGACGCATGGTGTTATCATTCATGGGCAGGACAGATGTTGACTCCACCACAGAACAGAGTTGTTTCCAGTGGGAACTCTTAGCACAAGCTCTAATGAGCTTGGCATCCGAGGTACATCTAGATTAGTATCCCCTCAATTGCCTTGCATATAACTTGAAGTTAGTGGAGTAGTTTAGGATACAAAAAAATTTCCCCGAAATTATGAATCTGAACCGTTGATTCATCTTTCCTGGACAATTTCGGGAAAACTTTTCTTGTATCCTAACATTTTCGTTTGAAGTTAACATTTTTATCATCTTTCTCATATGCCATGTGAATCCCATTGAAGTTTTGTGCGTAAAGAATCTCGAACCCATACTCAAATTTCTCATATGCCATGTGAATCCCATGAAGTTATGTGCGTAAAGAATCTCGAACCCATATTCAAATTTCTCATATGCGATGTGAATCCCATGAAGTTATGTACGTAAAGAATGTCAAACCCATACTCAAATTTGAGTACAAATATGAGTAAAAGCTTAATTTGGGATGAAACACTCCAATAGGCAAATCCGAATTTAAGCACAAATTGGAGTTAAAAGCTAGTACATTAATGGCATTGTTATAAAGTTAGGAGGGGAAAAATAGCCTTGAAAATTTTGAGTCCCTTTTAATCTGGGTAAAACTCAATTTGGTATAGGTTTGAGTAAAGGTGTGAAGTAACAAAAGCTACACTAATTAATGGCATTGTTGAAACTTTGGAGGGGACAAAATAGCCTGGAAAAATGGAAAAAAACTCAATTTGGTATATGTTTGAGGGGAGGGGTGAATATTTTTGAGGAGATTTTTTCTCAAATTTAGGTATACTTTTAGAAACTAACTTATTCCAAAACTAACTTAAAAAATGACTTATTGCATTTTACGAGACAAGTGATTCTCTTATAATACATCAACTAAATAAACTTAAACCAGTTCCTGACTTAAGTCAGTTCCAAGAACAAGGCTGATTTAATTTGTATAACAACTACATATATCATCTACAGTCCTTTATCATTTACTTAACGCAAATCCAAAATTGAAGAATATATTCTTAAAAGTCACTTCAACAATGATCTAAAGCAATACCAAAATGCGGCTTTACTCAAATCAAAGGGGGAGAACATATATTCTTAAAATGGTGGGTACGGGTTGGGTTTTAAGTGGGTGGATTTGGATGGGTTCGTGAGTTGGGCTGAACATTGCCACCTCTAATTTAAAGCAATACCAAAATGCGGTCTTACTCAAATCAAGGGGGTTTAAATTTTGATTAAATTTAAGCTTAGATTTGAATTTGTTCAGTAGAGTGATTCATATCGAATAAAACTGAGGCTAATTTAAAATTTAGATTTAAGCTTAGATTTGAATTCCAAATGTCATTCAAGTTTATGCTTAGATTTGAATTTGTTCATTAGAGTGATTCATATGAAATGAAACTTTTAGCAGTTATAATGATGATTTGACCCTGGAAAGATGAAAAGAGATAAGAAAATAAAAATTGGACAATAAATAAAGAGGTACACAATTTTGGTGCAAAATGGATGATGTTACAGTGGGCTCTCCTATAAATTGAAAGGAGAAGATTACTTATTGTAGCTAATAATTTAAAAATCCTGTTCAATCTCTATAACTATTATCTAGGATTGTTTTGTTTGAAAATGTATAGATTCCATAAGGTATATTTTCACGCACAGACGATTCTCATAAATTTTGCATCTAAAAAATGAAAAATAACTACTACAATTTTCAACAAAAACTCCATTCCCCTAAGATGTGGCACTCCATTTATGAAGATCGTAAAATTGTAAGAAGTAGTGTATGTCTTTTGCCGAATATCCGTGCCAAGAACTTTTAAATACTTTACTTGAGAATGGAATAAACAAAAAGCCACATCATTCTGTACATGAATTAGTTGACTTGTCGTTAAAATCATTTAGCTAACACCAATTGGTCCAGGGTCTTGTTGAAGAGGAAAAGATTGACTCTTTCAATGCACCATACTATGCCCCATGCCCAGAAGAAATAAAATTCGTGGTGCAAGCAGAGGGGTCCTTTAAAATAGACCATTTGGAGACATTTGAATTTTATTGGGAAGACCAGATGAAGACTGAGTTCGAAAAACTATCAAGCGGGCAACGAGTTGCAAAGACAATAAGAGCCGTGGTTGAGTCGATGCTCGAGTGTCATTTCGGAAGAGAGATAATGGATGACTTGTTCCTGAGATATGCCGAAATTGTGGATGATCACTTGTCCAAAAACAGGGCCAAGTACATTGATCTGATCGTCGCTTTGATAAAATTGGGGTAAATTGATTGGTGTATTTGAAATAGAAGATCAAGTACCTCAAGTTTGCTAAGCAGCTAGAACATCTATGAACAAAATGATGGTGTATTTGTTATGTTTGTTGTGGTGGTTCTTGTAGCTAAACTTTTTCTGCTAATAAATCATGAAACATATTATTTTTTGTGAAAATTTTATCGCAAAGCTCATGTTTGTATAGCATTATAGGGAAAGAAAATTAATGAAAAGAAAGTTACAACAAATTTAAGTGCGTACAAAAGAGGCCACACCCCTGACCGTTAACCAAATAGAGAACAGTGAGTATGGTGTATTAAGGACCAGCGTCAAAATGAATATAGGTTTTTATAGCATTTTGTTAGGTTTATTGGCAATTTCCGGGTTTGTCTAACCATTTATGTTTGTAATGGGTTTGGGTGGTAGAGTTCTTAGTGTTAGTCTAGATGCTCCACTCTTGTGCTCTCAAGGTTCATTGCCAAGTTGATGCCGCACTAAACACTTTGAGGCCTATCCGGAAAGGTATAACCATGCATGATCATTCACGCATTTAGATCATTCAAATGTCTCATTTTATTGTGCATGGTTTTGGATTAACTTGGGCATTGATTTTCCTTTAAAATCCCATGTTTTTAGTGTGAGTTTATGGCTTTTCATTGGCTGCGTTTGCATGAGTCTGCAGACGCTTGTTCATCTAGTGACATCCCTTGACACGTGTTTTAATCTTGACCATTGAGATCATTTTAATAGCGTTTCCAAGCGTCTGCAGACGCGTGTTTGTGGACAGCCCTTATTGTGCCAAGTGTCTTAATCCTATCGGAGCGTCTGCGCGCGTCTACACGCGTCTGCCAGACTCTTTAAGTGGCCACATGTCATGTTCTGAATGGCTGTCTTGGGGAGCACGAAAATGAGCATTATAAAAGCCATTTTTCTTTCATTTTCACACAACCCACTTGAGAGAAAATCAGCCCTTTTTAGAGAGAGAAAGTCTCATCTCTTCTCCATCCCTTCTCTCTTTTGTGAACTTGATGTTCTTGATGATTTGAGCTTGCTCTTCTCATCTTTCTTCAATCTAGAGTCTTCCTCTCCATGGATCCACTCTAGGTTGATTTTAGTTTTCAAAAACTTTCATAAAAATCAAATCTTTTTCATACATCATGTTGAGTTGCCTTGTTTCTACGTGAGCCGGTTGGACCGGTGCCGAGTTGACTCGGAGATCAAGACGGGTGTGCTTGTGGAGTCCGTGAAATCAAAGAGGAGTACGGGGTACTACATCAAGAATTGGAGCTAGGTGTCACAAGGGGCTTGTTGGGTAATCCCTAGTCTTGTTAATTCTTGTAAACCTTTTGATTTATGGAATGCATGAGTATGACTAGGCCGTGATTTTATGCTTAGGGTGTTTAGACCCTAAGTAGTTTCCACGTATATCGTGTGTTTTGTCTCATTAGTTTAATTACTCTATATTGAACTTGTTGAGTTGTTTGATTTGCCATGGTGAATGATTAAATTGTTTGAAATCGAAGTGGTTTATTTTTAAAAGTGGTCGTCCTATTCACCCCCCCCCCCCCCCCCCCCCCCCCTCTAGGACTTGTAGTGCTTTGCATAATTTCACATTTAACGAGGAAACAAAATAGTATATATTCTGATAAAAAAACAAACCAAATAGTATATATGTATAAAACGTGCCTAGATATCATTTACGTGCAAACCCTGGTGATAGTGGAGATGGTAATTGGCACCCATATGCAAGGATGGAGCTAGGAGGAGACAAGTAGTGGCGGCCACCACCACAAGATTTTCAAAAATTACAATAAATATGTAGAAGAAAGACAATTTATCCCGAAATTATATAGGCTCGCCACCACTAGACTTTTTAAAAACTTTCGTCCTCTAGTTAAGTACATATTTTCGCCACCACAAAACTAAAATCCTGGCTCCGTCCCTGCCCATATGCATGAAAATGAATTTGAATTTGAGGGAGGAATATTTCTAGTTGAGATCTATATTTAAAAGCACAAATGGATATCAATGAAACAGTTTTGAAAGAGGTAAAAATTGCATCAAAAGGCTAAGTAGTTTGACATTATTTCTACCTTAACCACCATTCGTAGAATGGTAATTTCCAATCCCTAATAATTAAAGGTGCAATAATACTAGTCCACACAGATGTTTATAAAAAAAAACCAATGGGGGAACGGCTCCTAGCTTATTCTTCATCTGCCACTGCTAAGCTTGAAAGAACAGTACTACTACATACTCATAAAATATATATCCAAAAGTACCTATAATTTAAAATTCAATGAGAATTTGGATCATTAAATTTCAAATTCTAGGTACATTATGGGTACCTAGACTTTTTGTTGAAAGAATGTTTCCTCATACATCGGTCACTACTCCATAAAATTCACGAGGCCTGCGTGGAGCAAGGAGAACTTCAAGAGGCCTCACTTTCTTATTTGGAAATCCCGAGCTCTCAGTCATATCAAAAGGCTCACCAGTTGGCGTCGTAATTTGAAATGCATGTACCAGACTAGCAAGCGTAAACTCCATAACCTGAAGTGCGAAAGAGACTCCAGCACACCCTCTCCTTCCGCTTCCAAATGGAATCAAGTCAAAATGTTTCCCCCTCAAATCAACATCCTTGTGAGTTGTCAAAAACCGCTCAGGCCTGAACTCCCTGGGGTCGGGCCATACCTGCGGATCGTTATGAAGCATCCACAGATTCACAAACAGGCGGGTTCCCGCAGGGACGTGGTACCCATGGAGAATGCAGTCCTCTGTGTTTTCACGCATGGTAAGGAGTTGGATGGGAGAGTGTAAGCGCATGGTCTCCCTAATTATGGCTTGGATGTAGACAAGGTTTTTCATGTCTGATTCTTTTACTTGCCTTTGTCCACCAACATGGGTTTCTAATTCTTCTTGGGCTTTCTTTAGTTCATGCGGATTGTTGAGGAGCAAAGCTAGGGCCCATGTTAGACTTGTTGTTGTGGTATCCGTTCCAGCTACAATAAAGCCCTAAAAAGGCCCATGAAAAAGAGTTAATTAAATGATGGCCCACAAAACTTTGTCTAGGGTCCTTGTTAGCTGCAGAGCCTGGCGTTCTAAAAGGCCCATATAGACCTCCAATTTGTGTGACATAAGTTCTGATAGATTGAATTTTTAGTGTGGATCATTTTTTTTTTCCCACAACTGTGTGGTCCGGCAAGCTTGTCTGCATCTCGACTAATCCCAGGGTATATATACCCTGTCACACTTGTAGACCGAGCCAAACCAATACCCCATGTCTTATCCTTAGAAAGAGAAGAGTCCTTACCAACTCATCTACCCTTTGGGATTCAGTATGGATCTTTGATAACAATAAGAGATGGATTTTGATATTTTCCCTTCAATCCTACAATATTACTTATTCGACATTATGCTATACATAAAGATAGCTTTAATGGTACAAATATCGCATTTAAGGTGTGAAAAACACTTAAGGTTTTTCTCTTTGTCGAGTGCGGACAACCCCAAATTTAGTTATCTAGCGTTATGTCTTCATTTAATCATTTTTCAAATTAAGTACACTAAATCTTACTTCTTGTTTGACAGGTGAATACAAATCCAACTAATTCTGTAAATATGAAAAGTTCAACTGTTATTAAAAAAAAACATAAAAATAAAAATAAAAGTTGATTCTTAAACCATTTCAAAAGGAGACTTACCAGACAGGTAGCCTTATTGATTGTGTCAGCATCAAAAAAATTTAGGGTCTCATGTGTACCATCATCGAGAATTTCTAACATCACGTCCATGAAGTCTTTCTCTGCACCTGCTGCCTCGCCTGAAATTTTTCTCCCTTTATGCTCATCTAACCACATTTGAAGAAAGTCATCCATTTTCTTTCCTGTCTTCTTCATCTCCTTCTCATACCCTCCAAAATCAAACCACCTAAGAAAAGGAATCGCATCCGCTAAGATAAACGCCCCTCCTAGATCAAAAAACGCCTTTAATGCAGCTCGAAAACCGTCATCAACCTCTATTTTTGCATTGCCTGCAATAATTCTTTTTATGGGTATATAATCAAAGGATAGATTCATTAAAAAAAACAAAAAAAATCTAAGTAGTATCTCCCTTCCTTTTACTGATCCATTTTAGGAGAGTTGATACTGAGTATAAATTTTGATTTCTCAGAATTGCCAGCCTCTCCCACAGCATTTTTCACGTGTTTGTGTGAGTTGAGGTAGCCCCCAAGGCCAAGGACTAATCGCTGCCGATGAGAGAAAAACATAAAAACGTCTGTTTTTTATCCCTGGTCTAGAGGCCTACTTTGCGTGAGCTGAAGTAGCCCCGAAGGCCAAGGACAAATCGCTGCCAATGAATGCCTTTATTTAGAATATTATTTCGTTATGATCGACATAACCAAAATGTAATTATGTATCAAGAAAACAAATTGAATGAAATTAAGGAATAAGGCTCAAACAAAACACCTGCAATAATTCTAATAGTCACGTTCATGGTTATGTCTTCAAACCATCTCTTCATCTCTACCAAACAGCTCCCCTCCTTCACCAACATCCCATAGACTTGTTTCACCGAGTTTTTCACCTCGGACTCGCGCACATGGCTAAGCATAGCAAGCCGGTAGTTCGACAAAAGCTCGATCACTGAAATCTTCCGCATCTCGCGCCAGTAAGACCCATATGGGCCGAACCCAAAACTGGCATAGTTATAAGTTAAGTGGTCCAACGCTATCGATTCCACACGGTTCGAGAAAATCTTGTCGTTTGAACCGGTGAAGCATTCTTTGGCTATCTTTGAGTTGCTCACTACAACGGCTCGGTGGACACCAATTCGGATTGTGAATATTGGTCCGTATTTGTCAGCTAAGCCTGCCAACGCCTTGTGGGCTCGCCCCCGGTTGACTAAGAGGGGGAGGTGGCCGATTACAGGCCACGCTCCCCCAGCTTCTGGCGGGTCTCCTTTATTGTTACATGGGTTTCTTTTTTTATGGAGGTAGTAGAGAATTAAGAGAAATGCGAAAATAGTGATGATTGGGTATGGGAGGAGGAACTCCATGGGTAGTGATTCAACTAAAATTATGAGTTGAGATTGAAGAGATTGGACAATGCATGGTAACGTACATATAGTGAAATGGAATGAAAGTTGGCTGAGATATTCGATGTTTTACAACAATGACAGGGACACACCACTCCGCCACATCACCATCAAATCGGGCAGTGCCACGTAAGCTTGTGTGGTTAGTGGTGTGTCCCTAGCATTGTTCGATTTTTTAAATGTTGTAATTATGGAGTATACTAATTACTAACCTGTCTATTTAGTAAAAATAGAAAGAAGATCTTTCTTACGTAGCGTATTAATTCCAACAAATCTTATTTAAATTGAAGTTAGGTGTTTTTTTTCTTCTTTCCCACTCTTCATAAAAAACCAAAAGTTGGATATAATTTAAGGTCAAAAAAGTTTTTCCCTTACTGAAATTTTAATTATATCTTTTTTTTTATTTTTTTATAACCAGATCTCCTGGTTAGCTTATACGCGCCTCGACTAACTCTAGAGGTAACGACCGGGCACCACCTCCAATGGCCCCCAAGAGTTTGCTGGCAAAGAAAATCGAACATGAGATCTTAGGTGGGAGCAAATTAACTCTTAAATCACAAGGCAAGACCACTTTGCCAATCCCTTGGGATTAATGTTAATTAAATCTTTAATCAAAGTGGAGTGTAAAAGGTCAGGAAAAAAAAATTTCGTTCCTACTCCCCATAAAATTCTAAAAGTAGAATTACGTATGTGATATACCCACTGTTTTGTTTTTTCTTCTTTCTTTTATTCTCGTCGCTTTCTCTTGTCTCCCATCCTCTATTTTTGTATTATAGGTATAATATAAAAATAGAATTACAGCTTTTTGTATTATAAGCTTATGTATAATACAAAAAAAAATTCGTTCCTACTCCCCATAAAATTCTAAAAGTAGAATTACGTTTGTACCCACTGTTTTGTTTTTTCTTCGTTCTTTTATTCTCCTTGCTTTCTCTTGTCGCCCATCCTCTATTTTTGTATTATAAGCCTTATAGGTTTATGTATCAGTGACGGTATTCCTACCAATTGCTTGTACTTTTATGGGAAGGAGAGGAGAAGAATTTGGGTGCGTGTAGGATAGGGATGGGATGCGCAACATGTACGGCTATGTAATATTCATCCGACACCTAAGTTCTTCTCGAAGGAGAGAGATTCCGGCAGAAGCAAATTGCCAAATAAGGGAAGAAAACTAAAGCATTGCAACCTTTTGTTTTATTGGCAAACAGAGTGACATTTCATTAAGGAAAATATGCCCAATGAGCTTATGTTAAGGTTTAAAAATGCGTTGAAATGTGTGAAAATGTATAAAAATAAGTGTAAATATATTGAAAAGTGTAAAGATGCACTAGATGCGTGTTTTTTATTTTTATTTTACTTATTATGAGCCCAGTGAGACCCTTTCATTAATAACAATAAAATATAACAAAAGAGAGGGGAAAAGAAAAAATAAAAAACTTGGGAAGAAACCAACCCATCACCCAAAAATGAATATCAAACCAAAAATCCATCACCCAAGGAGCTGTTCCCAACTATCCATGCCCCACCTAAAACAATAACCTAAAACTCACCCAAAGAGCTGTTCCTAGCTGTCCATCACCTAAAGCATTGAAAAATAATGTGCTGGTTGATATTACAAAAATCCACAAAACTTAAAACAAATGCTATAAAAGTAAGCACAAAGAGCTGTTCCTAGCTGTTCATCACCTAAAGCATTGAAAAATAATGTGCTGGTTGATATTACAAAAATCCACAAAACTTAAAACAAATGCTATAAGAGTAAGCACAAAGAGTAAGCACATTACTATTAACAAATGGTTTTCCGTTTGCTTTTAGCACCCCTAATTCCCATTTGTTAAAAATAATAAGGTGATTTTAACAACTTATTTTTAACAAAGGAAGTGTGTGGGAGGAAATTGGCTTTTACTTAACTTTTAGCTAATAGGAAACAAAAGTGATTTTTATTAACCAAGCTAAACTCAACTTTTATGCAAAACTCATTTTAGTACATATGAAATTAACAATGTCTAAATATGATGAAGTGTGGGGCCTCTCACTTATCTACAAGAAATTAAAAAAAAAAAACTTTTCCAAGAAAAAGTGTGGAGTCTCTAATAGAGTGAATATCAGGGACACAGTCATTTACAACACTTAAGATTCCTAAAAAACATCTCTTAAGCAATAATTCTAGTATTAAAATATGGTAAAGTGTGGGGTCTCTCAATAATGGAAGTTTTTGTCTAGCAAGCCAATAATGGAAGTTTTTGTGTGCATGGCAAGCTTTACAGGATAAGTTAGCTACAGGAATTGACCTTATCCAAAAAAAAAAAAATACTCTCTCCGTCTAAAAAAGTTGATGCAGTATTAACAGTCTCAAAATGTTAGTTCATTTATAAAAATCAATACTATATTTGATTAATTTCTAATTTTACCTTTTCTTTTTTGATGTGACAATAACCATTTAAAAACAAATTTGTAATGATTTTGAGCAAAATAGGGAATGAAAAAAATAAAAAAAAATGTAATGATTATGTCTTGAAATAAAGTTGAAATCTCAAAATGGTCTTAACTTTTTAAATATAATATAATCATTGGTGAAATCCCAAAAGAAAACTATGGTTGCCCAACTGATCTAAATATCTAATCATAGGTGAAATCCAATCTTTTCGCTTCGCACAAGGCTTGGAAACTTTAAGTCAGGCAGCTGGCTCCCTTCCCCTCTGCATGAAAGCAAGCTGCAAGCTGAAAAAGTCCTTTCCTCTTTCTCTAATTCTCACAGTAGAGCGTCTGCTGTGCAGACGCTCTACTCATTATGGATATATAGAGCTGCAGAAGAACTCTTATATACAGTTATACACACCTCACAGCCAGATCGAAGTGTGTGCGCGTGCGTGTGTGTGTGAGGGAGAGAGAGATTACTCCGGTGCGCGATTATACACACACAGAGAGAGAGAGAGAGATTACTCCGGTGCGCGATTATACACAGAGAGAGAGAGAGAGAGAGATTACTCCGGTGCGCGATTATACACACACACAGAGAGAGAGAGATTACTCCGGTGCGCGATTATACACACAGAGAGAGAGAGATTACTCCGGTGCGATTATACAGAGAGAGAGAGAGAGAGAGAGAGAGAGAGAGAGAGAGAGAGAGAGAGAGAGAGATGGAAGTGATGCAAGTACTTCACATGAACAAAGGGGAAGGAGAGGCAAGCTACGCAAAGAATTCCAGTGTACAGGTTGGTCGCTTTAATTTGCATTATTTCTACGATTTTACTTACTAATGGGGATGGGGTCCATGATTCCATTTCGAGTGGCAGTTTGGTTTAAAGTTTTTATTAGAATATTCTTTCCAATTTTTTTTTTGTGAAATAGGAGTATATTTGTTTTACGTTCAATTTTTAACAAACAATGCAGAGCTAGATTAATGCAAAGGCGAAAAATGGAAAGAAACGCAACATGAGATGCATAAACCTTTTCGGATTGAGATCCATGATTAAAGCCACCTCCTCAATACTTCAACCACCGGGTGGAGTATCTAAACTCAATGGTAAAACTCTCTCGCAAATCCAAAAAGAATAAAATACAGAATCTAATATTTTTGTCAAAGTCCGGGAATTGACAATTAACCCAACAACTTGGTGTTTTTTTTACGTTTTTATCTACTTGTTGTAGTTTGTCTTCTTTTCTAAAAATCGGGAGGAAGAGGGATAGGTTGAGTTATGCGAGTTGCAGCAGTAGTTGAGTCTTTTCTCTTTGAAGCTCTGTAAGTGCTTTTCTTTTCATATTGTAAAAATTTCATTTTATCTTTCACGATAATGAAATTTCTTTTACCGATATAAAAAGTACAAAGAATAAAAATACTGTAGTACAATTAGTAGGAAAATAAATGCATTGAGAGAGCTTCGAAAAGTAAATATGGACTCTTCCAATGCTGTATCTGACAAAATCTCAACCTACCCCTAAACCTCTCGAATTTCTATATGAATTATGAATATAACTGCAAAAATAAAACAATACTGTAAGTATTTGTGACACAATAATTAATATTTCCTGCAGCGAAATATGATGGTGATTGCAAAGTCTATAGTAGAGGAAGCAGTGGTAGGCATCTTATGCTCCAAGTTTCCCGAGAGCTTCGGCATGGCGGATTTCGGCTGCTCATCCGGGCCCAACACCCTCACAATAATATCGGAGATAATCGATACCATTCACGCCACCAGTTGTCGTTCGGGCTGCCCAATGCCCGAGATGAGGGTTTCCTTGAACGATCTTCCGGGAAATGACTTCAACTACATATTCAAAGTGTTACCAGAATTCTACAAGAAGTTGAAGGAAAAGAAAGGTGATGGTTTCGACCGGTGTTTCGTTTCCTGCGTCGCGGGTTCTTTCTATGGGAGACTTTATCCGAGCAAGAGTTTGCACTTTGTCCACTCCTCTTCTAGCCTCCAATGGCTCTCTCAGGTACTTTGTTTGGCACTTTACATTGAAGTTTGTTACATGCAGGTAAGTGAAATGGACAATCAATAAAACTGTATATGTCAGCTCCTTTGATGTACAAGTACCCTTTTCATGGAAAGAAAAAAAATAGCATTAATTAGCATTATGAATCTATGATACTTATTATCCTAAGAAATGGTTGAGGAAATAGAAATGTACGATCCAGATTTACATTATGTGAATCTGGACCCAGGGATGGACATGAGAGGATGCAAGCAGGGTTTGGGCCCCCGCTCACCCCCCAATTATCCCAAATTTTCACTTTATTTTAGTTTTTTTTGGGTAATAATTATGAATAAAAGTATCCTCAAAATTGTTTTATTCTTATATAAGGATGATATTTTAATATTAATTTATGAATGTATATGATTTGATCCATCCATGATAGGAATCCTGCGTCCGTCACTATTTGCGCCATTCATTTTTCTTTTATAGACTATTTCGGGAATACTTTTCATTTACTCTACTACTCCTAGATTAATATATGAATCTGAATTCTGTGTCCATACTCCATACGGCCTTTTTCCAAGATAGGCTCCACAAGCTTTGGACAACAAGGAGGGCATACCCATAAACAACAAGGGAAAGCTCTATCTTTCTAAAACCAGCCCAGTTTGCGTGGTGGAAGCATACTTATCACAGTTCCAGAAGGATTTCTCATTGTTTCTTAAGTCACGTTCCGAGGAAATGGTCGCCGGAGGACGCATGGTGCTGTCACTGGTTGGTAGGACAGACGTTGACCCCACCGCTGAACAGGCTTCTTTTCAATGGGAGCTCTTAGCACAAGCTCTAATGAGCTTGGCATCCGAGGTACATTTGATTAGCTGTCCGGATAATCCTAACCGTCGAACCCAAAAAAAGCTTGTACAATTTAGCACTGACATTGATGATTCGACCATAAGAAATACAAAATATGAGACTGACACTAAATAAATCAAAGTACCGTGCGGAGTTTTGGCACCGAAGCTTATTCACACGCACATACTATTCGCATCATTATACATCCGAAAAATGATAAATAAACATGATTTTCACCAAAATCTCCATCCCAAAGGTGTGACAATCCATTTACGAAAATCATAAAATAATAATAGTGTATGTATTTTCCAAATGCCAGTGCCAAGAACTATAATGAATTTATCGACAATATGAATCACATTGTAATTCCTTTGGCATAAAAAAAAAAAAAAAAACGAAAAGCCATATCATTTTGTACTTGAATTAAACTTGTTGTAAAAATCATTTAGCTAATACTAATCGGTAATGCAGGGTCTTGTTGAAGAGGAAAAGATTGATTCTTTCAATGCTCCCTACTATGCCGCCTCACCAGAAGAAATAAAATTCATCGTCGAAACAAACGGATCCTTTCTAGTAGACCGTCTAGAGACATTTGAAATTTATTGGGACGAGATCAAGACCGAGTTCGAGAAACTATCAGTTGGGCAACGAGTTGCGAACATGATCAGAGCTGTGGTGGAGTCGATACTCGAGTGCCAATTCGGAAGAGAGATAATGGATGTCGTATTTGGGAGATATGGCAAAATTGTGAATGAATACTTGTCCAAAAACAGAGCCACGTACGTTTGTGTGGTCGTTTCTCTCATAAAAAGGGGTAGCTGATTTGAATGGAATGAGACAGATGATGGTCCTCAAATTTGCTAAGCAAAAAATCTATGAATAAAATCAGGGACGGATCCAGAAATCTAACTCAGTGGGGGCACCTTATAATTGTAATCGTGCAAAAAAATTTCCTAGTCGACGATTTTGCTAAATTAAGACATTTATTATGGACTATAAAGATTATAATGTATAATTTTTTATTAAAAAAGAAGGGAGAAAATTAAAATTGAGTTATAAAAAAATACTAGGTGAATTATTATAACTATTATATGTTCAAAATATATATAATAAAACTACAAGGTTGTTGTATAGTGAATGTTGTTGGTCTAGTGACAAGAGGGAAGGTATTGGTTTCGGAAGCAGAGGTCTTGGGTTCAAACCTCAATAATTGCTCTTAATTGACAACCTTTTAAATTTTGTGGCGTAAAAAGGAGAAACCAAGAGTAGAACTCGCGACCTCCAAGACAAAGATAGAGCACCTTTCCACCAAGCAACACACGGAAGATGTTACCATATCTAGACACAAATTATATATATACGAAACTTATTTTCCAAAATTAATTTTTTTTGACATTGAAAACTGGGGGTCAGTGGGGGCACGTGCCCCCCTGAATCCGTCCCTGAATAAAATGATGGTTTACTTCTTTGTTCTTATGTTTGTGGTGGTGGTTATGTAGCTGTTACAAGAAGAATTTTGGAGCTTAAACAAAGATTTTGATATGAGAAATGGTTGTTAGAAAATATGTATATGTTTATTTTTTGGTGAAAGGCAATACACATCCATATTTGGGTGTGTATCATATACACCCCTATAGTATGAATCAATTACCTCTTATTAATAAAAATTACAATTTTTTTGTATAAAAGTTACGAGACGCACCAAATTAATGTTATAAATCATAGAAAATGTTATGAATTATATTGCTATAAAGTTATGATTGTCAATGAGGTAGCACAATATGGATCATACAATAAGTGCATATGGTATTCACCTTTAATGGGTGTGGATTGTATCCATTCCCTATATTTTGTAATAAATTAATAATATAAATGTAATAAAATCGGGACTCAAAACCTGAAAATCGATAAAAAAAATGAAATATTGATTAAGGCGAGTGTGATACTCTAAATTTAAGACAAATTTCACCCCGATATAGTGCTTAATTACAGTCTACATTGGACGTTCGTCACCCACTACTCGATTGAAATCCATCCAAAACAACGCTACAATTAGAGATTGGGGGGCCCCAACAAAGGCCAAAAAAAGCCTCCCTCCTATTATGGGTTAGAATAGTGGATTAGGAGTCTTTTAAGTCCAATAAAAACTAAATAGGAAACCAACAAACTTAAATTAAGTAAGCCCATTCAAAAAAAACTAATGGCCCTGAAATTCTGCAAAGGTATAACAAGTCCTTTGCTGAATAGGACTGACAACTAAAAATTAAACAATGCCTTTTGATAGTCAATCACCCAAATTCCATGGCAATTCAATCAAATCAACAAGTTCAAAGTAAGGAAATTAAAGCAAGGAGACACGACACACAATATATGTGAAAACTACTTAGGTCTAATAGCCTAAGCATAAAACCAAAGCCTTACTCTACTTCTATTTCATAATTCAAAAGGTTTACAAGAGATCAAAGATAATAAATTTACCCACAAGCACCTTGCTTTTCCTAATTCCAACTCTTGATTTAGCACCCCGTGCTCCTTCTTGAATTCATGAACCCACGAGAATCACTATCTCAATCTCCGCATCACAACGACTCCGGATCATCTGGCCAAGTAGACTTGAAGGCATGCAAACATGACTAATGATAACGATTCGATTTTTGAAAAAGTTTTTGGGTAACTAACTCATTCTAGAGCCGATCCATTGAAGGGAAAGCACTAGAAAGAATAAAGATGTTTGGGGAAAACCCAAATCATCTTAAGAAGAGAGCTAGCACACTAGGAAAAAAGAGTGAAAGAGGGGGAACACATTCTCTCTCTAAAATGCTAATTTTTCTCTCAAGTCTCTCTCCAAAGAGAGCTTGGAGTTTAAGGCCATTTGGCCGTGTGTATTCTACTGCGATTCGAGGTCTTAGATCAACATAGAGCCGATTGGCCCACAATTTTAATACGTAGTTCTTGATGATGTTATGCACCGATCTAACATCCATGATCAATTTGGGGTAATACCGGGAGTATACGATATACTTCTCATTTCCGGAATCTTTTTCCTCCATATTGTTTCGTACTCCTTTTAACTATCTCTTATTATTTGTTAAATTCTATGGAACTTTGTTAAAAGTGGAATAGATACCATGGAACTGTTTGATACGATGATCAAGTGACTTTGCTAATAATTTGGCTAATCCAGGAAAGCCAAGTAGGGTAGGTGAAGCGAGTGAGGGGGGTCACTTATCATGTACTGAGGAGGGTCGGTCACGAGTCCCTGTGATTTGTTAAATCAGTTTGATAATCGGTTGTTTATTAATTTCATTTAAATGCGAACATTATTATTCTTGTTGTATTGTATACTTCCCAGCAAATTTTATTTTGTCATGTGTTGCAATGAATTAGTTGAGGTTCATTCAAAGGATTTGAGGATTAATTATTTGGTCGAGAGAACATTATTTAGAGGAGTATTAATCAGAGACTTTTGTATTATTTGAGTGATGTAAATTTTGTGTGGAGGAAAATAAGGCTTGAAAGTGTATAGAAATATAGGTGTATTTTGGAGTTTTATTCAGTAAATATCCATGTCATTACACTTCATTATTTAGACGCAGAAAATTTTGGGTGCCGGCTACAGACGACGTGGCGGGACTCAGTGCACATTTGGGCAGTCCAAAATGTTTTGGACGGTCCGGATTTGGGATCTGGGGTGGGTGCTATGCATTAGGTGTTGTGCGGCAAAACTATGCCGTTTTTCTTGATTTTTGTGCACACCTCCAAAGCTTCCTAGGGCCTTGTTTGGAAGAAGAAAAAACCACTACAAAGTGCCTAAACCCTAAACCCAAAGTGTCTAAACTCGAAGTGCCTAAATCCAAGTGCCTAAACTCACTATACCCTACTCTAAAGAGCCTAAATTCCCTAAAATTGAATCCCAAAATTAACTCTCCAAACAAGGCCCTTGGATGTACCAAGAAAATGAGCAAAACGACGTAGTTTTGCTGCACAACGCCTGCCGCACAGCGCATCCCCCGGATTCCCGGATTTGAGAGAGAGAGAGAGAGAGGAGAAGATTGTGTAAGCCTTCCGCCTCTCAACCCTAATTTCTGGACGCAGACTTTCCCCACCGTAGCGATTGGATACACCTCCGACAAGATAACAAAGGGACGAGTAGGTCTCTCTTTTTTTTTGGTGCAACGGAAAACAAGCAGGTCTCTCTCTCTCTCTCTCTCTCTCTCTCTCTATATATATATATATATAGGTAAAGGATCTAATCCGGACTTTTGATTTCCGGACTTCTTATACAAAATTTTTTTTGACGATCCGATCCGTCCAATGTGTTCAGAAGGTGTTTTCAAGGGTCATCGCGAAAAATCTTCAAAAAAAAAACACCGGGAAGGGCTTGATCCAAGCAGTTTTCGCAAAAATATATAAATACAGTTTTTGCGAAAACTGCTTGGATCAAGCCCTTCCCGGTATTTTTTTTTTTAAGATTTTCCGCGTGGACCCTTGAAAACACCTTCTGAACACATTGGACGGATCGGATTTTCCAAAAAATATTTGCAACACAAAAAATGTCATGTTTTTCTTATTTCCGGGAGGGTGTGGATGTGAACATTTCCGTATATATATATAAAGATATTACGTATCTATCTATCTATCTAGACATATATTAGGTCTGAACTATCTGAAGTATACACAGCTACTGAGGGTTTCTAATTTTGCCAGATTTTTTGTGGTATACATGAGACTATAAAATTTATTTGTTTGAGCGACAAGAATATCATTCTATATCGATATATACAAAGTCCTGTAAATAAACAAAGAAAATACATGAAAGAGGCGTTGAGTAACTGATTTGCTCTTGAATAGATGGTCATTGCTGACTCTATGGAGAAGTTGGGTACTAACGAGTTGTCGGTTAAATGTGGTGCACGCGATGAATCACCCGAAAATGCTGGAGATGAACAAGTTACCAAGCGTGCTAAGCTTACTACGGAGGTATGGACCTTTTTCAAAGAGAATTGTAATTGGAGCTTGTAATTTGTTGCGCTATTTTATGAATACTGCGTATTGTTCTGGTTTGTGCAAGTTCGCCGGTTGGTGCCAAAATGGCACTGCTTAAAAAAGTCCACAAAAAAAAAAAAAAAAGAGAGAAAAAAATAGCAATGTAGCTGCACCAGTTTGGTGCCATTTTGGTACAATCTCAAATCTAGACCGTTGCTTTAAAACAAAATCGTTTATTTGATGTAAATTAAATGGCTTGGATGATGTTCCAAGTTTCGCATTTGCAAAATTGGATGCCATTTTTGGCACCAAGAATGGCATTACCTAGATTTGGCATTGAATTTGGCACAAGGGTGGAGGGGGGTTTTGCCATTCTTAATGCCGAATTTTGGCTTTGGCATCAAAATTTCGTACAAGGGTGGAGGGAGCTTTTGTTCTTAGGTGAAAATTATTTTTGTTTTGGGTCTGTTATTAGTAGTTATTGTTTGAAGGATTACTGCTTTTGAAAACGAATGTAGCTATTTGTGACATCACTGACATGATACTCGTCTATTAACCTTGGTTTGTGTCTTACTTTTGGCATTGAACTATGGTCTTATGCTGGACACTTGATGAACTAAGCCATTTAGTGCGTTGTTTGGCTTCTAATGATTAAATGGAATGCAGTATTTTAGATTAGAAAGTATGCATTTCAAAAATACATATCCCTGCCTCTGCTGTACCCATATTCATGTTTCATTGCTGAAGAATACTTTTGCTCTGTTTGGAGTTGGCTACCGAGCTCTTATTATTGATGGTGCCAGTAATGCTTCTTGCAACAAATTGTAGATTCTCTGGATTACTATTTACGTCTATGTGAATGTTTGTGGTCCTTCTCTTTGATTGTGTCTTCAAACACCCTCCTCCCCCAAAGGCACCGCCACAACCACCACTGCCTCTATTCCCAAAAATCTGTAATTCCCTAGTGACAGTCAGCCTCTTTCATGACAGTGAAGGAAAGTGGATTGGCTGGAATTGAAATTAGAGGTGCGTCGTGTGCTTTTTAGATAGGGTTTAGCCACTAGTGTCACCTCACGTATCACTCCTGGGACATGCCTAAGGTTTTGGGCAGGAGCGCTCTCTCTCTCTCTCTCTCTCTCTCTCTCTCTCTCACAGATGTGGATGGTCTTAAACACACACAGAGCAATGCACATGAAGAATCTGTTCAGCACCCGAAAATGCTGGAGATACTTTGTCCATACCAGGAGCTATAAAAGTAATTTATGAGAATAAATTTAGGACTTGTATTTTTGTTGTGCCATGTAAACATTTTGTATCCTGTTATGAACAATGCTGCTACGTACCCCGATTAAACTCTCCAAAAATACCCAGAAAGGCAACCAGACTTCCAACTCATTCTTGCATGGGTCCCACTTTCTTTTCCCCCTATTTTGTTTGGTTCTGGTACACTAGCTCAATTGGCGCCACTGACAAAAATACTTAGGCTCTTCTAGCGCTAAATTACACTGCTTGCAATTTCAATTTCCTCTGTCCCCCACCAATTTCCTCTTTCCTCCACAAGCTTGATCGACGGCAAGTCTGCTTCCCCGGCAACCCCAGCCTTCCATGTTTGCTGCCACTATTAACAACTTTGAATTCCGGTATGTTTCAAAACAAAACTGAAGTTGGAACGGACCATTAAGTGTATATCCATGAGCTGAAATATGAAAAACAACATCTAAGTGGAACTGAAACTTGAAGCTGCAACAAGGATTTAAATGAATTAAAAAATGCTACAACAATTTAGTGTTTAATTGCTAGGAAATTCGCATCACCATGAACTGAAATTCCAAAATCCCAACCCAAACCGAATTTTGCTAGCAATTTAGGTTTTAATTCGCATCTCCATGATCTAAAACTTGAAATTCCAAAATGCTACACCAATTTAGGGTTGCCAGGAATAATTTAGGGTTTTGGAGAGACAACAGCGTTCGCGGGAGAGAGAGAGAGAGAGAGCTTTGTGGTGGATATGGCGTCGGGGCCGGGTCATTGCAGGTTGTGGTGCCGCCGGTGGTGAGGACGTGGGCGGCGGCGGGTCTGGTTCGATCTTCTTCGTCGCTAGGTTCGATCTTCTTCTTCATCGTCTTCGTTGAACCCTCTCTCTCTCTCTCTGCTCTCCTCTGGAACGTAAAGAAGGGGTTTTTTAGAATTTCATTTTTTTTTCTGAGTTTAGAAAGGCGGGGCCCACGTGGGAACTGGCCCGAGAAACAAAGACAAGCTGGGTTGCTGGGTGGGTCCCACGAAGGTGGGGGCCACAATTTCTGGGTATATTCGGGATTTTTTTTCCGGGTATGTAGACTTATTGTGTTACGAATGTTCGGTTATTGTTTCAGTCTGTTCCTGTGGGCCTGTGGCTGTTATGTGACACAAATATTTTGCTTTGGATCTGTGTTGATTTTTCGAAATGGCTGTAATTATTTATGATCTGATACTTGCATATTTATATGGTTTTTCAAGTCCTAATTTGGATTGGGCAAGAATATTCCTGAATACTTTGGACTTTGGCTTTTCTCCCACATGAATAGATGGATATAGTGGACTCTAACAAGAAGGTTGATGCTAAGGGGTTTTCGGTTCAAAACGGCGCACATGATGAATCTGTTCAGTCACCCAAAAATCCCGGAGATAAGCGAGTTCCCAAGAGTCCAAGCATGTCCTCTTGGAAGGTATGTGAGATTTTTAAGAGAATAAATTTTGAATTTGTATTTTTTTGTGCCTTGTGAAAATTCGTAAACTATTGCAAATGTCATGTTGTTATATGTTCCTGTGGATGTTATCGGCAATTATTTTGTTTCAGATCTTTACGGATAAGATCTTTATGTTCCATGTGATTCCATTTCCATTATGTAGGCTTTGTTAGGATATGAAATATCTTCCATAATGCAATAACAAAAGCTAGACTTTTGAGACTTAACACGTTAAATATTCAATCTCAGCCTCAAATCTACCGAACAAACAAACCCAAACGGGTATTAAATATTAGTCTGGGGATAAAATACAAGCAGACGTGGAATTACTTTTAAAGTTGTATGTACAATTTGGACCCGGGGGCCCTGCTAACATTGGGGTCAGTAGGGCTAATTGCCGACCCCGCATCTAACTATTCATTTCGTCGATCAACAGTCCAGAACACATAAAGGTTAAAAATAAGGTGCAAGTTTTTAACATAAGAGGCACTGTTATAAATAGAGGATGAAATTCCACCCGTCCAAAACACATTTACACGGCTCGGATAAGGTTAGCTGCTTGCGACCTTGGATTGTATATCAACTGTTATTTCCCCAAGCGTAGGGTTTAGGCCGGCGGTAGCATTAAAACCGGTAAGACCGGGTCGAATCCACAGGGACCGAACGCACCCGGCGTGAGAGTTGTCTTGCAAATGTAGGTTTTCAACCTTAAAGCGGCAAACTGTGGTTTTGTGATTTGTTTGGTGGAATTCTCTCGACTTCGAGAATGACTCGGAATTAAAAAGACTACTATAAGCTAAGGCGAAGTCTAGGGGTAGTTAACTACCATGACTCGGGTTAATCCATCCCCTCTTGATTACCGGCTCGGGGCATCGTTAAATGCCCCCGAACGGAAGATTTAGAGTTTAAAATCTTTACTAGAAAAATGTGTTTACCAAAGATTAGGGGTTTTCGGGACATTTTGCAAACGAATGAGTTGACATCGCCTAAAGCATCACCCGTGCCAAGTAGTCAAGCTCCTGGCTACGGGTGATCAAAAGGATTAACAAACCCACTCTTTGGTACATAAAAGTGAAACCTCAAATTTCCGGTAAACAAGCGATGTATGCCATATACACGAGATGGACGGATTAAACCCAAGTCATGGAGTGTTAATCACCCCATGACTAAGCCTATTAAAACTACTCACACATTATGCTAGAAATTAAGCCTATGAATTGGAAGAAAACTAAAAACATGTTTAATAACTCTAAAAACTGATTTTTATGATTAATCCTAGGTTTGCCTACAACATTAACACTTGAGAATTAATCAAACAACTAATAAGAACAAGAGTTTTCAAAGGAAATAGCTAGAAAAACAAGAAAACGAATTAACCGATAAAAACGGAAACAAACTAGATTTATATGAAGGTCTCAACACGTACTACAACATTAAAGAAGAAGAATTACCTTGAAACTAAATGTAAGAGCTTGAAAATCTAGAGAGAAGGTAGAGCTAAAACTAAGAACAAACTAATGGAGGTAGAGAGAAAAGGTGAAAATATGAGCTTAGGTAGTGATCCCCCTAAACTTCTGAGGTTGGGGACCTTATAAAGGCCCCAAAAGTCGTGCCAAATAATTACAAAAGTGCCACTAGATATTTTAGATCGGACTCAAAAAGTGCAGAAAATTTTCAGGGATACCGGTATCCCATTTTTGCCGCTACCGGTATCTCCCCAAATTTTCTTTCTGTTCCAGGGATACCAGTATCTCGTTTTTGCCGCTACCGGTATCCTTCTTCAAAATGTGAAATTCTTCAGGGATACCGGTATCCCATTTTTAGCGCTACCGGTATCCTTCTTCAAAATGTGAGTTTTTTTCAGGGATACCGGTATCCCATTTTCGGCGCTACCGGTATCTCTGGGCCATTTTCTTCTTTCTTCCTTAGTTCATTTCCCGGCCTATTGGTCTCCCCAAGCCTTGTCCGGTGCTTCGTTCTTGGCTCTCGGGGCTCGGTGGCGGAGTGCCACGTGGCCTTGGGTACTCGGGTACTTCTTTGGGTTAAACCATGGTGTCAAAAATCATCATTTTCACCATTTTTCCTGAAACTACCAAAATACACCCACGCGCAATATCAATCGTATAAAAGCTATGAAATGCATGCGTGAGTGACAAAAATAAGGGAGATAAGTCTCTTTATTAACAATATAGGGGACTTATCATTAGCAAGCCCTGTTAAACGGCAATAGGGCCCCTGAATTTGTATAATTTGGTTTTACGTGTGCGTACTATGAAAACAATGGGTGTGGCTTACCCCACTTCTTTCGGGATAATCCTACGGGTACAGAGCGTTTGGTACAGAAAATGTACCGAGCCCTCTCGGGGACCCACTTTTGGATCCCACACGAGTGATCCGAACCGTTCATTGTTCTTAGAACATTTTTCTGAGAGGCCCCACCAAAAATCAGCTCGATCGGACGGTTAGAAGTGCTTGAACCAAAGTCCCACCGTTTCAAACAAAAAAATTCACTCGTGTGGGACCCAAAAGTGGGTCCCCGAGAGGGCTTGGTACATTTTTTGTACCAAACCCTCTGTACCCCCAGCAGGGTCCCTTCTTTCGACAGAAAAATAAAAAGCCACTACAAGAACTTACACCATTGCCGAGTAAAAATCCCGACTAAATAGATTTACTCACCCATGTCTATACCATTACCGAGTAAACATATTTTGGTGGCCAATAATGTTCTCTAAAGCCGACCAACTTAATTTATTCGGGGAAAGTACACTTTTGGCGAGTAAATTGGGCGTTGACCGGGAAAAAAATGCGCGCCTATGTGTTTTTTTCGTAGGAACTTAGATGGCGACTAAAGATTTACCCGGCAATTGGTAGGAGCTCAATTGTTGGCTAAAGATTTACTCGGCATTTGGTTTGAGCTCAATTGCTGGCTAAAGATTTGCTTGGGACACAAAAGGCGCGAAAGTCTTTTCCCGAAAATGTTAGGCGGGGATTTTTGGAATTTCCCGACTAAATGTTTAGTTGGCAAACCAAACATACATGAGCAATAGTTAAGTGTTCCTCACATACATGAGCCAACTAAACATTTAGTCGGGAAATTCCAAAAATCCCCACCTAACATTTTCGGGAAAAGACTTTCACGCCTTTTGTGTCCCAAGCAAATCTTTAGCCAGCAATTGAGCTCAAACCAAATGCCGAGTAAATCTTTAGCCGGCAATTGAGCTCCTACCAATTGCCGGGTAAATCTTTATTGCCATCTAAGTTCCTACGAAAAAAACACATAGGCGCGCATTTTTTTCCCGGCCAACGCCCAATTTACTCGCCAAAAGTGTACTTTCCCCGAATAAATTAAGTTGGTCGGCTTTAGAGAACATTATTGGCCACCAAAATATGTTTACTCGGTAATGGTATAGACATGGGTGAGTAAATCTATTTAGTCGGGATATTTACTCGGCAATGGTGTAAGTTCTTGTAGTGTGAAAATTTGACGAGCCGAGCACGAGCCGAACTTACCTAGGTTTGAGTCGAACTCAAACTTGTTCACGAGCCTTAACGAGGAAAAAATATTAGATATTTATGCTCTAATATAGGTCTAGAACAACAAAAAAAAATCTATTTTGTACATAAATAAGTTCATACATGTATAAAATTATAAAAACATATTAGTAAAATATAAGTTTATAATACTTTTATTGGTTTATACAAGTACAAGTTATAAAATTTATATGTAAAAGTTTATACATATCCAAGGTTATATAGGAAATTCTTCTGAGATGTATATATATTACAAGTTCGCGAGCCTAATCGAGCCGAATATTGTCAAGCTCAAGTTTGGCTCGTTTATTAAACGAGCCTAAAATTGAGGTTCAGGTTCAGTTCGTTTAGTATCCGAATCGAACTCGAACGAGCCTTTACCGAGTCGAGTCTCGAATAGTTCACTAACGGCTCAGTTCATTTACAGCCCTACCTGGGACCTACTTCTCATCCATCTAGCTTTGCCCTTGAGCATACCATTTCCTTTCAATATAGCTGATGTCTTATATTTGTTTTACCTATATAGCTAATCTATTTTTAAGAATGTTGTACCTACTTATCCATCAGCTGCCTAACAATAAGGGATATAGGTTAATGTCTTTCAATTTGAAACTAAAGGAAGTATAGAGCTGATCTAGTGATCTTTATTCATTTTGCTTCTTTTCAGGTCAGCATTAGAAGACAAAGATGAACTTGGCATTGCTCACATGCTGGAGCACCTCGCATTTATAGCAGTTCAATTTGAAAATCCTGAAATCAGGCAGTATTTGGAAACCATTATGACATCAGGTGGCCCTTGTGAATTTTGATTTACAAGTTCTGAGTTTACTCTTTGTTGCCTTTCTGCTCAAAACAAGAAAGAATTAGCTCTTGCCATTACGGTATTAGCAGGGATAAGTTCCGAGGTATGTTGGTTTTCATGTTTTGCCCCATATGTCTTTGCCTTGTTGTGTTATATATGACCGCAAGTACATATGCTGCAGGTTAAAGTTTGTGATGAAAAACTAGAAAGAGAGAGAGATGTGGTTATGAACGAGTATGATAAACGCTATGACGATGTCAAGTCCTGTCAAAGTGCTACTCTTATGTCTTTGAGATATAGTGGAACGAAAGTAAGTTGTTTGTACTTTTACTTGGTAGTAGACAATTTGCTTGTAACTTGGAGTTAGTTGTTTTTTCAATTTTTACAGATTGTCAAATTTTCCTTGATATTAGAATTGTTGTCAGATGTTATCTACACCTTTAAACTGTATTATGAACAAATTATCCATTGAAAAAGCAGAAGTAATTAAGGGAGTTTATGCTGAAACAATAAATAAGTTCTATCAAAAGTGGTACTGATCACCATGGATGGCCATTGTCATTGTGGGGATATGGACTCACAAGTTTCTTATTTCTAACTTTGTCGATTTCTTTGAAGTTTGTGTAGTATTCTTTCGGCTTTAAAATTTTAGTATCATTTATTTCAGAGCACGATCAATCTCATTAGGACCTCTTTTGGGCCTGGTAGTGGGTCTAAAATGCCACAATCTGATGGTTTTAGAGGCTCCACCCCAGCAGATATCCCACCTCAAGAATATCAAATCTGGAGTTAACAGTGGCTATACTTTTGGCTCCTTAGCCCCAAAAGAGATTCGAATGAGATTGATAGTGCTCTGAAATAGAATGATACTAAAACTTTAAAGCCGAAAGATTACTAAAAAAAATTCAAAGAAATCAACAAAGTTAGAAATAAGATACCTATGAGTCCATATACCCCACAATGACAACAACCATCCGTGGTAATCTGTACCACTTTTGATAGAACTTATTTATAGCTTCAGCAGAAACTCCCT
This sequence comes from Vaccinium vitis-idaea, assembly GCA_963854785.1. Taxonomy (NCBI): domain Eukaryota; kingdom Viridiplantae; phylum Streptophyta; class Magnoliopsida; order Ericales; family Ericaceae; genus Vaccinium; species Vaccinium vitis-idaea. The sequence continues at coordinate 33,564,250 of OY978226.1, read as the reverse complement.
TAATTACTTCTGCTTTTCCAATGGATAATTGTTCATACTGCTGTTTAAAGGTGTAGATAACATCTGACAACAATTCTAATATCAAGGAAAATTTGACAATCTGTAAAAATTGAAAAAGCTACTAACTCCAAGTTACTAGCAAATTGTCCACTACCAAGTAGAGTACAAACAACTCACTTTCATTCCACTATATCTCAAAGACACAAGAGCAGCACTTTGACGGGATTTGACCTCATCCACATCGTCTATCATACTCGTTCATAACCACACCTCTCTCTTTTTCTAGTTTTTCATCACAAACTTTAACCTGCAGCATATGTACTTGCAGTCATATATAACACAACAAGACAACCACATATGGGGCAAAAGATGAAAACCAACATACCTCGGAACTTATCCCTGCCAATACCGTAATGGCAAGAGCTAATTCTTTCTTGTTTTGTGCAGAAAGGCAATAAAGAGTAAACTCAAAACTTCTTAATCCGAATTTACAGTGAGGCCACCTGATGTCATAATGGTTTCCAAATACTTCCTGACTTCAGGATCTTCGAATTCAACTGCTGTAAATGTGAGGTGCTCCAGTATTTGAGCAAAGTCAAGTTCATCTTTGCGAGCAAGTCCGAAGTGCTCTAAAAGTAAATTCATTCCAATCAGTTTGAAGCTAACATCGCATAGATCACGCTCCCGTACTCCTTGTTGCAAAGGTTTGGAGATTTGGTCTAAAATTTGGAATATGTAAAATTGTGTACACACTTGGAACAAAAAGGAAATGAGGAAAAGAGTAAAGTGAGAGTGAGAGATATGGCTGGTAAAGGGGGAGTATTACTATCCCTTGTTTTAAGCCTCAATTCTATTTAACCACATTTCTAATTGCCAAGTGACCCCTCTAGTTCAATAATCTATTCAATTATCCTACCCACATTTAGATTCGAACACTACAACCCCAAATCTTCAAAACTAAAGTAAATATACATATATAGGACACCGTACAATCATGTTTAAGTACTATCTAACACACTAGTGGGTCCCAAAAAACACGACCCGTAGTCCACGTACCCAAACCAAGTCAACAAAAAGTTAAGCATGATACGAATTAAATGAAAATAAAAATTCTAATGTTGGTCTCTACATGTACATACTACACATGTGAAATCTGAATTCTCTGTCCATATGGCCTTTTCCAATATAGGTTTCTCCAGCTTTGGACAACAAGGAGGGCACACCCCAAAACAAGGGAAAGGTCTATCTTTCTAAAGCAAGCCCACTTTGCGTGGTGGAGGCTACTTATCGCGGTTCCATCAGGATTTCTCACTGTTTCTTAAATGGCGTTCCGAGGAAATGGTCCCTGGAGGACGCATGGTGTTTTCATTCTTGGGGAGGAGAGATCTTGATCGCATCACTGATCAACAGGGTTCTTTTTAATGGGAGCTCTTAGCACAAGCTCTAATGAGCTTGGCATCAAAGGTACGTATGTCCATCTAGCTAGATTTTTTACATTTTTTATAACTCAAGTGTGATGGATCTTATTCATGTGTCAAAAAGGCATTGCCAAATATATCGACGGTGTTGCTTCACTTTGGCAAAACCACATTTCTTCCTCTGCGATTACTTTATCCACGTTTTAAAGGTGATCTGGCAAGTTTGGCAATTGCCAAATTTGACATCAATAATCATATTGTCAAAACTTGGTTAGCACAAGTGTGGAGATGTATTGCCTTTCTAGAAATCAAATTTTGGCTTTAGCATGACATAAGGCAGTAGCCAGTAGGGTAGACTTGCTCAAACTACTTGTCAAAATCAAAATCTGTAACCTGCGGCATTACTAGGTCGGCTCATATTTAGCTAACACTAATTGGTACAGGGTCTTGTTCAAGAGGAAACAATTGGTTCTTTCAATGTGCCATTCTATGCCGCATGCCCAGAAGAACTAAAATTCGTGGTGCAAAAAGAAGGGTCATTTCTAATTGACCATGTAGAGACATTTGAAATTTATTGCGATGAACAGATCAAGACCGAGTTTGAGAAACAATCATGCGGACAACAAGTTGCAAACTCTATAAGAGCAGTAGCTGAGTCGATGCTCTAGTGTCATTTTGGAGGAGAGATGAAGGATGAATTGTTTCGGAGATAAGGCGAAATGTTGGACGATTGCTTGTCTAAAAACAGAGGCAAGTATGTTTATTTGGTCGTCTCTTTAATTAGAAAAGGGTAATTGATTTGAATGGAATGAGAAGACGATGGTCCTCAAATTTGCTAAGCAATAATTCTATGTACAAAATGATATGGTGGTGTATTTCTTAATTCTTATGTTTGTAGTGGTGGTTATGTAGCTGTACAACAAGAATTTTGGTTTTCAATTTTTCTCTTCAAATAAATCACAGAACACATTATTTTGTGTCCGAAAAATATGTCCGTATAGCGCCGTACTAGGAAAGAAAATGAGAGAAAGTTCCATCAAATTGAACAGCATACAAAAGAGGCCCAAATTTGAATATGGTGAGGACCACGGTCAATGTATTGGTTCTTCCCTTAACAAACAGCATCAAATAATACTAGTACTAACTTTCATGGAGCCAATACGGAAGAAAAAAAAAACTCAAGTTATTGAGAAAGAACTATGGGGTATTATTAAGGTTTGCATTGTCCAATCACACATATGAGATATTGAGAAAGAACTATGGGGAATAATTAAGGTTAGGATTGTCCAATCTCGCACATATGAGCTATAGTACATGATTGGTGATATTTTACATTCACTATTAGCCGGCACCAACCGATAGCTATAGTTCATGCGGTTGTGAGTGGAAACTTGGGCTCCAGTGTGTTAGGTTCAAGTTGATGGAGCAACGTTGGCCTACCGTAGTAATCCAACTCTACTAACTTACCAATTAATATTCTATCGTTTCGCAATAGAGAACTATTAGCAGCACCAAACAAAAAGATTCTTGATTACGGAGGTGTGAGGTTGGATAATGCAAAGCTATGGACAATTTCGTTAGAACAAAATTAATAATAAAAAAAAAAAAAAGGAATATCTTTAAAAGGGCTCTGAAAGTGGAAACAATGGTTCGTGATTAATGACGCAATCAAAGCCTGTCGGCCAGATATAAAATCCCTTCTCCTCTTTCAAATTGTTAATCAGATATATCAATAGGTTTCCTTGTGATGGGGATCGGAGATGCTGTAGTGCCGTACTACTTAAGCCGTTGATCTCGATAATTAACAGTTTGGATTTTATCTGGGCAATGGACAATTCGGATTGTGCAAGTGTCGAGATGAAATCCGAGCCGGGAGCCGTTGATCGCGCAATCAACGACTCGAATGCCGCAATATTATGTAACCCTATAGTATGACACCGCACTACAGGATCTCCCGTGTGGGAGTTGGCTCACAAATCAAAAGACCAAACCTTATCTTCTAGAAGCTGAAATCAGCAACAGGTTTCATGAGCATTGAAGAGGAGCCTTGGTTTGGTTGGTGTGCCATTTCTGAATATGAGGTTCTTGGTTGAGTGCTCCTCCGGAGAATTTTTGTAATCTATTATTTGATTTCGATTCAATTAATATAGGAAATTTTCTCTCAATCGTGCGTTGTGTGTGTGGGTGTTTGGTTTGAAAGTCTTTGTTGCGCACAACAGGGTCTTCGGGCAATGGTGAAGCCAAGATTTTGATTTGTGGATGATGCTGCTTAATTGCAGTCAACATGAATTGTTAAATATTTTTCATTTTTTTGTAAAATTTGAAGAGAAAAATTAAGTGTAAAGTGAGTGCAATTCAGGTCTCTTTTTTCCCTAATCATTCATCTTTTAAAACGCTATTTTTTCATAATTTGTGAAAAAATTCAAGTTTTTTTGTTTGGATCAATTTAGTACTTGATCCAGAAGTATATAAAACAACACTATTGAGAAAATTGGGGTGGCCTGTACAGTTTTCGTCCCGTAGCTATACATACCTTGATTAATCATGAAATTATGAAGTTAACGAACATATAAACCTCCAATACCCCCACTATTTATCTATTGACTATGATAGTGCGAGTCTGATTGTGCAATTAAGCCCGGCCCATACATACAGTCATGTATCCACCAGACCAACTTTGATGCTTCAATTATTGAAGTTCAATATTTTATCTTTTTAGTAGTTGGTGTTCGGTTCTGTTACCTCGTACATCGAATAATTCCAAAATCGTGAAATTTACGACTTCTAGTGACCCAAGAATTTTTTTAATTAACAGTGATAATTGGAGCTCGAAGGCATAATCCAGCTCCTAACTGTCATGTCCCCACCCAACCCTATTTTGATGATACTTTCAATATGCTCATGATGAACTCCACGATCCAACAAGTGACGGATACATTATATATTTACATGAATCAAGCATAAGCTCCCACAGTTGCATTCAACCAGGAGTAATGAGTTGGCTTATGAGTTGTTACACAGTGCTCTTCCCAGCTTTGATATGGTTGATTTTTCGTGTATCGAAGAAGATCTTACGGTGGCCTAACAATAGTGATCATGAATCAACGGCTGGGATTCCTCCGGGCAACCGAGGGTTACCTCTGATAGGAGAAACTTTTCAGTTCATGGCTGCAGTCAATAGTAGCAATGGCTTCTATGACTTTGTAAAGGTTCGCAGGCTTAGGTAAGATTTATTTTGATTGAAGATTCACCTCATCATCTTCTTTTGAATTTTTGCTTCTTTTTTTTTGGTTGGAAATTAGTTCTTTTGATTCGCCTTGTAAAATGGGTTAAAGGTGATGTTCCAAATCTTGCAGAATTCATTTTCATGAACTTGGTAATTTCCCTTATTTTCTTTTTGTGTTGAACTAAGAAGGGTGCGCAAACGCGGTGGCAGCCAGAGCCGGCCTTGACTTTTTGGAGGTTTAAAGCGAAAATCAAAAGGAGGCCTTTTTCGAAATCTTAATGAGCAAAATGTAAATATGTAAATTACACTTCTAAAAACAAATACTAGTATTCATCAACGAAAAATAGACTTACAAAGAGAAAGAGACTTACAGAGAGAAAGAGCTTTTCATTAGTGAACTTGAGAGTACAAAGCTTTCAAGGTGATTTGGGCAAACGAGACTTCACACAGAGAGAAAGAGCTTTTTATTAGTGAGCTTGAGAGTATAAAGTTTTCAAGGTGGTTTGGGCAACTGAGGCTCTCACCTATTTATACACACCAAGGGAGAATTCTAAAACATTTTGCAGAAGCTTCTCAACTAATCTTTTCTAGAATTCTCAACCATTATCTAGACAAATCTAGAATTATGTGTAATATTCTGGGTAATTTTATACAAGTCTTCATACTTCCGTATGGTTCTAGGAAACTTAAATCCTAAAACAATAATCAAATATTCCAAGATTTCAAACTCATCACTTAAATATGCTTCATGTTCCTCTAGGCCACTCTCGTGTTCTTCATTATCTAAATATGTTTTTTTTTCTCTATTCTCCAAATTCTCTTGTTCTTCATTTCCCGAATAATTTATGTCTCTCTTTCACTAAGTCTTCAATCAAACTTGAACTCTCTTTTTATGATTTACTCAAAATCTTGTTGAGAGCACCTGTTTGAGATTGATTTTTTTTTTTGGTCATTCGTCATTCCTAATCTATTACATGGCGGGAGGAGAGGGGAATGAGACTCGATCCTGAGATGCAGTGTGGGGCATCCAAAAGCTCTACTGCATGAGCTAGCCACCACTTGCGCTTGAGATTGAATTAGGACGTCTACTTTTTTGCTTTTTTTTTTTCTTTTTTCTTTTTTCAAGTCCAAATAAATCCTTTCTAGTTATTGTAAATTTTAAATTGGGCCTCTTTTGAGATTAAAATTGGACCTTATATACGATGTACATCTTTTTCTTTTTTTTTTATTACAAAAGATATCTAGGGGTACCTACTACCTAGGGATACTAAAATATGAAGGCCCTTAAAAATTATTATATTTTGGGGCCTAAATCGGCCTTAACGCTTGGTTTAATTCAGAGCCGACTCTGGTGGCAGCCAAGTTGGTAGGCACTGTATACCCTTATGCTCAAAACATACGGTCAAATCTCATGAACGTCCGCTCCATTAACAACTAACACTTCTTGCATATTCAAATAAAGGTATCTTAAAGTAGTATTCTTAAATTCTAGTGCTACTTAAATTTTTAGCCTAGTTATTTTTTATTTATCTTTTCATCCTCTCATTCAAATAAATCCAAAACAATTTTTTATCTCGTAGTCTTCCGAATATTTGTCTCCTGGTCTTTTTCTTTCCTAATTTTGTGTTAAACAAAATTCATAATTATTATGTACATAGTTATATTTTTTTATCCGAAAAATGCACAGCATTTTTATAGGACAAACATCTAAATAATCTAGCAAAATATTTTGAGGTGTATTTTATATCTATCATTTTTATACTTCTAAATTTAAATTAACTACCGAGGTCTCTATATGCAATTGAAGATTTAAAAAGAACTGAGTCATCCTTTTTTTCTAAACCGAGTCAACCAACCAATGGATTTTTTGTTGGGCATCATGACCAATTGAATTAAGCCAATTTCATCTAACCAATAGGATTTAACTACTTCGTACAATCAATAGGATTTCGGAATATTGGTCTTTCCTCCAATCTAATTCTTCCATGTCATCCAACCAATCACAAAAAAAAATAAAAATAAAATAAGAACATTAGGAACATGACTTATTTTATTCATTAAATTATTTTTAATCCCAAGGGTTGACCAAGTGGTCTCAGCCTGTGACTTAGGGGTTTGTTACTAAGTAAGGTCTCAGGTTCGATTTCCTTTGCCCCCAACTTTTGGGGCCACCTTAGTCCCACACATAAGCGTGAGAAATACCAAAAAAAAAAAAGACTTATATATATTTTTATTTTGTAATCATTTTAGTAATTAAATGATGCTTGTATTTTGAAATTTCGGCAGGTACGGAAACTGCTTCAAAACCAACATATTTGGGGAGACCCATGTTTTTGTATCGAGCACTGAATCAGCCAAAGTCGTCCTAAACAACGATTTGGGGAGATTCACCAAGAGGTATATAAAGTCGATTGCAGAGGTTCTTGGAGACCAAAGCCTGCTCTGTGCTTCTCCTCAACAACACAAATTGATCCGAAACCGTCTTACCAATTTGTTCTCCACAACTTCCATTGCTGTTTTTGTCAAACAGTTTGATGAGCTTGTTGTAAGTGCATTGAGTAGGTGGGAGCACAAGGGTACTGTTATCATTCTCGACGAAGCACTAAAGGTTCAATTTTTCATCGCTTTTGTTTTATATCAATTAGATCAATCACGTAAAAATTCTTTCAAACTACATGGTCCTAAATTTTGAATGAAAATTAAACAAATTAGATCAATTACGTAAAAATATCAAATGGGCCGGATTTTTTTCACGACCACTTGAATAATTATTTTAAAATTATTTAGCGGATCGGATCGTTTGTGTGGGACCCAAAAATAGGTCCCACAAGATCGCATACTTGAGTTTGCCACAAAACGGCAAAGTTTTTGGGCTGCACCGCAGCTGCTGTGCGTTGGATGCACAATAGCATCCCCTTGTCCTATCGTTTGTGTGGGTCTGATAAATAGGTCAAATAGTATATTCTTACAAGTGGGTAAGGTTCGACTCCTCTCCAGGGTAGGTACCATGATTTACCTGGTGGATCGGAGCGGTAGTTGTTTCGGCTCATCCGAAGGCAGACTTTTAAGGCGGGTCCAATTAGTGGCCCTCCTATCTGGTGGTTCCTATGTCAGCCAAAAAAAAAAAATCAATAATATATTTAAGTTTGTCTTGTTTTATGAGGCAATCTAATCTCAAACAAATTTTAATCGGGTCGAAGATTGGTACCTGTCGAAGATTAGTTTTGAATTGTAAATATATATTTAAGATTGATTTCTTAATTTTTTTAGATTATAAAGCAATCTTAAACGAGCTTTTAACAAATCAATGAAAGACTTCAATTGGAGTAGTTTGGTTCGTTTATCAGTCCTACGCCTGAGCACGTGGCACGATATGATGCACTCCATGTTAATGGACAGCTTTTATTTTGTTGGGCCACCTCACTATAATGGGCCATTAGGAGCATTCTGCCTTAATTTTCTTGGGCATCTTGCTTGTTTGGGCCCATTATAATAAGCCCAACTTTATGAACTTTTTAACTGGGCCTTTTTAACATCTTGTGCAGATTACATTTAAGGCCATGTGCAAGATGTTGATGAGTTTAGAGAGAGAAGATGAACTGGATGTGATGCAGAAAGACATTGGTCTTGTTTGTGAAGCAATGCTTGGGTTTCCTTTGAGGTTACCCTGGACCAGATTCTACAAGGGCCTCCAGGTAACTCAAGCCCATCATGATTTCTAAATTGGACTAGGCCTGTATTGTATTTGGGCCCTAAACTACCTATACAAACGAAATCGAATTCATCAAATACCCATATAGAAAAAACCCGATTTATGACATTTTCATAAGCTCTTTTTTTTTTTTTTTCTTTAACATAAAAAAGCAAACTATATTATAATTTTTTTGGGAAAATGAGAAAAATAGTGGTATTTATTTGAAATGAGCTATGGAAAAACATGTGTTGGATTGGCAAAATGATATATCGGAAAGGATATTATGTTAAAAAAGATTATCGTTTTTGGTCTCACACCAATACAAAATCACATGTCCAACAAATCATTCTTTTTTTAATTTCTTCCCCCTTGCGAAAATAATGCATCACAATCAGCGATTGTTGTTTGGTGATTACTTATTTGGAGAAAGGACAGAGAACAAATAAATGAAATTAATTGCCATTGCCATTGATTATTCAATTAAGCAAGAAAATTATGACAGGCAAGAAAAAGATTCATGGAGGCAGTGGAGAAGATGATTAGAGACAGAAGAACAAGAGGCTTACAAGCTAATCCTGAAGATTTTCTCCAACACCTTCTAATGGAAGATGAAGGCCTGTCACTATCAGATGAACAGATTAAGGACAACATTTTAACCATGATTATTGCAGGTCCAAATCCCTCTATTACTATTATTTGAGCATATGGAGAGATTAAATAAATAAAGAGGGATTATTACCTCTAGGTCTAGAAAAGAGATGTCTAATTACCAATAAGGTAAGTCATTTTTTTTAGGATAAACCTACTGGTACCGAACAATTGGTACAGAAAACGCACAGAGGACTCTCGGAGACCCACTTTTGGGTCCCACACGAGTGATCCGAACCAAGGGTAATTATGGGATCCAAGGGTGAGAATTTTTCTTGGGCATTTTTATACGGGTTGGGGAGTTGATGAGAATTTTTCAGAGTTGGGCTTGACCTGATGGTAATTATGGGATCCAAGGGTGACCTAATGGTAAATGTCCCTAAATAAAGACATAACACTCAAGAAAAATGAGTGCTTGTATATATAATGCAGGTCAGGACACAACTGCTAGTGCTATTACATGGATGGTCAAGTATTTGGATGAAAACCAAGAAGTCCTTGACACACTTAAGGTAAGATGAATTAAAGAAGCTTGTTTTATGTATGCACTCGTATATTCTCGGGGGTCGCGACTTGACTTGGCGTGATAAATAGGAGTAATTGTCATTCGTGCTTAGTATTATGTGCGAGTTTGAGTCACGAAAACCAGTCTCTCTACAAATATTTGGATGTTACAATACCTACTAACGACCTTTCCTATACCAATTAAGAGCATCTCTATTCCTTACTCTTTTATTGATACAAACTCAAAACTTGAGTAAAAATCCTTAAAATGCTCCTTTAGTCCTTACCCATACCTATCGCAAATTGAATTTTTACTCAAATTTAAACTCAAAATGAGTTAGACTCAAACCCTTGCACAAATTTTTGAAGGCAAATTTCACACTCTTATATTTACAGCTTTACCGTTAATGAACATTTTACTCAATTTTGTGCTTAGTTTTGAGTTTGCTCATTGGAGTACCCAATACCAAATGAAGCTTTTACTCAGCTTTTTACCCAAATCTGAGTAAAAATTTGGGTAAGGGATGGAGATGCTCTAACGGCCCACAAATGCATGCATATTTTTTGTATGAAAAAAAATTATCTTGATGTTTGCAATATTCTTCCATCTAAGTCTCCTTTTTTCACCTTCTAAAAGACTAAAACATAAAGCTGAAAAAAGTGTTTTGTTTATTAAACAGGCTGAGCAACTTTCCCTGGCAGAAAGGTCTTCATCAAAATCATTCCTAAAGCTAGAAGATCTAAATGACATGCCATACGCTTCTAAGGTTTCTAAACACTGAGTTTGATATCACATGCTTGGTTGATAATAATAAATACAGGAAATAAATTCCTAATTATAAATTAAGTTTGCTTGTTAATTAACGGAGATGGGTTAAAACAGGTTGTTAAAGAATCATTAAGGATGGCATCTATAGTACCATGGTTTCCAAGATTAGCACTTGAGGACTGTGAGATTCATGGTTTGTTTTCCAATACCTATTTTTTATACGGTTCTTGTATTGTCAGTTTGCTGGACTGACAATAAGGTAAAACTCTTGCATAGAAAAGTTAACTCTTATACGTAAGAGTTCCCACTTTTGAAAACTCTTACATGGAAGAGTTAACTCTTACACGCAAGAGTTCCCACTTTTTAAACCTTAACGTCAGCCCAGTGGGTAATTTTAGAATTCTCCTTTTTTAGACACTCACACGATTACTATAAGTTTAAAAAATCAATATTTTCCCAGGAAATTTAATTTTCACTTTATTGTAGGATATAAGATCAAGAAAGGGTGGAACGTTAACATTGATGCCAGATCATTACACCTAGATCCTACGGTATACAATGATCCTGACAAGTTCATGCCTTCCAGGTTCAGTGTAAGTCTTGTGATTCCAAATTCTACATCAATGTTGGACTTCCTATAGGAAATGATCAAAGCATCCAAGAAATTTTGAATGTAACCTGAAAGGTTAAGTTATTAGGATGGGAAGCTTCCAATTTTATATTAAGTGATACCCAATGTGAAACTATGTAATCTAATGTTTACCCTCACTGCCTCACGTGCAGCCGCTTTTGAGCTCTGCGACATGAAACTTTTTTTTTTTGTGTTTATCACCCTGCTGTCACAGCTACCTTTTGGCTGCATTTGTCGTCGTAGAGTGTGAACTGATTTTATTTTTGAAATATGGATGAAATGGGCCTTGTTTTGATAGAAAGAAACTTTGAATCTAACTCAAGAGTTGAAGCTTTTACAGGTGAAGATTTGGGGAGCCTATCATCCCCTAGTCTGACTGTCTATTTCCACAATCGATGGTTCAGATTCACGGATGTATTTTTACCGGTAAAAATATACTCTTAACGTTAAGAGTAAACAATCATATCTGAACCGTAGATTGCGGAGATTAACGGTCAGATCGGGGGACTACAATCTTGTAGTGCCCCAATCCTAAAGATGAATAGATGGAGAGTTCCTAATATTAGATCAATGATCACCCGTCCTTTACGTGATAGTAGAACATTGGTACTATGTTATCTAATGATTGAAATGGCGTCGAGGTACATGTAAGCTGACCCGGACACCTGAGTTATCAAAAATAATAATTGATATGGTGTCTCTCTGTTTCGGTAACAGGATGAATCGAAAGCAAACTGCTTCTTAGCTTTTGGACAAGGAAGGAGGACTTGTTTGGGGATGAATTTGGCTAGAGCTATGATGTTAGTCTTTCTCCACCGTCTAGTCACTACTTACAGGTGAGCTCTACATCTCAAAATTAAAGCATATCATTATTATACCATAGCTAGTGGAAAAATTCAATTTTATATTTCGTGGAAAATAAGATGATGACTAATTCTATGGAAAAAAAAAAAAGAAAGAAAATTAACATTTCTAATATTTAACGGGAAAACGCAACTTTGATCAGGTGGAAGGTACTCGATTCAGATCCAAGCATCGAGAAATGGACGCTTTTCGCGAGATTGAAAAGCGGTTGTCCTCTCCACGTTACGCGAATCAGGGAGGACATTACTCCTCCATAAGAACAAATTATGCAGCTGCTCTTGGTAAGTTATGATAATGACTTGAGCTTTCAAAAAAGTGAAGATGGCCAGAAATTCAATGATTTTTTAGGCCAGTATATACCCGAATATATATGTCAAGAATTTATTAATGGTTTGTTAAACGTTGAATTAGGCAGCGGGTTTTACTTTGTGTGCATATATATGTTTGTATGATGAGGGAAAAGGTGAAATTAGGTAAATGTCATATATATTGAACCTCAATTTTAAGGAAAAGAATATGGTAATAGTACTAAAGTTGTTCTAATTATAACTCATGTTATTTTTAGAGACACATGTCAACAGTTTCCATAAGTAAGACCCTATTTTGCTTTGACATTACCACATCCTATTGATGTGAAGTCATAGGTTGTTTTTTTTTTGTATTTTAGATTAGAAGGTTAATAAGTTAGTAGATGCGCAGTCTCAAACTCGACATCTTGGTGAATTTGGAAGAAGCACTCAATCAACAGGGCCAGCATGCAAGTTCGTGTAGCCATAGAGTTCATTTATGCATTTACTTACTTTCGGTGTATATGGAAAATTTCATCTAGTAACTGGTCCATTTTCACTAAATATAAACACAAATGATAATTAACACATGAATAAAAATTGGGGGAAATGATTTTCGCCCCCTCCCCCCTAAATTGCTAACCACACCCCAGGGGAGTGCGAAAATCAACTCCACAATGATTTTTGCAAAACCCAAATTGTTAACCACACCTCAGGGGGTGCGAAAATCAATCTAGAGTGATTTTTGCACTTCCCAAACTGGGGTGCGAAAATCATTTTCCAAAAATCGGTGACATACAAGGGGATCGGGTACTCCCTCCGTCCCATATTGTTGGGCATCTTTACCCTTTTTAATGTCTCAAAAAATTGTTTATATCTGATAATCTATGATATTTTTTGTCATTCCAACAACTTTGTTTAATAAAACTAATTGAAATCTATCAAACAAGATTCATATTGAATATAAAAAACTTCATAAATTAAAAATTATAGACAATTCTTTAAAACGTCCAAAAAAGAAAAGAGTCCCAACAATATGGGACGGAGGGAGTAATAACTATTAAAAGTTGGCCATGTAGCCCCTGTATTTTTACGTCTAGTTTTGTCATACTCTGTTGGGTGCGCGCACGTTAGTACTTGAGAAAGAGAAAGCAAAGCACAAAGTATTTCCGATCTAGAAAGAGAAAGCAAAGCACAAAGTATTCAACAACCAGTTAGTGCCACCCTCGCCACACTTGCCAGAGGGCACTCCAACGAGCAAGTTAGTACTTGAGAAAGAGAAAGCAAAGCACAAAGTATTTCCGATCCAGAAATGTGTCTCTCTCTAGGGTTTATCTATTGGTATTTATAGGCATGGATGTACTTGCTCTCCAAGTCTCTCGTGCTCGGCACGAGCACATAACATCATCAATAACTGCTTCGGCCACGTGACGTTACCAATGACATTTTGCCACATAGGTTTTCCAGAAGGTTCTAGAAGCATCTACATGTATGCCACATAGCCTCTCCCATGTGCTCAAACAAATCTCTAACGGCCTTCCCGGGTTAGCTCATGGGTCGGGCTCATAGACCCGAACTGAAGCTGCCAAACCTGGAGATCCATTAATACATCCTGGATCCACACGGTGCAGTTAGGGATAATACCTTTGGCCTATGACCGTTCGGTCCAACGGATATCGATACTTGAGCAAGCTGGTCGCTTATTGGCCTTCTGCCCAAAGTATGCTTGGGCGGTTGGCCCATCTAAGACTTGCCAAGCCGATGGGCCATACGGAACGAGATGAGCCTTTACTCAGTCCGTGATCGTTTGGCCCAACGGCAATGGTAGCTGGTACCTTGATTCCCGTATTGTTCATTGATACTGTTACTTCCATTTTGTGTTCACCCCACAATATGAGAAACTCTTCTCAAACGTGAAGCAATATTCTCGCGAAAGTTACAGTATTGCACTATTGCTACCTTTCAGCACTATGATTTTGCTAAGTACTGTGCAATAAGCCCCTGCAATACACAAATCATGTCAGAAAAGTTTGAATGTCATTAACTACTAATATGCATTTCATAACTTTTATAAAAAAAAAATCATACAGTAACTTTTATTAACAAGAGGTAATCAATTCGTAATTTTTTTAGGGATGTGTATTGTATCATTTCCCCTTACAAAAATATAAACATCCCACAAATATCAGTAAGTTTGAACATCAATAAGTAATAATATACTTATGTGCTTTTAACAAACATCGAGACATTTTTTGTACAGTAACTAACTGCCTTGAAGTGGCGGTAACCATTTTTCTACAAACACATCAGTTAAAGAAAAAAAATTCTGACTCCGTCCTGTTTAAAGACTATATACCAAAAATTCCGTCGGTGTGAATTAAAATGGAAGCCAGTGTCCGAGCGATTCAGGAGAGCTTTCGGGTATGGGTATCGAGATTAAATATGATCCGTTTGATGGACTGGTCAACACACCTCAAACTGTCTTTGACAGCCTTCACAAAATCAGGTGCCTAACAAATGGGTCATTCATAAAGAAGAATTGGAATGAGTTGTACCATAACAAGAATTCGGTCACAGCTTGGCTTCTAATCCAACCAAATAATTAAACAGACATTATGCAATGGGCAATAATCTTTTTTATTTTGTTGTTACTTGTTAGGTCAATGGGGGATAGTGGCAAACTAAATATGTAAACATATGTGTTTGTGTCCGTACGTATACCATCTCCATCCCAAATTGGTTGACTTATTTTTTTTTGGTAACCGTGCGTTTTGTATATACTAGAACTAATTTTTCTTCAAAAATTATCACACTAATTTAAAGATCTCATTAAGAAGAAAAAATGTGTGAAATTTAGCTCAAAAAAATAATCTCGTAAGTACATTATTTTTCATGCAAAATGCACAATCATCCAAAAAGATTGACAAAATCGGGTTGGATGGATTATATATCACCAAGCATATGCCTTATAACTATGCATGAGAACAATTAGGATTAGTAACAAATATTGCATGGATTGTGAGTTGTATTTTTATCCGAACTCGTCTATGTAACTTTTTTTCTACACTCGTCTCACCTCGATTTACCCTTTCTGATACCAAACATCGACACACTCGATTCTTCCAGACTTCTCAAGATGCACGATTTAGTGATCATTTCTTGTCTGCGGAGATGTTTAAACTTCGACCTGATTAAATTCTCCGGGTGGATATGATCTTCTTATCTCATTGATTTCTCAATTGTTCATACCCAGAAAATCAACTGGTAATGTCAGATAATTACCTGAGCTAAATACTAAAAGTTAATACAAAGGGGATGTGAGGAATGGAAGTTGCAATTATGCAGCATAGGGGAAAGAACAAGTACACCAAAGTTGATCGTAGGGATGCCACTTTTGTCTTCAAATAGGGAAGTCAATACTAGAACAAGCAGAGGACATTTCAATTATGAGCCCTAGTAGGGGACAGTTGGCCTGTCCAAAATTTCAAGTTTAGGACCCCATGTCCCATTATTTTATTTCCTTTGTAGGGAAACCTCATTTTGTACTATATAACCAACCAATCCCACAACCCAAAACCCACTCCCCTCTTCCAATTTTTTGTGGGCCATGTGTCCTCTTAACTGAACCCAAACACCAGAAAGGATGAGAAATACAAACATTTGATGATATCTAATTTATGGTAAGGCCCTAATAAGGCTACTTGTTTAACTGGGTCTCCTCATATTAGGACCCTATTAAATCTAGTAAGGTTCACATGCAGCCTCTTGTCCTTATTCTGCTTCCTTCTGTAATGCAGTACATGGATCCTTGTTTGGCATGAGAGTACTTTTTACAACTCCTTTTGGAATATATCTGGCCCCATTTTGGACAAGACAATCCAAATTGTTTTCATATCACTACTTTATTGCTAAGTGCATATGCCTAATATAGGGTAACTATCATATTTTGGAGTTTTTCTTTGACTAAGATGGCATGATGAGGGGATTCAAGTGTTCAAGCAATTCCTTAAGAACAACAGGACTCCTATATTATGCATATACTAGCGTTTTGCCCATGCCTGAAGGCAATTCAACGAAACCCGATAAGATCCTTAACCAATCATGCAATTGTACATATACTGATTCCGTCATCGTGAAATCCAACTAATGCAATTTCGCCCCTGTCAATCTTACATAGAATTGTGCAAGTTCAATAACTGAATTCGAAAAAGAAAAAAAGAAAAAGAAAAAGAAGTAGAAGTAGCTAAGCTATTAACATCCAATTGATGAGTTCATGTTTTGAGCACTACAAGAGGCTAAAAACATTGAACATAAATTACCTTTACCATCTAACAATCAACTAAACCAAGAAATGAAAGCATTTGATCATCAACCACCCTCCCAAGCAGAACAAAAGGCCATTACTTTTTAAACATATTTCTTTCATTTCTTGTTTCCAATTTCCATTGATCACAATTCAAAAAGCATAAGCATTGCTTAGGAATGTGAAAATTGCCAAGCCACCAATTGAACAAAATTAAGGAGTTGATTATAATTTCTTGCAAGATTTCTCTACATGTGTCGCACAGATATGTTCTGACTCGATACTTGGGTTCCAATCTCTGTAACCAACAAACACACAACATGATGGTTCAGACGAATGCACTGAGACTGGAATAGACTTCATACCACAACTGTGGTGAAGAGTGCAAATGGTTTAGCTCATTGTTGTGAGTTCAATTCCCGCTAACCTAGCTTCTAAGATGTAGGGTGTGATTTTCTTACCTTTCCATCAAATGGTAAGATGTCAAGATTTTACGGAACACTATGACAGTCAAGTCACAAGGAAATGAACTTGGTAAAAGGAAAAAAATAAGTATTCAACAAAGAAAAATCGACGTTCTATCCATTCATCACCGGCATATTGCTAATGTCCTTTTCAACTTTTTATTTGAGTAAAAAAAAAAAATGTTAAACTGAGTATCTTGAATTTCAAGGCAAATGAGTCTGAGTGCAACAAATATTTTTGGGAAAAAAAATAAATAAAAGAAGGAAAAAGGTCGGTCACTCCCAATTTTCTAATTGAAGTGCTCTTTCGAAGTTCCACATATTAATGCGTTTAAAATTGATAAAAAAGCAGAAAGGTTCGGCAGTTGGGTGTCAAAGTAAACAAATGTGGGGTCAAAATTCCATGTGATTTTAAATAAATATCTGGATTAAATTTCTTCACTTTATGACCCAATTTTATAGCTTGTGATGTTGACTAATTGCTGTTTAGTACCCTTAGATTAATTAATTACTTAATTAATTAATCAATTGTCCACTTTAGTTGTCACAAACTGACTGTAATCAACTGAACTTTCTCAAATCCACTATACATACCCTTTTGTCACTTGGATTATACTGGACTGGTTTCTTAAGAATCCTAGGTCCAAAAAAATACCTTAATAAGTAGTATTTATTAACCATATCCCTCTGTTGGTTTTATTTTCTCTGTTTGTTTAGTAACTATAGTACTCGGGAGGCTGTAGGTGAGCGAAAGCTGACCAGGAAGGCTAGAGTATCTTGCATTACTCATAAAAGAAGACTATAGTATTAAGAATTGAGAGTCGGAGTCCTTGTAGTTCTCATAATCCGAAAAGATTTAAAAAATATTAGAGAGATGGTGAACAGTCGAAACAGATTTTCGAGAAAGAGATTCGAAAAAAATATATTGTGCATTCATAAACTTCACGAACACATTTCATAGAGGTATTATACGCATATAAGTTACGGTGTTTAACAATCAACTGTAAACCTATGTTGATAATGTATGCTAAAGCTTTAACCTATGTTTCATCACTAAAAGCATAAAATCTTGAACTAGGGATGCCGTTCGGGCCAGGCAGCCACGTATCTGGGGACCCTACAATGTCCCGAGCTGTTGATTGTTAAACAGACGACTGTGATTGGGGAACTACAACCCTGTTCCCCGGACCCGACGGCCACAATTGTTCTTCTTGTGAGATTTCTAATCTCGATATGCGTAAATTGTCTCGGACACTCTTCACCGACGTGCCAAAAGAAATTTTTATAGCATCAGCCGCTAAGTGGATGAATCAAGTTTGATGGCCAAGAGGATTTTGAAACAAAATAATTGAGTTTTATAAGGTCCAAACTTCAAAGTAGTTGGTGCTAGTGCCCAGACAAAGAAGCCCAAGAAAAAACCAAAAACTTAAGGAAATACTAATAACTACACGAGAAGAGAGAGAGAGAGAGAGAGAGAGAGAGAGAGAGAGAGAGAGAGAGAGAGAGAGAGAGAGAGAGATTGATTCTTTTGTTGCATAACTTCCACAAAGAAAAGTGGATAAGAGTAAGCCGCTAGATTTGTAGCTAATAGGCCCCATAAGAGCAAAACAAATATGGGAGCCCCACTCCTCCCCCACAAGAAAAGGAATTATGGGTTTGAAACCACTACTAATTTAACCTCCATTTGTTTCTTTTGACTCTCTCAAAATGGTCACCCTCATAAGAGAGAGTGAGAGAGAAATTAAGCTTAAAAAAGATTTAAGAAAATAGATAATCCCTTTAAATAACGAGTCCAAATTGTCTATACCCAAAAATGCATGTATCGGTCTTACAAAGCATTTTTCAGTTTTCAAAATTATGTAAGAATTTTCGCGTACGTCTCATAAGATTCTCACTTGATTTAATAGCTGGAAAATATACAGAAACACCGGTACAGATATTTCTGGGTACGAAGGATTTGGGAGGAGAATTAACAATATTGACAAGAGGATGACAAAGAGAAACTGACAAAACTTGATAAGAGGATGGCATGTTCTTAAAGCCCTTTGTAAGAATAGGAAAAGACAATGTGTGATTAGTCTATGGCTTTTATTTGTCTCAAGTTGATGGAAAGTAACTTTTACCCATCAGAAGATTTCAGTACTTTTACATGGAAGAGATTATGATCTAATTATATGGGGATTACTTCCATTATGCATTTCTAAAGCCATTAACTCCGGCATGTGGGTGGGTTGTAATGATTTTATCATCAAGATAACTATGGCATTCGTGAAACAAACACATATGCACTTCTTTTTCCCTTTTGGCCCTCACCATTAACTTTAACGAGTAGTCAAAATATGTTGATGTCATTAATTGTACCATGTGTAACTTTTGAACCTGGGATTGCTGCTGTGCAGTCCCGTGCACATCTGGGCCGTCCGTTGTTCGGATGGACAATTCAGATTTCAGCTCGACACCTTTGCATTCAAACTGTTCCTTGGCATGCATGCAAGATGAAATCTATATGTGCATAGCACGGTACTGTGTACACGCTACACAACAACATCCCCTCTTCCACTTTTTAGATTGCACATATTTGACTCTTTGTTTGGTGAATACAACACCTAATCCGAAGGGGTAAACATATAGTAAATGTTAAGCTTGAGCTTTGAATATCCATCAATCACCGAACTCTTTTTCTTCCTAGGACATCAGTTATAAATATCACATCTACTCATCAATGGTAGTAATCAATCAAATGTAATAAGTAGTAACCTAAACCCATTAACCCAACCAGGGAGTTTATTGTTTTTGTCACAGACAGAAAGCCTATGACCTAACTTGCATCCCTAATTTTAGGATCCAAAAACAAAAAGTTTGCATCCTTATTTAGATAACATAAATAGAAGGAAAATGCTACAATACACATCCCTTATATGGGTGTGTATGATACACATCCCTGTAAAAGTTACGAATTTTTTGTAAAAGTTATGATTTTTTTTTATAAAAGTTACGAGACACACCAAAATGTTACAAATCATAGAAAATGTTACGAATCATATTGTTGAAAAGTTACAAAAAAACTAAAAATTGTTTCGATTGCTGATGAGGTGGCACAATCTGGACCATACAATAGGTGCATATGGTACACCAAAATAAGTGGTGTGTATTGTAGTCATTTCCTAAATTAGAATACTACAATAGAGTTCAAATCTCTCTACCAAATTCGTGTACTGAAGTCAAGGTGCATTTTTAGCTATTGGATCATTGTAATCCAATAATTGAAAATGAACCAAAACAACGGTAATTTCGGAAAAGAGAATTTATGGATAATACAGAGAGATATGACATAATTGTCAAAATAGAAGACTTCATATGATATATTGCAAGCAGGATGGAGGCGGGGGTGCCAGTCGCCCTTGCAAGAAAAAAACTAGTATTATGTAGAAAAAGTATTTCAAAATTTTTCTTATAAATTATATGGGCTCGCCCCTGCATAGTGAAATTTCTGGCTTCGTCTATGATTGTAGGACAACATAATTTCTTTTATAACACACCAAAAAATAAGAATATTGAACCCACCACAGAACTCGAAACAGATATGTGGGCTATCTCTCCCTCTAAAACAGGTGCAGTCCAAAAGCACATTGGAATCAAAGTAGGTTCTTCCAAACACCTCCCACATTAGACCATTTGTCTTTTTGTTACTTGGCTGCCAAGAAAAAAGTATGAAATAACAAGACATTAAAAATGATGCAAAAGGAGCTTGGGAATTTTGAAATCCAAGCACTATGAAAGCCACTCTCCCAAATCCTTCAAAGGATTTTCCTTAATCTCCCATGATTTAAGCAATCAATTTCAGTTGAACTTGGCATAAAATCCTTGTTTCCTCCTTTTGTGTCTTCTACTTGACCAACTTGAACCATTCAAATTCAAAAACAAACATCAGAATTTGAGACAATCAAATTTCAAACCATCTAAACGGAAAACCAAAACACAAACAGAAAAGAATTGGTTCCTCTCCGGCCCAAGTAAGACGTCCAAATCAGACCGTTCATTGCTCAATCAATGGTTCGGAAACTCTTACGGGGAAAAGTCTCTGAGCAAATCCAAACCATTGATTATCTACATGTATATTCCAGATTTGGACCGTTTCCTCTGATTCAGAACTTGTACCGGAGATGATCCAATCACAAACAAAATAGTTTGTTAAACGTACAAATCAAATATCCTTGAATATATTTCTAGCACAAGTAAATTCCCAACAAAATGACTACTAGGAAAACAGCCTTGTAAAACCGTAGATATTACCTCTTCTATGGTTACCTAGTATAGCAATTAATCACATCATATAACATGTATACTAGTTTCTTGTTACCAAATCGGTACGGTCGAAAACAAAAAAATCTACAAACACAATTTCCGGACACATATCTGAGATAAAGCTATGTCTCGAAATCAAACGAGCCCAAACACAACTTAATCCAGATTTGTGTTTCGAAATTGTGTTATTACTATTGCTAAAAACTATTAACACTGTCCGAATTTTACTGCTCGTTTTCATTCAATCTCTGTGCCCGAAGAAACCTGCGATGTTTCGCAATGACATCCTCTATCGTGCGCTGGAACTCCTCGTTGCTCAACCCGTCCACCGTGTCAAATGACGTAATTGCCTTCTCCTCGCGAGACAGAACCACCGTCTCCGACCGCCGTAGAATCCTCCCCGGCGCCGATCGAAATTCCCGCTTCATCGTGTTGTCGGATTTCGTCCTCTCGAAACTACGCCGCATCACCTTCTCCCCCTCCTCTATCGCCGTACTAACGGCGTCGCATTGAACTTCCCTAACCGCATTTTCCGTCAGCACAATCTGTTTGTCGATATAGCCCGTGTCCGTTTCCACTTTTTCTGCCACCGTTGCCAAATTAGGCGGCAGCGTTTGAAATAATTCGCCGGAGAGGGGCTCACTGTCGGGTACGTATTGGTCGAAAACATCAGCGGCGGCGGTGGTGTTTGCGGCTGGTTTTTGGCGGGAAAGTAGAACGATGATTACGATGATAGCGTTACCGACGACGAAATTGATGTGAGGATTGATGAGGTATTCGTAGATTCGAATGAGAGATTGAGCGCCGAGATTTAGGAAGAAGGGGAGACGAGTCGACGACCACGAGAAGAACGCGAGAGCGACGATGATCTCTAGTACTCGCCACATTTTGCCGACGTTTCGAAGTTGACGGTACCGCATCATCGCCTTGGCTTTCTCCGTTTGTACAGTGTGATAATCCATTTTCTTTCCTCTCTTTTTTTTTTTTTTCTCTCGAGAAAGTGGAGGAAAAATTTTCTGATAAAACAGAGGAATGGAAAACCGTATAAGTAGATCTCAAACTGTCAAAGTGGTCTTCTACATTGAAGAATCATTAAAATCCAAACAGAAAAGGAGCCCAGAAAAGGAATCGATTATGGGGCTAGGATCTAGGTTTTTTATTTTGGGAATGGAAACGGAGAAAATCACGTAAGGATCCAAGATTTTCCGAGAAAAAACAGTGGTACGAAATGGAAATGGGGCAAGTATCAGAGGTGGAAAGGAAAGGAAAAGGACAGTGTGGTAGAGAATGGAAGGAGATGGTGATATATAGAGCGACCGACTCTCTCTCTCTCTCTCTCTCTCTCTCTCTAGGCTGTGAGATTTTCTGTGCGTTTCCTTTTGTTCCTGGAGAGAAGAAAACAAAAAATGAAAGTTTCAGCGAGCGGAGTGAGTGTACGAATTTATAGGCTTTTTCAGTCTACAATGATGGTCTGATCAAAAAAAAAAAAGTCTACAATGATGGTAAAAGTTTTACTATGAATATGTCGAAGATGATTTGTACAGTACAGTAAATTTTTGGGAGAACGGGCTCTATTTTAGGAGAAAATTTTGTGTGACAGGTAATGTGGTATCGCTTCGGCATATCCAGCCCGACCAAAAATGTATCGGACGGTTCAGATTGAAACATGTTTTTTTTAATTTTTTAATTTTTAAAAATTCGGACGACACTTTCAATCTAGACCGTCGGGGCGGGTGTTGTGCATCAGGTGTTGTGCGTCGTATTGTGCGGTAAAACGACGTAGTTTTTGGCACACCTCTGAAGCTTCCAAAGACCTTGTTTGGAAGAAGGAAAAAGCCACTACCTAAACCCTAAACCCAAAACACCTAAACCAAAAGTGCCTAAATTCAAGTGCATAAAACCACTATATCCTACCCCAAAGATCCTAAATTTCCTAAAATTGAACCTCAAAATTAACTCTCTAAACAGGGCCTATTGAATTGTACCAAGAAAATGAACAAAACTACGTCATTTTGCCGCACAACACCTCTCCCGGATTCGCTCAAATGTGCCGAGAGGGTACCCTTCCTGTACCCAAAATTTTCTCCTATTTTAGGAAGAAAACTTGGGTGCCGGTTGACGAAAAGTATTTTGGACAATTTGGATTTGAGTGAGAAAGGAGAGGGAGAGAAATTTGAATCGTCTAAAAGCACCTTTTTGGACGACTGAGATTGGTGCTCCGGCACCTTACCATATTTGCATCCAAAATTTTCTCACATGTTAAGTGTTCAAAACATAAAATATTCGGACAAATTTTTTAGTATACGACAGTAGATGGCACTCAAAGAAATGAATGGAAGATATGTCTTTTGCAATTTCAATTCAATTTAAAATTTTATTAGAATATGTATTTTTGGTGTTTGATCGATTTAATTTTTAACACAATTAATAAACGAGTCTTGCTAACCACTGTCCACCATACGGTGGATAATACGAAAATAATGATAAAAAAAAAACTAGATTTTTCGATAAATATTTTAGAGATGTCTATATACTTTCTTGAATTTGTTTACATATTATTTATTATCCGAAGGGTTGTGGTCAACAGTTTCCTTATTCTATAATGTGAATTGGTTCAAACCAAATCTTAAGAATTGATAATTAAGTAGAATTCAGATTCTTAAATTCTAAATGAAAAATTGAAGAGTTAAATTAATATCCAATTGATTTTTATACAACATGTTCGAAAGTTACTTAGAACAAAATAAATGTTTAATTTGAATTATTTGTGCGGGTCTAAATTTAACTCTACACACAATATCAATATATATTCGTTATCCGATTAACTTGATTTTTTGCGCGAGAGGGATTAAAAGTGAACCAGAAGCTGTACGTACATGGAAGTGAACCGCGAACCGAGCCCCCACGACTGGGACTTGTGGGTCGGTTTGTTGGTACTGTTACAAGAATGCGACGACTTGGGTGTGGGGTTTTGTTCTTTTCGTGGCAGGGGAATTGGTCTACGGTAAGGCCCACAAAATGGATTCTGATCCCGCCTCATCGTTATCCACCGCTCGTTTTAAGAGTTGTGCGGTACCGGCTACATAGTAGCAACCTCGCTTTCGATGTTTTATATGTCCTCACGTCACATAGATATGAAAATGTCATTATCAAATGCTACATTATCAACCAAATAATCATCTCTTCTCTTTCTCTCTCTCTCTCTAAAAAAAAACTCAAACCCTAGCCGCCCCTCCTTCCCCTCCCCCTCCATGGGTTGCACACCCTTTGGGCGGCGGGAGGGGAGGGACTAATCCCCTTTCTAGATCTGGTTTCCCCTTCCCCTTCTGCACCATATCCGCCTTCCGTTCGCTAATCGTTGGAACTTGGCGTTCCGCAACCCTGTTGGGCATTACGATTCGTCTGCTCCTCCTTTGCAACCTTACGGGTTCCGGCGGCTTCTTAGGCCTCCGGTAGAGGCGCGTGACCGGTTGGAGGTTTGGCTAGAGATGGGCTGCTCAGCGACGAAGGGGAGTGTATCTTTTTTCTCGTTTCTTTTGTGTTTTGTCCGGCTTTAGGCCGGTTATGTCCGGCTTTAGGCCGGATTTTGTCCGGTGTGTTCCGTTGGTTTGGTCATATGCTTTCTCGTTGTATTTCTGTGACCTATTGTCGTTGGAGTGTCCGATCTGTGGACTCCCAATCTTTCCCCATGGGAATCTTTGATGAATACTATCTCTCAACTTTTGACAAAAAAAAAAAAAAAAAAACGTCCCATAGATAAACAAGTGACTGTCATCTTGTCTAAATAAGTACTCCTTAAGTTATTTGTGTCTCTTAATATTAAGTTTTTTGTGTTTCGATGACGTACTTAACGATATCTTATCAACTTGATTTTAGGTACACTTATAGTACTCGACTAACTTTACACTGTAGATGTCTTTGATTGTCGGAATGATGCCTGAGTGGCGCCGACAATTGCAGCACAACACGTTGCACAACAACAACCCGCAGGGAGATTTTTGCATTTAAAATTTCGTACATACTATCCAGAAAAAAATAAATAACAGACACATATAAAGAACGAGACCACTGAAACAAACAACAATGTCGTTTTAGAATTCCATTTAGATTAATCTTTATGGCTTATGGCTTTCTAAAATCATACTCCGGAATTGGTCAGCCCTTTCTAAAATCAACAAACTTTGGAATTGGACAGCCCGTCCGTTAGTCGAGGACACATGATTGATAGGGACACCCATCTTAACAGTAGCAACAAATTACCATAATTAATGAGTGTTCCACTCCAACCACACTTTGATAACAACCGTTCTATATGCACAGATGACGTGCACCGATGGTGCACCGATCGGCTCCGGGGACTTCCTTGTGGGTCTCACACTGTCGATACGAGCTGTCCATTCATCCGAGAATCCAATTCCAAGGGGCCCATGTGAAAATCATCTCAATCGGACGTTTCTAAGTGCTCAATTCAAAATCACCCCATTTTGTTCAAAATTTATGTAGGACCCAGAAGGGGGTCCCCATCGCCGGTTGGTACATGATCTGTACCAGGGGGTCGGTACCCCTAGATTTTTCCGTTTTGATAATCGTAGCCGTCTTTTCATAACTCAGTATTTGGTTCAACAGTCTCACTAATTCAAGAAGCAATCTGGATAATATTAGCAAGGGTCACAAATTAAAATCAGGATAAAATTACCTAGTTTGGATTAGGAGTGCAAATGAACCGAGATGACCCTAGCTTTTGGTTTTCAAGCTTGGTTTGTTTAAAATTTTGTAAACTTGAGTTCGAATGGCGCCCAAATTTTGAGCTTGAGCTCGATTAATCATTGAGAATTTGAGCTCGGTTTGAATATGTACTCAAAATAGCCTCTAGAAATATGTTGAGCACACACTTGCGAGCCAAGCTTATATAGCTCGTTTATTCAAAGTTAGAATTCTATTCAAGCTCAGTTCATTCACTAATCGAATCAAGCTAAGCAGGGGCTCGAGTTCCTGACAAATAACTCGATTCTTTTGCACTCCTAATTCAAACTGGCCTAACACAAGAACGGTTACCACGTGGGTCCGAGCCAAACCCAAACCAAATACTACTTCCTGAGGCCCAAAGACTTTGTATGCTCTCTCTGCACCAATTGAGCAGGGTCAACCTACAGTCAAACTCTCCAAAGTTCGATAAAATCAACCAAAGCGGAAGAAAAAGAAGGAAAAAAATCACATGAAGAAATAGAAACAAACCTGAATTTTAAATACTTACCGAAAAGCTTAGCAAAAAATAAAAAAAAACTTACCCAAAAAATAAAAAAAAGGAATGGTAGTTAAATGAGAACACGAAAATGTAATTTGGGTTGGTTGTGTTTCGTGGTTCTTTACTTCTTTATAGCAAAATAATCGAGTGCGAGCGTGCCAGAGAGAGTTTCAATCTCCTCCCTCAGATTGAGTTTGGAAAAACCAAATATAATCAGGCGATTGTGTTGTGTTGGTTCAATTACCTCAATTAAGAGGATTTTTCTTAACAAGTGAAGAAATGCAAACCAATATACTTAGGAAATTAAAGAACAACAAAGAAACAAGATACTTCGATTGATAAATCAAGGGTAAACTTACTTCGAAATTGCCTTCAACCTCAAATACAAGAACAAGAACTTCGAACAGGTGATTGTTACAAGAACAATCGAGATTAATCCTAACTACTTCCTAATCTACTTCCTAATCTACTTCAAACTGAGTTCGAAATCCTAAACTACTTTGCCAATGAACAAACCAAGCATCAGTTTTTTGATAGTTGTTTGTTGAAGATTTGTCCGGGGGTTTTCACTCTTCAACTTCTTCTATTTATAGACGCTGCTTGCAGTTTGAACTTCCCGCTCAAACGAATTTGAACTTGGCTTGCTTCGAACTTTAACTTCTACTCTTCGAGTTGGCAGTTTCTTCCCTCTTCCACGTCTGAATTTGAATTCTTCTAATTCTTCTTTCATAAGCTTTTATTTTGAATCTGCACAGTTACTTAACACTAACTCAAATGATTACGAGTTAAGGAAATAACTGTCTCTCAAGAAATATTCCACGTGTTCTAACTGCTATCTATTCCGTTTCACAAGTTTACACGTGGAGTTTACGTGTTCAGCAGTTAACACCATGGCTTCGAAGCCAGTTTTTATTTTATCCCGGACTTGTAACTGCCAATAACCGCTTTTTGATTTTAAGAGATAATACGACATCGTATTATTCTAATGTATTCTTTTAATCCAGTGTATCTCCATTGACAGATAATTGCCAACGTTTGGCATTTTTAATTACGTGTCAATCAATTATTGGATTTGTTAATTTTATATGTAAACAGGTTGGAGGGAGAGTGAGTAACCCCAAAATTTATCACATGGCATGAATGTGAAAGCTAAAATTCGGAGGGCAGTCCACTCCAGTTTTTTTTTTTTTCCCATCCAGTCCGGTCTAGATTTGGTTCTTTGTGACCCATACTTGGCCCGCAATAATGATCAAAATTGTTCATTTTCTAGAGTTCGTTGAGTATGTCATCCACGTAAAAAATCAGCATGATCAAACATCGTCAGATACATGAACGAAACAGATTTGTACAAGAAAAAATTGGGCAAGTATAAGTTTCAAAATTTTTTTGTCATCTAATTTTCTATGTACAGATGTGGTTTGTTTATGTATCTATCAATGTTCGATCAACCTAATTTTTTACGTGATCAGCATATTCGACAAGCTCTACAAAATGAACGATTCTGATTATTATTGCGGGTCCAAGATAGGCCCACAAAAGCCCAAAACTGAACCAGACTGGATAGTAAAAAATTGGACCAGACATTCTCCACAAATTCAACGCATTGATCAAACACTTATCCCGAGATTGTGTTTCATTCCCCCTCTCCCATGTAATAGATTAGGAATGACGCCAAAAAAAAATAAAAATCAAACACTTATCGAAAATTCGACAAATTTTTGCACTTGTTCAAGATTTATTATGAACCAATTATAAGTTTAGACTCAAGGTTGACCCCACATTTGAGATTGGTACACATATCGATATCCGTTTGTTTAATTTTTGCACGTCACATTGAAAAATTACTATATAACAAAACAAACGTTTCGGATCATCCAAATTTTTGCACGTAGACCGGTTCCCCTCCATCGGTACGTAGGAGAAGTGTATGTAAGTAATAAGTACGCTAAGATCCTAAAATTCGGTTGTTGGTACTAGCTACTTGTTACAAGTCTGCGACGACTTGGGTGTGGGGTAGTAGATAGCAGTTGATGCTACTCTAACACATTGTCCTTTTTCATGAAGTTTGGTTTTTCATGGCAGGGTATTTTGTAGCCCACGGATTGGGCTCTGGACCTGACTCATCATTTTGAGCGCGTTACCTTGTGGGACGGTCCGTCTTCCACTTGTCACTAGCTTTTAAGACTTGGAATTGATCGGCGAACACGTCGTTTCTCTTTCTTTGATTTTGTGTTAAGTTTTTTCTATTTTTTTTGTTG
Organism: Vaccinium vitis-idaea; assembly: GCA_963854785.1. Taxonomy (NCBI): domain Eukaryota; kingdom Viridiplantae; phylum Streptophyta; class Magnoliopsida; order Ericales; family Ericaceae; genus Vaccinium; species Vaccinium vitis-idaea. The sequence goes on along the minus strand of OY978226.1, from coordinate 33,535,634 downwards.
ATCTAACACCTTAATTGAAACAAAAACTAGATGATCAAATATCTTCTATATTAAAATATATATGTGTGTGTGTGTGAAAAGAATCTAGTTATAGCAAGCATATAAAATTTGGAGATAAATACTTTATTTCAATATAACAATCCGCAATTGAAGAGTGAAACAGGGCACACAGGCTATAAGTACGAAATGTGATGGTCATCTTGTCTAAAAAACAAAAAGACGCCACTAAAAGATAAGCCCGATTAATGGTTCAGATTTACTCAAAAACTGTTACCGATTAGAGTTTCTGAGCTCCGTATCATTAATTATATCAATCTTTGACCCAGATTTGAATTGTCCCATCCAGATTTGAAAATATACAGCGTGAATAGCCTCATAAAAGTGGTACAATGCGATTTATTTATTACGTTGACACCTCGATGAACTCGAAGGGCCTGTTGTGCTGGGGCGCTCGACAAGCCTCGGCAAACACTATCCGAGCACTCCCGCACAACAGGCCCCCAAAATTCCACCATGATACATAGAGTAAAACACACTAATATCACCACACGAGAAAATGCGAGCGGAAACCAACGAGTTGTCAAATGCACCATGCATGTAACTTTTTAGTTTCCGCACACATTTGACTCTTTGCTTGGTGAATACAACACCTAACCCAAAGGGGTAAAAAAATAAAGGTTAAGCTTGAGCTTTGAATATCCATCAATCACCAAACTCTTTTTCTTCGTAGGACTTCAGTTTTAAAAATCACATCAAATCATCAATAGTTGCAGCCCTAATTTAGGATCCATAAACGAAAAGTTCACAATGGAGTTCGAACCTCTGTACCAAATTCGTGTACGGAAGTTAAGTGCATTTTTAGCTATTGGATCATTTGGACAGTTAGTGTTCTTGTCCAATAGTTGAAAATGAACCAAAACAACGTAATTTCGGAACCAAAACAATAATGGTAATTTCGGAAAAAAAAGGCTTTACGGGTAATACAAAGAGATATGGCATAACTGTCAAAACAGAAGACTTCATAGGATACATTGCAGGACAACATAGTGCTTCCGAACATCTCCCAAATTTAGGCCATTTGTCTTTTTGTTACTTGGCTGCCAAGAAAAGAAGTATGAAACAACAGAACATTCAAAATGATGCAAAAGGAGCTTGGGAATTTTGAAATCCAAGCACTGTGAAAGCCACTATCCCAAAGCCTTCAAAGCGTTTTCGTTAAGCTCCCATGATTTAAGCAATCAATTTAAGTTGAATTGGCATAACTGTTTCCTCCTTTTGTGTTTTCTACTTGTCCGTGTAAAAGTGCTTCAAGACTTTTTCTGTATATATTGATTGACGTACGAGGATCCCACCTGCAGGTTGATTCAAAATTTTGTTTTGTCAATATTCTTCATCTGAAACTCACTTTTGAGATGTGTTTCAGATTTAGAAAGTTCTTCTAGAGTTCCCACAAGATTTAAATCGTCAACATAAATCACAATCATAACAAATTCGGATTTTGATTTTCTAATAAAAACGCATGAGAAGATGGGATCATCTTTATATTCCTCATTTAATAGATACTATTCACTTAGGTGATTGTCCCACATGCGCCTTGATTGTGTTAACCCGTATTGAGATTTTTGTAGTTTGATAGAATGAACACTTTTGGGTTTAAAATTATATGCTTCAGGCATTTTCATATAAAATGCTTCAGGCATTTTCATATAAATTTCAGGGTCGAGCGATATTTACATTAGGGGCCTTCGGTGTAATAAAGAGGCATTCCGCAGAGCCGATTTCTTTGTTGCTAGGGAATGGTGATCACATCATCTGTACGTATCATCCATAACATCATCCTTTTGATGTCACAAACATTTTTAATTTTTTTACACCGGTTTTTGGACTAAATTACACACGTTTTGATTGATCTCAAAGAACGCTGAAGCTAATGAATGGACAGTGGCGGAGCCAAAAATCGAAGTCGGGGGTCGGATTATGAAAGAAATCTTCGTAGAATAATTTTTTCAAGACTAAATCTAGTCATTCGAGTTTTAATGAGATGGTTTTCATATACTAAAACATTAATCACGAGTATTTTTGTTATCATATCACTCGACAAACACAATATCATTATCGCACGGTATCATTTACCATAATTTAGCGTTCTCGAAATAAAATTTGTTCTTACTTTTTGATTATTTTCAAATTTGTATAATTCTTTTACAAATATCTACAAAACAAATATGTAAAATATACTTCAAAATAGGAAATCGAGAGGGGCCGGGGCCATCCCTGCCCCAATGTAGCTCCGCCACTGTGAATGGAATAAAGACTTCAAGCACCGCATAAACTAGTTGATAGTACTGGTATTAATTTGACGGACATCTTCGAGACCTAACACATTGCAAAAATATTCATTTGACGGACTACTTTTAAACTTGATAGTACTGGTATTAATTTGTCTTGGTATATGTCTCTTTTATTATAGTACATTCAAATCATGGCTATCAAAGCAAAAAAAACGTGATGAACGAAACGATAGGAAGAAAGAACGAATGAAATGAATAAGGAAATACTTTCGTACTTCCATTTTTACTAGGAAAAACTAGAGGGGAAAAAAAGCAGAAGTTATTTTTCACTTGTTCAAGATATTAAGGGGGTGTTTGGGAGCCTACTTTTTAGCTTTTGATTTTTGACTTTTTGGCTTTTTTGTTTTTTGGCTTTTGGTCAGAATGAGTTTTGGATGTAGGAAGAGTGTTTGGGAGAAATGTGCAGAATGTGTTTTGGAAAGGGAAAAGGAGAAGTAGAAATAAAAAAGTAGGTGAAAACCAACTTCTCACTTCTGGCTTCAAAAGAGAGAAACGGAGAATTTGTTTTGGAAGAAGTTGTTTTCCTTTCAGGCGGCCAAATAGCAAGAAGTTGAAAATGAGAAACCGAAAAGTCAATAAGCAGGCGGCCAAACAGCCCGTAATTATGAACCAGTTAAAATATTTTCAAACTTAAGTTTGACCCCACATATGAGATCGGTTATCGATATCCGGTTGAATTAATTTTTGCACAACACATTGAAAAATTACTGCAAAACAAAACAATCGTTTTCGATCATCCTAGAACCAGAATCTTTCCGTAATATTGTCGGTAAGCTAGGATCTTAATTTCGGTTGTTGGTAGTACTTGGTACTAGTGTTACAAGTCTGGGACGACTTGGGAGTGAGCAGGGACGGAGCCAAGATTTTTACTTTTGTGGTGGCAAAAATATGTACTTAAAAAATAATAAAAAAACAAAATGCATTACGAATATTCATTCACTCTATGAAAAACTATAATCACATAAAAATCTAGTGGTGGCAAATCTATATAATTTGGAAATAAAAATCTATTTTCTATGTAATAATTAGTAGTACATTTTTTGAAAACCTTGTGGTGGCAGCCACCACCACTTGTCCTGCTGACTCCGTTCTTGGGTGTGGGGTAATAGATAGTAGTAGATACTATTTTAACATTGTCCTCTTTCATGGCATGCAGCCATGCAGGGAGTTTGGTTTTTCATGGGTGGGAGTATTTTCTAAGGTAAGGCCCACGGATTGGAGGCTGGACGTACCCGACTCATCACTATCCGTCCGGTCTTGGCCATGTGGAATGGTCCGTTCTCCACTTGTCGTCGTACTACGCTTGTAAGACTTGGGATTGATCGTGAAAAACACGTTGTTTCACTTTCTTCGATACTGCGAAAGACACAACGATTCTAGCAAGCATAATAAATCTAGAAACATGAACAATAAAGATGAAAAGCACTAGGAAATCAAGAAAACCAAGTACACAAGAATACGAGATTTACGTGGTTCACTACATAGGTTGTGTAGCTAATCCAGGGGGAAGGGACAAATCAATCTACTATAGTCAATAAGGATTACAATCTCCAATCTACTCACAATTTTTCTCTCAGTCTCTCTAGGTTTATCTCTCCAACGCAAGCTTAGAAAACCCCAAAACTGATCAAAATAAAACGTACTTAAATAAGATGATGTATGTTGCCTTAGTCCGGACCAAGACCCCGATCGTCTGGACCAAGGTTGTTGAGACCTATAGAAGTGTTCCAGGACCCCTCGTTCGGACCAAGGACACGCTCGTCTTGGTGCGTGCGGCACCTGACTGGCAAGCAAGGTGACTCTCATGGAGTATGGTGGCTCTCGATGGAGTGGGTGCGGTAAATAAGTCCAGGTTCAGACACTGTGGTAGAGATATAGATCAAGAATTCAGGGAGAGTCAAGTGGATGAGCTCGAGGCGGAGCTAGACCCAATGCATGGTTCACACATGAGGGGGAGATTGTTGAGTATATGCGTGAAGGATGAGTCCAATATTGGCTAAATATAAAATGAGTTGGACCTTAATATATATACAATTGGATGACTCACCACTTATAAGGCTTAGCCTTTTAAGTGGCTATGGGTCATTCAATGTATATTGGGTCCATGTGATGTGGTGGACTCCGTGGATGAACGGACTGGGCCTATGCGCACATGTGAAGAATCTCAGGCAGATCAGACTCCCAATAAATGCTTTAATTGGTTATTTGAGCCTAGTTAATTTATGCAAATCACAATTAATCCTGGAGTTCTGAAGTTGATGAACGGGATAAACGTCCATTGACATCGACAAATTTTCACAACAAATGTTTGCAATCATTCAATTGTTTGTGTAATGTGATAATTTTGGCTTTTGGATCAATGGTTCAAGCCTGAGTTATTTCTTTTAATTTTGCTCTCTCTCTCTCTCTTAAAACCCATGAGGAAGGTAAAGAAAAAGCACAAGTGAATAAATCCGTGATTGCTACGATTGAAGACTTAAACATGGAAAAAGTGGTAAGTCCTCGCATGGCACACGGTACAAAATGTGACGGTCTAAAAAAATAAAAGACAAATTAGTGATGGGAAATGGATCCTCTCCTATCCTTAATTTGAATTGGATGGGATAATCCATATTTGGACCGTTCATTTTTTGAAATAAATGGTTAGGATTTGCTTAAAAACTCTTACCGGTAAGAGTTTTTGAGCTCTAAATCATTGATTATATCAATATAATCGAACCGTCTCGCCCAATTCATTTCTTGTTTTTTTCCTTTGCACTCTGCCCACTTAATACATCATTATTCATTCATAAAGAAAATAAAGAACAGAGATACATACAAAGAATGACACCACTGAGAAAGTTAAGAAAACACCTGAATTCCATTTAGAATATTTATCAATTTGTAACATCATGCTTTGGATTTGGACAGCCCAACCGTTAATTGAAGACGTATGACAGGGACACCAATCTTAAGAGTTGCAACAAATTACCATAATTAATGAGTGTTCCACCCCAACCACATTTTTATGTCATGCATATATAGTCTCTTTATAACTCCGTACGCATTTGGTCCAACAATCCGACTAATTTATAAAGCAATCTTACAGTTCACTAGCAAGGGTCACAAATAAAGTCAGGATAAAGCCTAGTTTGGACTATGGGAGCAAACGAACCGAGATGAGCCTAGCTTTAGCTTTTCAAGCTTGGTTGGTTTAAAACTCCGTGAGCTCAAGTTCAAATGGAATTAATTCAATTCCGAGCTTGAGCTTGATTAATCTTTGGGAATTCAAGCTTGCTTGGTTTAATCTTTGAGAACTCAAGCCGAGCTTATGTAGCTCGTTTACTAAACCAACTAAAAGTTTTGTTCAACCTCGCGCATTCCCTAACCAAAAGACTAAGCAGGGGATCGATTGAGTTGCTCACGAATAGCTCGATTCTTTTGCAGCACTGATCCTGATAGCTGATAGCTAAGCCTCATGACGCGAGAACTGATACCACGCGGGCACGAGTCAAACACAAACAAATACTTCCTGAGGCCCAAAGACATTTATGGCCTCTCTGCACCAATTAAGCATTGGTGCAACCTTTTGTCAAACTCTCCAAAATGTGATAACAGTAAAGAGGAAAAACAAAAGTCACAGAAAATAAAAAGCAAACCTGAATTTTATCCAAAATCTTGCGAAAACATTAAGAAGAGAGAGAAGAATGAGTAAATAAGAGTATGAAAATGTACTTTTGGTTGGTTGGAGAGAGAGTACCCCAAACTTTATCACATGGCATGAGTGTGAAAGCTAAAAAAAACTACTGGCTTTTTGGTGAATGGAAGAGAAGGGAAGGAAAATCATGATCTCTAACTCTTTACAAAAGGAGGAGAAAGTTAGGGCACACAAGTGATATCCTGTGGGCTCATCGTCCGTGGCGACGGAAGTGGCAATAGAGATTGATGAGCTGTAAACGAAGATATTAAGAGCTTGAAACTTAATTGGCAAACTATAGTGAATTCCTTAATTCTTGCGTTGATGGCTTGTCTAATATCGGACCAGGAAGGAGAATAGTCGAATTGTGCGTAACTTGGCCGGTAGATTCCTGACTGTTGGGCCAAAAAAAAAAATGTATAGGGTAAACCAGGCGCGGAGTTGTTACTGTGCACACTGTGTAGCTTGTGCACAACAGTTGCTATGCACGGTCTGGGTCATCTGTTACTTGGATGAATGACCTAGATTTCAAACAAAATAGGAGACTATTTGCGCGAATAATTTGTTTTCAATCCGAGCCGTTAAAAATACTTGTGGACGGCTCAGATTGTCCACAGCAGCAACCCCATGTCAAGGTAAAGTGGTGAACCTAGCTACTATATGCGTCACGTGCATGTCTCGCGCTTCCTCTCCTTTGTTTGGTTGCAGACTCTACCTATCACGTGATTCCCCACAGAACTAATTGCAGGATGACCCAACATTTTAGCAAAAGTGTTCGGTTTGGAGTTAATTTTCCCTGCACTTTCCCAATCACATTTATACTGGACCTTAATTTTTTTCATTCGACTAATCACTTTCTGTTAATTGATTCCTAATTGATAGTCTATAAAGAAAATTTGTCATTTTTTCATCAAATAACAAAGCACTTTTGTCTGTATTTTTTTAAAAAAAATTATGCACTAAATTAAATAGAGTTCCTAAATGTAGCGTGAAAAAATTGAAGAATTTTGTGCCAAAATTCCTATTGCAAATGCATAAAGGCGGGGGGTTGCATGCAAAGACTGTGACACTCTAAACTTTGAGTAATTTCATTGTATCTAAATATTTTTGTATTTACAGTAAAACTCTGATTTTTTACATTCTCAAAATCTTGATAATTTAACTTCAGTCTCTTCAAAATTAATTTTTTTACCACATTTCATCTAAATTCAAAATAAATGTACATTTCACTACGTTATTATTTAATTCTTGTGTCCGCCACTATCTTACTTTAACCTTAATTCAAAGAAAATGAAAACAAGTTGTGATCATAACGTGGAAGTCTTCTATGTAACAGGTTTATTAAATACATCCCCATTCTCAAGCTCACAATGCAGTGGTCTCCGTTGAGGAATGAGATTTATACCCGTTTAATATCCCGTAGTCATGAGGGGCTTAGATTTGGTTCCATAACCTCAGCAAAAATTGAAATATTGTCATCTTTGCTACTGTAGTCTTTGCCTGGAAATGCGAGAGGAACCAATGGAGGGTGCACCGATAGTGGACCGATCGGCGTCAAAGATCTACAAATGAATCCCCGAGGCGGATCGGTATACCATCAGTATGAGGCGGGCGGTAGCAATAGCAGTGGTGGAACTGAGAATTCCTAAGAGGAAGTAAATAGTTTTCCTTATAGTCTTCTTACCTTTGGGTTTCCATGATTAATGGGATGATTGGGATTAGGTAAAGTTGAGGATGATTGTCGGCGGAGTAAAAAAAGTTTGGGCCTTCGAAAGAATTGCTCAATTTCCATTGGCCCCACAAAATGAAAAGGTCATAATTACCTCCCCCACTACACCACCCAAAAAAATCACATGAACCTCTTTTCTTTTCCCAAGAAAAAGCCCAACATTTCTAGAGATTTTAGTCTCCATCATGTCTCTTGATCAAATCATGACGCTCCCCACATTAAATTCCATTTGTACAACCCATATATGGCTCCACAATCTTAAACTTTAAAGTCACTTCTTTTTATTTTGCCCAAAAAAAAAAAAAACAAGTCGATCACTTCATTTTTTGATTTTCTTTTTTCTTTTTTTAAAGGCAACAGGTTTATTGAAGAAACTTAACAATGAGTGTATCAAGTCAGAGGGAAAAAGAAGGGGAAACCAAAGAAAAGTTTATTAAAAAAAAAAAAAAAGGCCACCCAAAACGATCTCAGCCTTGCTCCATTATTGCTATAGGATTATGTCACGCCACTGCTACAACCCACCATCGATAACAAAGAAATCACATCGTACCACCGTCGTGACACAGAAAACAAGGCCAATGTCAAAACAGATCATAAAAGCCCAAAACATCAACCCTGGCATTGACCAAAGATCATTTTCGTCAAGTGACGACCTAACCGGAGACATCACATCCACCACCATAATCCGTACCCACCGCCTCCTCTTCTAAAACGCCTTCCACGACCACCGTACCCACCACCACTGCCTCCTAGTCACCTCCACAACCACCGTAGCCACCCCACCCCTCCAAAACATCCTACAGCCAGATCCTGATCCTTTGCTCCACCGCCACTAACCATCCACGCCACTAACCCAACACCTATGGGGCTAATCGCACTCGTTCCACCGCTTGAACCACACTTTTTTGTGGGAGAATAGAGCTTCAGCACAAAATCTGAGAGCTGAGAGAAGGAAGTGTTGGATTGTTTTCAGTGGAACGCATTAAGGGTATCCATTTTTTGGTTTCATACCTGTTTTAGGATGTTAACTTTAATCCTTCCCATGAGGGCGGAGCTAATAATTTTGAATATTGGAATAAGAAAATAAAAACAAGAGTAAATTATAGTGATTTTATAAACATAACTAAACTAATCATGGAATTTGGAACGTAGAGATTAAGATTGGGACTTACATAAGTACCTTGGAAAAGTTTTTAGATTATCTACTCAAGTGACTCCATTTGTACCTTAGTTCCATCGCCCATCTTCTCACACATTAAACTTAAAGGAGCAATGCATTTTATTCCGTAGTTTTTTTTTTTCGTATTTCTCAAAAAAGAAATTGATTTGGAAGTCTTCCAAAAACACCTCATTTGAAGACAGAAAAAATTTCACAACAAAAATGCTAATCCTGGTGTCCTTACCTACTTAATTAACCGATCCACAATGCTGATGAAAGATTCATGAGATGATCAAATGACCAAAGACAAATTACTTTCTTTTATCAAAGAAATTTGACTTTAAAAATGTTTGTGTGTGTGCAGAATGTCAAAAAGTAAAGGATTACTTTGGCTTAAAAGCCAAAAACTGGATTATTGGATTATTCGTTTTGTCTTTATTCAACCACTGAACGTCGAAGCCGTCACCAACCCGGCCCCCTCTCTCTCTCTCTCTCTCTCTCTCTCTCTCTCTCTCGGTGCCTGTGTGTGCTCACGCCCCTTCCGTTCAACACCACCACCTATAACCGTTCTTTGCTGCCGCCCTCGTCAGCACCGCTGTTTCCCTCCCACAGCATCGCTGCTGTCTCCCTCATACAAAGGTAAATTTCTAACTAATTATTTGCCAATATTAAAGATTCAGCATGCCCTAGATTTTAAAAAAAACCCAAATCTTAGATTAGGGCTTTGTTTCATGTATAAGCATCGATTTTCTCTTTGTTCAATCTCAAAGTTTCTAGATTTTGTCGTCAATTTGCTTTGTAGGGTCTGATTCCATAATCATTTTGGTGATTTGGGTCCCTGAGTCCACTTCAATGGGAGAGAGATTTGGGGTCCACTTCAAATGGGAGATGACTACCTAAACAAGTCGATACCAAAATTGCTTCACAGTTGCCTAAGCTTACAGGGGTTGAACTACAAGACGATCTACACTTTGAGGCATTTCCACCAACAGATTTAATATCTCTCACTCTCGAACAACTCTTACTCACTGGGTTGCTACAAACGAATATCGACAACTTCTTCGGCATCCAGAAGCTTAGGCTCAACGTACGGGAACTGGTTTTCAGATCTAATACCACTTCAAATCAGGCAATTGGATGAGTAGCTACCTAAGATTTAATTACCTTGTTTAGGGTCTTGTTTTTTAGCCCAATTAAAGTTAGGAATGTCTTGATCGATAGAATGGGAGGAAAGTGCAGAATTCTGTATGATACAATTGCCATATAGTATGATACTAGTATTTTTTTTTGTTGTTCGTGTTTATGTTCCTTTGCTTCTGTGTTGTTTTCCAGTTTCAGAGTGAAAGGAATCAAGCATGGAAATAGTGTATTTGTTGCTATTTTGATTGTGAAAAGTTGGAAGTCCTAGAACAGTGGACTTAAGCTCATGCTTACAGGCTTGAAAAACCAACTCCTCCTATTCATTGGAGGGACGGACAAAAGAAAGTAATGGAATTTCAATCTCTCTTCAGCTCTTTCAATCAAACAACCATGCTTCTGTAGAGACTCCACGCCAAAAATAAATGAAATGAAATCAAGATACTACAAAATTGAATTACAGGTGCACGAACATGAAGCAAAATCAATTTCTATTCCCTTTCAAGTTCCAAAAATTTTCCACAATCCTATCCCCTTTCTAACATAATAGTTACGAGCTTCATTCTCTGAATCAAAGGACATTCCAACCTTAGGTTCTCCTATATCCCTCAAATTTTGGGACGCGGGATGCTGCTGTGCAAGGGGTGCACAGCAGCTGCTGTGCAGGGCGAAACGACGCCGTTTTGAAGGCCCAAAACGCAGAAAAAACCACAGCCAAAACGACGTCGTTTCATGGTTTTTTACGCGGGTCTAATGCCGGGTTAAAACACACCCGGGTCAGACGATCCGGGTTAAATGAACAGGGGGTCTTCATTTTACGCTTCAAACATCAGAGAGAGCAGAGAGGCGAAGGAAGGCGAAGAAGAAGGGAGAAGAACGAAGAAGACGAAATTGATCTGAAACTTCCTCATAACCAAGGTCTCTCTCTCTCTCTCTCTCTCTCTCTCTCTGTGGTTCAGTACAGAATCTATGACCAACAGCAAAGACACTCCAGATGCACATTCTCCGTAGTCATATTCAGATTCAAAGGTCTGTCCACAAGTCATAGAAATTAATTGAAAAAGGCAACATTTTGCTTTCAAGGGGCCAACAAGCCCATTCAGAGAAAAATTAACTTTTTGTGGAGGCTTTATCCTTGGGCTTAGCTATGACCACAAAAAATATTTCTCGTGCACCAACGTACCCACATGAGTGGTTTATGTAGTTTTTTATATTGAAATTAAGCATCTGTCGTAATTCACTCGGAAGCACAGATAAATATACACAGTATATAATTAGATACTATCTTAAATAAGGAAAAGGCTACAATACAACCCCTTATTTGGGTGTGCATTCTATACACTCTTACAAAAGTTAGTAAGTTACGATTTTTTTTATAAAAAAAAGAGTTATGAAACACACCAAAATGTTACGAATCATAAAAAATGTTACGAATCATATTGCTGAAAATTTACGAAAAACTAAAAAATATTACGATTGCCAATGAGGTGGCACAATCTGGACCATATAAATAGGTGCATATCATATACACCTCTAATGAGTGTATTGTAGCCATTTTCAATAAATAATGCATTTGTCGTCTCGTGCACCAAACCCATGCCTTTTTTTGTTAAACATTATTACTATCTCTTAAGCATGGCCCATGTTACTTGATTTCCAAATTTAGTTACTCCCTCCGTCCCATAAAATTGTATCACTACGAAACTACGTGCAATTTTCAAACTAAAAAACAATGTATTTACCAAAATAATTTTTGAATTTTTTTTGCATCGTATAAAAGTTCTCGATGAGATCTATCAAACAAGATCCATATTGACTAAAAAATTATTTTCGTAAGCACGTTATTTTTTAGCTTGAAAATTGCACGTAGTTTCGTAGTGATACAACTTTATGGGACGGAGGGAGTACTTGATTTCCTAATTTAGTTGTCAATTACGAAGATCTGGTGTGTATTAGCTTGTATAAAACACAGAAAGATCTACTTCAATATGGTTGCGTGCGCTGACTGCTGAGCTTCTAAATTCTTAACTTCGAATTTTGGATGACAAAAAATATTTGCAAAGTCAAATTTTGACTTTGGTTATTTGATGATCTCATGAGTCTTTCATCATCATCAGCATTGTGGATGCTTTAAAGCAGGTATGGCACAAAGATTAAGCTCTAGCAATTTAATTCGACAATTATTAAAAGTATTTTCACATTACTTTCGTAAAATTGATATTCCTTTTCAAACGAAATTATATACAATTTGTCACTACTCATTAATCTGTGTACATATCACGAGATTTTGGTTAGAGGTGGCAAATGGGTGGGTTGGGTTGGGTTGGGTTTGTGTGGGTTGATATGAGTTATGGGTTGAATATGGGTGGGTTGAATATGGATCAATTCCAACCGGACCCAAACCTTTTTTTTTTTTGTTTTTTGAAAAATCAACTTCAACCCATAAATTCCCAAAGTGATTTCACGGAAAATTTGCAATTTCGAAGATGAACCAAAGAATAATTAACGGTGATTAGGCGCTTGTGATTTTTCATCATGATGTTATTTGCAATAAATTAGTACTTTACAAAGCATATATAATGTGATAAAATGACGTAAAGAAAATAGAAAAGAATTCGAACAGTGATTTTTGTATTCCTATTTTATGTACACACTATATTAATACATATAATTCTACAAAAAAAAAAAAATTAAACGATGAAGAACAAATAATGTGGTGAAAATAATTATTGTTTTTTTGGCCTTTTCTTTGGATCAGTTAAGGTTTCTTTCAATTTTTTCCGCACTTGTTATTGTTGTGTTAAACATTTCCGTAATTCGTCAAGACGAAAGGAATCAAAAAAACAAAATTCAAAAAGTATAAAATGTCAAACAAATAAATTAAGCCGAACAGAGACCTAATTTTAGGCGAAGCAAGATTTTAAAGAACATACTATGGTCGTCTTCTACGCGCCACGTCGGTTCTACATGTAGGAGTATTTAGTACTCCCTCCGTCTCATAAAGTTTGATCACTACGAAACTACGTGCAATTTTCAAACTAAAAAATAATGTATTTACCAAAATTATTTTTTTATTTTTTTTTGCATCGTATAAAAGTTCTCGATGAGATCTATCAAACAAGATCCATATTGACTAAAAAATTATTTTCGTAAGCACGTTATTTTTTAACTTGAAAATTGCACGTATTTTCGTAGTGATCAAACTTTATGGGACGGAGGGAGTATTTACCCGTAGGAGAGAGAAGCAAAGCATGGGGCAAGTTCCACGAGATCCCCTAAACTATCCACATTTTTTTTTATACGTGGTATCTAAACTAAAAATATCACATATTTCGTCCCTAAAGTATTTGACTGCACTCCATTTAGTCCAATCATCAACAACATCCAATTTTTTGGACGGAAAATAGTTCATGCGAATAGATATGTGCACACAGATCGCTCCGTGCGACCTATTTCGGAGTCCCACATGAATAATTTGAAACGTTTAATTTCTAAAAATATGTTTTCAACTGGCCTTTTGTAAAAAATCAACTCAATCGAATATCTCTAAGTGTTTGATCTAATCGTTCAATTTTTTATTAATTTTAAATACGTAATAAAAAATTAGGATGCAATATCAAGCACTTAGAGTTATCCGGTTGAGTAGATTTTTTTATAAGATGTATTTTAAAATTAATGAACGGAATAAATTGTTCATGTGAGACTCCAAAGTGGGCCCCACGTCACAATCTATACGCGTAAACTATTTTTTGTCCAAAAAAAGTAGATGCCATTAACAATTGGACTAAATGGGTTGCAATTAAATAGTTTATGGACAAAATAGGTGATTTTTTTAGTTCAAGAACGACATAGAAAATATATGAATAGTTTATGGGATAAAAGTAAAAATTAGATTGATCGTTAATCATATCAACATGAACAAATTACATTGCTTTTGAAAAATAAATAAATAAATACTAACAGCTTGATTGAGAACCAACTCAACCAACTTTAAAACAAACGGCTAATATAATTTTGAGAAAAAATTTCAAGACAAAACATATATCGTTGATATGGATAACATTTACAGTGACCAAAAAGACGAACAGCCCGGGTCGTCAAATTAGACCAGGAAAACACAGCCACTCGATCAGCTGTAAACTACCAGTAACTACTTTCTTAGGAAATACGAGTTTCAAAACAACCATAAACGTAAGTATCTGAGGAACAACCATCCCATAGTAACAAGACTACTCCTCCATGCGATTTTCCTCGGACTGCTGCTGAGAAACCTTGACTTTGATCTTTGGTAAAGTAAGAGAAGCCTCTTTTTGGAGGGATGAAGGAGCCTTGACCATGTGGATACTCTGCTCCAGCTCCTTTGCTGCTTCCTTCTGCTCCTTGGCTCTCTTTCCTTTCATCCTGTACATATTTTCACGTATTAAGCAGAGAATTAAAAAAAAAAAAACTACTAATAATAACATTAAAGAGCGAAACCAATTTATGATGCTCTTTAAGGCCAAATAGCAAGGGAAAGGAGGGAAACCTCTGTGTATGGTGACTGGCCGCCCTTTCAACTCTGACTTTATCAATCTTCTTGATGGCCTTCAGAGTGTTCTCGGCAAGATTCCTATCATATCTCTCTGGCCTATTTCGTTTCCTCTCAAACTCAAAAGTTGAATCCTTCCAAGTAGAATAGGAAAGAGAAAAAGAAAATTATCACCTGAATTTACATCAGGTACAAGGGGAAGATGGAGGGAAGACCAGTATATAAAACTGTATCAAGCTTCTTTACCTGTGTCATATCCTTTCCATGCAATCTCCGATAAGCCTTGGTCCATTTAACTTTACGCGGATTCCTCTTCATCTTAAAGTTCTTGTGACATTTTGACCGACAAAACCGGAATATCTGTATTTGCAGTGTTTGTCAGTAGTCTTAAGTCAATAAGCAATATTAACGGAAACCTGACCATTGACACTAACATTGATTATACATAATCATCAAGAAATTAAAACATGAAGAGATAGCACCGAAATAAGAGATATTTCTAGACAATTGTTTTGTTACGCAACTTGAACAAAATGGGCTTAAGGCTTCCTGAGTAACTTGAGCTCAGATAAAATGAGACATAAAAGTAATTTAGTCAAACCTTGAACCAATCATTCACGTCTGCACATGGTGCCATTGAACAATGAAAGCACATCACTTTGTGAAACCACTAAGTGGACATAAGTCACATAACCATGTAGACAAATTTTAAATAATTCCCTATAGAATTGGAAAGCCAGCTTGGTCAGGTTTGTGTATATTGCAAAAAGTTCATAGTTTTACGGAAGAATCAATTTCTGGACAGTTAATTAATTTCCTTGTTTGATCACAATAGTTACTGTGGAACATCATTGTTCTGCTATCATATACCCCAAGAAAGAGAATAGTAGGACAAAGTGTTACAGAAGGTTACCTTTGCATCATTCCTAACAAACTGAATACCATGTCCAGGATACACAGTAGAGGAGCAGAACCAACACTTTTCCAATCTCATGGTGACTGGGGGTTAGCCAAAAACCCTCTATTTTCTGCAAGAAACGGCACATATTATGTAAAAGGTTGACCAAACACACATTAGTTTGTCCTTAATAAATTTTCAATGGCCTCAATATGATGCAACAAGAAAAGCCATGTTCACAAAAACATAATTTGACATTAAAAAAATGACATTAAAAATGACAGCAATATATATAAAATGGTATATGTATACAAACACACACACATACACATTTATTCCATTTCTTTATAGTTTATACCAATACACACACACACACACACACACACATATAAATAAGTTATTCCATGTTTTTAATATGGAAGATACCTATGTAGCACGGCCACCAACACAGATACAGACGCAGACACAGGAATTCTAAAAAAATGAACATGGGCACGGCAGGGGACACGGCAATGTCCCCTTGTCCCCCGCGTGTCCCCTTGTCCAAAACACGAATATTGCAACCTCTAGGAGTGTCGGTGCTTCATAGTTCATAAGCAATGACTGCATTAGAAAGAATCAAAAGTAAAGTAAGGGCAGCATGAACTATTAACCACGCACTAGAATCATAGAAATCATGCCTTGCTGGTTTACGTTTCTAAACATAGGGCCCTCATCCATGAAAATTGGATGCATTCATAACTCAACGCTCCGTGTGGGAGAGCCAATGACTTGAATTGGGAACTATTAATATGCATAAGTGGATCCAGCCACCTCTGCTTATGAGACTCAAACGCAAGTGAGAGCATGTGTCCCTCTAGCAAGCAGAGCATAGCACTTTGGTCAAAGGCCTTAGGGGTAAACCAAACATATCCTTTGTGTTAAGACTCAAACACAAGTGTATTAAGAAGGTCGAGAAAGCAAAGAGGAAGAAAAATGGCAGCTTTTTGGATTTTTGGAAGGCACCTAAGGAAAACTTAGTAGGCAAGGAATGCTGAACATTGAAGGCCCCTCTCTCCATTGCTCAAAACAGCATAAACTTATACGAACATAGCACTTTTATTTGTCAAACGGCTATCCATTCTTGCATCTCTAGCTCGGGAAACTTGAGTAAGAATACCACAATAAGAAACAGATTACAAAACAAATTTAAAAACAGTCACAAAGACAACCAATTCCTTCGCTAATAATTATAGCAATTGAAATCGAGAAAGTACAAAATTCGTAAAAATTTGAGCAACCATTGCATCAATAATTTAGAAATAGGTTCACTTGACCATCTCAATCCTAAAATGCTTATTACCTTCCTAAAGTTAAAAACATTAATTGAGAGAGCGGTGCAAAATGGAAATGCAACAAACTAGCATAGTCAAAAATTCAGATAGCAATAATTCCAATGTTATCTCGTCTTAGTGCATCTTTCTTTTCAGGCTGGCATAACAAGTATTACCCTCGTATGGGATGGGCAAAATGATTGACAAATACTAAATAAACCTGTTGGAGAGGGTGTATTGACAAACTTTCTAGACTATTTTGAAATTCGAACTAACGATCTTCGATCTGTTCTTAGCACGCGCAGCTGAGCGAGAGAGTTTGCGATCTGTTCTTCAGTTTTCGTGCGCAAAGAGAGAGAGAGAGAGAGAGAGAGATCAAGCCATGGTCGCGCACCTGTAAGTTTTGAAGGGATGGGGTGGGTTACGTACGTGGTTGGGGGCTGGGAAAAGGTGAGAGATTAGGGTTTTGAGGGTTCTGGGCGAATGTTGACAACGATGAGCCCCACCACACATGTGAGAGAGGATGTGGTGGGGAGTGGTTGAGAGGGTGTGTACCTATGCCAGCCTGAAAAGAAAGAAGCACTAAGACGAGATAACATTGGAATTATTGCTATCTGAATTTTTGACTACGCTAGTTTGTTGCATTTCCATTTTGCACCGCTCTCTCAATTACTGTTTTTAACTTTAGGAAGGTAATAAGCATTTTAGGATTGAGATGGTCAAGTGAACCTATTTCTAAATTATTGATGCAATGGTTGCTCAAATTTCTACGAATTTTGTACTTTCTCGATTTCAATTGCCATAATTTTTCATTTCCATTTTGCCATAATTTTGTTCAGTAAACCTAGATTCGTGTCGAGAGTAGTATCTCTCAAGAGCAACATGTACAACAACTAGAGCCATAATACATGTTTGCATTTGCTTGATCAAATTAGTGACAATGATGAACACCTCGGTCTCCTCCGTTGAACAATCTAATTCATTTCCAGTGATATTTTCCATCTAGTAACACATTATCAAAATCATGAGAAACTAAATCACGAACAAATAGCACATATTTCCAGCAAAAGAAAGAGGGAAAAGAAAATACAAAATAACAAGGCCAAAGCATTCAAGCCAACAAAATAGAACCGTGTCTCCTATGTAAGATTGTATTCCAATAACAGCAGCATCCCTTATGTATAAAGCACTTTTTCGACAGTGAATAAGCAAGGTTATAAAACTCGCTAGGCGCTCCCAGGGCGGCCGGGCACCTTTAGCTTCTAGGGCCGAGTACTCGGCGCCTAATCGGACAATTAGTCGGGATAGTCGGGATAATCAGTCTAGTCGGGCTAGTCGGTGAGAGTCCTTCTAGCGCCTAGGCGGCGAGTACTCGGCCTTCTAGACCTTCTTTTAGAACACTGTGAATAAGTAGTGTCTTTTATTTACAAATCCAAACTGCTGGATTTGATGTTTTCATTAGTTTGTTAAATTGTCTTCTTCATTGATAGTTCAAGTTCTGTACTTGATCATCCAAATGGTGTGTCATTATCCTACATAAAACTTGGGTCTGCAAAAAAAGCCCTGAATTGTATGGTAAGAGGGACAGCATTGTGAGAAAGTGACTCAACTTGCAAATTTTCTCAAGTTTGCTTTCACCCAAAATTAGAGAAACAAATGTGTACCCATTATCAGTTTACAAATCAATCGTGGTGATGTTGGGGTACCCATTTTTTTTGCAAACTCATATTCAAATATTCGTAAAGGCAAATCAAGTTTTGCCACATGATTCTCATGGATGTGATGTTTTTGTGAGAAAAGGACCCGTTATTGCTGGAAAAAACCTCTTAACAGCGAGCTAAACTGAAAATGAATGGACTGCTACTCATGGGAAAGCAACTTCTGCTACTACTTTTTTTCTTTAAAGAAGAACTTATTCTACTTCAATGTAGCCCACTTCATAAAGGAAGAAAACGAGGCACAACCATATCTGTTCACTGATTAAAAACTCCATCACAAATTAAAAAACATACAGATTATAAACTAAAGATGAAAGGGCGGACGAACGACTCTGTTAACATTAGCTAGACTCCATGGAGAACGAATATCAGGCAGATCTACACTAATCAGCTTGAAAATATGTTTCATCCCTGGACATTCAACACCAGAGAGAGAAAACGAGAGCGAGCCAGAGAGAGAAAACGAGAGAGAAAGTGAGAGAAAACGAGAGAGAAAGAGAGAGAGGGACGATTCATACCTGCTGCCGACGAAGTAGATCCGGAGTCCAGAGGTCTGGTGAAGAGAGAGAGAGGAACAACGGCGCTGAATGAAAAAGGAAGAAGACGTTATCTAGGGTTAATAGTTTGGATGGCAATTTTGTAAATACCAGCCGACAGGGTACTGAGAAAAATAGTCCGGCTTTTAGTCCCACCCACCCCCAGCATTGTGTAATCCCATGCTTATTGGATAAAAATTGTCCTGGGATTATGCTATTTTTCGGGAACCAAACAAGGGACTGTGCGGGATTAGACACAAATAGTCCAATCCTAGGTACCTAATACTTGAATCAAACGAGGCCTTAGTACTTGGTGAACGGTTTTATTACCACGCACCTCAAATAATTCCAAAATCGTGAAGTTAACGAAAGAGAAAACCTCCAGTAACCCAAGATTTTTTTTTTAATTGACAGTGATAATCAGAGCTCGAAGGCGTAATCAAGCTCCTAACGCCCCGTTTGGATGCCGGACTTGCACCCGGATATAACAAGCGCCCGGATTTGTAATCCCGGTCCCACCTCATCTCCGTCGTTTGGTTGCCCCTTCTTCTTCCCCGACTTGTTTACTGTAGGGATTGCAAATCACCCTTGGGGTGGATTTGCGAACGCTGGGTTGGACCCTATCGTTAGCAAATCCGGGTGGAATTGGGTCCATTTTACCCCTGTAAATCCACCTTGGTTTTCACTTGTGGAGGAGGGAGGGAGGGAGGGAGGGAGGGAGAGATTACACGTTTTGACTTTCTTGACTCGCCAACAATGGAGTTTTCTGGCAAAAATTCAAACGGAAAATCACTTGTGGCCAACCGGCCGGACCACCTGCCGGACAGCCGACTGTCCTACCGTCCCCAGAAGCCCACTCATTTTGGGAACCCATTTCGAAAATATTATGGCCCACTCATGGAGCAAATTTGTTTATATCTAATTATTTTTTCGGAAATAATGGCCCATTCAATTTCTAATTATTTGACATTGAAGTTGACTGCTTCACTTTCTATTTTTTTTTTCAAAATAATATTTTAAATATGTAATATAGTTTAAATATATTTAGGTATTTATTGTGTATTTATTCTAATTATTATTGAATTATTCTAATTATAATGAAATTAATTCATATTGTCAATTTAATTAATAAACTAAGGGCAATTCAGTCATTTACCCTCTTCTCTTATCATATCCACTCTTCAAATCCCCCTTCTCAAAAAACCATCCAAACACCTCATATACAAATCAACCCTTCTTAAGAGGTGAGTCCACCCTTATTACAAATTCACCCTCATTACAAATCTACCATTAAATCCACCCTCATTCCAAATCCACCCAAAATCAAATCCGGCATCCAAACGGGCCGCAACGCCCCGTTTGGATGCCGGACTTGCACCCGGATATAACAAGCGCCCGGATTTGTAATCCCGGTCCCACCTCATCTCCGCCGTTTGGTTGCCCCTTTTTCTTCCCCGACTTGTTTACTGTAGGGATTGCAAATCACCCTTGGGGTGGATTTGTGAACGCTGGGTTAGACCCTATCGTTAGCAAATCCGGGTGGAATTGGGTCCATTTTACCCCTGTAAATCCACCTTGGTTTTCACTTGTGGAGGAGAGAGAGAGGGAGGGAGGGAGAGGGAGAGAGAGAGAGATTACACGTTTTGACTTTCTTGACTCGCCAACAATGGAGGTTTCTGGCAAAAATTCAAACGGAAAATCACTTGTGGCCAACCGGGCGGACCACCTGCCGGACAGCCAGCTGTCCTACCGTCCCCAGAAGCCCACTCATTTTGGGAACCCATTTCGAAAATATTATGGCCCTCTCATGGAGCAAATTTGTTTATATCTAATTATTTTTTCAGAAATAATGGCCCATTCAATTTCTAATTATTTGACATTGAAGTTGACTGCTTCACTTTCTATTTTTTTTTCAAAATAATATTTTAAATATGTAATATAGTTTAAATATATTTAGGTATTTATTGTGTATTTATTCTAATTATTATTGAATTATTCTAATTATAATGAAATTAATTCATATTGTCAATTTACAGTAATTAATAAACTAAGGACAATTCAGTCATTTACCCTCTTCTCTTATCATATCCACTCTTCAAATCCCCCTTCTCAAAAAACCATCCAAACACCTCATATACAAATCCACCCTTCTTAAGCGTGGGTCCACCCTTATTACAAATCCACCCTTATTACAAATCTACCATTAAATCCACTCTCATTCCAAAATCCACCCAAAATCAAATCCGACATCCAAACGGGCCGTAACTGTCAAGTCCCCACCCAACCCTACTTGGATAGTTTCAATATGCTCATGATGAACTCCAATATCTAGTGATCAAAAAAATATAAACTCCACTATCCAACAAGTGACGCATACATTATATATTTACATGAATCAAGCATAAGCTCCCACAGTTGCATTCAACCAGGAGTAATGAGTTGGCTTATGAGTTGTTACACAGTGCTCTTCCCAGCTTTTATATGGTTGATTTTTCGTGTATCGAAGAAGATTTTACGGTGGCCTAGCAATAGTGATCATGAATCAATGGCTGGGATTCCTCCGGGCAACCGAGGGTTACCTCTGATAGGAGAAACTTTTCAGTTCATGGCTGCAGTCAATAGTAGCAATGGCTTCTATGACTTTGTAAAGGTTTGCAGGCTTAGGTAAGATTTATTTTGATTGAAGATTCACCTCATCACCTTCTTCTTTGGGATTTTGCTTCTCTCTTTTTTTTTGGTTGGAAATTAGTTCTTTTGATTCGCCTTGTAAAATGGGTTAAAGGTGATGTTCCAAATCTTGCGAAATTCATTTTCGTGAACTTGGTAATTTCCCTTATTTTCCTTTTGTGTTGAACTAAGAAGGGTGCGCAAACGCGGTGGCAGCCAGAGCCGGCCTTGACTTTTTGGAGGTTTAAAGCAAAAATCAAAAGGAGGCCTTTTTCGAAATCTTAATGAGCAAAATGTAAATATGTAAATTACACTTCTAAAAACAAATACTAGTATTCATCAATGAAAAATAGACTTACAAAGAGAAAGAGACTTACAGAGAGAAAGAGCTTTTCATTAGTGAACTTGAGAGTACAAAGCTTTCAAGGTGATTTGGGCAAACGAGACTTCACACAGAGAGAAAGAGCTTTTTATTAGTGAGCTTGAGAGTATAAAGTTTTCAAGGTGGTTTGGGCAACTGAGGCTCTCACCTATTTATACACACCAAGGGAGAATTCTAAAACATTATGCAGAAGCTTCTCAACTAATCTTCTCTAGAATTCTCAACCATTATCTAGACAAATCTAGAATTATGTGCAATATTCTGGGTAATTTTATACAAGTCTTCATACTTCCGTATGGTTCTAGGAAACTTAAATCCTAAAACAATAATCAAATATTCCAAGATTTCAAACTCATCACTTAAATATGCTTCATGTTCCTCTTGGCCACTCTCGTGTTCTTCAATATCTAAATATGTTTTTTTCCCCCTCTATTCTCCAAATTCTCTTGTTCTTCATTTCCCGAATAATTTATGTCTCTCTTTCACTAAGTCTTCAATCAAACTTGAACTTTCTTTTTATGATTTACTCAAAATCTTGTTGAGAGCACCTGTTTGAGATTGATTATTTTTTTTTTGGTCATTCGTCATTCCTAATCTATTACATGGCGGGAGGAGAGGGGAATGAGACTCGATCCTGAGATGCAGTGTGGGGCATCCAAAAGCTCTACTGCATGAGCTAGCCACCAGGCCCACCACTTGCGCTTGAGATTGAATTAGGACGTCTACTTATTTGCTTCTTTTTTTTTTTTTTTTTCAAGTCCAAATAAATCCTTTCTAGTTATTGTAAATTTTAAATTGGGCCTCTTTTGAGATTAAAATTGGACCTTATATACGATGTACATTTTTTTTTTTTTGTATTACAAAAGATATCTAGGGGTACCTACTACCTAGGGATACTAAAATATGGAGGCCCTTCAAATTATTATATTTTGGGGCCTAAATCGGCCTTAACGCTTGGTTTAATTTAGAGCCGACTCTGGTGGCAGCCAAGTTGGTAGGCACTGTATACCCTCATGCTCAAAACATACGGTCAAATCTCATGAACGTCCGCTCCATTAACAACTAACACTTCTTGCATATTCAAATAAAGGTATCTTAAAGTAGTATTCTTAAATTCTAGTGCTACTTAAATTTTTAGCCTAGTTATTTTTTATTTATCTTTTCATCCTCGCATTCAAATAAATCCAAAACAATTTTTTATCTCGTAGTCTTCCGAATATTTGTCTCCTGGTCTTTTTCTTTCCTAATTTTGTGTTAAACAAAATTCAAAATTATGATGTACATAGTTATATTTTTTTATCCGAAAAATGCACAGCGTTTTTATAGGACAAACATCTAAATAATCTAGCAAAATATTTTGAGGTGTATTTTATATCTATCATTTTTATACATCTAAATTTAAATTAACTACCGAGGTCTCTATATGCAATTGAAGATTTAAAAAGAACTGAGTCATCCTTTTTTTCTAAACCGAGTCAACCAACCAATGGATTTTTTGTTGGGCATCATGACCAATTGAATTAAGCCAATTTCATCTAACCAATTAGTAGCAAACCCCTAAGTCACAGAGACCACTTGGTCAACCCTTGGGATTAAAAATAATTTAATGAATAAAATAAGTCATGTTCCTAATGTTTTATAATGTTCTTATTTATTTATTTATTTATTTTTTGTGATTGGTTGGATGACATGGAAGAATTAGATTGGAGGAAAGACCAATATTCCGAAATCCTATTGGTTGTACGAAGTAGTTAAATCCTAAGGTCTCAGGTTCGATTTCTTTTGCCTCCAACTCTTGGGGCCACCTCAGTCCCACACGTAAGCTCGAGAAACAACTGTGGGAGAGGCTATATAAATAAGTCTGAGGGGTGCTAAAACTGGCACGGGACACCCTGCATTACCAAAAAAAAAAAGACTTATTTTATTTTTTTTGTAATCATTTTAGTAATTAAATGATGCTTGTATTTTGAAATTTCGGCAGGTACGGAAACTGCTTCAAAACCAACATATTTGGGGAGACCCATGTTTTCGTATCGAGCACTGAATCAGCCAAAGTCGTCCTAAACAACGATTTGGGGAGATTCACCAAGAGGTATATAAAGTCGATTGCAGAGGTTCTTGGAGACCAAAGCCTGCTCTGTGCTTCTCCTCAACAACACAAATTGATCCGAAACCGTCTTACCAATTTGTTCTCCACAACTTCCATTGCTGTTTTTGTCAAACAGTTTGATGAGCTTGTTGTAAGTGCATTGAGTAGGTGGGAGCACAAGGGTACTGTTATCATTCTCGACGAAGCACTAAAGGTTCAATTTTTCATCGCTTTTGTTTTATATCAATTAGATCAATCACGTAAAAATTCTTTCAAACTACAGGTCCTAAATTTTGAATGAAAATCAAACAAATTAGATCAATTATGTAAAACTATCAAATGTGCCTGATTTTTTTCACGACCACTTGAATAATTATTTTAAAATTATTTAGCGGTTCGGATCGTTTGTGTGGGACCCGAAAATAGGTCTCACAAGATCGCATACTTGGGTTTGCCACAAAACGGCACAGTTTTTGGGCTGCACCGCAGCTACTGTGCGTTGGATGCACAATACCATCCCCTTGTCCTATCGTTTGTGTGGGTCTAATAAATAGGTCAAATAGTATATTGTTACAAGTGGGTAAGGTTCGACTCCTCTCCAGGGTAGGTACCACGATTTACCCGGTGGATCGGAGCGGTAGTTGTTTCGGCTCATCCGGAGGCAAACTTTTAAGGCGGGTCCAATTAGTGGCCCTCCTATCTGGTGGTTCCTATGTCAGCCAAAAAAAAAAAAAAAAATCAATAATATATTTAAGTTTGTCTTGTTTTATGAGGCAATCTAATCTCAAACAAATTTTAATCGGGTCGAAGATTGGTACCCTGTCGAAGATTAGTTTTGAATTGTAAATATATATTTAAGATTGATTTCTTAATTTTTTTAGATTATAATGCAATCTTAAACGAGCTTTTAACAAATCAATGAAAGACTTCAATTGGAGTAGTTTGGTTCGTTTATCATTCCTACGCCTGAGCACGTGGCACGATATGATGCACTCCATGTTAATGGACAGCTTTTATTTTGTTGGGCCACCTCACTATAATGGGCCATTAGGAGCATTCTGCCTTAATTTTCTTGGGCATCTTGCTTGTTTGGGCCCAATAATAAGCCCAACTTTATGAACTTTTTAACTGGGCCTTTTTAACATCTTGTGCAGATTACATTTAAGGCCATGTGCAAGATGTTGACGAGTTTAGAGAGAGAAGATGAACTGGATGTGATGCAGAAAGACATTGGTCTTGTTTGTGAAGCAATGCTTGGGTTTCCTTTGAGGTTACCCTGGACCAGATTCTACAAGGGCCTCCAGGTAACTCAAGCCCATCATGATTTCTAAATTGGACTAGCCTGTATTGTATTTGGGCCCTAAACTACCTATACAAACGAAATCGAATTCATCAAATACCCATATAGAAAAAACCCGATTTATGACATTTTCATAAGCTCTTTTTTTTTCTTTCTTTAACATAAAAAAGCAAACTATATTATAATTTTTTTGGGAAAATGAGAAAAATAGTGGTATTTATTTGAAATGAGCTATGGAAAAACATGTGTTGGATTGGCAAAATGATATATCGGAAAGGATATTTTGTTAAAAAAGATTATCGTTTTTGGTCTCACACCAATACAAAATCGTACATGTCCAACAAATCATTCTTTTTTTAATTTCTTCCCCCTTGCGAAAATAATGCATCACAATCAGCGATTGTTGTTTGGTGATTACTTATTTGGAGAAAGGACAGAGAACAAATAAATGAAATTAATTGCCATTGCCATCGATTATTCAATTAAGCAAGAAAATTATGACAGGCAAGAAAAAGATTCATGGAGGCAGTGGAGAAGATGATTAGAGAAAGAAGAACAAGAGGCTTACAAGCTAATCCTGAAGATTTTCTCCAACACCTTCTAATGGAAGATGAAGGCCTGTCACTATCAGATGAACAGATTAAGGACAACATTTTAACCATGATTATTGCAGGTCCAAATCCCTCCATTACTATTATTTGAGCATATGGAGAGATTAAATAAACTAGGTGCTGGGACACGTGCGTTGCACGTGTTGCCCGCCCATTAATATCTAGATTGGATGAAGAATATTTTATTTATAGAACGGCGAAAAGTAGCTTAAGTACATTGTATATTATATTTGTTACTTTATTTTTTCCATTTGGTCTTCTTCTGTGCAAGGATGGAGCCTGGAATAGATAGTAGAGGCTGTTGCCCCTGCTACAATTGGAAGAAAAAAAACACACTATTACATTGAAAAACTATATATATCATCAAATTATATAACCTCGCCCCTCCTTCACATATATAGCCCGCTCCCACTATGCGAAAAATTCTGGTTTCGTCCCTGCTTCTATGGTCTACGGTGTAGTGACACGTGCTTTGCATGTATTGTTTCCCGTGCTTGCCCATTAATGGTTGAAAGTTCATTAAGTTTTTGCCATCCCATTTATAAAACAATGCAGACTTAGTTTCGTAAAATAGATTTCTAGAATTTTGATGCCCAATGATCATTACCTGAGCACAATGATTCTTTTGCATCATATTGTCCGAATATTACCAAATTTCATTAAGTGTAAAAACAATTCTATAAGCTGGGGAATAAACACGTACTTTTATTTTTCATCTAGAATAAATCCATTTCATACAATATTTAAGCATTAGATCATTTTTAGCTTCAAATCCATTTCATAGGAACTTTGAAATCAAAACTCTATAACACGAAGTAAGAACTCCCAAATACCAAACCACCAAACAATATACTCGACATTTGCAAATTTTTTGTGTGTTTTTTATGGTGTCCCCTGAACTCCCATATATCAAATATATATATTTAAAATTTTTTTTCTTCCCCTCGTCTAATACAGTAGGAAACATATAGACGAAAAAACACTATAATCGAAAATGCATATAAATATAATTTTACCTTCTACTCTTTTTTCTCCCCTTCCTCTTTTCCATATTTGCATTCCACAAGTCTATAATAAAAAAATATAGACTAAAGTCAAGAGTACACGGACATCCTCAACAACTTGGTTTGAGAACTAATATGACCGAAATTAAAGGTGACTAACAGATTTCCTGTTTTCGCACAACAGGCGGGCACACCACAGTCACATGACCTAGAAAGTGAAGAAAGAAATAAAAATTGGATAAGAAATTTGTAGTCCCCATCAACCGCGCATAAATCCTACCACATTTTGTTTTTTGAGTTGCATCCGTGCCATGCATGGTTGGTTTAACTCGCTGGTTGCAATTTTCAGTTATTACTAATACTTTACATTAAGGGAGGGATGGTTATAGTGATTAGAGATCAAAAACATCTTTCTTTAGTATCATTGCAATGTTCTGACTGGTGTCTCCAGAAATCAACTGAACAAGCACTTGTGGTTAAATCTAGGAGCTCTCAATGACTGAGGTAGCCCATAAGACCTTATGAATGGCTCAATTCTAAAATATTTGACCCTTCTAAGAAACAAAAAGGGCGATTAATGGGCAGCATGGTCATACTAAATTTAAAACACGGCACAAGGACTGAACGAACCTCCTTTATCAGTTTGATCAGCTTTCAAATTATGGACAAGGCTCCAGAGCGAGACTATATACAAGTGCAATCTCCATTCATGGTCCTCCCTCAGCTATTGATCCAGCATGCTATACGTTTCTGGACTTGCCCCCTTATTCTTCAGGCTCTTGTAGTTGCCCAAATATTCTGCTTGTTTAATTTTTCTGGAAGTCATTGATCAAAAAAAAAAAAAATTTTTTTCCTGGAAGTCATAATTGCCCCATCTTAAGCTTCTTTACGTGACTTCTAACATTCGAAAAGTTCTCTTTGGACCTATATATTCTATTACTTTTTCAACTATGGCAAGGAATTTTTCCCCTTACACATGGAGAGTTTGATAGCAGTTTTTACCAATTTTAAGTACTTAACATGGGCTTCAAGCATGAGTCTTTATTGAGTAGGGGGAAAAAAAATGAGAGCAAAAAATGACCAAGAAAGATGATCGCTGAAGGCTTAATTTAATAGTGCAAGGTGGTCTAAACTAAACGTTCCCCTAACCTCTCCTTCGCATCCAAAAAAGAGGACACAGAGAATCTGAAGTAGGACACTATTGTGGATACGTTGATCTACACACACTCGATTATTTCATCCATGTCAAATGGGAACACTTCTTGAAGAACCACAGGGCATGACACTTGGCAACTGCATGACACTTGGCTACTGAAACTAAAAGGAAAATGAGAAAATACACATTGAATATAATACATGTATAACATAACATACATTCTAGCAGGTTTGCCATTGCTTCATTTTTGTCCTCAATGAAAATTACGGGTAAAGGTCCATAGGTCGTATTGGATAATATCATTCAGTAGCTTGAATTTCATGTTACACCTAATCGAACAATATTTTTGCCATTCGAAAATCAAATAGAATGGATGCAAGTTGTTTTGCACTGCGTTTTTGAAGTATGAGAGTCCTTTGCACATATACTACAGCAATTACAGTTATTAGAAGTTTCTTAATGTACTTAGCGTGTATGGAAATGCAGAATGTTTTGTGATATATGTGGGACCTGGACAATCAAATGAATCTGAATTTTAATTAAGGAGCTAGTTCAACAAGAATGGATCAATGGTAGAGGACAGGGTTGTTTTAAGAATATACTTACAGCAAATACGAGCAAAGGTGTTGAGGTTTCCACTCTAGCTCCATTCAAAACTTCTTGCTTTTCATCTATAGACATATATCCTACGGTTCTCACGGGCCAGCACAGCCTCTTTGCCTTCTCTTTTAATGGCCATACTTTATTTCTTCGCCTCTGAATCGATATTAGAAAGATCGACAACCCTAGAATTTAATATGTCAGCCAAATGACTGAGCTCATCCCTGCACAGTAATGGCGAGTTCAGACGAGCATTCAAATGTACTTATCCATGCCTCACTGTTTGTTGTCCTCTAAAGTTTTGGCAAAAAGGTGTCAAAAGCCATTTTTGTATTTTTATGGACCAACGAATGCCTATATAAATATACTGTATTTATAGTGTAAAAGCAGCTTGAGGAACTAACTTGTCCAGATTGCAGGGGTGGTTACTAAGAAAGCAACCCACTCCCTTGGACATCACAAACAAGCTTCTTCCGTTTAGATCCATGCACATCAGCAAAGAAATGAAACTGTTGCTATAGAATTATTTACACTAAATGAAGGATAAAGCTATGCCCTTCAGCTCCACTGCATCTGGCAGGAAAAGGATTTTTGAAGCTTGTTCGTTGATAAAGATGACCTAAATGCAAATAACCTAGAGCAGTAAAATGCTAATAAAAAATGAGAGAAGGTTTTCAATCAATCGCATCACTTTACTGAGAAAACCTTCTTCCTTTTACCAGCTACTCAATTTTTGGGAAATCAGGACAATCAGGCAAATTGCTAGTTTTATCATGTCCGCTAATCGGAGCCAGAACTTCCTTTTCATATTTTTGCTCTTTCATTGGAATTGATTCCTGCTAGCTTGAATATTTCAAGCTGTGGAGATACATTTCCAACAAATTCAAATATTGCCGAATCCAGTCTTATAACCATTACAAAATGTTTAAACCGCAAGGAAAACAAATCAAAACAAAAACAAAAGACAACTTTCTTCCAATTAAATATCACAAGCTGTCAGAACAGTCATATTTAATGGTGCTTGGAATTCAACATTTAGAACTTATCCCTCTAGCAGACAGTATTTAGAACTGAAAGACATAATCCAGCACAACTATAACAGGATTGGTATGAACTCACATCCAAAGTGCATCCTCCATTACCACCACAGGCCATTTCTTCTAACTTTGAGCCGCTACTATCTGGTTTAGGAGAATATATGAATCAAAAGAAGAAAAGTACACAACTAAAGCAGAAGATAAGCCAGATAAATCTATTTTTTTGAGGAAAAAAAATTAGGGGAAAAGAAAAATAAGCAACTTGACACAAAAACAATCACAAAAAAATACTCGCTAAAAGAAAGCCTTGTAATTCTTTTGTTGTCCGTCAAATTTCAAAGAACATGAAAGCAATGTAAAAAGTGTCTGACAAATGAAAGTGAAGACCTCTATATTACCCAACACATTTAAGGAAAAGTGCTATACATATAGTCAAACAAATGCTGCAAATAAGTTCTACAAAGTCAGTGTCATGTAGAGAAAGAGTAGAAGAATACGCGTGTGTAGCAAGAGTATGCTAGCTGATCAAATTCGCCTAGCATACAACTTCAAAGACAACTTCGATGCATGCGGCTATACGGTGACATGGAGAAGCGTTATTGTCACACCCCACCTAATATAAGGTATATATGCTCAATCCAAACTAAAACGTGACTTAACTTCTCCCATCTCAAGGTCAGCACCTAGACAAGTTGGTTTGGCGAATAAACTAACTTTCCTCACAAGCTTGTCTCGCATCATAAGGACTTAAACCACGAATTTCAGCATTTAAGCTTCTAAGCCTATCCGTGAAACAATATTTCACCACTTGGGAGGAAAGTTTGATGCCCATAAATTCTTAAGTATCACAAATATAACCCAATTCTGTGAGCCATTCTGTAAGAGTAATATTAGGTAAGAGTATTTCACCACAAGACATTTCCAAACTAAACCATTTAGAGAGCCTATTGGATGAAGTAATATAAATATCAATATCACCAACCCCATAAAGAAAGTATTCGTTTTATTTATTGACCCCGTCTTGATGTTGAAAGCTTCATATCCTATATACATCCAGTACATAATTAGTAGTTCAAATTGCATAATACCTCTGGTGAAAAAACTCCACTCAAATATGGCTCCACAACCACCATTTCTTCCCATTCTCCCTCTAATCCCCAGAAATTCACCCCACACTTTAAAGTTTAAACACACTCTTTACCCAAAATGAAGCCTTAATTAACAAATCCCAAGCCATTTGAGACTCGAACAAGCTTCAGCTTTTTTGGCACAAAAAGCACACAAATTCAAATCCCAAGGAGACGAAAGAAACTACTTACATCAACCAAGTTCGGGAGAAAACGAACGGCGCTGAGCTGTTGAGATCTAAGCAGTGGACAAGGATTAATTCACCTCTTCAACTCACTCGAAGTACAAAAAATTCCAAACCAGTGAAACCATCCACATCTCGGAAGTATTACCATTAATAATCCTTAGTTTGTAACTAATGGAACCCTAGTTTGATTTCAAAGAAACCAAAACTGAGAACGCAAGAAACGGGAAGTTCGAAACAATGAAGAAAGAGAAGGAAGGAGAAGATCCGACTTACAGAACCTCCGTACGCGAAGCTCCAGTCGATCGATCGATCGCAAGGCCATCGTTCAGCCGTCAATCGCCACTTTCTCTCTCTCTCTCTATCGCCTCCAAGCCCTCTCTCTGTCTCGGGCCAAAAAATGACCAGGGACACGGAGGGAAATATCCGAAAAGTTTGAAAGGGGTATTAGCAAATCGAAAAAGACCATTGAGGACAACGAAATCAAGCGAAACCACGAAAATACCAACACGCCAATTTCCAATCGAGGGGCAAATCCGTCCAAATTGGACAAAAGGGGCGAACCTCCCAATTTCAGACTACGCTCTATATAGGCCTCCCGGGGCCTGGATATATAGGCCTCCCGGGGCCTGGATAAAGAGGGATTATTACCTCTAGCCTCTAGGTCTAGAAAAGAGATATCTAATTACCAATAAGGTAAGTCATTTTTTTTAGGATAAACCTACTGGTACCGAACAATTGGTACAGAAAACGCACAGAGGCCTCTCAGGGACCCACTTTTGGGTCCCACACGAGTGATCCGAACCGTTCATTATTCTTAGAACATTTTTCCGAGTGGCCCCACAAAATTTCAGCTCAATCGGACAGTTAGAAGTGCTTGAACCTAAATCCCACCGTTTCAACCAAATTCTAAGAATAATGAACGGTTCGGATCACTCGTGTGGGACCCAAAAGTGGGTCCCCGAGAGGCCTCTGTGCGTTTTCTGTACCAATTGTTCTGTACACGTAGAACGGTCCTTTTTTTTAATTACCACTAAGGTAAGTCACTCTTTTTTGGAGTTTAGGTTTAGGGTGCACTTTCATATTATAGGGTTTAGTGGTTTAGGCATTTTCATAGGGTATCCTAGGATTTTAGGCACTTTTATAGGGTACCCTATGATTTAGGCATTTTTATACGGGTTGGGAGTTGATGGGAATTTTTCAGAGTTGGACTTGACCTGATGGTAATTATGGGATCCAAGGGTGACCTGATGGTAAATGTCCCTAAATAAAGACATAACACTCAAGAAAAATGAGTGCTTGTATATATAATGCAGGTCAGGACACAACTGCTAGTGCTATTACATGGATGGTCAAGTATTTGGATGAAAACCAAGAAGTCCTTGACACACTTAAGGTAAGATGAATTAAAGAAGCTTGTTTTATGTATGCACTCGTATATTCTCGGGGGTCGTGACTTGACTTGGCGTGATAAATAATTGTCATTCGTGCTTAGTATTATGTGCGAGTTTGAGTCACGAAAACCAATCTCTCTACAAATATTTGGATGTTACAATACCTACTAACGACCTTTCCTATACCAATTAAGAGCATCTCTATTCCTTACTCTTTTATTGACACAAACTCAAAACTTGAGTAAAAATCCTTAAAATCCTCCTTTAGTCCTTACCCATACCTATCGCAAATTGAATTTTTACTCAAATTTAAACTCAAAATGAGTTAGACTCAAACCCTTGCACAAATTTTTGAAGGCAAATTTCACACTCTTATATTTACAGCTTTACCGTTAATGAGCATTTTACTCAATTTTGTGCTTAGTTTTGAGTTTGCTCATTGGAGTACCCAATACCAAATGAAGCTTTAACTCAGCTTTTTACCCAAATCTGAGTAAAAATTTGGGTAAGGGATGGAGATGCTCTAACGGCCCACAAATGCATGCATATTTTTTGTATGAAAAAGAATTATCTTGATGTTTGCAATATTCTTCCATCTAAGTCTCATTTTTTCACCTTCTAAAAGACTAAAACATAAAGCTGAAAAAAGTGTTTTGTTTATTAAACAGGCTGAGCAACTTTCCCTGGCAGAAAGGTCTTCATCAAAATCATTCCTAAAGCTAGAAGATCTAAATGACATGCCATACGCTTCTAAGGTTTCTAAACACTGAGTTTGATATCACATGCTTGGTTGATAATAATAAATACAGGAAATAAATTCCTAATTATAAATTAAGTTTGCTTGTTAATTAACAGAGATGGGTTAAAACAGGTTGTTAAAGAATCATTAAGGATGGCATCTATAGTACGATGGTTTCCAAGATTAGCACTTGAGGACTGTGAGATTCATGGTTTGTTTTCCAATACCTATTTTTTATACAGTCCTTCTATTGTCAGCCTGGTGGACTGACAATAAGGCAAAACTCTTACATAGAAGAGTTAACTCTTACACGTAAGAGTTCCACTTTTGAAAACTCTTGCACGGAAGAGTTAACTCTTGCACGCAAGAGTTCCCACTTTTTAAATCTTAACGTCACCCCAATGGGTAATTTTAGAATTCTCCTTTTTTAGACACTCACACGATTACTATAAGTTTAAAAAATCAATATTTTCCCAGGAAATTTAATTTTCACTTTATTGTAGGATATAAGATCAAGAAAGGGTGGAACGTTAACATTGATGCCAGATCATTACACCTAGATCCGACGGTATACAATGATCCTGACAAGTTCATGCCTTCCAGGTTCAGTGTAAGTCTTGTGATTCCAAATTCTACATCAATGTTGGACTTCCTATAGGAAATGATCAAAGCATCCAAGAAATTTTGAATGTAACCTGAAAGGTTAAGTTATTAGGATGGGAAGCTTCCAATTTTATATTAAGTGATACCCAATGTGAAACTATGTAATCTAATGTTTACCCTCACTGCCTCACGTGCAGCCGCTTTTGAGCTCTGCGACATGAAACTTTTTTTT
Organism: Vaccinium vitis-idaea; assembly: GCA_963854785.1. Taxonomy (NCBI): domain Eukaryota; kingdom Viridiplantae; phylum Streptophyta; class Magnoliopsida; order Ericales; family Ericaceae; genus Vaccinium; species Vaccinium vitis-idaea. The sequence goes on along the minus strand of OY978226.1, from coordinate 33,501,463 downwards.
TTTGCGTTTATCACCCTGCTGTCGCAGCTACCTTTTGGCTGCATTTGTCGTCGTAGAGTGTGAACTGATTTTATTTTTGAAATATGGATGGAATGGGCCTCGTTTTGATAGAAAGAAATTTTGAATCTAACTCAAGAGCTGAAGCTTTTACAGGTGAAGATTTGGGGAGCCTATAGTCCCCTAGTCTGACTGTCTATTTCCACAATCGATGGTTCAGATTCACGGATGTATTCTTACCAGTAAAAATATACTCTTAATGTTAAGAGTAAACAAACATATCTGAACCGTAGATTGCGGAGATTAACGGTCAGATCGGGGGACTACAATCTTGTAGTGCCCCAATCCTAAAGATGAATAGATGGAGAGTTCCTAATATTAGATCAATGATCACCCGTCCTTTACGTGATAGTAGAACATTGGTACTATGTTATCTAATGATTGCAATGGCGTCGAGGTACATGTAAGCTGACCCGGACACCTGAGTTATCAAAAATAATAATTGATATGGTGTCTCTCTGTTTCGGTAACAGGATGAGTCAAAAGCAAACTGCTTCTTAGCTTTTGGACAAGGAAGGAGGACTTGTTTGGGGATGAATTTGGCTAGAGCTATGATGTTAGTCTTTCTCCACCGTCTAGTCACTACTTACAGGTGAGCTCTACATCTCAAAATTAAAGCATATCATTATTATACCATAGCTAGTGGAAAAATTCAATTTTATATTTCGTGGAAAATAAGATGATGACTAATTCTATGGGAAAAAAAAGAAAAGAAAATTAACATTTCTAATATTTAACGGGAAAACGCAACTTTAATCAGGTGGAAGGTACTCGATTCAGATCCAAGCATCGAGAAATGGACTCTTTTCGCGAGATTGAAAAGCGGTTGTCCACTCCACGTTACGCGAATCAGGGAGGACATTACTCCTCCATAAGAACAAATTATGCAGCTGCTCTTGGTAAGTTATGATAATGACTTGAGCTTTCAAAAAAGTGTGGCCAGAAATTCAATGATTTTTTAGGCCAGTATATACCCGAATATATATGTCAAGAATTTATTAATGGTTTGTTAAACGTTGAATTAGGCAGCGGGTTTTACTTTGTGTGCATATATATGTTTGTATGATGAGGGAAAAGGTGAAATTAGGTAAATGTCATAGATATTGAACCTCAATTTTAAGGAAAAGAATATGGTAATAGTACTAAAGTTGTTCTAATTATAACTCATGTTATTTTTAGAGACACATGTCAAAAGTTTCCATAAGTAAGACCCTATTTTGCTTTGACATTACCTCATCCTATTGATGTGAAGTCATAGGTTGTTTTTTTTTTTTGTATTTTAGGTTAGAAGGTTAATAAGTTAGTAGATGCGCAGTCTCAAACTCGACATCTTGGTGAATTTGGAAGAAGCACTCAATCAACAGGGCCAGCATGCAAGTTCGTGTAGCCGTAGAGTTCATTTATGCATTTACTTACTTTCGGTGTATATGGAAAATTTCATCTAGTAACTGGTCCATTTTCACTAAATATAAACACAAATGATAATTAACACATGAATAAAAATTGGGGGAAATGATTTTCGCCCCCTCCCCCCTAAATTGCTAACCACACCCCAGGGGAGTGTGAAAATCAACTCCACAATGATTTTTGCAACACCCAAATTGTTAACCACACCTCAGGGGGTGCGAAAATCAATCTAGAGTGATTTTCGCACTTCCCAAACTGGGGTGCGAAAATCATTTTCCAAAAATCGGTGACATACAAGGGGATCGGGTACTCCCTCTGTCCCATATTGTTGGGCATCTTTACCTTTTTGAATGTCTCAAAAAATTGTTTATATCTGATAATCTATGATATTTTTTGTCATTCCAACAACTTTGTTTAATAAAACTAATTGAGATCTATCAAACAAGATTCATATTGAATATAAAAAACTTCATAAATTAAAAATTATAGACAATTCTTTAAGACGTCCAAAAAAGAAAAAAGTCCCAACAATATGGGACGGAGGGAGTAATAACTATTAAAAGTTGGCCATGTAGCCCCTGTATTTTTACGTCCAGTTTTGTCACATACTCTGTTGGGTGCGCGCGCGCGCGTGTGTGTGGTTCTTCCTCCAAGCAAAGCTAATATTCCTCCTCCGTAAGAACCTGCAAGATTCAACAACCAGTTAGTGCCACCCTCGCCACACTTGCCAGAGGGCACTCAGACGAGCAAGTTAGTACTTGAGAAAGAGAAAGCAAAGCACAAAGTATTTCCGTTCTAGAAACGTGTCTCTCTCTAGGGTTTATCTATTGGTATTTATAGGCATGGATGTACTTGCTCTCCAAGTCTCTTGTGCTCGGCACGAGCACATGACATCATCAATAACTGCTTCGGTCACTTGACGTTACCAATGACATTTGCCACTTAGGGTTTTCCAGAAGGTTCTAGAAGCATCTACACGTATGCCACATAGCCTCTCCCATGTGCTCAAACAAATCTCTAACGGCCTTCCCGGGTTAGCTCATGGGTCGGGCTCATAGACCCGAACTGCCTCCATTAATATATCCTGGATCCACACGGTGCAGTCAGGGATAATACCTTTGGCCTATGACCGTTCGGTCCAACGGATATCGATACTTGAGCAAGCTGGTCGCTTCTTGGCCTTCTGCCCAAAGTACACTTGGCCAGGGCCGGCCCAAGGTATTTGGGTGCCCTAGGCCTATTTAAAAAAATTGTGCCCTACAAAATTTTCGTGTTCCTCAACCAAACTTTCTACGTTTTTGTTACTACAATATCCCCGTCAAAAGGGTATTAATACAAGCTAAATTTAACAACGATGTAGCATCTAGAGATCCTGTGCCTTTTTTGAAACAAAATTTGGGTCAAAACTCCTTTGCTATGCAAATGCCGAACCCTAGTTTTACCCAAATATGTTGTTCTTCAAGTTTCCTCTAAAAAATTTGGGTCAAGATGGCTCATTTAACTACTTATAATAAGTAAGAAATTTGATTTGCTGGAATTAATATTATCACTTTATTTGTTGGAAAAACAATGAAATTTGATCAACTTTTTGGTTACTTGGGAAAACTCAAGAACTTGTGTCAATTTAGAAATCTCAAATACAAACCCACTCGAAACTCTAACAAGAAGATTAGAAAATTACTACTTAATTACTTCGTCTTTAAGTAAATAATAAACTAAACTTAATCATTTCGTTTAGAACTGCCTTGATTTTTTACAAAACCAGAAATAAAAACTGTAACAAGCAAAAAATGATTTTCTTTTGAGGTAATTAAATTTCTATCCGATTTTTGGGTGCAAATTAGATTTCCATCCCCCATTATTTATGGAAATATGTTTTCATCCTCTCGTAATGTGATTTACCCTTATTACCCTTCCCATATATATATATATTAGAGGATGAAAAATACAAAATGGAAGTAATTTTTGAAATTCAAAAGAGGGATGAATATTGTTTCAACTAATCAGATGAAGTTCAAAAAGGGGATGAAGTTTACCGAATTATTAGGGATATTTGAAAAAAGAAGGGTAGTGCGTGTGGTGGGATATTGGTTACCCCATGTTTCGGTGTTAATGGGGAAGTGGTTACCCCATGTTAGCAGTTTCATTACAATGAACATGGTAAAACTAAACAATTTGGAAAAATGAATCATGGTCAAATAAATTTTGGAAATTTTTTCCCAATGTTTATGGTAAATTGACTCAACCAGTTAGCTTTGTTTAACTATCCCAATTATGGTAAAATGTTTCAGACTAGCTTTGTTTACCATGATTACTCGATTTTACCATATTTTATGTTTTGTATTTGATTTTTACCATGATTAATTGAATCATGGTAAAAAAAATATCAGCCACATTATCTCGAGCTTGTCCATATTCTAATCACTATTCATTAGTAAATATAAACTTATGGTACGTTTACAATTATTTCCCTGACAAAATTTGAGAATTTCTCATGCTTACTTTTAGTCATTTATGATTTTTTTTTCAAGTTTGAATTGATACTACGTTTTTAAAAAAAAAAACTTCTATGGCTCCTCTTATTGAAATGAACAAATAATTCAAAAACTTGACACAAACATAAAAAGTAAATTTGCCATTTTGCATAAGAAAATAAAAAATAAAGTTAGATCAAACCCCACCACACTCATCATCTTTTAAAGCCTAGGAAATATATGCTCACAACATCTTCAATGATCATGGTATAAATTTTTAAACATCACATTGTTTATGGTAAAATTACCTTGTAAACATGGTAATAACGGTTGAATAAACAACTCAAATCATGGTAAAAAAATGCCATTTACATAATCCAAATGTCATGGTAAAATCGAATAAAGAAGAGAAATCATGGAAATATAGAATACTTTTAGAAATCAAATCATGGTAAAAATACAAAAACATATGAAAGTGTTTATGGTAAAAACAACCAATAGAACTCAAATCATGGTAAAAATCCTAAAACATATAACAGTGTTTATGGTAAAAACAACCAATAGAACAATGTTTATGGTAAAAACAAGCAATATAACTCAAATCATGGTAAAGATTCATTACAATTGTGGAAGAACGGAGACCGTCACTTTTGAATCTCTCACTTAAACTTCTCTCCATCAGATCCATAGCACTTTAACATTCGACGACGGCCACAATTTCTTTGCAAACAACATCCGTGTATACCTACGACTCAAGTCCCCCGGCAACATCGAAACCCGATTAATTACACACAAAAAAACATCGAAACCTGATTATAAAAAAAAAAATCACAGCTTTGTGTTTCTTGTTTCCATTTTTTTTATCCTCAACCCGATTTCAGATTGTCGAAGTGCGAAGCTTCGAGGAGGCGTTGCCAGAGAGGAGAGAGAGAGAGAGAGAGAGAGAGAGAGAGAGAGAGAGAGAGAGAGAGAGAGAGAGAGAGACGAATCTATCATCCTCCCCGGAGTTGAAGGCGGACGATGGCTGATTGTGGTGGTGGCGGTGTCCTTCCATCGCCGTCGTGCCTCGGGTTACCATCTCGATGCAGAGATAGAGAATTGCTTCTATTTTTTTGATCTGGAAATGGATGGTTTATAATCCTTTTATTTACCAATATAGGAAGTGTAAATTTAGGGATTGGTTTATTAAAAGGGATGAAGATAGTGGCATGAAAAGGGATGAAGATAATGGCGTGAATTAAGGGATTGAGTTTTATCCCCAATTCTGTTAATTGCAATCCAGGACCTCCTAAATTTGAAATTGGTCCTGTCAACCTCCTACTATTAGCAACATTTAATTTAGTCCTCAAACCGATTTTCTGTTAAAAGGCAATTTAGGATTTATTTGAATCTCAGGATGGAAACATAATTCCTAAAAACGCTCAAGATGATTTTCTAATTCTAAGTGAGTAAAAGGATGATTATTTAAGTGCCCCATTTCTTTTAAATCAGTTTTAGCTTTGGGCCTTTTTTTAAATTTTGGGCCACTATAGTTTTTGGGCTTTTTTTAAAAATATTGGGCCACAATGGTTGGGCTCTTTTGTAACTTATAATGGATTTTTTTTCTTTATTTTGGTCAAAAAAAGTGTTCTAGTCAAGCCCATTAGTATAAAATGGTGGAGTGCCCAAAAAAGTGACCATTTTTGGAGTGCCCTAGGCCCAGGTCTTGTGGGCCTTGGGCCTGGGCCGGCCCTGCGCTTGGCCCATCTAAGATTTGCCAAGCCGATGGGCCATACGGAACGAGATGAGCCTTACTCAGTCCGTGATCGTTTGGCCCAAAGGCAATGGTAGCTGGTACCTTGATTCCCGTATTGTTCATTGATACTGTTACTTCCATTTTGTGTTCACCCCACAATATGAGAAACTCTTCTCAAACGTGAAGCAATATTCTCGCGAAAGTTACAGTATTGCACTATTGCTACCTTTCAGCACTATGATTTTGCTAAGTACTGTGCAATAAGCCCCTGCAATACACAAATCATGTCAGAAAAGTTTGAATGTCATTAACTACTAATATGCATTTCATAACTTTTATAAAAAAAAAATCATACAGTAACTTTTATTAACAAGAGGTAATCGATTCGTAATTTTTTTAGGGATGTGTATTGTATCATTTCCCCTTACAAAAATATAAACATCCCACAAATATCAGTAAGTTTGAACATCAATAAGTAATAATATATACTTATGTGCTTTTAACAAATATCGAGACATTTTTTGTACAGTAACTAACTGCCTTGAAGTGGCGGTAACCATTTTTCTACAAACACATCAGTTAAAGAAAAAAAATTCTGACTCCGTCCTGTTTAAAGACTATATACCAAAAATTCCGTCGGTGTGAATTAAAAGGGAAGCCAGTGTCCGAGCGATTCAGGAGAGCTTTCGGGTATGGGTATCGAGATTAAATATGATCCGTTTGATGGACTGGTCAACACATCTCAAACTGTCTTTGACAGCCTTCACAAAATCAGGTGCCAAACAAATGGGTCATTCATAAAGAAGAATTGGAATGAGTTGTACCATAACAACTAACAAGAATTCGGTCACAGACTTCTAATCCAACCAAATAATTAAACAGACATTATGCAATGGGCAATAATCTTTTTTTTTTTTGTTGTTAGGTCAATGGGGGATAGTGGCAAACTAAATATGTAAACATATATGTTTGTATCCGTACGTATACCATCTCCATCCCAAATTGGTTGACTTTTTTTTTGGTAACCGTGCGTTTTGTATATACTAGAACTAATTTTTCTTCAAAAATTATCACACTAATTTAAAGATTTCATTAAGAAGAAAAAATGTGTGAAATTTAGCTCAAAAAAATAATTTCATAAGTACATTATTTTTCATGCAAAATGCACAATCATCCAAAAAGATTGACAAAATCGGGTTGGATGGATTATATATCACCAAGCATATGCCTTATAACCATGCATGAGAACAATTAGGATTAGTAACAAATATTGCATGGATTGTGAGTTGTATTTTTATCCGAACTCGTCTATGTAACTTTTTTTCTACACTCGTCTCACCTCGATTTACCCTTTCTGATACCAAACATTGACACACTCGATTCTTCCAGACTTCTCAAGATGCACGATTTAGTGATCATTTCTTGTCTACGGAGATGTTTAAACTTCGACCTGATTAAATTCTCCGAGTGGATATGATCTTCTTATCTCATTGCTTTCTCAATTGTTCATACCAGAAAATCAACTGGTAATGTCCGATAATTACCTGAGCTAAATACTAAAAGTTAATACAAAGGGGATGTGAGGAATGGAAGTTGCAATTATGCAGCATAGGGGAAAGAACAAGTACACCAAAGTTGATCATAGGGATGCCACGTTTGTCTTCAAATAGGGAAGTCAATACTAGAACAAGCAGATGACATTTCAATTATGAGCCCTAGTAGGGGACAGTTGGCCTGTCCAAAATTTCAAGTTTAGGACCCCATGTCCCATTATTCTATTTCCTTTGTAGGGAAACCTCATTTTGTACTATATAACCAACCAATCCCACAACCCAAAACCCACTCCCCTCTTCCAATTTTTTGTGGGCCATGTGTCCTCTTAACTGAACCCAAACACCAGAAAGGATGAGAAATCCAAACATTTGATGATATCTAATTTATGGTAAGGCCCTAATAAGGCTACTTGTTTAACTGGGGTCCCCTCATATTAGGACCCTATTAAATCTAGTAAGGTTCACATGCAGCCTCTTGTCCTTATTCTGCTTCCTTCTGTAATGCAGTACATGGATCCTTTGTTTGGCATGAGAGTACTTTTTACAACTCCTTTTGGAATATATCTGGCCCCATTTTGGACAAGACAATCCAAATTGTTTTCATATCACTACTTTAGTGCTAAGTGCATATGCCTAATATAGGGTAAACTATCATATTTTGGAGTTTTTCTTTAACTAAGATGGCATGATGAGGGGATTCAAGTGTTCAAGCAATTCCTTAAGAACAACAGGACTCCTGTATTATGCATATACTAGCGTTTTGCCCGTGCCTGAAGGCAATTCAACGAAACCCGATAAGATCCTTAACCAATCATGCAATTGTACATACACTGATTCCGTCATCGTGAAATCCAACTAATGCAATTTCGCCCCTGTCAATCTTACATAGAATTGTGCAAGTTCAATAATTGAATTCGAAAAAGGAAAAAAGAAAAAGAAAAAGAAGTAACTAAGCTATTAACATCCAATTGACGAGTTCATGTTTTGAGCACTACAAGAGGCGAAAAACATTGAACATAAATTACCTTTACCATCTAACAATCAACTAAACCAAGAAATGAAAGCATTTGATCATCAACCACCCTCCCAAGCAGAACAAAAGGCCATTACTTTTTAAACATATTTCTTTCATTTCTTGTTTCCAATTTCCATTGATCACAATTCAAAAAGCATAAGCATTGCTTAGGAATGTGAATATTGCCAAGCCACCAATTGAACAAAATTAAGGAGTTGATTATAATTTCTTGCAAGATTTCTTTACATGTGTCGCACAGATATGTTCTGACTCAATACTTGGGTTCCAATCTCTGTAACCAACAAACACACAACATGATGGTTCAGACGAATGCACTGAGATTGGAATAGACTTCATACCACAACTGTGGTGAAGAGCGCAAATGGTTTAGCTCATTGTTGTGAGTTCAATTCCCGCTAACCTAGCTTCTAAGATGTAGGGTGTGATTTTCTTACCTTTCCATCAAATGGTAAGATGTCAAGATTTTACGGAACACTATGACAGTCAAGTCACAAGGAAATGAACTTGGTAAAAGAAAAATAATAATTATTCAACAAAGAAAAATCGACGTTCTATCCATTCATCACCGGCATATTGCTAATGTCCTTTTCAACTTTTTATTTGAGTAAAAAAAAATATGTTAAACTGAGTATCTTGAATTTCAAGGCAAATGAGTCTGAGTGCAACAAATATTTTTGGGAAAAATAAAAAAATAAAAGAAGGAAAAAGGTCGGTCACTCCCAATTTTCTAATTGAAGTGCTCTTTCGAAGTTCCACATATTAATGCGTTTAAAATTGATAAAAAAGCAGAAAGGTTCGGCAGTTGGGTGTCAAAGTAAACAAATGTGGGGTCAAAATTCCATGTGATTTTAAATAAATATCTGGATTAAATTTCTTCACTTTATGACCCAATTTTATAGCTTGTGATGTTGACTAATTTCTGTTTAGTACCCTTAGATTAATTAATTAATTAATTAATTTTCCACTTTAGTTGTCACAAACTGACTGTAATCAACTGATCTTTCTCAAATCCACTATACATACCCTTTTGTCACTTGGATTATACTGGACTGGTTTCTTAAGAATCCTAGGTCCAAAAAAATACCTTAATAAGTAGTATTTATTAACCATATCCCTCTGTTGGTTTTATTTTCTCTGTTTGTTTAGAAACTATAGTACTCGGAGGGGCTGTAGGTGAGCGAAAGCTGACCCGGAAGGCTGGAGTATCTTGCATTACTCATAAAAGAAGACTGTAGTATTAAGAATTGAGAGTTGGAGTCCTTGTAGTTCTCATAATCCGAAAAGATTTAAAAAATATTAGAGAGATGGTGAACGGTCGAAACAGATTTTCGAGAAAGAGATTCGAAAAAATATATTGTGCATTCATAAACTTCACGAACACATTTCATAGAGGTATTATACGCATATAAGTTACGGTGTTTAACAATCAACTGTAAACCTATGTTGATAATGTATGCTAAAGCTTTGACCTATGTTTCATCACTAAAAGCATAAAATCTTGAACTAGGGATGCCGTTCGGGCCAGGCAGCCACGGATCTGGGGACCCTACAATGTCCCGAGCCGTTGATTGTTAAACAGACGGCTGTGATTGGGGGATTACATGCAACCCTGTTTTCCGGACCCGATGGCCACAATTGTTCTTCTTGTGAGATTTCTAATCTCGATATGCGTAAATTGTCTGGGACACTCTTCACCAATGTGCCAAAAGAAATTTTTATAGTATCAGCCGCTAAGTGGATGAATCAAGTTGGATGGCCGAGAGGATTTTGAAACAAAATAATTGAGTTTTATAAGGTCCAAACTTCAAAGTAGTTGGTGCTAGTGCCCAGACAAAGAAGCCCAAGAAAAAACCAAAAACTTAAGGAAATAATAACTACACGAGAAGAGAGAGAGAGAGAGAGAGAGATTGATTCTTTGTTGCATAACTTCCACAAAGAAAAATGGATAAGAGTAAGCCGCTAGATTTGTAGCTAATAGGCCCCATAAGAGCAAAACAAATATGGGAGCCCCACTCCTCCCCCACAAGAAAAGGAATTATGGGTTTGAAGCCACTACTAATTTAACCTCCATTTGTTTCTTTTGACTCTCTCAAAATGGTCACCCTCATTAGAGAGAGTGAGAGAGAAATTAAGCTTAAAAAAGATTTAAGAAAATAGATAATCCCTCTAAATAACGAGTCCAAATTGTCTATACCCAAAAAATGCATGTATCGGTCTTACAAAGCATTTTTCAGTTTTCAAAATTATGTAAGAATTTTCGCGTACGTCTCATAAGATTCTCACTTGATTTAATAGCTGGAAAATATACAGAAACACCGGTGTAGATATTTCTGGGTACGAAGGATTTGGGAGGAGAATTAACAATATTGACAAAGAGAAACTGACAAAACTTGATAAGAGGATGGCATGTTCTTAAAGCCCTTCGTAAGAATAGGAAAAGACAATGTGTGATTAGTCTATGGCTTTTATTTGTCTCAAGTGGATGGAAAGTAACTTTTACCCATCAGAAGATTTCAGTACTTTTACATGGAAGAGATTATGATCTAATTATATGGGGATTACTTCCATTATGCATTTCTAAAGCCATTAACTCCGGCATGTGGGTGGGTTGTAATGATTTTATCATCAAGATAACTATGGCATTCATGAAACACATGCACTTCTTTTTCCTTTTTGGCCCTCACCATTAACTTTAATGAAAGAAACTATACAGCTCAAATTTCAGGTCGGCACCTTTGTATCCGAACTGTTCCTTGTCGTGCATGCAAGATGAAATCTAGATGTGCATAGCACGGTGCTGTGTACACACTACACAACAACATCCCCTCTTCCACTTTTTAGATTGCACATATTTGACTCTTTGTTTGGTGAATACAACACCTAATCCGAAGGGGTAAACATATAAATGTTAAGCTTGAGCTTTGAATATCCATCAATCACCAAACTCTTTTTCTTCCTAGGACATCAGTTATAAATATCACATCTACTCATCAATGGTAGTAATCAATCAACTGTAATAAGTAGTAACCTAAACCCATTAACCCAACCAGGGAGTTTATTGTTTTTGTCACAGACAGAAAGCCTATGACCTAACTTGCATCCCTAATTTTAGGATCCAAAAACAAAAAGTTTGCATCCTTATTTAGATAACATAAATAGAATACTACAATGGAGTTCAAATCTCTCTACCAAATTCGTGTACCGAAGTCAAGGTGTATTTTTAGCTATTGGATCATTGCAGTCCAATAATTGAAAATGAACCAAAACAACGGTAATTTCAGAAAAGAGGATTTAAGGATAATACAGAGAGATATGACATAACTGTCAAAATAGAAGACTTCATATGATATATTGCAAGCAGGATGGAGCCGGGGGTGCCAGTCGCCCTTGCAAGAAAAAAAACCAGTATTATGTAGAAAAAGTATTTCAAAATTTTTCTTATAAATTATATGGGCTCGCTCCTGCATAGTGAAATTTCTGGCTTCGTCCATGATTGTAGGACAACATAAGTTCTTTTATAACACACCAAAAAATAAGAATATTGAACCCACCATAGAACTCGAAACAGATATGTGGGCTATCTCTCCCTCTAAAACAGGTGCAGTCCAAAAGCACATTGGAATCAAAGTAGGTTCTTCCAAACACCTCCCACATTAGACCATTTGTCTTTTTGTTACTTGGCTGCCAAGAAAAAAGTATGTAATAACAAGACATTAAAAAACTATGCAAAAGGAGCTTGGGAATTTTGAAATCCAAGCACTATGAAAGCCACTCTCCCAAATCCTTCAAAGGATTTTCCTTAATCTCCCATGATTTAAGCAATCAATTTCAGTTGAACTTGGCATAAAATCCTTGTTTCCTCCTTTTGTGTCTTCTACTTGACCAACTTGAACCATTCAAATTCAAAAACAAACATCAGAATATGAGACAATCAAATTTCAAACCATCTAAACGGAAAACCAAAACACAAACAGAAAAGAATTGGATCCTCTCCGGCCCAAGTAAGACGTCCAAATCAGACCGTTCATTGCTCAATCAATGGTTGGGAAACTCTTACGGGGAAAAGTCTCTGAGCAAATCAAAACCATTGATTATCTACATGTATATTCCAGATTTGGACCGTTTCCTCTGATTCAGAACTTGTACCGGAGATGATCCAATCACAAACAAAAAAGTTTGTTAAACGTACAAATCAAATATCCTTGAATATATTTCTAGCACAAGTAAATTCCCAACAAAATGACTACTAGGAAAACAGCCTTGTAAAACCGTAGATATTACCTCTTCCCTGGTTACCTAGTAAAGCAATTAATCACATCATATAACATGTATACTAGTTTCTTGTTACCAAATCCGTACGGTCGAAAACAAAAAATCTATGAACACAATTTCCGGACACATATCTGAGATAAAACTATGTCTCGAAATCAAACGAGCCCGAACACAACTTAACCCAGATTTGTGTTTCGAAATTGTGTTATTACTATTGCTAAAAACTATTAACACTGTCCAAATTTTACTGCTCGTTTTCATTCAATCTCTGTGCCCGAAGAAACCTGCGATGTTTCGCAATGACATCCTCTATCGTGCGCTGGAACTCCTCGTTGCTCAACCCGTCCACCGTGTCAAATGACGTAATTGCCCTCTCCTCGCGAGACAGAACCACCGTCTCCGACCGCCGTAGAATCCTCCCCGGCGCCGATTGAAATTCCCGCTTCATCGTGTTGTCGGATTTCGTCCTCTCGAAACTACGCCGCATCACCTTCTCCCCCTCCTCTATCGCCGTACTAACGGCGTCGCATTGAACTTCCCTAACCGCATTTTCCGTCAGCACAATCTGTTTGTCGATACAGCCCGTGTCCATGTCCGTGTCCACTTTTTCTGCCACCGTTGCCAAATTAGGCGGCAGCGTTTGAAATAATTCGCCGGAGAGGGGCTCACTGTCGGGTACGTATTGGTCGAAAACATCAGCGGCGGCGGCGGTGGTGTTTGCGGCGGTTTTTTGGCGGGAAAGTAAAACGACGATTACGATGATGGCGTTACCGACGACGAAATTGATGTGAGGATTGATGAGGTATTCGTAGATTCGAATGAGAGATTGAGCGCCGAGATTTAGGAAGAAGGGGAGACGAGTCGACGACCACGAAAAGAACGCGAGGGCGACGATGATCTCGAGTACTCGCCACATTTTGCCGACGTTTCGAAGTTGACGGTACCGCATCATCGCCTTTGCTTTCTCCGTTTGTACAGTGTGATAATCCATTTTCTTTTCTTCTTTTTTTTCTCGAGAAAGTGGAGGAAATTTTTTCTGATAAAACAGAGGAATGGAAAACCGTATAAGTAGATCTCAAACTGTCAAAGTGTTGTTCCACATTGAAGAACCATTAAAATCCAAACAGAAAAAGAATCGGTTATGGGGCTAGGATCTAGGGTTTTGATTTGTAGAATGGAAACAGAGAAAATCACGTAAGGATCCAAGATTTTCCGAGAAAAAACAGGGGTAGGAAATGGGGCAAGTATCAGAGGTGGAAGGGAAAGGAAAAGGACAGTGTGGTAGAGAATGGAAGGAGATGGTGATATAGAGCGACCGACTCTCTCTCTCTCTCTCTCTCTCGGCTGTGAGATTTTCTGTGTGTTTCCTTTCCTGGAGAGAAGAAAACAAAAATGAAAGTTTCAGCGGAGTGAGTGTACGAATTTATAGGCTTCTTCAGTCTACAATGATGGTAAAAGTTTCACTATGAATATGTCGAAAATGATGTTGTATGGTACAGTAAATTTTTGGGAGAACGGGCTCTATTTGAGAAGAAAATTTTGGGTCCAACAAGCGTAGGTGACGTGATACCTCTCCTACACATTCGGGCCGTTCCAAAAATGCATCGGATGGTTCAGATTGAAACATATGTTTTCTTTTCTTTTCTTTTCTATTTTTTAAAATTTTGACGGCACTTTCAATTTGGACCGTCAATTGCATTGTTCGACGGCTCGGAAGTGTCGAAAGGGGACCCTCCTCGTAGCAAAAAATTTTCTCCTATTTTGGGAAGAAAACTTGGGTACCAGCTGAGTACCTCTTGGCCGTCTAAAAGTATTTTGGACAATTCAAATTTGAGATTTGACAGAGAGAAAGAAGAGAGACCTAAGTCGTCCAAAAGTGGGATTAGCGTTCACGCACCCTACCATATTTGCACCCAAAATTTTCTCCTATGTTAGGACAAATTTTTGTAGGACAGTAGATTGCTGTCAAGGAAATAAGGGCAAATTACACTGACCTCCCCTGACGTTTCTGACAAATAACTGACCCCCCTTAGGTTCTGAAAATTACAGCCACTTCCCTTGCTTTACAAACTAATATATAATTATCCCCTTGCCGTTAAAATTAAACTAACGGCATCAACTTTGAGAGCCAAAAGACCGTTATACCCTCCTCACAAATAGTTTAAAGTGCAATTAACGCAACTACTTTAAATTGACACATATTTTTTGTAGTACTCCCTCCGTCCCAATTTTATAGTCCCTTTTGGGAGTTCGTGCCACTTTTCAAAGTGTTATATCTTATAATCTACAATGTTATAGGTGGTTTTGAACACGTTGTTTATTAGATTAAATCAATATCTATCAAACAAGATCCATATTGCATACAAAATGTATTACCGATTGAAAGATATAATCGTTTTTTTATCCGGTTAGGATAGAATGAGGGACTATAAAATTGGGACGGAGGGAGTATTAACATATGAAAAGTATTAAAGGTAAACTTATTTTTCTAATGCAAAATAAAACAACTAATAGAAGATTTTAAACTTTTTGGACTTTTTTTTTCCAATAACTAATGGATCTTTCATATATAGTCAAAATATTTACTTTTGAATGTCTTTCGTCTATACAAATTTAAAAATAATAAAATTTGTTGGATGATAAAAAAAGAGTAAGTGACAATCAAATCAAAATTCTTAGTTTTTCCTCTTAATTTTTTGGTAGTTTGTTTTATTAAAACTATCAAAAAATTAAAAAGAAAAACAAAGAATCATGATTTGTCCATCTTTGAACAAAGTTTAATGTTTATTTGTTTTTCCCAAAAAGAGTAATCATAAAATTAAATTAATTTTGGTAAAGATAATTCATTTTGGATTTTTCGACAAATTTTATTATTTTTTTATTTGTATAAACAATAGAATTCAAAAAGTAAATATTTAATTATATATAAGAAAACGTATAAATAATAAAAAAGTCTTAAATTTTTTTTAAAAAAATTCTGTTGGTTATTTATTTAGCATTCATAAAATAAATCTATCTTTTATACTTTTAATATGTTAATACTGAAAAAATGTGTTAATTTAAAGTGCGAAAGGTTAATTGCAACTTAAACTACTTGCGAGGAGGGTATAATAGTCTTTTTGTTCTCAAATTTAAAGTCGTTAGACTAATTTTGATGGCAAGGGGGTTTATGTATATTTAGTTTGTAAAGCAAGGGAGGTGGTGGTAATTTTCAGAACCTGTTGAGGGGTCAGTGTATTAGTCAGATACTTCAGGGGAGGTCAGCGTAATTTGCCCAAGAAATAAATGGAAGATGCATGTTTTTTGCAATTGCAATTCAATTTAAAATTTTATTAGAAGATGTATTTTTGATGTTTGATTGATTTAATTTTTAACACCATTAATAACAAGTCTTGCTAACCACCGTCCACCATACGGTGCATAATATGAAAATAACGATAAAAAACTAGATTTTTCAATACATATTTCAAGGATATAAAAAACACTTTGTTTGATCTATTTACATACAATTCATTGTCCTAAAAACTGTGGTCAACAGTTTCCTTATTCTATAATGTGAATGGTTCAAACCAAATCTTAAGAATTGAGTAGAATTTCAGATTCTTAAATTCTAAACGAAAATTTGAAGAGTTAAACAATCACTTACTAATATCCAATTGATTTTTGTACAACATGTTCAAAAGTACCTAGAACAAAATAAATGTTTAATTTGAAATATTTGTGCGGGTCTTATATATTAACCCTACACACGATATCAACATACATTATATTATTATCCGATTAAATTGAATTTTTTTTCCATGTACGTACAGCAGCTTCTGGTTCACTTCCATGAACCGCGACCGAGCCCCCACGACTGGGGCTGCAGGTGGGGTCGGTTGTTGGTATACTGTTACAAGTATGGGTGTAGGGTAGATATACTTTTGTCCTTTTAGTGGCAGGGAATTGGTCTACGGTAAGGCCCACAGATTAGATTCTGAACCCGCCTCATCTCTATCCACGTGTCGTCCTACTGGGTTTTAAGACTTCGGACTAATTAGGGATGACAATTCAATCCGCCTTGCTCCAAACCCTACCCGATAGAGTAGGGTTTTTTACGATTTTTTTGGGTAACAAGTAGAGGCAACGGATGTTTTTGAAAAATCCGCCAGAGTTAGGGTAGGGGCAGGGGTTTGGTCACCCCGCCCCGACATACATATATATGTATAACTATATTTATATACTCTTATATGTATTATATGAAATTATATTTTCTCACTTATATGCATTAAATTTTATTTTTATTCTTATAATTTTACTTTTACAACTAAAATACAACATTAGATAATAGATTTTGGTTAAGTTGTAAAAATTATTTTGTGAACTTTTATCATTTGTACTCGCTAATTGGAGTTTAAAATATACTTAACTAATATGTGAAAAAAATCGGAACGGGGCGGGTAAATCCGATACCCGATAGGGTCTGGAGCAGGGGTACCCATAAATTACCCGGTCGGGTTAGGAGAGGGTTAGGGGTGGGTTAGGGAATTTTAGGGTCGGGGCAGGGATCATCAAAACCACCCCCAACCCGCCCCGTTGCCATCCTAGGACTGATGGTCGTGGGTCTCACTTTTTTTAGGGAGAACCCAGGCCCTATGAAGGAGAAGATTACAGTCAATAATTTACCTTGTGGAATTGAATTAAAAACGTCTTTAGACCACTTGATGGTCATTTTGAGACGCCACTCATCTCACAGCAATAAGTTTTCTAACCAAGACAAATCTTTTTAAATTTTTGGAAAATGCTAATAATGTTTGGACTAAGTTACGCAAATTTTGAGTGTCGGGTAGTGGTTGCACAGCAGTGACTTCGCTTGTTATATATGTTCTCACGACTCATGTCACATAGATTAACAAGGGACCGTTATCTTGTCTAAATAATACAGTATAATAGTAGAAAATAAAGTGGCGATAATGTGTCTCTTAATATTAAACTTACCATATAGACCAGAGTGTAAAAAACAAACAAGAAATGACTTAAAACGAAATGATTGGTAGAAAGAACGAATGATGCAAGGAAATTCTTTCTTACTTACATTTTTACTAGGAAAAAATACAGGGGCAGAAAAGGAAGTTACTTGTGCAAAGAGTATAGGTCCAATGTACTTGTAAATCTTGAACACTCCGCTGGAAGATTTTTGCATTTAAAATTTTGTATATACTATCCAGAAAAAAAAAAAAAAAAACAGACAACACATAAAAGAATAAAAAATGTTATGTGCAAAGAAGCTTACACCGAACCATATACAGAATGTGAGTAATGTGAGAACAAGAAGTCGTGTTTTGTAAACTCGTTTTTAGAAAAAGCACTCAAAATGTGAGAACGTGAAGTCGTATTTTGTGAACACATTTTTAGAAAAACACTTCCATTCTGTGTATGGTTCTGTGTAAGTTTCCTTCGTATAACATTTTTCATAAAGAATGAGACTTGAAACAAACAACAATGTCGTTTTAGAATTCCATTTAGATTAATCTTCATGGCCTTAAAACCTTCCTAACATCATACTTTGGAATTGGACAGCCCGTCCGTTAGTCGAAGACCCGATTGACAGGGACACCCATCTTAACAGTAGCAACAAATTACCATAATTAATGAGTGTTCCATTCCAACCACATTTTGATAAGGAAAAAAAGGTAAGAAACAGGAAAAAAGGCATGAAAAGGCAGCCAACGGCTGTGATTCACTTTGTGTAACACCGGGTGAATCACAGCCGTTGGCTGCCTTTTCATGTTTGTTTTCTGGGTTTGTTTTCCTGTTCTGTACCTCTTTTTTGATAATCGTAGCATAGTCTTTACATAACTCTGTATTTGGTTCGACAGTCTGACTAACTCACGAAGCAATCTTATTACTCTACTAGCAAGGGTCACAGACTCACAAAATAAAATCAGGATAAAATTACCCTTGTCTTGATTAGGAGTGCAAATGAACCGAGATGACCCTAGCTTTTGGTTTGTTTAAAATTCCGTGAGCTCGAGTTCAAATGGCGCCCAAATTTTGAACAATTTGAACTCGAGCTTGATTAATCTTTGAGAACTTGAGCTTGGTTCGAATACATACTCAAACGGCCTCTAGAAACATGCTAACGGGTGCAACAAAGTATAAATGGGATCAATCAAGCGTACTTTTTTGTATCCTTAATGTCGCACCTGTTAGCATTTCCCATAATATAATAGTAGAAAATAAAGTGACGATCACGTGTCTCTTAATATTTAAGTGAGCACATAAACTTACCATATAGACCAGAGTGTAAAAAACAAACAAGAAATGACTTCAAACGAAGTGATTGGTAGAAATAAGGAATGATACAAGGAAATACTTTCTTACTTCCATTTTTGCTAGGAAGTAGCGATCTTCTATCTCTTAATATTAAGTTATTTGTGTTCCGATAAGGTACTTAACGATATCCCATCGACTTGATTTTAGGTACTATTGAAGTATTCGACAAGCTCTACGCGATTGATGTCTCCAATCGTCTGAACGATGCCGGCACGGCGCCAACAATGGCCGCACAACACGCTGCGCAGCAACAACCTAGTAAGAGATTTTTGCATTTAAAATTTCGAATTTCGCATGTACAATCCAGAAAATAAATAAATAACAGACACAACATATAAAAAGAATGAGACCACTGAAACAAACAACAAATGTTGTTTTAGAATTCCATTTAGATTAATCTTTATGGCCTTATGGCTTTCTAAAATCATACTACTTTGGAATTGGACAGCCCGTCCGTTAGTCGAGACATGATTGACAGGGACACCCATCTCAACAGTGGGCAACAAATTACCATAATTAATGAGTGTTCCCCTCCAACTACATTTTGATATTAATCGTTGCATAGTCTTTTCAATTTTCATAACTCTGCATTTGGCTCAACAGTCAGACTAATTCAAGAAGCAATCTTAGGAGTATATCCACTAGCAAGGGTCATGATAGGAGCACAATTGTTCACATTAGCGCCCCTTAATTTATCCTCGCTAAGTCCGTTTATATTGTTACTAGGAGTTTGATACTTGGTTCTTGTGTTTGTAGGTATCCAAAAGGCTTACATGTGAACGGGCTTTATCTGAGGCTTTAAGGCGGAAATTCGAGCGTAGTCCAATCCAAATTAAAGACCCAAGAAGAAAATATGATGCGTCCATAATTGATCCTAATCAATATTAGCCGAATTGTGAATTGCAGTGAATAAGTTGACCGGTTTCATGATTGGTTGCACAAAGAAGTTGATCGGGTGTCAAGAATTTGGGTAGGATTAGAATTGCAATAGGTATAGTCTACCAAAGCTGCCGTGCACGTGGTATCAAAAGGCCAGGAGTTGTATCAAACTTAGGGAATTTCGAAGGAAAGGAAACTATTAGCTTATGGAAATAGGCGGTGGAATCCATGTATGGAAAAGGAAATTGTGTGCTACCAGGAAACAAACAAAGATCATTATTCCCTTTCCTTGGGTTCCACGGTTTGGAAAAAATATATAATGGAGAGTACAGTTCTCCTTCTGGGGACAATTCGGCATACTAAACAGCAGCCAACCGAGAGCCCTGTTCGATTAACCCTTTCTTTCCCATCATGGCTGAACAACAACAAATTGAAGCATCGTTTTTCCTTTCGATGGCTAGCTAAACCCCTCTTCTAGGGGGAAGATGAAGCCCTGGTACAAGTAACTATGTATATGTATAGGTTTTAGGTTATTATTTCGAATCGATTGATTAACTAGAACTCTTTTTCATTGTGATCGAATGAATTAATTTAATGCTTTCAATCTGTTGAGTATTTGTGTACTAGTTTGCAAATACCAAGTTAATCAATGGTTTTCAATGTTTGTGCTTGGGTGATTGAGATGGGCTATGCTCGTAAGACGGATCGTGCCACTGGACAGTCCGTGAAAGAGACGGATTGTGCCAGCGAGACGGTCCGTGCTATGGGATAGTCCATGCTGTTGGCAACACAATTATTTTCTAGACGAATATCGATAGGGTTTGCAAGTCCTAGCGATATTCCTTCATGATTCGAAATATTATTCCTAACCTATACATAACTTAGTTACGTGGTCGGGTAGATTCGGAACCCTAGATCCTCTCTCCATTAATTCCACTCAATTTCATTATTATTGCTCTTTTTACTTTAGTAATTCACAAAATCGATCAATCAATCTCTTCTTCCGAATTAAAATAGTAATTAATTGAAGTTAACGTAATTTAGCCGAATTGTCTCCGCGGATCGACCTCGGACTTGACCACTATTCTTTTGAATAAGGGTTAATTCCTTGCTTTTATAAATATATTTTTGGTGTGAAAAACGACCTACCAGGTCACGAATTAAAATCAGGATAAAATTACCTAGTTTGGATTATGAGTGCAAATGAACCGAGATGACCTTAGCTTTTAGTTTTCAAGCTTGGTTCGTTTAAAATTTCGTGAGCTCGATTAATCTTTGAGAACTTGAGCTCGGTTCGAATATGTACTCAAAATGGCCTCTAGAAACATGCTGAGCACACACTTGCGAGCCGAGCTTATATAGCTCCTTTATTCCAAGTTAGAATTTTCTATTCGAGCACAGTTCATTCCCTAATCGAATTTGGCTAAGCAGGGAATTGAGTTCCTTGCTCGCAAATAACTCGATTCTTTTGCAGTCCTAATGCAAACTAGCCTAACACAAGAACGGTTTCACGCGGGTACGAGCTAAACCCAAACCAAATACTTCCTGAGGCCCAAAGACTTGTATGCTCTCTCCGCACCAATTGAGCAGGGTCAACCTTCTATCAAACTCTCTAAAGTTCGATAAAATCAACCAAAGCAGAAGAAACAGAAGAAGAAAAGAAGTCACGTACATGAAGAAAATAGAAACAAACCTGAATTTTAACCAAAATCTTGCAAAAATATGAAGAAGAAAGAATGGTAATTAAATAAGAACACGAAAATGTAATTTGGGTTGGTTGGAGGGAGAGTGAGTAACCCAAAAATTTATCAGATGGCATGAATGTGAAGAGTAATGCTACAGTACACACCTTTTAAAAATTACTCAATATGAGATTTTGTGACTCAAAATATGAGATTTTGTGGCTCTAAATATGAGATTTTGTGGCTATAGATATGAGATGCGTTTGGTATGCACACTCATACGGATGTCCACAAAATCTTTTTTTTTTCCACAAAATCTCATATTTGGAGCCACACAATCTCATATTTGGACCCATTCGGATTGCTACAGTAACTGCTACAGTAACGCTACAGTGCCACAATCTCATATTTGAGCCACAAAATCTCATATTTTGAGCCACAAAATCTCATATTTTGAGTCACAAAATCTAATATTTTGAGGCACAAAATCTCATATTTAGAGCCACAAAATCTCATATAGTCAATGGTCAAAGGTGACACACGTCATACGTGGCACAATCTCGGCCGTCCATCCGTATGGGGTGTGTACCGTATGCCATCTCATATTTGGAGCCACAAAATCTCATATAATCTCATATTTGGTGCCACAAAATCTCATATGGGGGGGTGTTTACCGTAGCATTTCTCGAATGTGAAAGCTAAAATTCGGAGGAGAGTCCACTCCAACTTTTTTTTTTTTTTTTCCAGTCCGGTCTAGCTTTGGGCCTTTGTGGCCCATACTTGGCCCGCAATAATGATCGAAATTGTTCATTTTCTAGAGTTCGTTGAGTATGTCATCCACATAAAAAATCAGCTTGATCGAACATTGTTAGATACATGAATGAAACAGATTTGTATAAGAAAAATTGGGCAAGTATAAGTTCCAAATTATGTTTGTCATCTCATTTTCATTGTACAGATCTGTTTTGTTCATGTATCTATCAATCTTATCTCAACCTAATTTTTTACGTGATCGTCATGTTCGACAAGTTCTACAAAATGAACGATTCCGATTATTGTGGGTTCAAGATGGGCCCACAAAAGCCCAAAACTGGACCGGACTGGACAGTAAAAAACTGGGCCAGACATATTCCCCACAAATTCAACGAATTGATCACACACTTATCGAAATCCGACAAATTTTTGCACTTGTTCAAGATTTATTATGAAAACAAAAACAACGGTAATTTTGGAAAAGAGGATTTGAGGATAGTACAGAGAGATATGGCATAACTGTCAAAACATAAGACTTCATAGGATGTATTGCAGGACAACATAGTGCTTCCGAACATCTCCCAAATTTAGACCATTTGTCTTTTTGTTACTTGGCTGCCAAGAAAAAAAGAGTATGAGTATGAAACAACAGAACATTCAAAATGATGCAAAAGGAGCTTGGGAATTTTGAAATCCAAGCACTGTGAAAGCCACTATCCCAAAGCCTTCAAAGCGTTTTCGTTAAGCTCCCATGATTTAAGCAATCAATTTAAGTTGAATTGGCATAACTGTTTCCTCCTTTTGTGTCTTCTACTTGTCCGTGTAAAAGTGCTTCAAGACTTTTTCTGTATATATTGATTGACGTACGAGGATCCCACCTGCAGGTTGATTCAAAATTTTGTTTTGTCAAGATTCTTCATCTGAAACTCACTTTTGAGATGTGTTTCAGATTTAGAAAGTTCTTCTAGAGTTCCCACAAGATTTAAATCGTCAACATAAATCACAATCATAACAAATTCGGATTTTGATTTTCTAATAAAAACGTATGAGAAGATGGGATCATCTTTATATTCCTCATTTAATAGATACTATTCACTTAGGTGATTGTCCCACATGCGCCTTGATTGTGTTAACCCGTATTGAGATTTTTGTAGTTTGATAGAATGAACACTTTTGGGTTTAAAATTATATGCTTCAGGCATTTTCATATAAAATGCTTCAGGCATTTTCATATAAATTTCAGGGTCGAGCGATGTTTACATTAGGGGCCTTCGGTGTAATAAAGAGGCATTCCGCAGAGCCGATTTCTTTGTTGCTAGGGAATGGTGATCACATCATCTGTACGTATCATCCATGACATCGTCCTTTTAATGTCACAAACATTTTTAATTTTTTTACACCGGTTTTTGGACTAAATTACACACGTTTTGATTGATCTCAAAGAACGCTGAAGCTAATGAATGGACAGTGGCGGAGCCAAAAATTGAAGTCGGGGGTCGGATTATGAAAGAAATCTTCATAGAATAATTTTTTCAAGACTAAATCTAGTCATTCAAGTTTTAATGAGATGGTTTTCATAAACTAAAACATTAATCACAAGTATTTTTGTTATCATATCACTCGATAAACACAATATCATTATCGCATGGTATCATTTACCATAATTTAGCGTTCTCGAAATAAAATTTGTTCTTACTTTTTGATTATTTTCAAATTTGTATAATTCTTTTACGAATATCGACAAAACAAATATGTAAAATATACTTCAAAATAGGAAATCGAGAGGGGCCGGGGCCATCCCCGCCCCAATGTAGCTCCGCCACTGTGAATGGAATAAAGACTTCAATGCAAAACAAAACAATCGTTTTCGATCATCCTCGAACCAGAACCTTTCCGTAATATTGTCGGTAGGCTAGGATCTTAATTTCGGTTGTTGGTAGTACTTGGTACTAGTGTTACAAGTCTGCGACGACTTGGGAGTGGACAGGGACGGAGCTAGGATTTACTTTTGTAGTGGCGAAAATATGTACTTAAAAAATAAAATAAAAACAAAATGCATTACGAATATTCATTCACTCTATGAAAAACTATAATCACATAAAAATCTAGTGGTGGTAAGTCTATATAATTTTGAGATAAAAATCTATTTTCTATGTAATAATTAGTAGTACATTTTTTGAAAACCTTGTGGTGGCAGCCACTGCTGACTCCGTTCTTGGGTGTGGGGTAATAGATAGTAGTAGATACTATTTTAACATTGTCCTCTTTAATTCATGGCATGCAGCCATGCAGGGAGTTTGGTTTTTCATGGCTGGGAGTATTTTCTAAGGTAAGGCCCACGGATTGGAGGCTGGACGTACCCAACTCATCACTATCCGTCCGGTCTTGGCCTTGTGGAATGGTCCCGTTCTCCACCTGTCGTCGTACTACGCTTGATCGTGAAAAACACGTTGTTTCACTTTCTTCGATTTTTTTGATAAGTTTCTTCCGTTTTGTGTTGATATAGTAGCACCTTCATTAAAACAGAGATTACAGGATCGAAGAATTTTTATATTAAAAAGAAAAAAATCTATCGGCAGAGGGTACATATATAATTCGGAGATAAATATTTTATTTCAATATAATAATTGCATTTCTGAAAATCATTGTGTTGGTGAATGATGGTCACTGTGAAACACCACTCTCACCGTGGCTTAGAGCGAAGAGTTTTCTTACCATGACAAATTAATACATTAATGTCTTTGTGCGATACTGCAAAAGACACAACGATTCTAGCAAGCATAATAAATCTAGAAACATGAACAATAAAGATGAAAAATACTAGGAAATCAAGAAAACCAAGTACACAAGAATACGAGATTTACGTGGTTCACTACATAGGCTGTGTAGCTAATCCAGGGGAAAGGGACGAATCAATCTACTATAATCAATAAAGATTACAATCTCCAATCTACTCACAATTTTTCTCTCAGTCACTCTAGGTTTATCTCTCCAACACAAGCTTAGAAAACCCCAAAACTGATCAAAATTAAACGCACTTAAATAAGCTGATGTACGTTGCCTTAGTCCGGACCAAGACCCCGCTCGTCTCGACCAAGGTTGTTGAGACCTATAGAAGTGTTTCAGGACCCCTCGTTCGGACCAAGGACACGCTCGTCTTGGTGCCTGCGGCACCTGACTAGCAAGCAAGGTGGCTCTCATGGAGTATGGTGGCTCTCGATGGAGTGGGTGCGGTAAATAAATCCAGGTTCGGACACTATAGTAGAGATCATAGATCAAGAATTCAGGGAGAGTCAAGTGGATGAGCTCGAGGCGGAAATAGACCCAATGCATGGTTCACACATGAGGGGGAGATTGTTGAGTACATGCGTGAAGGATGAGTCCAATATCGGCTAAATATAAAATGACTTGGACCTTAATATATATACAATTGGATGACTCATCAATTACAAGGCTTAGCCTTTTAAGTGGCTATAGGTCATTCAATGTATATTGGGTCCATGTGATGTGGTGGACTCCGTGGATGAACGGATTGGGCCTATGCGCACATGTGAAGAATTTCAGGCAGATCAGACTCCTAATAAATGCTTTAATTGGTTATTTGAGCCTAGTTAATTTATGTAAATCACAATTAATCCTGGAGTTCTGAAGTTGATGAACGGGATAAACGTCCATTGACATCGACAAATTTTCACAACAAATGTTTGCAATCATTCAATTGTTTGTGTAATGTGATAATTTTGGCTTTTGGATCAATGGTTCAAGCCTGAGTTATTTCATTTAATTTTGCTCTCTCTCTCTCTCTCTTAAAACCCATGATGAAGGTAAAGAAAAAGCACAAGTGAATAAATCCGTGATTGCTACGATTGAAGAGTTAAACATGGAAAAAGTGGTAAGTCCTCGCATGGCACACGGTACAAAATGTGACGGTCTAAAAAAATAAAAGACAAATTAGTGATGGGAAATGGATCCTCTCATATCCTTAATTTGAATTGGATGGGATAATCCATATTTGGACCGTTCATTTTTTTGAAATAAATGGTTCGGATTTGCTTAAAAACTCTTACCGGTAAGAGTTTTTGAGCTCTAAATCATTGATTATTATATCAATATAATCGAACCGTCTTGCCCAATTCATTTCTTGTTTTTTTCCTTTGCACTCTGCCCACTTAATACATCATTATTCATTCATAAAGAAAATAAAGAACAGAGATACATACAAAGAATGACACCACTGAGAAAGTTAAGAAAACACCCGAATTCCATTTAGAATATTTATGAATTTGTAACATCATGCTTTGGATTTGGACAGCCCATTGCAACAAATTACCATAATTAATGAGTGTCATGCATATATAGTCTCTTTATAACTCCGTACGCATTTGGTCCAACAATCCGACTAATTTATAAAGCAATCTTACTGTTCACTAGCAAGGGTCACAAATAAAATCAGGATAAGGCCTAGTTTGGACTATGGGAGCAAACGAACCGAGATGAGCCTAGCTTTAGATTTTCAAGCTTGGTTGGTTTAAAACTCCGTGAGCTCAAGTTCAAATGGAATTAATTCAATTTCGAGCTTGAGCTTGATTAATCTTTGGGAATTCAAGCTTGCTTGGTTTAATCTTTGAGAACTCAAGCCGAGCTTATGTAGCTCGTTTACTAAACCAACTAAAAGTTTTGTTCAACCTCGCGCATTCCCTAACCAAATGACTAAGCAGGGGATCGATTGAGTTGCTCACGAATAACTCGATTCTTTTGCAGCACTGATCCTGATAGCTGATAGCTAAGCCTCATGACGCGAGAACTGATATCACGCAGGCACGAGTCAAACCCAAACAAATACTTCCCGAGGCCCAAAGACATTTATGGCCTCTCTGCACCAATTAAGCATTGGTGCAACCTTTTGTCAAACTCTCCAAAATGTGATAACAGTAAAGAGGAAAAACAAAAGTCACAGAAAATAAAAAGCAAACCTGAATTTTATCCAAAATCTTGCGAAAACATTAAGAAGAGAGAGAAGAATGAGTAAATAAGAGTATGAAAATGTACTTTTGGTTGGTTGGAGAGAGAGTACCCCAAACTTTATCACGTGGCATGAGTGTGAAAGCTAAAAAAAACTACTGGCTTTTTGGTGAATGGAAGGGAAGGGAAAGAAAATCATGATCTCTAACTCTTTACCAAAGGAGGAGAAAGTTAGGGCACACAAGTGAGATCCTGTGGGCTTATCGTCCGTGGGGACGGAAGTGGCAACAGATCGAGATCGATGAGCTATAAACGCAGACATTAAGAGCTCGAAACTTAATTGGCAACCATTGTACGAGCCTATAGAACAGATCATGTTCAAGTAAGGTCGTTTGGCAACCATTGTGATTTCCTTAGTTCTTGCGTTGATTGCTTGTCTAATATCGGAGCAGGAAGGAAAATAGTTGAATTATGCGTAACCTAGCCCGTAGATTCCTGACCGTTGTAGAAAAAGTGTCACGTGCATGTCTCGCACTTCCTCTTCCTTTGTTTGGTTGCAGAGTCTACCTATCACGTGATTCCCCACAGAACTGATTGCAGGATGACCCAACATTTTAGCAAAAGTGTTCGGTTTGGAGTTAATTTTCCCTGCACTTTCCCAATCACATTTATACTGGACCTTAATTTTTTTCATTCGACTAATCACTTTCTGTTAATTGATTCCTAATTGATAGTCTATAAAGAAAATTTGTCATTTTTTCATCAAATAACAAAGCACTTTTGTCTGTATTTTTTTTAAAAAAAATTTGCACTAAATTAAATAGAGTTCCTAAATGTAGCGTGAAAAAATTGAAGAATTTTGTGCCAAAATTCCTACTGCAAATGCATAAAGGCGGGGGGTTGCATGCAAAGACTGTGACACTCTACACTTTGAGTAATTTCATTGTATCTAAATATTTTTGTATTTACAGTAAAACTCTGATTTTTGACATTCTCAAAATCTTGATAATTTAACTTCAGTCTTTTCAAAATTAATTTTTTTTACCACATTTCATCTAAATTCAAAATAAATGTACATTTCACTGCATTATTATTTAATTCTTGTGTCCGCCACTATCTTACTTTAACCTTAATTCAAAGAAAATGAAAATAAGTTGTGATCATAACGTGGAAGTCTTCTATGTAACAGGTTTATTAAATACATCCCCATTCTCTAGCTCACAATGCAGTGGTCTCCGTTGAGGAATGAGATATATACCCGTTTAATATCCCTTAGTCACGAGGAGCTCAGATTTGGTTCCATAACCTCAGCAAAAATTGAAATATTGTCATCTTGGCTACTGTAGTCTCTTTGCCTGGAAATACGAGAGGAACCAATGGAGGGTGCACCGATAGTGGACTGATCAACGTCAAAGATCTACAAATGAATCCCCAACGCGGATCGGTATACCATCAGTATCAGGCGGGCAGTAGCAATAGCAGTGGTGGAACTGAGAATTCCTAAGAGGAAGTAAATAGTTTTCCTTATAGTCTTCTTACCTTTGGGTTTCCATGATTAATGGGATGATTGGGATTAGGTAAAGTTGAGGATGATTGTTGGCGGAGTAAAAAAAGTTTGGGCCTTCGAAAGAATTGCTCAATTTCCATTGGCCCCACAAAATGAAAAGGTCATAATTACCTCCCCACTACACCACCCAAAAAAAACTCACATGAATCTCTTTTCTTTTCCCAAGCAAAAGCCTAACATTTCTAGAGATTTTAGTCTCCATCATGTCTCTTGATCAAATCATGATGCTCCCCACATTAAATTCCATTTGTACAACCCATATAAGGCTCCACAATCTTAAACATTAAAGTCACTTCCCCCAAAAAAAAACAAAAAACAAAAAACAAGTCACTTCATTTTTTGATTTTCTTTTTTCTTTTTTTAAAGGCAACAGGTTTATTGAAGAAATTTAACAATGAGTGCATCAAGTCAGAGGGAAAAAGAAGGGGAAACCAAAGAAAAGTTTATTGAAAAAAACAAATAAATAAAGGCCACCCAAAACGATCTCAGCCTTGCTCCATTATTGCTATAGGATTATGTCACGCCACTGCTGCAACCCACCATCGATAACAAAGAAATCACATCGTACCACCGTCGTGACGCAAAAAACAAGGCCAATGTCAAAACAGATCATAAAAGCCCAGAACATCAACCCCAGCATTGACCAAAGATCATTTTCGTCAAGTGACGACCTAACCGGAGACATCACATGCACCACCATAATCCGTACCCACCGCCTCCTCTTCTAAAACGCCTTCCACGACCACCGTACCCACCACCACTGCCTCCTAGTCACCTCCACCATAATCATGGAATTTGGACCATAGAGATTGAGATTGGGACTTACATAAGTACCTCGGAAAAGTTTTTAGATTATCTACTCAAGTGACTCCATTTGTACCTTAGTTCCATCGCCCATCTTCTCACACATTAAACTTAGAGGAACAATGCATTTTATTCCGTAGTTTTTTTTTTCTTCGTATTTCTCAAAAAAGAAATTGATTTGGAAAAGTCTTCCAAAAACACATCATTTGAAGACAGAGAAAAAATTTCACAACAAAAACGCTAATCCTGGTGTCATTACCTACTTAATTAACCGATCCACAATGCTGATGAAAGATTCATGAGATGATCAAATGACCAAAGACAAATTACTTTCTTTTATCAAAGAAATTTTACTTTAAAAATGTTTTTGTGTGTGCAGAATGTCAAAAAGTAAAGGATTTAGAAGCTTAACAAACAAATAAACATCCCATTGAAGACTTGAAGTGGAACTTTCTGGGAAGATGGTAAAGGAATTCGTTAACCCCAATCTAATACTCACCAATTCTTTATTGACAACTCATCAGTGAAAATTACGTTGGGTGAAAAGGGTACCAAAAGTTGGCCAGGTTTAAGATAATAATGTCTAATAAGAAGGCCCATCTGACTTACTGTGCTTCCGAGTGAATTACGGTAGATATTTTCCATACAAAAACTACATAATCTAGATTCAAAAATGATACTTGTACAACCATTTCGGCTCCAACCATTTACAACCCCTTCACATACATGTGGGGCCTACACCCATAATTGTGTGTGGGCTCCACATGTATGTGAGTGAGTTGTAAATGGTTGGAGCCGAAATGGTTGTACATGTAGCATGATTCATCTAGATTAAAGGACTTGTCATATCAAAATCTTATATTTAGGGCTCACTGTTTTCAAATTGGGATACGTATTATATATGGTTTTTTCATCTCATAAATTGTATCAGGCTATGTATTGTATATCGTAAAATACGTTAACAACTAAAAAGTGGTTATACCTCGTACTGTCCACTTCCTATCCACACTCTTAAGTTATGGACTTCGTCCGCACCTCCTAGTTCTGGACCAAATCTCGACGATCTGAACCATTCAATGTGTCTAAAACACGTTTTTAATAGCCCCCGCGAGAAGTCAGCAAAAAAAAAATACGGGAATCGCTTGATCCGGAAAATTTTTCATAAAAATGAACATATACAGTTTTTAGGTTTAGGGTGCACTTTCCAATTACAGGGTTTTAGTGGTTTGGGCACTTTCATAAGGTACTCTAGAGTTTTAGGTACTTTCATAGGGTACCCTAGGGTTTAGATTTAGGCACTTTCATAGGGCTTTGGGGGATTTAGGCACTTTCATAGGCTAGCGGGGGTATTTTTGGAATGTGTAGGTGATTTGTCCTCTTGGCATTAAGGAATTAGTTTGTGTCCTATTTCCATGATTAACTCCTATACCATGTCCTTGTCGAAGAAAGATTCTAAATTTTTATGTCGGAAAAAAAGATTGAAAACAAATTCGTAGATGTGAATGAGCTGAAACTGGGTGGCAAGATTTAGGATGAAGCGGAGAAGAGTACTCAACGACCGCAAGAAGAAGGTGAGAGTGGCGAGGATTTCCAATAATCGCCACATTTTGGTAATGTTTCGGATATCAATATTTCAACGAGGGAGTGAAAGGAAAAATTTCAGAAAGAAAAAAACGAGGATTAGAGAAGAGTAAAGTAGTGGCCTAGAGCAACAACAGCAGAAGTTTGCTATAGCTTTCAACTAAATGATGTGACCAATACAATGAATATTGTGTTTTGCTCAGTTTTGTTAAGGTGCAGCTTCATGGCATCTTCAACCCACACATCTCCATTCCTCTATTTTGGAGGATCAAAATATAATTTTATAAAAAAAAAAGTGAATTTGGAGGACTTCACTATTCATGTGAATTCCAACCCACATCTCTATTTTATATCTAAAAATTTCCCTCCAAAATTAACTTCCAAACTTCCCTCCAATTTATCTCCAACAAACATTTCCCTCCAACTATTTCCCTCCAAAGATAACCTCTCAATTCCCTCCAAAAAAATTTCCTCTGCTTCGACCTCAAACAACAATTTTTTGGGTGCAAATGAGAGGTAATTCTGATGAAACTAAATTACATTTGGCCCTGTTGGCTACTACTATCATTACCATTTGGCCTCCTTGTATAGAATTTCAGAAAAATATGTATATGTTTGTTCATTGCAAGTTCCATTTTCACTTTGGCATGTGTATAGGCCACGCTGTACGAGGCTTAGTTGCATGGGAGAAGATGCGATCAGGAGCCTTGAGACTCATGGAGAAATATGTTGTCCAGACATGTGGGTATTGTTCTGAGGTTCAAGTGGGGCCCAAGGGGCGTAGGGTGAGGCAATGCCAAGAATACAAGCATCAGATGAGGGACGGGCAACATGCCTGGCAGGAAGCAACAGTTGACCATCTTGTCCCTCCTGTGTATGTGTGGCATTTTCGATATCTGCGGGATGGTAGGGTACTGGTAGATAGGTTGAAGAGGTACTACGGAAAGTTGCCGGCAGTGGTGGAGCTATTTGCCCAGGCTGGGGCCCGTGTGGGGAAAAATTACGCTGGTCTGATGAGGGAAGATGTTGCATTGCCAGAACTAGATGAAGAAAAATTGGTTGTATGAAATTATCTTAGATTTTTCGTCCAGATAATGGGATTTAGATGTATTTATATAGAGCAGGTTCATAGATTCAGCATTTCTGGTCATTTTGAGATATATTCGAGCATGGTTCACGAGGAGGACAAATTACGAGCGCATGATGAAGCTTCCGCAATTTCCTTATGACTGGTGGCTGTGGTGGAGTTGTTCATTAAAGTGACTAATTTTGGCAAAAAGTTGATTAGAGTGATATTGTTAAGGCATGAATTGGTTTAAGGTGTCTACCAGAAATTGCTTTGTCCCCTTGTTCTGGTAATGCCGGGAGATGGATTCAAGGGTAAGCCGAAGATGCAGATTGTATGTTTCGGACCAGAACAACATAGGATCATTTAATCCGTGATGACGAGACTTTGAGGTACACGCAGTGGTAATGCCTGCGATTGCAACCTTTATTGGGGTTTGTGCTTTCGAGAACAAAATGCTTGTCTAACTTCAGAAAAAGTGTGACTTATGTTATGAAAATCAGTGAATAAGCAAGCAGCTTGGCAACCTCAATGAGGTAGATGGGAAGAGCCAGTGGAGGCAAGATTTGTTGTGCATGTCACTCGAAGCTCCTTCAATTGAAAATTGGTGAATTTCCTATTTTTGTTTCTCTGTTTCTGTATAGTTGTATATAACACTATAATTTTGTCATGCCATATGTTTTGTGGATATATGAACCAGGCCATGGCAATATGTTTGAAAATGAAATCCTTTCCATTACATGCTTGTGATGTTATGGCTTATGACTCATTCGAACGGTGTCCCAAGCACTGGGAGACGTGAAATGGACTAGTGATATCATCTGTGGTTGGAGGTGCAGCCAGGCACCAAACGGGTATTGATATCATACCACTATGTAATGGGGTCGCTCCCCAACCGACTGGCAATAGAAGAAATCGTCGAATGGTAATATTTGAGATGGGCATGTAAAATGAAAAATAGGCCCTACTTCTTGGACCAAAGAAATGAGTCCTTCTTGGACTAAATGCGTACAAATTATTGTTTTGCTTTACTGAATGTATCCATTTTGTCAAACCATCAATGTTGCTTGATTTTAAAATTTCCATTGTCAAACATTTATCCTTGGTATACGTTCCTCACCCGAGCTTCGGCTTATGAAAACCCTTATTTTTTTTTCCAAGTAGATGTAAATAGCAAGGTTGTTGATTTAGATAGAAGGGTCGTGGTTATGTGCAGTTGCATTAGTGATAGTTGTAAATAGCAAGTTTGTTAATAAGGAATGCTAGTAAACATGAAGTTATGGATTGTATTATGTAAATTCCAAACTGTCACTTGGTTACTCTGGAGTTGTATAAAATGTCACTTCCACTGTTTCTCTATAAATGGTATTATGTGGAATGCTCTGAATGGTGTTGATTATGGAGGTCTTGGTGATTCTGTCACCGGCATGTCACGTGACCCTGAAATGGAATTGGTTATCCTTCACTCTTCCCCTTTGTTCTCCTCCCTTTTTATGTTTAGTATGTTGTGGCCTCAGTAAGGCAGTGGTGTAAATGCCTCGATATTCTATTTGATATTTCCATTGCTGATATTTAGTGGATTGGAGATAGAAATGTCGTTTGTGGTAAAGAAATTCTTTATTGCCTCAATGTTTATGTGGGCAGCGCCAGTTGCTATTTTATATGGTTTTAACCATAATATATTGCCCTGTAAGTTTGCTCTGACTACTTAAAGTATCTTTAATCTGATCCTTGATATCTATGCTGAAATATGCTGAACTTCCTTCTATTTTTCCCGTTGGAATGTTAGAAAACTGCTTTAGCCTTTAAGAAGTGGGTTGTGTCATGAATCTTCGTCCCAAACTGAAGAGAGGAATATATGTTCAAGACAACAATTTTTTGTTCAACTTTCAGAATGTTGAACTCGGGGTAATTAATCCACTAGCATGCACTTCTTGCTGTGTGAACTTTGTTCCTTTTGCATCTGTCTTTATCTTGAACCTTAACCTCGTAACTCCTACCTTCTGTAGCCATCGTTACTTCTTTATGTTCAACTAAATTATTTGCTCCATAACATTATCCTTGCTGCTGGTTCCTCTAATTTCTCGTGGGTTGCTTCATAACTATATCTGTCACATTGTGAGTTGCCTCCTGTTCATCTCTAACTGTGTTCCACCTTGATATTGCATCTTATATTGTTTCTTACTTTCTTAAACTAGATGTGTTAGCTCGATGAAAATTTTCCTGTCCAGCACCTCTGTTATTCTCTACTATAGTTTGTTATTGTTTTATTGCTAACCATGCGCAGGAGGCACTCCTTTTCTGCTTCACCCTATTATTTATTTATTTTTGTGGGTGTTATTCATTGAACATTCCTCCATTAAATTAACTGAACCTAGGATCAAGCTGGTTGCTCTCTCCTAGTTTTCCTCGGCCTTTCAACCTTCTACTGTCCATCTCCTTCAAAGTTACACCTCGCTGGGGACTGGTTTAGGATTTTTCTTCTATTTTCAAACATGCCTTCATAATAAAACTATGGACAAAACTTGAAAGGTTCTATTTCAATTACTCAGTGTCTTTTTTTAGTCATAATACTATTATGTCTCCCCTTCGATACTGGTCTTTAAAAGTTCCATTTGCAGTTGGGATTATGAGCAGTCAAGTCTTCGCTGAGAATTTGTGGGAATTTAGAACAGCGTGATTATCTTAAAGGGTATTTTTCGTTCCATCTTGAGCATCAGTTTAGTTTGCTGAATGTATGGAATTTATTGAACACGTACAGGCCCAAGAACAATTTTAGCAACTCGAAACAAAACAAAACAAAAATCATGGTTGGTAGGTGGTGGAGATGAATTCTCAGCATGCTTCTCATGGGCTTCCTTGTAGTTTGATTTTGAATGGCACTTTAGTCGTCATCGTTTTAAATTGCACAAATTGGTTCCTGCAATGTAAACTAATTTAGAAACTGATTCCAATAGTGGTACTATATAGAAAGAAGGCCACCGTGGTAATGTTTGGAAGGATTCACATATCATGCCTGAGATTTTGTTTTTTAGTTTTTTTTTTATCTGAGCAATCCCTGAGATGGATCCTTGAGATTTGGCTGTACTTGATTATTTTGCCCCTAATGGACAGTGGTTTCTGAGTAAAATCATATGCAAACAGTTTCTATGTAGTTTCATTTGCTTCTCCACTACTCATTGCCTTTGTTACGTGGACTCAGGTACGAGTATTGGGTGCAGGTGCATGTCCAAGTGTTAGTCCTTTCCTAGACTTAAATCTTAGGATACTGGGATATGTGTCCCACAACGGGTTACGGGTACAGGGACACGTCCTGAACACCTATTTGTAGTATATATTGCATGACTAAAGCAGGTTATATATTGTAAATTATACCTAGTAATGTATTTAAACAAGATGAGTTAAGAAAAATGTGTTTTTTCTATTTCATGTCCATGTGAAAGTCTAGAAATATTACTTTTCTAGCTAATTTGGTATTCTTTTTCTGTAAATATTATACAATTAGAGGATCCGAGTGTCCAAAATGGATACGCGTGTCGGATACAGGACACGGACACGGGTACTTTAGCCAAAATGAAGGATCCATGTAACATAGCTCATCGCAAAAGTAAAAGCAAACGAAGAATCCTTTTTGTTTTGTATTACTTTTTTGTTTTGGGAAAAGGCCTATTGCTCATACTTTATTGGATCTGTGTGGAACTTGATTGTATGGCACGTATCCTTTCTGTTTTCTGCTACTCTTCTTTTTTTGTTCTCTCTAGAAAAGGCCTTTAGTGGATCTGTGTGGAACTTGATTGTATGCCACTTGTAATTTTGTAACTCAAGCTGTGGAAATGATACTTTTGTTTGAACCACTTCCTATTGCTACTGCAATTAAGCAATTATTTCTCTGGAACAGGTTTAACCCATTGGACTTCTATTCCTTGATGCTATTGAGCGGATTTCTTGCGTTATATCAGTCAATATTGTCATAGCAATCTATGTATGGCAATGAAGGAACCTTCAGATAAACATGAGCCGGATCCTGCTTTTCTCGCTAATGCTAAGGCCAGTCTAAGGCAGAAACCAAATGAAGCTGAGGATTCATCGCAGACCCGCAAAAAAGAAGAGTAGGATGGATATTTAGCAGAGTTGCTTTTTTAGTGACGAGAAAATAGAAAGTGTGTGCATATGCTGCAGCCTTTGAGATCGCACACTGCTTCCAAAAGGGTCTCTTGTTAACCATTTTTTCTTATTCACGTCAGTGAGGGCATTCGTTTGTTTGACGTGCATATGGTGTCTCACGCAGGGCAGAGTAATATGTTCGAATTTTAACTCTTGGAATATGTCAATCCTGTACGAAATTTTGATTTAGAGATTGCTGACTGCGGGATGGACGTTTGATTGTCTTGTTTCCTTTTATTTCTCTAGTGCCCCTTTGTTGTAAAATTGCTTTCATAAGAGCATGTGCAGCAGCTTAGCAAAAGGAGCACCTTAGCCATTTTACCTAACCAAAATCCAAAAAACCCAAGTGCAGCAGCCTCTGTGAACCTTATGTATTTTACCTTTTCCTTACCTTTTGCTACAGTCCTTCGCTACCTATACCGAAGTACTGTACACCATCTACTAATTGTTTATTATTTCTCTCTCTCTCTCTCTCTCTCTCTCTCTCTCTTTCCTACTACTCTGTTCAAAGAATGCCATTCTCCATTCTCCGTTCACCTTATGTATTTTACCTTCTCCGAGGTTGTTTTGACTTTTGCCCCCTTTTCATGGGGAAACGAACGTTCCCCCTTTTCTGGGGAAAATCAGACATGATTATTCAGTGTTTTGGAGCACATACGGACGTGATCAAGGTCAACCAAATCATCCCCTTTCTGTGTGCCTCAATTGTTTAGAGCTCCATGTGTAAAACCCACATTTGTGCTCCAAGACTACTGAATACTCCCTCCATCCCATTTTACATGCTCTCTACGTATATCTGTGTCATTTTCAAACGTCTATATCTTTTTATTGGTAAGGTTTTCAAAGTTTTTTAAAATTTTGTCTAATAGAACTAATTGAGATCTATCAAATAAGATCCATATTGCATATAAAATACATTATAGAATGAAAACTATAAGAGTTTTAAAAAAACAAGCATAACCGTAGGGAGCATTTAAATTGGGACGAAGGGAGTAATTTTCTCCTAGATAGCACTTGTGCTCTTCAAGGTGTGAGATTGGGCAGGCATACCCTGGTCGATGAGACTCGTTTTTGGATACGTGATGAATGAGATACGCATGTAGCGTTGAGGTTAGGCCAAAAAGATGTACAAGTGAGATATGTATCGTTTTTCATAGGAAACAATACGAATTGTGGGACTGATATCCTATATCGTATACGATGTTATCTGGGTTTTTTTGTTGGTTTTTTTTTTTCCCCTTAATGAGTTATTTGGAGATTTAAAAAGAGAAGAATTATGTATAGATACACAATCATACTTTTTTTAGTTTATATTTCCATTAATACAGAAGAAGTTAACTGAAATAATACCATCAAGAAAATTTTCTCAGTATAGAAAGAAATAAACCCCGACAATGAAATGAGCAAAGATAGATAATAGATTCACTATTTGTAGGAAAGGTCAGCGCGTCGGGTGACGTGGCGGTTGACCAACCTATGAATGGATAGCCACGTGGCTCGAGCAAAGTTGTAGGGGACACGTCAGACGTCGGTTAAGTTTAAGAACGTGCGAATGAGATACCGCGAAGAACGGCCATCGCGGTATTACAATATCCAGATTACTATTACTTTCAAGAAAAGGGATGCCCTTAGCAAGGGAAACATCACCTTAAGAAAAAGTTCACCCCACGCGAGACTCTCAGCAAAGATGGTCGACGCGACGGGGAATAAATGGACGCTCACGCGAACACGCGAAATAGACTCGCGACGGCACCTGACCAAAAGGCAAGGGAAGGGAAGTCGATACGAGCTCGAGTTAGGTCTTGGCGCGATCCAAAGGGCTCGCGACCATGACTAAGCACAACGGGAATAGGGGATATACAAGTGGCTTGGTGGCTTTGTAAGGATTAAGGGTCGCGACGAGGGAAAACGATGTACTGGAATGGCCTGATGGAATATTCCTAACGGCCAGTGACATCACCCACGTCGCCTAGATATGCGGGAAGAGCACGTGTCATCATGTTATTGGGGAAAATGTCTGCGGCCCAATGATTGGGTGCAGATCCCTATAAATATGGGACATTCATTCACAAATTCCAAGAGAGATTTTCAGATTTGTCCTTAGAACACGGAAATTCTAGAGAGAGAAAGTGCCTCTGAGCTCTGGAAACAAGAGCATCGCTCTTGCTAGCGCTCGCGAGCCCACACTCCATCTAGAACTGTGATCTCGAGGACGACGATGATGATCTCAAGGGGAACGGATTGAATTCTGCTGCCTTCTCTTCTTGTATACCTGGCTTAATCCTTCGCCCCTGTACACATCCTCTCATTTCTGTCCAATCATTAGCTATTGTTTGCCTCTCCGGATTAATTTTATTATTAAGACGAAGAACCCATCCTACATAAGGCGACTCCGCTGGGGAGGCTTTCATAGCTGATGGTTGATACCAGAAGACGATTACAAACACAACGCAGTGGTTCACAAATACAAGGCTCTTCTTCTCATAATCTTGTAAGTGCCCTTGAAACCCTTCATCAAAGAGCAATGGAAAATCAACCACCTGTGTTAGAAGAAGTTCAAGAGATTGATACCGCTCAAACCTTAGCTGCTAATGCTGAAACTCTCCAACTCATTAGAGAAGGACAACAGCAAATGCAACAAGATCAAACTCAGTTGCTTTTGGCAATAGCCCAGCTCACACAGGCTGTGGTGGCTGCTACGGCGCGAGCAGCTCCACCAGTGCCCCCACAAAATGTTGTGGAGGGAAACCTGGTGGGCGAGCTCCCACAAGTGGTTAACCCACAAGTGGTAAACCCGCCTATTGCACCACCACCACCACCACAAAATGGACATAATCCAAACCAGATGGTACCTCCAGTATGCGCGCCAGGCACACCAGCTGCAGAGGGCGTGGCCCAGCGGCCGCAATCTCAAGCATTCCTTACTTTGGCTGATGTCCAAGCTTTGCTGCAGCAAGAAAAAGCTAGAGCCACGTTACCAACTCTGCCTAGTCCTGAGATTCAACCACCGTATCCTGCTGTGATAATGACCATGCCATATCCAGAAGGATATGTGCCACCCAAATTTGTCAAGTTTGATGGGAAAGAAGGAAGTGCTCAGGAGCATGTCCACCGTTTTATTGAAAGCTTGGGTATCCATTCACAAGATCCTAATCTTCGATTGCGAGAGTTCTCTAAGTCCCTCACTTCGCGGGCATACACTTGGTACGTCAACCTCGAACCGCACTCTGTTAACACTTGGGAAGAAATGGTGAACCTGTTCTACACTAAATTTTTCCAAGTGATAGAGAAGATCACTTCGCTGAACCTCGTAAACGAGAAGCAGAAGCTGACGGAGGACATCATTGATTTCATCAAACAGTTCCAAGATAAAGCTGTTCAGTGCCATGAGCCAGTTCCAGAGAAACGACTGGTGGAAATCTGCCTCCTAGGAATGATTAAAGAATATAAGAAACATTTGATCAATGGCAAGTACCAGACATTTTCGGCTCTGATGGAGGCAGCATTTAATATCCGTGGCACCGTCGACGTGGACGTACCAAAGACCACATGGAAAAGTAAAGCTGGTGGGATTGCTACTGCGGCCTCCGCGCAGGCCTCGCGCAGGCCACAGGGGGGTGATGGCAACCCCAGGAAAAGGATCAAGCCTTTCAAAGATTACAAGGACCGAGCGCGAGATGCACCACCATATCCTTGCAGCGTAGAGGAGGTTGTAGATCTCGTTAACGCGTGGGTCGCGGATGGGTGCTTGAAACTCCCAGAAATTAATGTGCAGCCTACTCAGCAAGATCGCGCAAACCCGAGGTACTGCGTCTTTCACAGAAGGGTGCAACACCCTACGAGTGATTGTTGGACACTCAAGGAGATTTTTAAAAGGAAGCAAGACAACAATGAATTAAGAATTGGCGTAAACAGAGACGTGCGCGACAGGCCCTACCCTCAGCACGAGGAAGGGGCCGCGATGGCAGAATGTTATAACGGTGGGTACTACGACTTCATGTATGACATAGATGAGGAGGTTGAGGAGGTTTATATGACCTCCTTCTATGATCATATTGAAGAGATTGCAAGCTATGACCAGCCCACCGTGGAAGTAAATGAGGAAGAAAGGCATCAAATTTTGTCTAAAAGCCACAAGTTTAAGACCTTCTTTGATGGATTGGGATTTAGCCACAACGTAAGAGTGGAGATGACAAAGGCAATACTGGCTTTAGCTAACGAAAGCCAGGAAGCATGTGTGGTGGAAGGAGGATCGGTCGCGAGGACCATTCGCGAGGACTCTAATGCCATCTCCTTCTCGGACAAAGACAGAAAAGTGCCATTCCCCCACAACAGACCTTTGTTTGTAACTGCTTACATCAACGGGGTGGAGCTCAAGCGAGCGTTTCTGGATGGAGGGGCATCGATCAACATTATGCCCCTCGAGACGTTGAAAAGATTGGAGATCCCAGAGCTGCGAATTATAAAGTCGTTAGTAGGGATAGTGGGCTTTGGCGGAGAAAAGAAACCCTCTCTGGGGTACATTGTTCTGGATCTCGCGGTTGGGCCCATTCGTGCACCAACAAAGTTTCACATCATCGAGGGGCCAACCAACTATCACGTAATCTTGGGGAGGTCGTGGATGCACAAGTATGCAGTGGTCCCATCGAGCTACCATCAGTGCCTTAAAGGCATATGGGCTGGAAGGAAGATCACTGTACCTGCCACCGAAAGGCCCTTCGAGGTCTGCGAGGCCCACCTTTCTGATGCTGTGTACTTTTCTGAAGTTGAGGAGGCCTGCGAAGCCGTAACCGCGAAGCCTGTTGGGATGAAAATTCCAAAGTGGGAAGATATCAAAGGCGAGTCATCAGGACCAGTCCCCGCGAAGCGCCCCACGGTGTTTGACAGATTGACCCCTCGCAAGATCACAAAGACTAGCGAAGGGGGGAAAACTGTGTACCATCTGTGACGGTGCGAGGGGTCAGCAGGCGTTTGTGAGGCTTCTGACCCCCGCGATATTGAAGGAAAAGGAGGGGTCGCGGAGATAATTGATAAACCTGAGCCAGCCCCAGAGTGCATGCAAGATGGGCCAAAACCCCAACCGGAGGAGCTTGAAGAAATAGACCTAAGAGATGGAGAAGGCACCGCGAGGCCAGTATTTGTTAGCAAATCCCTGGAACCTAACGCTCGAGCTGATTTGGTGGCTCTGCTTCGCAAGTACAGCGATGTGTTCGCTTGGCACTACAACGAAATGCCAGGCTTGGATCCAAAGCTTGTGAGTCATCATCTCGACGTATTTCCAAACTCCAAGCCTGTGAAGCAACCGCAGAGGAAATACCACCCGGATTTGGAAGAAAAGATCAAGGAAGAAGTGGAAAAACTCAGGAGTGCGGGATTCATCCGCCCAATCCAATATCCAACATGGTTGTGCAACATTGTGCCAGTGAAGAAAAAGAACGGCCAAATTAGGGTCTGCGAGGACTTTCGCGACCTTAATAAGGCCTGCCCGAAGGATGAAATGCCATTGCCCCACATTGACACATTGGTTGATATCACTGCCGGCCATGAAATGTTCTCTTTCATGGATGGATTCAGTGGATACAACCAGATTAAGATGGCACCTGAGGACGCAGAGAAAACTGCTTTTAGAACCCCTTTGGGAAATTTTTACTACACCGTGATGCCATTTGGGCTCAAAAATGCCGGCGCGACCTATCAAAGAGCCATGACAGCGATCTTCCATGATATGATCCATCATTCCGTGGAAGTCTATGTCGATGACCTTGTCGCAAAGTCAAAATACAAAACGGAGCATCTGCGAGACCTCGAAGGAGTGTTCAAAAGATGCAGAAAGTTTAACATGAGGATGAATCCCCTTAAATGTGCCTTTGGTGTGACAGCTGGAAAATTCTTGGGCTTCTTAGTGCACAGACATGGCATCGATGCAGATGAATCCAAGATCCGCTCTATTTCAACCATGCCCCCTCCCCACTCCCAGAGATCCCTCAAGGGGTTCTTAGGGAAAGTCTCCTATTTGAGAAGGTTTATCCCTGCTCTAGCAGAAATAACTACACCATTGGGAGATCTGCTGAAAGACAAAGTCAAATTCGAGTGGAAGGATAAGCACCAATTGGCATTTGAGAAAGTCAAGAATGTCCTGGCCTCACCTCAGACAATGGTCTCTCCACAGAAGGGCAAGCCACTGATTCTATACCTCACATCTACCTCAAGGTCAATTGGGGCACTACTGGCCCAAGAAGTGGAAGGAATTGAAAAGCCAGTATATTACATCAGCAGAAAAGTGCAAGGGGCAGAGGAACGCTATACACCAATTGAACGCCATTGCTTAGCACTTGTCTTCACAGCGCAGAAGCTCAGGCACTATTTCCTCTCGTTCAAAGTGCAGCTCGTGACCAGAAATGACCCTATGCGGTACCTACTGTCTCGCCCTGTCCTTAATGGAAGGGCCGCGAAGTGGTTGCTAACCCTCGCGGAATTCGATATCGAATGCACGGCGCCGCGAGCGATCAAGTGCCAGGCCCTCGCGGATCTATTGGCCCAATTCCCCAGTGGGGAGTGTGAACCACTAGGGGAGTCGCTACCAGGAGATGATTTCGAAGCACTAGCAGCCAGCCATGAACTTGAAAGCTGGACTCTAGGCTTCGATGGGGCAACAGGAGGCAATACAGCTGGGGCAGGGGTCACGTTGCAAAGTGATAGCGGCGCGAAGGAGTACCTATCATACAAGTTGGCATTTCAATGCTCTAACAATGAAGCTGAATATGAAGCACTTATCCTAGGACTACTCGCGGCCAGAGAGAGAGGAATTAAAAGACTCAGAATTGTGGGGGATTCAAA
Source organism: Vaccinium vitis-idaea (assembly GCA_963854785.1). Lineage (NCBI taxonomy): Eukaryota > Viridiplantae > Streptophyta > Magnoliopsida > Ericales > Ericaceae > Vaccinium > Vaccinium vitis-idaea. Next base: position 33,458,319 of record OY978226.1, on the reverse strand, counting down.
ACTTATAATCTTGCAAAGTGAAGGTGTCTACGCCCTAAAGGAAGCTAATCTCGCGCCATACAGAGCAACTGTTCAAAGACTCAGGAGAGACTTTGATGATATCAGCGTCATTCATAAACCCAGGTCTGAGAACAGGTTTCCTGATGCATTAGCCACTTTGGGTGCTAAGACGGAATTCGAAGGAAGTACTGTGGCCATAGAGATCACAAGAAAGACTGAGCCCTCATTTGTTGAGGAGAAAGAAAGCTCCGATTATAAAGATTGGCGGGACCCCATTAAAACGCAGATCGCGACGGGCAGTGGAGCAATTCCTATGATGGCTCTATCACAATTTACCATTCTAAAAGGGGAGCTGTACTTTCGCGGCCCCCAGGGATGGCTCGCGAGGTGCATCAATGATGTAGAGGCCAAAGAAAAAATGAAGCAAATCCATGAAGAAACCTGTGGAGAGAATGACATAGCACTGTACAGGAGAATTCAACGTCAAGGGTACTACTGGCCTTCGATGAGGAAAGACGCCGCGACCCTGCTCAAGGAATGTCCTAATTGTGCACTTCACGAAATCGAGCATGAATGCAACTTCTCTAGTGAAGAAACAGATTGGAGACAGAAATACATTGATTACTTGAAGGAAGGAGCCCTGCCCATGGATCGCGGCGGCATTCGAGAAGTGCAAAGATGCGAGAAGAGATTCTTTGTCAAAGATGATCGGCTTTACAGAAGGACCCTTGACCATATCCCCCTCAAGTGCTTATCCAATAATGAGGCAGAAGAGGTTTTGCACAAGGTACACGAGATGGAACATCCGGGAGGTAGAAAGCTATACGAGCAAATCACCCATCTCGGGTACTATTGGCCAAGAATGGAAGGGGATTGCAAAAGCCATGTAAGGAGATGTCACGCCTGCCAAAAGCAGGGAGACAAGGTAAATGCTCCTTCTGTTGAGCTACATCATATTCGAGCCCCTTACCCTTTTCATACATGGGCAATGGACCTGATTGGTCCCATCCATCCCTCCTCGCGAGGTAACCAGTGGATTCTAGTGGCAACAGAAATCACTACGAAATGGGTAGAGGCAGTTCCCTTGAAACGTGCAACAGGCGACGTGGTGGCCAACTTCATTAAGGAGAACATAATTTGCAGATTTGGAATCCCGAAGGTAATCCTTTCTGATAATGGAACTCCCTTCATAAACAGACAGGTGAAGCAGCTTCTCGCGTCCTACGGTATTAATCAGAAAACTTCAACCCCCCATTACCCTCAAGGGAATGGGCAAGCAGAAGCTACCAACAAGTCTATCGTTAGGATTCTGAGTAAGCACTTGGACGAGAAAGGGGGAGCCTGGGCCGAGCACCTCCCAATTGCTTTGTGGGCTTATAGAACGGCTAAAAGAAAGTCTACGCGAATGAGCCCCTTCAGTCTGGTGTATGGAGCAGAGACAGTGTTGCCCGCGGAGATAAGTGTGCCTTCTGCACGTCTCGCGCTGTCCACTGAAGTAACTGAAGGGGAGCGGAAGGCTGATCTCGAAGCATTGGATGAAATAAGGGAGGTCGCAGCCGAAAACCAAGAAAAGTATTGGCAGTCTGTGGCTAAGTACTACAACAAAGGTGTGGTCGCGAGAGAATTCAAGGTGGGAGACCTGGTATGGAAGTCAGTTGCTGGGGTCATGCAGAATCTAAAACTGCCAAAGTTCACACCAAAATGGGAAGGCCCTTACGAGGTGATTAAAGCTGCAGAAAGTGGACACTACAGGCTCGCGAGAGTCAGCGACGGATTCCTCACCGGGCCGATCAATGTGAAATACATCAAGAAGTATTACCCGTGATATGGGCTAGCTTTGATGAAAGTAGGTCCATTTGTCAACCTTATGCCATTTTTGTTTGTCTCTCTCGCAAGATTTTACTTTTCTTTGCAATCAAGTGTAGCCCTGGGTATTGATTTTCTACCTTTGAGGCATAGAAATACGGATTGAAATTATGAATGAGAATACTACCCCTGTTTTATCTCGGAAATATGTTCTATAAATGATGTTTTAAAAGATATTCATTGGAGCATACTGAGAATATGATAAAGGAAAATGGTAGAATAAATCAGGCATCCACAGCGATGACCTCGCGGCACGAAATGTTGTCAGCACAAGGGGAAACTGCACCCTTCGCGGAGTGAAAAAAGTACGAGATAGAAGTACTCGCTTACGCTTAAGGCCTTTAAATGTTGCGAAATAAATAGGGACCAAGGAAGTTTCTTCCTTTGGAATGAAGACCCTCGCGACGGCCAATTCCCACGAATAATTGGGAACCAAAGTAAATTTCTTTGGAATCACTAACTTTTTCTTTTTTTTAAAAAAAAAAAAGAAAGAGTTGGAAAACAAAAAGACCTCGCAAAGGGAAACCCTAGTCTAACCAAACGCTGGGGCCCTCAGGGGAAACAGGTCTGCGAATAAAAGGGGAAACACAAAGCAAATAAAATATGCGCAAGGAAGATTTGCCCTTGCTGCCCCGCGCGACCATACAGAAACAATAACAGCAATGAGTCATAGACAAAGTTCTAACAAAATTTCATTAATACTCAAGTCATGGATACAAAATTTGTTATAAAAAAAAAAAAAAAGAGCCTTAAGCTACTCTCTGAGCTTCTGGGCAATCGAATCAACTGGAGGGAGAATAGGCTCGTCACCACTTAAGGTAGTTTTTGGGGCTGCTTCCAAGGCCTGATGCTCTTCAACAAGTAGCTCGTGACCAGCCTTTAAAGCAGAAATTTGTTCTTTGGCCTCAGCGAGCAAACGATTGTACCTTTCTTCAGCTTCAGCGATCTTGGCTTTGCTGTCCTGAATCTTGAAGAGACTCGCGAACAAGGTCTGCGTCGAATAGACCTTCTCCAGATACTCGCGAAGCCACCCCAAGTCTATCCCGAAGGTCTCCATATCCTTGATAGAAGACATGACGTCCTCATACTTCTGAGCATTGAAATCCTTTACCTTCATCCGCTGCAGACACACCACGGTCTCAGCAACCAAGTCGAAAAGAGAACCACCAACCAGACGACCAGCGGTGCAGTTCGAAAAGGTTTGGGGATATTGCTGTTCCAAAGCCCGAAGGATCGGGGCACTACAAGCCCTGATCCTCCACTGATGGTCGCCTTCGATGTCAGAAAGGAGAGCATAACGGGGAAGCACGAATCTGGAGATCTCGTCGTCGCCATCATTCTTCACTACAACGTTCTCAATTTTAGGAAGCAGTGTGTGTTGGCTCTTGTCCTCGAGAAGCGGCTCTGAGTCATAAGTATGGCCCGGTATTAGCAACTTAGAAGGGGTAAAAGAAGAAAGATGAAAGATGTCGTCCATCCCTGCAAAAATATCACTACTGCACTTACCTTTGGAGCCTCCAGAAGCTTCTTCACCCTCCTCGCTGCTGTCGAAAAGGCCATCCATGTCTGAGCTCTCGCTTACATTTGACTCAGGGATGGGCTTGGAGCCAAGGGCGCTCTTCTCGGTCGAAGAAGGTATGTTTACTACATCATCTTCGCGAGGGGGTGGTGAAGTACCATCTCGCGAGGGGCCAGCCTTGCTAGGGCTGAGTTTTGGAGGAGAGGGTTCAACTCTTGGAGAATCCGCTGGTGACTCAATCTCCTCTGCAGGCTCGGGGTTCGTAGTCGCGGTAGCTCCCTCTGAGCCCGCGACGTCCCCCGCTCTCTCCACTTCCTCTAGCTTGTCATCTGAGCCGCCGACCTCCTGCGCGATTTCCTTCGCTATATCGCTCGCGACATTCATGGCATTGAACTCGTCGACGACAGGGGCATCTGGGCCTTGTTCCTTGGCAGGGCTCGCAGACGTAGAATCTTTCGAAGCCCCCTCCTGGGGAGGGTCCTTGGAAGAGGACGATTTTTCAGCATCGCGGAGAGGAGAGTTTGCGAGAGGGACGTCTGCGGAAGCATCAGTCATCGGTTCCAATAGTTGATCCCCTTCGCCTGCGGGAAAGCACATAATATCTTGTGAGTATGGAGGACAGAAGCAAAGTAAAATAGTTATAAAAAAAAAAATTGTGTGTAAATACAGCGTTTAAGAGCGTTGCCTTGAGGAATTTGAGCCGATGGCTCAGTTTGAGGAGGAAGCTCCGAGGTGAATGAGGAGGAACCTTTTATCTTTCTACCCTTCCGCGAGGGACCCTGAAAAGATGAGAAAAGTTTATCAGCAAAAGCGTAAAAAAGAAGAAAACAGGAAAAGAGAAAAGGGAGAACAATAATCTTACCCTTGCCCTCTTAGGAGCACGCCCTATCTGGAGAGGGGAGAGGTCCTCAGCCTTCCTTTTATCCGCGGGAGTAGGGGGTCGTGGCGTGGAAGTGGCCGCTGTACCCTCAGCCTTTTTCTTCTCCCTCGCGGTGATATGCTGCGGCGAGGGGACTACCATGTCCGCAGGACGGATTCGCTGAATGGGGATGGCGCTAATCACGTCCAAAGGAGCCGCGGTGCCTGTGACCCAACAGGATATGGGACCACGCCAGTCGGGGTCCTTCCCTGGTTTGAAGGTGCGGAGGGTTAAGTCCTTCTTCGAAATGGGCTCCGCGGGCGGCACCACCGCTGGAGTCTGAACGAAGCTCGCAAAGGATTGCAAGTTCCTGGCCCAGTATACCCTGTTTTCTGGGGTAAAGGCTGCCTTACGCTTGGAGCTAGGGATGATCCTATGTCCCCCATAACCCGCGGTGAGCTCGTGGTTGAATGACTTCAGAAAACGACGAGTCGCGGTTATGAAATCCTTGGGCGGGGAAGGAGGCTCGCGAGGGACGCCCTGATCGTACCCAAATTGTAGCTGGAGCCTGTCAGCTCTATACAGCACCATGATGGGGCCCTCAGCGGAGGGAGTGGGAAGATAGCTAGGGGTGACCCACGCGAGGAGATCCAGCTTATGGGATCGGATGCTTTTGCTCTGAAAGTCCACCGCGGTGTCTTCCAAAAAGACGGCGGGGCCTATAGCGCCATCAGCAGGTTGCTCGTAGGGACGAGGATTAAAGGATGTCTTTTCGTCGCACCAGTCCTCAAACAGTTTGCTTGAGGAGGTCTTTGCCCACCTCGCAATCCTAGGCACCCTCTCACTCAATCGCAAGATGGGCATACCCTTGGCGTCGCGGATGATATCACCAGCAGCGTTCCTCTCCTGGACAGTCTTCAGTGGAGGGAGCTCGCGGGGAGAAGGAGCAATTGCTGGAAAGTACTCGTAGAAGAAACCGAGCAAGAAGGAGATATGAATCATCGAAGTAATCTCATACCTCCCCATGGATCGCTCGAAGTCCTGAGCGGTGCGGTCTAACTGGCGATAGAAATGGCCCAAAAACATGGGACCCAATGGAAGTCTCTTCTCTGCGGCGAGGACGGCTGCGAGGGGAATCATCTCGCGGCGGGGCCCCTCGTGGGGAAAATCAGGAAAGAGGAAGAGAGACAGGAACTGAACAAGGAAAACCGCCAAGGATAGCGGACCTTCATGGTAAGCACTCATGGTTATTCCAAGCTTCCCATCCACCTCGACGGGGGCAATGTCGCGGAACCAATACCGCTGCCAGGAGCCCCAAGTCGTCTTGTTGGCTTTCGGAGGAGCTCGGACCTTCCCCGCGTTGTCATAGCGCGAACCATACTCGCCAGCCGCTTTGAACTCCGCCTCTATAAACTCGATTGCAGCCTTAACCTCAGAAGAACAGGTAGCGGGGTCGTAGTAATACTCTCCGCGGGTGGGAAGGCCCATTAGAACCTCGGTGTCAAGAAGAGTCGGAGCGGCCTCTCCGAAAGGAAATATGAAAGTGTGGCTAGTGGGGCTCCAACGGCTCACCGCGAAGTCGAGATCGCGCTGAGGGCGACTCGCGACGAAATGTTGCGAGAGTTGCACAGTCTTTAGCAAACCCACTCTGTCAAGGGTCACTCTGTGCTCGAATTTGTCAAGGATTGTGGACACCCAATCGCCCCAATCCCTTGGGGGTTGAATGTTGGCCTTATATTGGACCTGCGAAAAGGGGTAATCGCCCCTCTCGATCCTCAGCCTCACCAACGACGATGGGTCGACCATGTCCGCCCCCGAAGCACTAATTTCATCAGAGAGCAGGAGGGGCTGAGCGCTGGGATTACCTCGAAGAGGAACGTAACCCATGATGTTAGCCCAGAAGATATCGCCGTCAGACCTCAAATATGGAGCCCTTCTCCATTCACTGGCAGGAGGAAGGGATGTTTTTGCTAAAAGAGCCTCAGTGTCAGATTCATGTTTACGAGATCGAGCCATGACTCGCTTGAGAAAGAGGAAGAAAAACTAGGGTTTCGAAGAAGAAAGAGTTCGAGAAATTCTGGAGACTTAAGAAACTTGGCAAAGGAAGAGTAAAAGGTTCTCTCTCTCTCTGAGGAGGTATTTATAGACACGGCTTGGCTGTCATCACGAAAACGAACGGATAAAACGGTGTCAGCAGTCCAATCGGCCTGCAACTTCGAAATTGGGAACGGCCACCTTTTGGAGGGAAGGCTAAAATGACGGACTCCGCTGACGTCGCACGCGCGCGATCTGGCGCGTTAACAACCACGCGCCGCGAAATCACGCTCGCGCGAGGGGCTTATGTAGGAAAGGTCAGCGCGTCGGGTGACGTGGCGGTTGACCAACCTATGAATGGATAGCCACGTGGCTCGAGCAAAGTTGTAGGGGACACGTCAGACGTCGGTTAAGTTTAAGAACGTGCGAATGAGATACCGCGAAGAACGGCCATCGCGGTATTACAATATCCAGATTACTATTACTTTCAAGAAAAGGGATGCCCTTAGCAAGGGAAACATCACCTTAAGAAAAAGTTCACCCCACGCGAGACTCTCAGCAAAGATGGTCGACGCGACGGGGAATAAATGGACGCTCACGCGAACACGCGAAATAGACTCGCGACGGCACCTGACCAAAAGGCAAGGGAAGGGAAGTCGATACGAGCTCGAGTTAGGTCTTGGCGCGATCCAAAGGGCTCGCGACCATGACTAAGCACAGCGGGAATAGGGGATATACAAGTGGCTTGGTGGCTTTGTAAGGATTAAGGGTCGCGACGAGGGAAAACGATGTACTGGAATGGCCTGATGGAATATTCCTAACGGCCAGTGACATCACCCACGTCGCCTAGATATGCGGGAAGAGCACGTGTCATCATGTTATTGGGGAAAATGTCTGCGGCCCAATGATTGGGTGCAGATCCCTATAAATATGGGACATTCATTCACAAATTCCAAGAGAGATTTTCAGATTTGTCCTTAGAACACGGAAATTCTAGAGAGAGAAAGTGCCTCTGAGCTCTGGAAACAAGAGCATCGCTCTTGCTAGCGCTCGCGAGCCCACACTCCATCTAGAACTGTGATCTCGAGGACGACGATGATGATCTCAAGGGGAACGGATTGAATTCTGCTGCCTTCTCTTCTTGTATACCTGGCTTAATCCTTCGCCCCTGTACACATCCTCTCATTTCTGTCCAATCATTAGCTATTGTTTGCCTCTCCGGATTAATTTTATTATTAAGACGAAGAACCCATCCTACACTATTTCATTACGAATGATATGAGTCGACATTTTTTTTGGAGATGGATTCTCAGTAGTCCCCCTTGGAGACTGCACCATATGAATGGGCTTTTGTGGATTCACATAAGGTTTACGCCAAATAATCGGAATGATTCATTTTGTAATGCTCGTCGAGACCCCTAAACGTGACAAAAAAATCCATCCACTTTAATAGGCTTCTTCAGTCTTGTTTCTTTTGGGTTGGGGAAAATAGCAAAGTTGGGTCCAAGGACTAGTACTCCTGATGTAATGGGCTTCACTTCTGGTTTCTTGGGGTCGGGTTAAAGGCCCAGTCGTGATGACATTTTTAATGCATTCGTCTTCCAAACTCGGAGTACAAAAAAGAAGGCCCATTTGAATCTGTGAACAACGGGTCTTCATATTTTGAAAGCGTTAACATAGCTTCATTATCAACACTTTTAAACATGTTCTTCTCAATGAATGTGCCCAAGAATCATGCAACTATTCATCTTCCATCTGGTTACGCAATCGGTTTTTTTAATCAATTTTATCGGCTAAAAGTATATGGAAAAGTGTAAAGCGTATTGAAATAAGTGAAAAGTGTATGAGAGTGTGTTTTTTTTGTCTTTATGTGTGCTTATTGTCAGCTTATTGGGCTGACAATAGAAAATTCTATTATAATATTATATATTGGGCTTTAATGTGTGTGATGTATTAGGCTTTAAGTTGGTTTTGTTTTGTTAGGGCTACAACAAGTTGGTTCAAGTTTAATCAGAAATATTTATTTTAACCTTGTACAAGTAATCCAGTGCTGACAATACTAAAGAAAATTTAATTTATATTTAAATTTATTTTTTTTCAGTGTATTTTTTGAACCCTGCTTATATACTAGAGTCGCCTCTGTCCCAAATCAAAACCAAAAAGTATAAGGGAGGATAGGTCTAGAAATCCATTTAAATAAAGTCAAAAGACATTCTCAATTGCACACACCAAGAAAGACGCACAGAAAAAAGAAGAGATCGAAAATCCAACCCAACCCAAAACATGCAGCTAGCATAGGAGACACAAGAAAGATTGTAACATTTTGCTAATGAAACTTGAAAGACTCATAAAGGACAGTGACCCAACTTGGATGCAACCGGATTAGAGCATGGCCAAGAGCTTGGTTCCAATTAGATGACACGCATAAGCATCTTGAATAGCATACTTGACTTCTTCATCCGAGAAAACTCAAGCACCCCGGTTAAAGTCTTCAAGACGTGGGGATTCCTCCAGAGAAACTCCAACCACAAAGCTTAGGCTTCTTCAGAATCCTTGCGGCCAACTCGGTCACGTCAACAGCGTTCTTGCAGTCTATTCCGTAATAGATACTCAAAGAGAGACTGGCATTCAAATCGGAACGAGTAGAATTCATACCAAAGCCAACGAAACAAGTTTCTTTGTCAGCCAGAAAATCGCCAAGGCACTTTGGGACGTCCGTGTAACTCAATCGAACCAAGAGGCAACGAGTCGGAGTTGGAGAATTTGGCCTTCTAGGACAAGTCCGACGGCAGTGGTAGTGCCAATCTGAGATTTCAGGTCAGAAAGGCCTTGTTCGACCACAGCTTCATTTTCTACAAGCTTCACATCAATGGTAACCCCTTGTGTTTGGATCTTGTAGACCCCAATTTTTGACAGGAATCTCATGGGTAGCATTTTTCCTTTGCTGGATTTGGTTTTGTGTTTTAGGAATAAAGTGGGTGGGTAAATGTTGCATGGAAATGGATATATTGGTGAAAGATATGGGGAGTTTAATGTTTTTGGGAATGAGCAACCTTGAATGACGGTAAGAAAGGTTAGGTGGTAGAGTTACTCCAGGCTTTATTTGTCACCATAAGAGTTGGCTTTGGGACTTGGAAATTTTGGTATAAGTGTATAGATCATGATGGTAGTTGTGTGTCCATTAATTGATCAGCAACACTATATACTCAGAAAATACATCTAGAATTTGAAAGTCAAGGGCAAAGATTTACTCCAAGTAAATTTGGGCCATTAATTTTCAAATTCGGAATAAATTTTGGGTGCCCTTTCTAGGCACTTAGACTTTCTGTTAAATTATCTTTTTTCCCCTCTTAATATGAGACTTTAGGTTTTTTTGCCAATAGAGAGAATTTTATTTCATGAGAAATGGTATTACAAACTATCGGGCATTAAGACATACCAAAACAAATGAAAGATACATATCCAGCGAGAGATTGCTTTAGTTGTCAGCTGTCCGCGATCAATGATGTTGATATGCTGTTGTCATGGTAATTCTACAAATTACGATCTCCCAACACACAATTGAGGCAGATAAACCACCGAAGAGATTTAAGGATACATCCGGTGGTCCATGTGAAAGCGGGGTTATTGGATACGAAGACCTGAATCCTTTTGAAGCATTAACATCGGGAGCCATTTAATTTGTTTAAAAACATGTTCATAAGAGTCTTTATAAAAAAATCAGTTCAATCGGATGTCTGTAACAACTTTTATTCCGAAATTTGTATGGACAAAAAGTGAATGAATTGATAAAATAAAAAAAACTTACCGATATACTAATAAGTTAATTTTTGTTGCGAAGACCTATAAACGATGTTTCAAACAAATTGAACTACGTACTCCAATCGTTTGTGTGGACTCCCAAAGTAATTCCACACATTATGATGTATATTTGATGTAAAATTGTAAACTAAATGTTGTGCCCATAATTCTACAAGACAAGCACAAAACCTCGTAATCACAGGCAACAAAATAAATAAAAAATGACTTCGTCAAAGTTTGTCGGTCAATTTTTTGAAATACCTGGTCTTACAGCCAATAAAAGTGGGCAAAATCAAGAATAGAATCATCATTTTAAAACAATAACTCTGAAAAAGACAATGCGGCATGGTTTAAAAAAGCGTCAACTTGGTCTTCTGGAGTTGCTAAACTCAAGGGACCCCTTCTTTTGGAAAATTTCCTTCTTTTATTGTGTAGATTGATTAATCTTATGGCACTTGGAAGGAGGGAAATCTTTGGAGTTGGGTTTTTCTGCTAGCCACCTGATAAACGCGTAAATGTTCACATTGGCCCCCCTCCCCCCTAATTTATTATTGTTAAGTCCATTTAATTTGTTACTTAGAGTGTAATGCTTTGTTTATGTATTTTTACAGGTATTTAGAGGCCTTGATAAAATAAAATAAGCAAAGTCTAATTTAACTCGGCGTCGAAGCAAAGCCCGCGGACAAATAAAATTGATGGACCATAGCACAAAACTGGGCCTTCTGAATTTTACTCTTGATGTCCACGTAAATTGGTGAGAAAATACAAGATATACATGTATTGGTGGGGGGTCCATAAGATAGTAATATATATTACTCTAGTTTGACTAAAGTTGGACCTATGGGAAATGGGCTTCCTAATGCCATGATGGGAGCCTAATTACAAGCAATGAATGGTGGAGGTCGGCTAGGGCTTGGAAAAGAGGACAGAAGGCTGCGTATATGAGTATTATAAAAGGAGATGACACCATAAGTGAGAAAAATGACATCACACGGACAGATTATCACGGCAATAGAGTAACAACAAAGGCCTTGTTCGTTTCTCTGTTTAATTTTAGTTTTAGTTTTGATGACATCATCATTTTTCTCATTTCTCTCTATCTCTCTCAACTCATTACACGTGTTGACAGCATCAAAACTAAACTAAATTATCTAACCAAACACAGCCAGAGAAGCTGCGACTTCTTTTGATAGAGGATGTCCGGCTAAGCTCTCTTCTAGGGTGTAGATGAAGCTTGTACTTCGAGTAACGTAGTTTTTATTACTTTTGCTGGATTTAATTATTCGGATTTGGTTGTGTGAATTAGATGATTTCATGTATATGAAATTGATTTTAATTTTTCCCATATAATTTTGTATTTGTCATCCGCGGTTTCAAATACTTTTTTATGCAACAGTAAGTTTTAATTGAATTCGTGGTAATTAACTATGATAGATTATACTATCGTAAGACGCGTCGTGCTATTAGACGGTCCGTGCCATAGAGATGGATCGTACTAGTAAGACGATTCGTGCTAGGCGGAGATAATCTATGCCGCTTGATGATACACGAATATTTTTAGGAGATATCGCACGGGCCCGCGAACCCTAACGGTATCCGGTAAATCCGAATAAGAAATCCTCAATCGTAATAAATCTAAGTTATAAAGGGTCAAGTGGATTCGAAACCCTAGACTTTTCTTTCATCGAATCTTTTTACTTTTTAATTGCTTAATTTTAATTTAGCTTTCATAATTTTAGGAAATCAAACCAAAACCTCTTTTTATTGAATTAATTTAGAAATCGATTGAAACATTTGCAATTTAGCCTTTTAATCCCTCAAGAGCGATACTCGGAATATTTACCACTATTCATTTTAGTAGTAGTAATTGTTTCGTTTTATAAATTATTTTTTATACTGAAACGACGCGATCACCACCCTGATGGATCTTTGGTCAACAATTATTCAAGCTTTCACTATAGTTCGATTCCTCTGCAAACATAAATCTTAGCGATCCCCCAAGTTGTTAAATGGTCTATTCGTCATAATTACACTTGTGCTTAAATCTTACTAATTAACTGATTGCTTAATGCATATAGGATGCATATAGGAGGGCAGAATGAGTGCAATTATTACTTTTTGCTGCGCAACCTCAAACACGAGATCTCAAAGCTATCCTTTTGCATAATTACCAACCTTGATTGTTTCATAAAACTGACTTATCGCGTTTTCTTTCACAATACATTAACCTAATTCCACTCCACTTACTTACTTGCAATTAGTCAGTTTTTAGAACGGAACCTAAATAATATACATCACCTCATCCTCGGTAATCAATTAGGAGTAACTGCAATGAGTAGTTATCTCAGCCATGGTAATCAATTAACATTCGATAGGCGATTTACTATAACGATGATTTAAGTGCAATACAAAGATGGTGTGGCAAAACTATCAAAAGAACTCGGAATGCAAAGAGTTTAGGAACACAATTTGAACGCATATGCAAAAATTATTGTGTCCAGAGTCTACAAATATTTTCTCTGTCAATCGATAGAAGAGATTAATTACATCACATATAAAGTACAATATACATACTTGGGACACTACATCCATTGTGAGAGTTCGCGAGACAACCTAGTCCAACAACTTAACCAATACAAGAAATAAGCCCGTTACATGGTAGAAACAAAGAAAGGAAAAGCTCCTACACGCAAGCGGAGAGATTCGAACTCTTGACCTCCTTGTGAGATGCAAGAACTCTGACTAACTAATTAAGCTAGGAATACAATGACTTCGGGAACACAATTCAGAACAAAACTGTGTCCAAAGTCTTTTGGTATATGTACATATGGTTGTGCATGAAACGGCTATAAATACAGTGAAGTTGTGTATGAAAATTACGTTGTGATGTTAGAGCTCGTTTTCATTCATTTTTACTCTGCCCCAAACAGACCTCTGTCCGGCAATGAAATCATCTACGCTGCTGTTGAACTCCTCTGTGCTCAACCTATCCATTCCAGTGAACGACTTGATTGCACTCTTATCATCGGCAGACACCGTCTCCGACCTCCGGGGAATCCTACCCACCGCCGATCGAAGCTCCCGCTTCAGTTCCTCCGAATTCTTCCCCTCAAAAGTACTACGCCGTCTTACCTTCTCCCCCATCCCCTTCACCATACCAATAACAGCGTCACGCTGTATTTCCCATACCACATGCTTGTCTTGTGGTCTTTCGGTACTTCCTCTCTGTTTGTCGATGTAGCCCGTATCCATGCCCGTGCCTTTTTGTTTTGTCACTGTCTCTAAAAAGGACGAGGGTGTTTGAAATGGTTCCTCAGCAGTGTTTGCTGAGGGGTCTGAGCATGAAAGGAGGACGACGACAATTATGATTGTGTTAACTATGAGGAAAATGATGTAACGATTGAGAGGAATTTTTTGTTCATGCAATAGATTTTTATGTTCAAAAAGAAGATTGAAGAGAAATTCGTAGATGCGAATGAAAAACTGGGCTGCAAGATTTAGGATGAAGAGGAGAAGAGTACTCAACCACCACGAGAAGGCGGCGAGAGCGACAAGGATCTTGAGTAATCGCCACATTTTGGTGATGTTACGATGAATAGAGAAGAGTGAAGTAGCTCTCAAAGTGTTCTAGTTTCGGAAACCAGGTTTGGTTTGGAACAGTTGTTATATAGAGCTACCAACTCTTCTCTCTCTCTCTCTCTCTCTTGGTTGTCAAGTTTTCTTTACACAAAGAAAGAAAGCCGAAAATGCTACGAAGGTAGCCAACAGCTATTGAAGTTCACAAAATAAAATAAAAATTTAAAAAGAGAGGAAGCTAGGGAGCTAATTGTTAATGTTGACGGCCAACAAACGTGCGAGATCCGCAGCTTTGATAATATGTTTAAACAATTATATGGGATTGACTCCACGGACCTGTCCAAGTAGTCTTCGGACTCCTCCAGAATTCGTTTGATAATCTAGACCATTTAAGTCATTTAGACTATTTGTCGAAAATATTAGGCCCGTCGAAATATATGTTATTTGGACATCGTTCCATATATTCTCGAAACACAATTATTTATAGTAAAAAAAAATGGTTAAGAAAAATGAAATATAACATGTTCACCATAAATCATAACATTTGCTTTTCATTTTTTTCAGTGATAAAAATTCATACTAATATTTTTACCAAAAATCATAACATATGCGTATCGTAACCTTTATACTAAAAACTCATAACATTTTAGAAGTGCATATGGTTTACAACCAAATAGTTGTGTGTATTATAGCATTTCCCTTTAAGAACACACCATTCAACCATATCCGATTAATATGAATTTTGGATTGTTTCAGGGGCGGAGGCTTACAGTTGGTGGAGGTGGCATATGTCTCCCCCGGTTCCGAAAAAACATTTTTTTAACACCGATGGAAGTCGATATGGTACTTATCGGTAGTCAAATAATTCCATTTTTACCATACATATAATGTAAGCATAGTAATGAAAAAATAAACGGTTTTGATCATATGAAAATATCTCTATGACTTTCATTTGAATACCACGAGATAGTTGAATCAAGTCTTTGTTATTTATTAAAAAAAAATCAAGAAAAACCAAATTTTACAGTACACTTTCGCTTTTTATTTTCATAAACAAAATACAACAATTATTAGTGGACTTCCATCAAAAAGCGCAACCTCCTTGATAAAATCCTAACTCTGTCCCTAGCGTGTTTAATGTCCTCCAAAGATGTCTAAAGTATTAATGGTTTCGATAATAAAAACAGATCCGAGAAGAGTCCGAAGACTGCTCTGTATCCTTTTGTTTCATAAAAATTGACGTCAACCCATTTACGTCGTTATACAGTATAGGTGAGGTGAGACATTACGTAACGGGAGACGACAATTATTGAAAACCTTTTTGAAAACCTATCTTCATGGGAGCATTGTTTATTGAAAACCTTTTTGTCTGAACAAGCTTGCCAGCTTTCATTCATAGGGAAAGATTAGAGAATAATGATAGTGACACAAACTTTGTGCCACAACCCCACTGACATGGGGTGTGGGGCCCGCACGTGGGTCCCATGTGGGACCCACACCCCATGTGAGTGGGGTTGTGGTTGATTGTGGCACAAAGTTTGTGTCACAATCATTTTTGAAGATAAGAAGACGACAATTATTTTATTCTGTTTTAGTATCAGATTCACTCCGGCCCGTCCCTTTATAAGGAAAAGAGTTTCAATGCCAAACGGGTACCACGTGGTATCTGCTCGTGTACATCCGGTCGTTCAAAAATACAACGGACGGTCCGGATTGAAAGTGTCGTATGAATTTTATAAAAATGGAAAAAGAACAGGAAAAATGTGTTTTAATCCAGACCTTCCATTGTATTTTTGGATGGTTTAATGTGCTCGAGCGGGTACCATGGCAGTCATCCTGTTCAAGTAGTCTTCTAACCCTTCTCAAATTCGTTTTATAATCGGGACCATTCATATTTAAGATTTCGTCAAGATCGTTAGGTGAGCCAAAATTCAATATGTTATTCTAATACTCCCTCCGTCCCATATTTGTTGTCCGTTTACGGGTATGCGTGCCATTTTTCAATTGTTTATATATTTCAATCTATAATGTTTTTTACAATTTTGAAAATTTTGTTTAATAGTACTCATCGAAAACTATAAAACGAGATCCATATTGAATACATATAACATTATACATTTGAACATATAATTATTTTTTTGAGGTCTAGTGAATAGTGCAAGTGGACAACAAATATGAGACGGAGGGAGTATCATTTAATTTGTTCTCGGAAGACATGATTTCAAAAAAGTGTGTTTGGAAAATATTGTAACACCCGATAAAAACCTAGCTATTTTCTAGAGAGACAAATATATTTTGAGAACACATGAAACGATATTCGGTTAATATGATTTTTAATGTGCTTAAATGTTCTCAACGACGTGCAAAATAATTACGGTTCAAATTATGAAAAGTGAAAACGGATAACTGCTACATATCCTTCTGTCTCATAACTACATGAACCTTCATAAAAAATGAAGTCAAGCCATTTATGTTGCTTTCAGAATACTTGGTACCTAAGGTTTAGACCTAATGTTATTATTTTATGCATAACGTATTACTAGAAGGAGTGGAAATTTATGGCAAGATACGATAACTCAATACGAACTTGATATTAACTAGTGGATTAGGATTGACTATTTATGACACGACTCGAAAACACGTTTAGCTTGACAAGTCAAGTTAGTGTTGAGATTTATCTGATACAAACACTAAGTGACTGGACACGACATGACACGATATGATTCCTAACCCTAATCTTGCTCTAATATTATCTTATGATATCAATTCATAACAAGTTACTACTTGTTTAACTTTTTGTGTTTGGTTTGGCCTCACAAGTCACAACTAACGTGCTAGTCCTCGGATAGACTTTACTTTCCACATCACCAGGCACCAACTGCCAGACCATCTCCAATTACCCTGCAAAAGAATTCGACGGTTTGACCATCAAAAGTAATTCTAGCAGCGGTTCCAGGAAAAAAAAAATGATAATAAATCTAAAGTAATACTTGTACAGTCAAATAGAGAAGAAAGAATCAATTTTATATGTGAAATAATTTCCACGCCCCTTTTTTTAATGAATATAAAAAAGTTTTTGTATATTGAAAAAAAGAGTGTGGTTAAATCACTTGCTTTTGATATTTGCTCGGGTTTCTTTCCTTTCTCAGCACGTATCCAGCCATGGCGGACTTGGGAGAGGTGCTGTGCACCTCTCGGCCGTTGGATCGAGTTTTGGACGGTTCGGATGCGTTCGGCAATTATCCTTTAATTTTGATTTTTTTTTACGATAAAAAAATCAAAACACATCCGAGCCGTCCAAAACACGATCCAACGGCCGAGGGGGTGCACAGCATGGCTGTGCACAGCAGCCCCCCCATTTCCCTAATTAAAATGTCCCTGGTATCTAAATTTCAATTCAGTTTTAGCTGGTCACAAAATATGTTTTCATTCAAGTCACCTAACTAAAATGGCTATTTCAATACCCCTTTTGATTCAATTCAAATACCTTCATATATGTAAATACATATAAATACTGTTCAATATTCTTTCGTTCTGTTGTTTTTGTCCAAAATGCCATCGTATTGAGTATGGTCTAAATAATTTCCTCCGTTCCAAATTAATACAACGTATTAAAGATATATAAAATTAATCTTTTATGTTTCGTACTGTTCTTTCTTATCCCCTTTTTGTTTCCATCAAAAAAGTTGTTCCATTTCCAGCATGCAATTTTTAGTGACAATAGTTCTTCTGTCTCTCTTTTTGTGCTTTTTTCAAAAAGTGTTATATGGGTAAGAGCTATCCAATTCTAAGCTTTCCCATTATCTTTTTTGCAATCTCCAGAAATCTTTGAAAGAGTTTGATTTAATACTATTTTGCCTCTCTTTGGGGGATCCACTTAAAATCTCTGTGGTCTTTGTGATTGCTTCTCTCTCTCTCTCTCTCTCTCTCTCTCTCTCTTTGTGATTTGTTCAATTACATAACATAAATCGCATCCGTTTTCTGTGTTTGTTATCGCTTCCGCACAACACCCAAGGCTAAAACCTCTCCAAAAAGTTCATTTTTCTCTGAATGGGCTTGTTGGCCCCTCATCTCCCTAGCAAAATCTCAGTGCTATATACACACAAGAATGAGTAATGAAAATTTGTATATATAATTTCGTTTGAAAAAGAGTATCAATTTTACGAAAGTAATGTGAAAATACTTTTAATAATTTTCCATTTAAATTGCAAGAGCTGATGATGAAAGAATATTCATGAGATCATCAAATAACCAAAGACAAAATTTGACTTCAAAAAATATTCTTTTTTGGTCATTTAAAATTAAATGTTAAGAATTTAGAAGCTCAGCAGTCAGCACACGCAACCACTTGAATTAGGAAATTAGGAATTGACAACTCAATTAGGAAATTAAGTAACATGGGCCATGCTAATACACACCAGATCTTAGTAATTGACAACTCAATTAGGAAATTAAGTAACATGGGCCATGCTTAAGAGATAATAATGTTTAACAAAAAAAGGCATGGGTTTGGTGCACGAGACGACTAGTTTTCCAAAAAAAAAAAGCAAAATCACCATGATTTTAGCAAATGAGTTCAGCAGGTGCTAAAATCATGGTATTTCAAATCAAAAAATGAAGTGTTTCCGTGTATTATTTTTTGAATTTTTCACACTGAATTAAAGTACACGAGGAGTACTTTAATTTGGTGCACAAGACGACTAGTGCATTATTTAATATATCTAATTTTATACTGTACATATTTAACTGTGCTTCCAGAGTGAGTTTTCAATATTAAAAATAAAAAAAAAAACACATTTAATCCGTCAAATCCTACTCATGAGGTTAGGTTGGGGCACGAGAAATAATTTTTGGTCCCTTGAAAGCAAAATGTTGCCTTTTTCAATTAATTTACGCCACTTACCGCCCAAGGAGTTCCAAAAGCAAGAGGACGAGGGATCCGGGCTGCAGCGCACTAACATCACAGCCCTCCATCTTGGAAATTAATGGTTCAGATTCGTGGACTTTTTTAACCTGTTAATATGAATTTTGACTTCATATAAAGCGTCTGTGAATCCGGACCACTAAAAACATTTTTGGATGACTAAGGTGAAGTTTGGCTAAAAAAGCCAACTTAACTTTTTGTTTTGTCTTTATTTGATTTTTTTTTGCGTTTGTTAGTTTTGCATCGATTTTTTGAGTATTATTGGTTCGTCTCGGCGAGACGAATCCAGAAAGGTGAAATATTATGGCTAGAACTTTCAATTTTTTGAATAAGATCGAAAAAAGTGTAAAAAGCTGACTTTTTGGCTTATTTTTGTCTTTATTCAAAAAAATTTAAGCTTCGGTCATAATTTTATACTTTTTTTATTCCTCTCGCCGAGATGAACCAATAATACACAAAAAGTTGATGCAAAACTAAAAAATGCGAAAAAAAATCAAATAAAGACGAAAAAAAAGTTAAACCAACTTCTTTAGCCAAACCTCACCTAAGATTGGTACACTATACCATGCAACGCGTATGCTGCACTGTAGGATCCCCAAACCAGAGGAAGAGGCCTTGCCCAGGCCCAACCCAAACAACGTGCCATGTCACTGTGTGTGTGTGTGTGTGAGAGAGAGAGAGAGAGAGAGAAGGGTAGGGGAGTGATTTCCACACCCCCAAATTGTTATCAACACCCCTTTTTTGTCTTCTAGTGAAATTTTCATGTGTAAAAATCTCACTAAAAGACAAAAAGGGGGTGTAGATAACAATTTGGGGAGTGTGAATATCAATTACCTTTCAAAAACGAGGTCAAATCCTCTTTTATCTATTTTCGACCGTGTGTTGTTACATTTTCAATAAGAGGCCAAGTAGGAACCATGAAAAGAAACCTAGAAAACAACCCATAAAGTGTATCGTCAGATGCACTTTATGGGTTGTTTTATGGGTTTTCTTCCATGTTTCCAACTATTTCTCTTTCAACAATTGGATAATTGAAAAAAAAAAAAAAAAAAAATCCTCTCTCAAGTTTCACTTGTAATTCGGTGGAAAATAAGACGCTGGAATACCGATTCCAGTAACGGCCCGTTTGGATGCCGGATTTGATTTTGGGTGGATTTGTAATGAGGGTGGGTCCACCTCCTAAGAAAGGTGGATTTGCATATGAGGTGTTTGGATGATTTTTTGAGAAAGGAGATTTGGAGGGTGGATTTGATAGGATAATATCACAAATGACTGAATTACCCCCATTTATTAATTTAATAAACAAAATGAATTAATTTGTTTATAATTAGAATAAATACGTAATACTAACAATAAATACACACAAAAATACATTATTATATCTAAACTATATTAGATGTTAAAAAATATTAAGAAAAAAATTATAAAATTAATGAGAAAGTGAAAAAAAATTTAAAGTAAAACCCTTCAATTTAATTATTCTAAGTGGTCTAAGAGAAAAACAATTTTCTATCTTTTTTTTCACAAAAAGTAGATGTTAATTGGATACAATTTCTGAGGTAAGGTTTGGCTAAAGAAGTTGGCTTAACTTTTTTTTCGTCTTTATTTGATTTTTTTTCGCATTTTTTAGTTTTGCATCAACTTTTTGTGTATTATTGGTTCATCTCGGCGAGAGGAATCAAAAAAGTATAAAATTATGACCGAAGCTTAAATTTTTTTGAATAAAGACAAAAATAAGCCAAAAAGTCAGCTTTTTATACTTTTTTCGATCTTATTCAAAAAATTGAAAGTTCTAGCCATAATCTTTTACCTTTCTAGATTCGTCTCGCCGAGACGAACCAATAATACTCAAAAAATCGATACAAAACTAACAAACGTAAAAAAAAATCAAGTAAAGACAAAATAAAAAGTTAAGTTGGCTTATTTAGCCAAACCTCACCTCAGTAGTCTTGCATTTAATTATTCTAACTTTTTTTCAACAATTTAACATTTTGCACTCAAAATGGTTTGCTGGGCCAAAAAAAAAATAAAGGACCACAGATGTGGCCCAAAATGGTGGGCCGGAAGGATGAGCGGCAGTCCACCCGGTTGACCGTGTGGCAGTCCGGCAGGTTAAAGAATTGTCGGAAAACTCCATTGTTAGGCCGGAAAACTCCATTTTTTACGAATCCAAGCTCTGGATCACACAAATTACTTACTAAAAATCTAATATACAAACATATTTATACCTTTTTGTTTCAATTTGGTTCGGGAACAAAGTACTTGTAAGACATCAGACCAGTTTGCATTTCAATCACGACGAATATGCATCGGCATCTCTCTGAGTCCTAAAATCAGAAATAGAAAGGAGAAAAAATAAATCTACTCATATGCGTAGGAGAGGGTGGGTTTAGAGGGGTAAAATCGTACCAAACATGTCCAAATACACCCGGATTTGTCAACGACAGGGGTCACCCTGTCGTTCGCAAATCACCCCTGAGGTGGATTTACAATCCAAACGGTAAACAAATCTGGGGAGAGAATTGCATTCCAAACGCCGGATTAAGGGGAGGGACCTGGATAACAAATCAGGGGCTTGGCATATCCGGGTGCAAATCCGGCATCCAAACAGGGCCTAAAATTCAGAGAAAAAAAAAAAAAAAAACACCATGGATACAATCCACTTAATGGGCTTCAGTTTGGTTGTTTTGGGGTTAGGGGAATGGTAGAGTCCAAGGCTAACTCCTGATGTAATGGGCTTCACTTCTACGCCCCGTTTGGATGCCGTAGATGATTTGGGTGGATGTGTAATGTGGGTGGATTTGAAGGTGGATTTGTAATGAGGGTGGATTTGGTAATGAGGGTGGCCCCACCTCATAAGAAGGGTGGATTTATTAGTGAGATGTTTGGATGTTATTTTGAGAAGGGGGATTAAGAAGGTGGATTTGATAGGATAAGAGGTCAAATGACGTAATTGCCCCTATTTTATTAACTTCTAAATAATTACAGTAAATACTTAATAAATACATTAAAATTACGGAAAATGCATAATAAATACAAAAAAATATTTAAACCATATTATATGGGAAAAAAATCGGGTTTTAAAATTAATAAATTTGTTAACAAATGGAAATTACTTAAATTAGATTAAAAAATCAGTAGTATATCTATAAATGTTTAATGAATACGTAAAAATCATTATTTGGGGGATAAAATCTTTTGAATTTATCTTTAAAATATTTAAACTACATTATCTAATACTAAAAAATAGTAAAAAGAGACTTAATTTCATTACAATTTCATTACAAAAAAAGCTTATGGAGTTGGGAACACCGATTGGGTGTGGCATCGGTACACTGGATAATTTTAACCCCTTTCTCTTCCAGATTATTCCAAAGTTCTATACTCTCTCTCTCTCTCTCTCTCTGTTTGCAGAGAAAAAACAAATCGAGAAAAGGGTAAAGGGAAAAAGAACAGATCCTCCGTCGTCTTGATCGGCCACTTTCTAGCCACTTTCATGGCTGATTCACGCTTCCTCTCTTCTCTAAAGAACATTCGGTTTGTTTGATGACAGGTTTGGGCAAACCCTGCAGCTCCGACAACGATTATTGCAGGTCTCTCTCTCTCTCTCTCTGATTTGTAGGAGCAAAACGCCCTGATTTGCAGGGGTAGAATGGTACAAAAAATGCTCAAAACCCCCCTGATTTGTAACGACAGGGTCTGGGCTGGCGTTAGGTAATCCGGGTGAAGCCGGATATGTAGTCCGAACAGTAAACAAATCCGGGGGAGAAAAATGCGAACCAAACCCCGGCTTGTGGTGGGACCGGGATTGCAAATCCAGGTGTGAAGCAAATCCGGCATCCAAACAGGGTGCTAGTGTCTTGGGGTTGGCTCCAAGGCCAACTGTTACAAAATTGAATTCATCTTCCATGTTCTAACAAATATGAAGGCCCATGAGAATAATTCGAATGATTCATTTTGTAATGCTCGTGGAGACCCCTAAATGTTCCAAAAAATTAGTCAAATTACACTGGAATACCGGTAAAGGGTTAATTGACTGCGAACGAAAAAAAAAAAAAAAAAACTACGCACACAAATCCATCCACTTAATGGGCTTCTTTAGTTTTGGTTCTCTCGGGTTGGGGGAATGGCACAGTTGAGCCCAGGGCCTAGTACTCCAGATGTAATGGGTCGGAGTGCAGAAATGAAGGCCCATTTGAATCTTTTTTTTTATTCCATTCAAATAAAAGGTCGAGGCCAGTACATATTTCATCACAATAAATAGAGTGCAAATTTGTTTACCCTTACCTATTGAGGGTGAACAAAACCCTCACTTTGATTGGTGAAAAAGATGTAGGGTCCACTACAAAGTGATGTATTGCTTACCAAAAAGTGATTTGAGTGATGTCATGCTTACCAAAAAGTGATGTTTTAATTGATCATCTCTTCCTCGATTGCAATCTAGTATGGCACTGTGGTCCAACATTCTGACATGGTGGGGTCTGAATTGTGTCACACTAAAAATCGTAGTGTGTCTTCTATTGTGGTGACAAGATTGGAATATGAGAAAGGAGGAAAAAATGATTTGGGAAGTGATCCCTGGCAATCATGTGGACGGACTGTCTGGAATAAAAGAAACGCTCTTAATTTTGAAGAAGATACTCCAAACTGGGAAGAGATCACGAAACTTGCCAAAACCAAAATCGCGCTTTGGGTGAAATCCAACATGGAAGGCAAAAAAATATCTGTGTAGGATTTTCTGTTTAGGATCAAAAGTATCGTGGGATCTCTAAAATAGTTGTATTTTCTGCCTTTTCTTTTGCTTTCTGTTTGTCTCTTGTTTGAGCTTTATTTCCCTTTCGGTTGCCTATTCGCTAATTTTGTGCTTTTCTGGGTGGTTTGTGGTTATGATCTCTCTAGTGGAATGTTGTCTTCTCTAGTTTAGGATGTCGTTTGTTCTTCCCCCCACTAATCTTTGAATTTGCAGAGGTTATACAATTTTCCCTTAACAAAAAAAAAAAATATATATATATATATATAGAGAGAGAGGCCCGATCTAGTCCGGGAGTCCCGGATCCGGGACTCCACCTTCCCAATATTTTTTGACGATCCGAGCCGTCCAATGTGTTCAAAAGGTGTTTTCCAAGGTCCACGCGGAAAATTTCGATCGGAACACACAAATGGGCAAATATGTGTTGATGCCGATCAATGTTGTAAGCTCCATAAGCTGAGCTCTCTTTTGGGTTGGCACCATTTTTCGAGTTGTACGCTTTATTCTTCAATTATAGTATTATTTTTTATTTTATAGAGCGTCTGTTTTAAGGTGTGGAATGGAATCTCGTATAAGTATTTTGTTTTCCCCACTCAAGTGCGTTAGTTGTTAGTCAAGAATAATGCACCTGTCAAAATGGGACTTCATTATATGGCAGATTTTAAAAGCAAAAATCTGCCATATAATTTAATATAATTCCTTAATCGGTACTCCATGCGAACCACTGTTCACCGGCTACGATTAATTTAATCGTTTCTCACTGCTAGAATTTTTGCCGCTCCCGCAATTTCACCATTCACACATTTTCTCCTCCAGATTTAAGCTTCAGTGTATCACATGTGTGTATCACATGGGTGTGTGACTTGAGTGTGTGACATGGATCAACAACCGTTGGGAAAGTATTAATTTTTATTTTTTTTTGGTTTGTTTGAAATTAATAAAATGTAAAAAAAAAAAATTAGAAAGATATTTGAAAAGAAAAATAGAAGTGAAATCAAAGAATAGTTTAATACAGTAAAGTTAGAATGGAGAGCCTGATTCTGTGAGTTTTTTAAAAAGTGACTTGCTAAAGTATAAAAGGTGTTTTTGAGGTTAAATTTGGTCCAAAATTTGCCGAGGCTGATAAGGATGCTCTTAAGGGGTTGTTTCAGAAAACTCACTCACTCCTAAAACTGACGTATTGTGTTTTCTCTCACAATATGTCAACCCAATTTAAAAATTTAGAACTGAGGCTAAATAATACACCACCTCATCCATGGTAATCAATATTTAACTGCAGTGAGTTGTTACCTTAACCCAAGGAGGAAGTTTATAGTTTTTGTCACAGCTGGAAAACTCATAAGTTGCATCCCTAAACAAAGTGTCCGGTAGATTTTGCAAACAACCAAATGGACAGAAAGACCACAAAACTCCACATCGGAAAAATGAAACCACAACACCCTCGGCTCGGCTGTTTTGGTTTAGGGCTGTTGGTTTTTCTTTTTGGTTAGCGTCTTACCTTTCTTCTTTTGAGTTTTAGGTGGCGTTTTTTTTATGGGCAACAAAAATTTTATCAGAACTCGACAAAGGGTATAACGAGAAAAAGTCAAATACTAAGCACCAAGCAGAGTATAGGCTGGGAGAGAAAATTCAGCAAAATGCTGAAGGGGAAAAAAGATTACAAGTAATAGAGAACAAAAAAACACAGTCCCAGGAGATAAATAGCACTGATAAGGCACTTGGATTGAAACATAGATTGAATCACCATCATATCCATTGCTAGCTATGATTGGGACTCTCACAACAAAATTAACAGTGTGTGGACAGAACATCCACATCATCATCAGCATCCATATCATCCACCAATCATATGAGTAAACAACGAGAAAAACTTGGGTGCAAATAGGGTATGGGTGACGTCGTATGGTATGGTATCTTCTCGGTGCATCCGGGCCGTTAAAAAAAGAATCCGACGGTCCGGATTGAAAATGCACTTTTAATCCGAACCGCCGGTTGTAATGTTGGATGGCCCGAATGTAGGGTACCATATGGTACGTTTCCCGTAGCCAAATTCTTCTCGTAAACTCCTCCAAGTCTGCACTCTCTGCAGTACCAAAAATACCACTTCGGTATCTTTGAAATATAAACCCAAGCATGGAGCCTAGATCATGTCCATTCCTGGGCCTTCATGGAACAGCAGACAAACCGCAACAACAGTATCAGCAACACCTGGGAAAAACAAAATACCCAAGCATATACATTGTAGGATAGGTTCTTCGTTTACTTCAAATGATCTTTAATTTGGAGAGGCAAACAATAGCTAACGATCGAACAAGAATAAGAGAGTGTGTGTGTAAGGGTGAAAGATTAAGCCAGATATACAAAAAGAGAAGGCAGTGGTATTCAGTCCATTCCCCATTGAGTCATCATCATCCTCGGGACACAGTTCTAGAAGAGGAATAGGTTCGCGAGGACTGGCAAGAACAATGTTCTCAATTCCAGAGCTCTGAATTCCTTTCTCTCTCTAGGATTTCCGTGCTCTGAGGGTGAAGCAATCTCTCTGTCTGAATTTGTGAAGGAGTGCCACATATTTATAGGAATCTGTACCCAATCATTGGGCAGCAGTCGTTTTCCCAATAATATGATGACACGTGTTCTCTCCGTATATCCGTGCAACGTGGGTGACGTCACTAGTCGTTAGGAAGGTTCCCTTAGGCTATTCCAGTGCGCGTCATTCCCTCGCGACGGACCTTAATCCTTTAAAGCCACCAAGCCACTTGTATCTCCCCTATTCCCGCTATGATAGGCGTGGTCGCGAGCCCCTTTGGCTCGTGCCAAGACCTTTCTCGAGACTCGCGTCTACTTCCCGACCTCTACCTTTTGGTCAGGTGCAGTAGCGAGCCCAATTCGCGTGTTCGCGTAAGTATTGACTCCTTCTCGTCGCACCAGTCTTCTTCGCTGGGGATGTCATGAGGGGTGAATTTTCCCTAGATTGAATTTTCCTTGCACAGGGTATTTGCAACGCTATCATGTTTCACGAGATTATGACCTTCGCGGTGGGGCTTTGCCTTAGCTGTCACTTTCTCTTTAGAGATTTTGTGATTCTTAGACATATCTCTTCCGCGAGCGTTTGGCCTCGCAGTGGGTGCTTTCCATCCGCTAATCTTAACCAATTTCTGACGTGTCCATTGGTAATTCTTTCTTCCACGTGGCTTGCTGTATTACGGGTTGGTCAACTGACCATCAGTCAGACGCGCTGACCTTTCCTACATACATGGATTATGTAAATACCTGGGAAGCATCAGCAAACTCCCATCAACAATCTCAGTGAAAATCACAGCAGAAGCAGCTTCCCCTCTCTGCTAGGATAAAACATAATAATTATAGCCTTAAAGATCTAAGCATAAGCAGCAACACATCAGTAGCAGAGATGGCGTTTTTGCCGGGTATGTTCTTGGTCGCTTAATCTTTGTATTCTTTTCAAAGATATTAATGAATTTCTTTACTGAGGAAAAAAATAATAATCGAAAATAAGCCAAAACATTGATAGGCGAATTTGCTATAAAAATGATTTCAGTGCAATAAAAAGATGGTATGGTAAAACTATCAAAAGAACTCGGAATACAAAGAGTTTAGGCACACAATTGGAACGCATATTTAAACAATATTGTGTCAAGAGTCTCTCGGTGTGTGTAAATATAATTGTGCATCAAATTAATGACTCTTAACACAGTTATATTGGAAATTGAGTTTGAAAATGTTACAGCTCGTTTTAATTCATTTTCTCTGCCCAAAGAAACCTCCAAGGCCCGTTTTGGCTTAAATAATCTGTTTGAATTTTTTTTTGGAAATTTTTTTTTAGCACTCTCCAAATTGACTTTAGCACTCCAAAAGAGAGTTGTCAAAATCAATCCCTATATGGACTTGATTTTGGCACCCCCAAAATCAATTTCCTTTTTTTTTTTCCTCATTGTAAACAATTTTAAATTTGTTAGTTTGCATCCATTTTTTCTTGATTACTTTTATTCGTTTCGACCAAAAGCATCTAAAAAGTAAAAATTATGATCAATTGTTTCAAAAATTTAATTTTTGAATTATTTTTGTCTTCATTTAGATAAAAATTAGTTTGGTTCATCACTTTTACTAACATTTTAGATTACTCTCGTTAGTTCAAATTAATAATTCGCAAAAACCTAATAACTTAATTTAAAAAATTTGAATAAAGACAAAAACAACAAAACCGACTTAATTATTAAGCCGAAATGGGTCCGAGTCTCGGAAGGGCATCCTCAATCGCGAGCTTGAACTCCTCGCTGCTCAACCTATTCATTGTGTTAAAATACGCCATTGCCATATCATCATAGTCAGACAACGTCTCCGACCTCCGGCGAATCTTACCCGCCACCGATCGGAACTCCCGCTTCAGTTTCTCCGATTTCTTCCCCTCGAAAGCACTACGCCGTCTCACCCTGTCCCCCACATCTTTCACCACACTAATTATGGCATCACGTTGTATTTCCATTACCGCATGCTTCTCTTTTTTTCTTTTGGTACTATTTCTTTGTTTGTTGATGTAGCCCGTATCCGTGCCCGTGCTTTTTTGTTTTGTCACTGTCTCTAAAAAACGCGGGGGTGTTTGAATTGGTTTGTTTGCTGAGGGGTTTGGGCGGGAAAGGAGAAGGAAGACCGAAGACAATGATGCTTGTGTTAACTATGAGGAAAATGATTTGATGGTTGAGCAGAAATTTTTGTTCAAAAAGAAGATTGAAGGAGAAATTCGCAGATGTGAATGAAAAACTGGGCGGCAAGATTTAGGATGCAGTGGAGAAGAATATATACTCAACGTCCTCAAGAAGAACGCAAGAGCAACGCGGATCTTCAGTAATCGCCACATTTTGGTGATGTTTCGGAAATCAACGAGGGAGTGAAAGGAAAAATTCAATGGAAAAAAGGAAAAAAAAAAAAGAAAACGTGGAATAGATAAGAGTGAAATAGCTCTCAAATTTAATGTTCTAGTTTTGGGGACATGGTTTGGAATGATTTTTATATGGAGCTACCAACTCAATCTCTCTCTCGCCCACTCTCTCTCTAGGTTGTGCAGTTTTCTTAATTTACCTGCTTTGGCTAATAATTAATCCGGATTATGGATTATTAGATTATTCATTTTGTCTTTATTCAATTTAATAATCCAAGTATTTTGGCTTTATTAAAAAAAAAATTGGGTTTTGACCATAATTTTGTACTTGTTAGATTCGTCTCATCGAGAGGAATCCAGAAACCACAAAATCTTGATGCAAAACTAACAAATGCAAAAAAAATTGAATAAAGACAAAATGAATAATCCAATAATCCATAATCTGGATTATTAGCCAAAGCACCCCTTAATCAAAGAAGAAAGTAAAAAATACTATGGGTACAACAACCGTACACACATAGGTTGCTCTACATTGATGTTAGGGTGTTCAAGTGAGCACCTTAAAAAAAAAAAATGTTTAGAATATATGTAATTTTTTGTACTTTTATTTAAGTTGTGTACTTTTTGAACACCCAAGTTAAAAATATTTGAACCCTACGCTAAATAATTGAACACCTAACCAAAAACATTTGAACCACTAGTCCCCGAAAATCAGCCTACAAACCAATCAAATATAAAAAATTCAATTAAAAGCCATAACATGCTCCAAAGTTTTTCTTAGATGGTCAATTGAACAGCCTAAACTCTTCTACATTTTATATTACATGTAACAATTTTATCTCGAGTTTTTTCGATCAGTGATTCCTATAATGTAAATGTCCATCAATTCAGGAAATTGACAATTGGATACCTAATATATTAGCTTAAAACAAACTGCACACTCTTAATGACAAAAATTTTAAAAATAGAGAGAGAAAAAAGTATATATCAGTATCGATAACGTGTTCTAGCTTTTCTTTGAACAACATTCAACTCTATATCCCTAAAACATAGGAGTACATCAAAAAAAAAACTAAGTCAACCTATTCGCCAGTCAATTTCCTACAATAAATATGCGTCGGTTTAATTTTGCTTGGCCTAAAAAATAGAATTCGTCGAGAACATGCAATTGCGATATATATCTTACGTATTTTCATATTATTTGGTCTCATTATTCAAATTACTATATAAAAAATGTGTATATATATGGCTAGTCAATAGAGCTGGTACAATTAAAGTAACTTTCGAACACCCTGTCCAAAATTCTTGGGGCCGTTCAAAATTGTTGGGGCCGCCACTGCTTACACAGCATTCGCATGTAGGATCCATGTATGAGTCTAACATGAGAATCCCACTCTATGCGAGCATTGTGTCTGGATATTTTGTTCGAATTTTATGTCCGTAGCAAGTTGAAAGAAAGCAAACTGAAAGTTGCTGAAAGAATCTAGCCAGCTATTGAAGTTCATAAAAAAGGGAAAAAAGAGGGAGAGGAAGCTAGGGAGCCAATTATTAATGTTGTCGGCCGATAACATGCGACATCGGTAGCTTTGAAATTTTTTTGGTATACTGTTCAATAATCATTGAATCTGCTTGGGTATGGGATTTGACTCGACCGACCAGTCCAAGTAGTTTTCTGACCCTTCGCGGATTCGTTTGATAATAGGTACCGTTAATATTTAAACTTTGTCGAGATTATGTACGTTAAAATTTATTGTTCTTTAGATATCGTTTAACTTATTCTCTTTTATTTCGAAAAAATGAGTTTAGAAATACTATAACACTGGATAAAAAGATATTTTCTAGAGACAAATGTGTTTTAAGAACACAATATCAAATGATATCCGATTAATATGAATTTTGGCGTTATTAATGACCACTCGACGAGGTCAAAAATATTAACAATTTCGATAATCAAAACGGATCCAAGAAGAGGCCGAAAACTGCTGCATATCCTTCTGTTTCATACAATATAGGTGAGGTGATGCCGTGATGGATTACAATATTACATCACGGCTGCCTAGTATAGTTTCTTTATGGGAGTATCGTTTGGGAAGCTAGCCAGCTATTGAATTTCATAGGAAAAAAAAAGAAGACCACAAAACGAAGCTAGGGAGGTAGAGCCATGGTGAACTTTTTAGGCCATGTTTGATATTCCTCTCGGAGGGTGGGATTGGACTAGTAGGAATCCCCAATACTATATCTGTTCGGTTCTCCTCTTTCTCTTTTTTGTGCTTTTTTTTTCAAACACTGTGATATGAGTAAGAGTTATAGATGTGGCTTATAGCTCATCTAGTTTTAACCATTGCCTGCCAAGGACGAGGTCTGGAGTTTGAGTCTATGGAGAGACATCAAACCCTCTTTGGTTGTTTAATCCACTAATTAATTGCCCAACTAATCCCCATTGATGTGTATCGTATGACCAAAAAAAATATGGATAAGAGCTATCCAATTCTACTTGGGAATTTGATGTTAAAAACTAAAGGTTATCTTTTCTAACTTTTTTTTTTTTTTTGAGATAAGTATATCTTTTCTAACCTCTTATCTCCCTTGCAAAATCTCGTGCCACACACAGAATGCGTAATGACAAATTATATATAATTTCGATTGAAGAAAAATATCAATTATATCAAAGTAATTAATGTGAAAATACTTTGAATAATTATCGAGTTAAATTGCTAGAGCTTGATCTTTGTGCCATTACCAGCCTATGAATGAATAGCCACGTGGCTCGAGCAAAGTTGCAAGGGACACGTCAGACGTCGGTTAAGTTTGAGAACGTGCGAATAAGACACCGCGAAGAACGGCCATCGCGGTATTACAATATCCAGATTACTATTACTTTCAGAAAAGGGATGCCCTTAACAAGGGAAACATCACCTTAAGAAAAAGTTCACCCCTCGCGAGACTCTCAGCAAAGATGGTTGACGCGACGGGGAATAATGGACGCTCACGCGAACACGCGAAATAGACTCGCGACGGCACCTGACCAAAAGGCAGGGGAAGGGAAGTCGATACGAGCTCGAGTTAGGTCTTGGCGCGATCCAAAAGGCTCGCGACCATGACTAAGCACAGCGGGAATAGGGGATATACAAGTGGCTTGGTGGCTTTATAAGGATTAAGGGTCGCGACGAGGGAAAACGATGCACTGGAATGACCTGATGGAATCTTCCTAACGGCCAGTGACATCACCCACGTCGCCTAGATATGCGGGAAGAGCACGTGTCATCATGTTATTGGGGAAATGTCTGCGGCCCAATGATTGGGTGCAGATCCCTATAAATATGGGACCTTCATTCACAATTTCCGAGAGAGATTTTCAGATTCGTCCCTAGAGCACGGAAATTCTAGAAAGAGAAAGTGCCTCTGAGCTCTGGAAACAAGAGCATTGCTCTTGCTAGCGCTCGCGAGCCCACACTCCATCTAGAACTGTGATCTCGAGGACGATGATGATCTTAAGGGGAATGGATTGAATTCTGCTGCCTTCTCTTTCTGTATATCTGGCTTAATCCTTCGCCCCTATACACACCCTCTCATTTCCGTTCAATCATTAGCTATTGTTTGCCTCTCCGGATTGATCTTATCATTAAACCAAGAACCCCTCCTACATAAGGCGACTCTGCTGGGGAGGCTTTCATAGCTGATGGTTGATACCAGAAGCCGTTTACAAACACAACGCAGTGGTTCACAAATACAAGGCTCTTCTTCTCATAATCTTTTAAGTGGCCTTGAAACCCTTCATCAAAGAGCAATGGAAAATCAACCACCTGTGTTAGAAGAAGTTCAAGAGATTGACACCGCTCAAACCTTAGCTGCTAATGCTGAAACTCTCCAACTCATTAGAGAAGGACAACAACAAATGCAACAAGGTCAAACTCAGTTGCTTTTGGCAATAGCCCAACTCACGCAGGCTGTGGTGGCTGCTACAGCGCGAGCGGCTCCACCAGTGCCCCCACCAAATGTTGTGGAGGGAAACCTGGTGGGCGAGCTCCCACAAGTGGTTAACCCACAAGTGGTAAACCCACCTATTGCACCACCAGCAGCACCACAAAATGGCCATAATCCAAACCAAATGGTACCTCCAGTATGCGCGCCAGGCACACCAGCTGCAGAGGGCGTGGCCCAGCGGCCGCAACCCCAAGCATTCCTTACTTTGGCTGATGTCCAAGCTTTGCTATAGCAAGAAAAAGCTAGAGCCACATTACCAACTCTGCCTAGTCCTGAGATTCAACCACCGTATCCTGCTGTGATAATGACCATGCCATATCCAGAAGGATATGTGCCACCCAAATTTGTCAAGTTTGATGGGAAGGAAGGAAGTGCTCAGGAGCATGTCCACCGTTTTATTGAAAGCTTGGGTGTCCATTCACAAGATCCCAATCTTCGATTGCGAGAGTTTTCTAAGTCCCTCACTTCCCGGGCATACACTTGGTATGTCAACCTCGAACCTCACTCTGTAAACACTTGGGAAGAAATGGTGAACCTGTTTTACACCAAATTTTTCCAAGTGATAGAGAAGATCACTTCACTGAACCTCGTAAACGAGAAGCAGAAACTGACGGAGGATATCATTGATTTCATCAAACGGTTCCAAGACAAAGCTGTTCAGTGCCATGAGCCAGTTCCAGAGAAACGTCTGGTGGAAATCTGCCTCCTAGGCATGATTAAAGAGTACAAGAAGCATTTGATCAATGGCAAGTACCAGACATTTTCTGCTTTGATGGAAGCAGCATTTAATATCCGTGGCACCGTCGACGTGGACGTACCAAAGACCACATGGAAAAGCAAAGCTGGTGGGATTGCTACTGCGGCCTCCGCGCAGGCCTCGCGCAGGCCACAGGGGGGTGATGGCAACCCCAGGAAAAGGATCAAGCCTTTCAAAGATTACAAGGACCGAGCACGAGATGCACCTCCATATCCTTGCAGCGTAGAAGAGGTCGTAGATCTCGTTAACGCATGGGTCGCGGATGGGTGCTTGAAACTCCCAGAAATTAACGTGCAACCTACTCAGCAAGATCGCGCAAACCCGAGGTACTGCATCTTTCACAGGAGGGTGCAACACCCTACGAGTGACTGTTGGACACTCAAGGAGATTTTCAAAAGGAAGCAAGACAACAACGAATTAAGAATTAGCGTAAACAGAGACGTACGCGACAGGCCCTACCCTCAGCACGAGGAAGGGGCCGCGATGGCGGAATGCTATAACGGTGGGTACTACGACTTCATGTATGATATGGATGACGAGGTTGAGGAGGTTTATATGACCTCCTTCTATGATCACATTGAAGAAATTGCAAGCTATGACCAGCCCACCGTGGAAGTGAATGAAGAAGAAAGACATCAAATTTTGTCTAAAAGCCACAAGTTTAAGACCTTCTTTGATGGGTTGGGATTTAGCCACAACGTAAGAGTGGAGATGACAAAGGCAATACTGGCTTTAGCTAACGAAAGCCAGGAGGCATGCGTGGTGGAAGGTGGATCGGTCGCGAGGACCATTCGCGAGGACTCTAACGCCATCTCCTTCTCAGACAAAGACAGGAAAGTGCCATTTCCCCATAACAGACCTTTGTTTGTCACTGCTTACATCAACGGGGTGGAGCTCAAGCGAGCGTTTCTGGATGGAGGGGCATCGATCAACATTATGCCCCTCGAGACGTTGAAAAGATTGGAGATCCCAGAGCCGCGAATTATCAAGTCATTAGTAGGGATAGTAGGTTTTGGTGGAGAAAAGAAACCCTCTCTGGGGTACATTGTTATGGATCTCGCGGTTGGACCCATTCGTGCACCAACAAAGTTCCACATCATCGAGGGGCCAACCAACTACCACGTAATCTTGGGGAGGTCATGGATGCACAAGTATGCAGTGGTCCCATCGAGCTACCATCAGTGCCTTAAAGGCATATGGGCTGGAAAGAAGATCACTGTACCTGCCACAGAAAGGCCCTTTGAGGTCTGCGAGGCCCACCTTTCTGACGCTGTGTACTTCTCTGAAGTTGAGGAGGCCTGCGAAGCCATAACCGCAAAGCCTGTTGGGATGAAAATTCCAAAGTGGGAAAATATCAAAGGCGAGTCATCAGGACCAGTCCCCGCGAAGCGCCCCACGGTGTTCGACAGGTTGACCCCTCGCAAGATCACAAAGACTAGCGAAGGGAGGAAAACTGTATACCACTTGTGACAGTGCGAAGGGTCAGCAGGCGTTTGTGAGGCTTCTGACCCCCGCAATATGGAAGGAAAAGGAGGGGACGTTGAGGTAATTGATAAACCTGAGCCAGCCCCAGAATGTATGCAAGATGGGCCAAAACCCCAACCGGAGGAGCTTGAAGAAATCGACCTAAGAGATGGAGAAGGCACCGCGAGGCCAGTATTTGTTAGCAAATCCATGGAACCTAACGTTCGAGCTGATTTGGTGGCTCTGCTTCGCAAGTACAGCGATGTGTTCGCTTGGCACTACAACGAGATGCCAGGTTTGGATCCAAAACTTGTGAGTCATCATCTCGACGTATTTCCAAACTCCAAGCCTGTGAAGCAACCTCAGAGGAAATACCACCCAGATTTGGAGGAAAAGATCAAGGAAGAAGTGGAAAAACTCAGGAGCGCGGGATTCATCCGCCCAATCCAATATCCAACATGGTTGTGCAACATTGTGCCAGTAAAGAAAAAGAACGGCCAAATTAGAGTCTGCGAGGACTTTCGCGACCTTAATAAGGCTTGTCCAAAGGATGAAATGCCATTGCCCCACATTGACACATTGGTTGATATCACTGCCGGCCATGAAATGTTCTCTTTCATGGATGGATTCAGTGGATACAACCAGATTAAAATGGCACCTGAGGACGCAGAGAAAACTGCTTTTAGAACCCCTTTGGGAAATTTTTACTATACCGTGATGCCATTTGGGCTCAAAAACGCCGGCGCGACCTATCAAAGGGCCATGACAGCGATCTTCCACGATATGATCCATCATTCCGTAGAAGTCTATGTCGACGATCTTGTCGCAAAGTCAAAATACAGCACGGAGCATCTGCGAGACCTCGAAGGAGTGTTCAAAAGGTGCAGAAAGTTTAACATGAGGATGAATCCCCTTAAATGTGCCTTTGGTGTCACGGCTGGAAAATTCTTGGGCTTCTTGGTGCACAGACATGGCATCGATGCAGATGAATCCAAGATCCGCTCTATCTCAACCATGCCCCCTCCCCACTCCCAGAGATCCCTCAAGGGGTTCTTAGGGAAGGTCTCCTATCTAAGAAGGTTTATCCCTGCTCTAGCAGAAATAACTGCGCCATTGGGAGATCTGCTGAAAGACAAGGTCAAATTCGAGTGGAAGGATAAGCACCAATTGGCATTTGAGAAAGTCAAGAGTGTCCTGGCCTCACCTCAGACAATGGTCTCTCCACAGAAGGGGAAGCCACTGATCCTATACCTCACATCTACCTCAAGGTCAATTGGGGCGCTACTGGCCCAAGAAGTGGAAGGAATTGAAAAGCCAGTGTACTACATCAGCAGAAAAGTGCAAGGGGCAGAGGAACGCTATACACCAATTGAACGCCATTGCCTAGCACTTGTTTTCACGGCACAGAAGCTTAGGCACTATTTCCTCTCGTTCAAAGTGCAGCTCGTGACCAGAAATGACCCTATGCGGTACCTACTGTCTTGCCCTGTTCTTAATGGAAGGGCCGCGAAGTGGTTGCTAACCCTCGCGGAATTCGATATCGAATGCACGGCGCCGCGAGCGATCAAGTGCCAGGCTCTCGCGGATCTGTTGGCCCAATTCCCCAGTGGGGAGTGCGAACCACTAGGGGAGTCGCTACCAGGAGATGATTTCGAAGCACTAGCGGCCAGCCATGAACTAGAAAGCTGGACTCTAGGCTTCGATGGGGCAACAGGAGGCAATTCAGCTGGGGCAGGTGTCACGTTGCAAAGTGATAGCGGCGCGAAGGAGTACCTATCATACAAGTTGGCATTCCAATGCTCTAACAATGAAGCTGAATATGAAGCACTTATCCTAGGACTACTCGCGGCCAGGGAAAAAGGAATTAAAAGACTCAGAATTGTGGGGGATTCAAAACTTATAATCCTGCAAAGTGAGGGCGTCTACGCCCTAAAGGAAGCTAATCTCGCGCCATACAGAGCAACTGTTCAAAGACTCAGGAAAGACTTTGATGATATCAGCGTCATTCATAAACCCAGGTCTGAGAACAGGTTTCCTGATGCATTAGCCACTTTGGGTGCTAAGACAGAATTTGAAGGGAGTACTGTGGCCATAGAGATCACAAGAAAGACTGAGCCCTCATTTATTGAGGAAAAAGAAAGTTCCAAGGAAAAAGATTGGCCGGACCCCATTAAAACGCAGATCGCGACGGGCAGTGGAGCAATTCCCATGATGGCTCTATCACAATTTACCATCCTAAAAGGGGAGCTGTACTTTCGCGGACCCCAGGGATGGCTCGCGAGGTGCATCAATGACGTAGAGGCCAAAGAGAAAATGAAGCAGATCCATGAAGAAACCTGTGGAGAGAATGACATAGCGCTGTACAGGAGAATTCAACGTCAAGGGTACTACTGGCCTTCGATGAGGAGAGACGCCGCGACCCTGCTTAGGGAATGTCCCAATTGTTCACTTCACGAAATCGAGCATGAATGCAACTTCTCTAGTGAAGAAACAGATTGGAGGCAGAAATACATTGATTACTTGAAGGAAGGTGCCCTGCCCATGGATCGCGGCGACATTCGAGAAGTGCAGAGATGCGAGAAGAGATTCTTTGTCAAAGATGACCAGCTTTACAGAAGGACCCTTGACCATATCCCCCTCAAGTGCTTATCCAATAATGAGGCAGAGGAGGTTTTGCACAAGGTACATGAGATGGAACATCCAGGAGGTAGAAAGCTATATGAGCAAATCATCCATCTCGGGTATTATTGGCCGAGAATGGAAGGGGATTGCAAAGGCCATGTAAGGAGATGTCACGCCTGCCAAAAGCATGGGGACAAGGTAAATGCTCCGTCTGTTGAACTACACCATATTCGAGCCCCTTACCCTTTTCATACATGGGCAATGGACCTGATTGGTCCCATCCATCCCTCCTCGCGAGGTAACCAGTGGATTCTAGTGGCAACAGAAATTACTACGAAATGGGTAGAGGCAGTTCCTTTGAAGCGAGCAACAGGCGAAGTGGTGGCCAACTTCATTAAAGAGAATATCATCTGCAGATTTGGAATCCCTAAGGTTATCCTCTCGGACAATGGCACTCCATTTGTCAACAAACAAGTAAAGGGGTTGCTCGTGTCCTATGGCATTACCCAGAAGACTTCAACTCCCCATTACCCTCAAGGAAATGGGCAGGCCGAGGCTACCAACAAGTCCATCGTTAGGATTCTGAGTAAGCACTTGGATGAGAAAGGGGGAGCCTGGGCCGAGCACCTCCCAATTGCTTTGTGGGCTTATAGAACGGCTAAAAGGAAGTCTACGCGAATGAGCCCCTTCAGTCTGGTGTATGGAGCGGAGACAGTGTTGCCCGCAGAGATAAGTGTGCCTTCTGCACGTCTCGCGCTGTCAACTGAAGTAACTGAAGGGGAGCGGAAGGCTGATCTCGAAGCATTGGATGAAAGAAGGGAGGTCGCGGCCGAAAATCAAGAAAAGTATTGGCAGTCTGTGGCCAAGTACTACAACAAAGGCGTGGTCGCGAGAGAATTCAAGGTGGGAGACCTGGTATGGAAGTCAGTTGCTGGGGTCATGCAGAATCTAAAACTGCCAAAGTTCACACCAAAATGGGAAGGCCCCTACGAGGTGATTAAAACTGCAGAAAGTGGACACTACAGGCTCGCGAGAGTCAGCGACGGATTCCTCACAGGGCCGATCAATGTGAAGTACATCAAGAAGTATTACCCATGATATGGGCTAGCTTTGATGAAAGTAGGTCCATTTTACAACCTTATGCCATTTTTGTTTATTTCTCTCGCAAGATTTTACTTTTTTGCAATCAAGTGTAGCCCTGGGTATTGATTTTCTACCTTTGAGGCAAAGAAATACGGATTGAAATTATGAATGAGAATACTACCCCTGTTTTATCTCGGAAATATGTTCTATAAATGATGTTTTAAAAGATATTCATTGGAGCATACTGAGAATATGATAAAGGAAAATGGTAGAATAAATCAGGCATCCACAGCGATGACCTCGCGGCACGAAATGTTGTCAGCACAAGGGGAAACTTCACCCTTCGCGAAGTGAAAAAAGTACAAGATAGAAGTACTCGCTTACGCTTAAGGCCTTTAAAATGTTGCGAAATAAATAGGGACCAAGGAAGTTTCTTCCTTTGGAATGAAGACCCTCGCGACGGCCAATTCCCACAAATAATTGGGAACCAAAGTAAGTTTCTTTGGAATCACTGACCTTTTTTTTTAAAAAAAAAAAAGAGTTGGAAAACAAAAAGACCTCGCAAAGGGAAACCCTAGTCTAACCAAATGCTAGGGCCCTCAGAGGAAACTGGTCTGCGAATAAAAGGGGAAACACAAAACAAATAAAATATGCACAAGGAAGATTTGCCCATTGCTGCCCCGCGCGACCATACAAAAACAATAACAGCAATGAGTCATAGACAAAGTTCTAATGGATTTCATTGATACTCAAGTCATGGATACAAAATTTGTTAAAAAAAAAAAAAAAAAAAAAAAACGCCTTAAGCTACTCGCTGAGCTTCTGGGCAATCGAGTCAACTGGAGGGAGAATGGGCTCATCACCGCTCAAGGTAGTTTTTGGGGCTGCCTCCAAAGCCTGATGCTCTTCGACAAGTAGCTCGTGGCCAGCCTTTAAAGCAGAAATTTGTTCTTTGGCCTCAGCGAGCAAACGATTGTACCTTTCTTCAGCTTCAGCAATCTTGGCTTTGCTGTCTTGGATCTTGAAGAGACTCGCGAACAAGGTCTGCGTCGAATAGACCTTCTCCAAGTACTCGCGAAGCCACCCCAAGTCTATCCCGAAGGTCTCCATATCCTTGATAGAGGACATGACGTCCTCATACTTCTGATCATTGAAATCTTTTACCTTCATCCGCTGCAGACACACCACGGTCTCAGCAACCAAGTCGAAAAGTGTACCACCAACCAGACGACCAGCGGTGCAGTTGGAAAAGGTTTGGGGATATTGCTGTTCCAAAGCCCGAAGGATCGGGGCACTACAAGCCCTGATCCTCCACTGATGATCGCCTTCGGTGTCAGAAAGGAGAGCATAACAGGGAAGCACGAATCTGGACATCTCGTGGTCGCCATCATGCTTCACTACAACGTTCTCAATTTTAGGAAGCGGTGTGTGCTGGCTCTTGTCCTCGAGAAGCGGCTCTGAGTCATAAGTATGGCTCGGTATTAGCAACTTAGAAGGGGTAAAAGAAGGAAGATGAAAGATGTCGTCCATCCCTGCAAAAATATCACTACTGCACTTACCTTTGGAGCCTCCAGAAGCTTCTTCACCCTCCTCGCTGCTCTCGCCGAGGTCATTCATGTCTGAGCTCTCGCTTACGTTTGATTCAGGGATGGGCTTGGAACCAAGGGCGCTCTTCTCGGTAGAAGAAGGTATGTTTACTACATCATCTTCGCGAGGAGGTGGTGAAGTACCATCTCGCGAGGAACCAGCCTTGATAGGGCTGAATTTTGGAGGGGAGGGTTCAGCTCTTGGAGAACCCGCTGGTGACTCGATCTCCTCTGCAGGCTCGGGGTTCGTAATCGCGACAGCTCCCTCTGAGCCCGCGACGTCCCCCGCTCTCTCCACTTCCTCTAGTTTGTCATCTGAGCCACCGACCTCCTGCGCGATTTCCTTCGCTATATTGCTCGCGACATTCATGGCATTGAACTCGTCGACGACAGGGGCATCTGGGCCTTGTTCCTTGGCAGGGCTCGCAGACGTAGACTCTTTCGAAGCCCCCTCCTGGGGAGGGTCCTTGGAAGAGGATGATTTTTCAACATCGCGGAGAGGAGAGTTTGCTAGAGGGACGTCTTCGGCAGCATCAGTAATAGGTTCCAATAGTTGGGCCCCTTCGCCTGCGGGAAAGCACATAATATCTTGTGAGTATGGAGGACAGAAGCGAAGTAAAATAGTTTTTTAAAAAAATGTAAATACAGCGGTTAAGAGTGTTGCCTTGAGGAATTTGAGCCGATGGCTCAGTTTGAGGAGAGGGCTCCGAGAGGAATGAAGAGGAACCTTTTATCTTTCTACCCTTCCGCGAGGGACCCTGAAAAGGTGAGAAGCGTTTATAAATCAGCAAAAGCGTAAAAAAAAAAAAGAGAAGAAAACAAGAAAAGAGAAAAGGGAAAACAATAATCTTACCCTTGCCCTCTTAGGAGCACGCCCTATCTGGAGAGGGGAGAGGTCCTCAGCCTTCCTTTTATCCGCGGGAGGAGGGGGTCGTGGCGTGGAAGTGGCCGCTGTACCCTCAGCCTTTTTCTTCTCCTTCGCGGTGATATGCTGCGGCGAGGGGACTACCATGTCCGCAGGACGGATTCGCTGAATGGGGATGGCGCTGATCACGTCCAAAGGAGCCGCGGTGCCTTTGACCCAACAGGATTGGGGACCGCGCCAATCGGGGTCCTTCCCTGGTTTGAAGGTGCGCAGGGTTAGGTCCTTCTTCGAAATAGGCTCCGCGGGTGGCACCACCGCTGGGGTCTGAACAAAGCTCGCAAAGGATTGCAAGTTCCTGGGCCAGTATACCTTGTTTTCTGGGGTAAAGGCTGCCTTACGCTTGGAGCTAGGGATGATCCTATCTCCCCCATAGCCCGCGGTGAGCTCGTGGTTGAATGACTTCAGAAAACGATGAGTCCCGGTTAAGAAATCCTTGGGCAGGGAAGGAGGCTCGCGAGGGACACCCTGATCGTACCCAAATTGTAGCTGGAGCCTGTCAGCTCTATACAGCACCATGATGGGGCCCTCAGCGGAGGGAGTGGGAAGATAGCTAGGGGTGACCCACGCGAGGAGATCCAGCTTATGGGATCGGATGCTTTTGCTCTGAAAATCCACCGCGGTGTCTTCCAAAAAGACGGCGGGGCCTAGTGCGCCATCAGCAGGTTGCTCGTAGGGACGAGGATTAAAGGATGTCTTTTCGTCACACCAGTCCTCAAACAGTTTGCTTGAGGAGGTCTTTGCCCACCTCA
Source organism: Vaccinium vitis-idaea (assembly GCA_963854785.1). Taxonomy (NCBI): domain Eukaryota; kingdom Viridiplantae; phylum Streptophyta; class Magnoliopsida; order Ericales; family Ericaceae; genus Vaccinium; species Vaccinium vitis-idaea. Next base: position 33,416,926 of record OY978226.1, on the reverse strand, counting down.
TGATCCTAGGCACCCTCTCGCTCAATCGCAAGATGGGCATACCCTTAGCATCGCGGATGATATCACCAGCAGCGTTCCTCTCCTGGACAGTCTTCAGTGGAGGGAGCTCGCGGGGAGAAGGAGCAACCGCTGGAAAGTACTCGTAGAAGAAACCGAGCAAGAAGGAGATATGAATCATCGAAGTAATCTCATACCTCCCCATAGATCGCTCGAAGTCCTGAGCGGTGCGGTCTAACTGACGATAAAGATGGCCCAAAAACATGGGACCCAACGGAAGTTTCTTCTCTGCCGCGAGGACGGCTGCGAGGGGAATCATTTCGCGGCGGGGCCCCTCGTGGGGAAAATCAGGGAAGAGAAAGAGAGACAAGAACTGAACGAGGAAAGCCGCCAAGGATAGCGGACCTTCGTGATAAGCACTCATGGTTATCCCAAGCTTCCCATCCACCTCGACAGGGGCAATGTCGCGGAACCAGTATCGCTGCCAAGAGCCCCAAGTCGTCTTGTTGGCTTTCGGAGGAGCTCGGATCTTCCCCGCGTTGTCGTAGCGCGAACCATACTCGCCAGCCGATTTGAACTCCCCCTCTATGAACTCAATTACCGTCTTAACCTCAGAAGGACAGGTAGCGGGATCGTAATGATACTCTCCGCGGGTGGGAAGGCCCATTAGAACCTCGGTGTCCAGAAGAGTCGGAGCGGCCTCCCCGAAAGGAAATATGAAGGTGTGGCTAGTGGGGCTCCAGCGGTTCACCGCGAAGTCGAGATCGCGCTAAGGACGACTCGCGACGAAGTGCTGCGAGAGTTGCACAGTCTTCAGCAAACCCACTCTGTCAAGGGTCACTCTCGATCGCCCCAATCCCTTGGGGGTTGAATGTTGGCCTTATATTGGACCTGCGAGAAAGGGTAATCGCCCCTCTCGATCCTCAGCCTCACCAACGACGATGGGTCGACCATGTCCGCCCCCGAAGCACTAATTTCATCAGAAAGCAGGAGGGGCTGAGCGCTGGGATTACCCCGGAGAGGAACGTAACCCATGATGTTTGCCCAGAAGATGTCGCCGTTAGGCCTCAAATATGGAGCCCTTCTCCATTCACTGGCAGGAGGAAGGGACGTTTTCGCTAAAAGAGCCTCAGTGTCAGACTCATGTTTACGCGATCGAGCCATGACTCGCTTGAGAAAGAAGAAAAAAAACTAGGGTTTCGAAGAAGAAGGAGTTCGAGGAATTCTGGAGACTTAAGAAATTTGGCAAAGGAAGAGTAAAAGGCTCTCTCTCTCTTTGAGGAGGTATTTATAGACACGGCTTGGCTGTCATCACGAAAACGAACGGCTAAGGCGGTGTCAGCAGTCCAATCGGCCTGCAACTTCGAAATTGGGAACGGCCACCTTTTGGAGGGAAGGCTAAAATGACGGACTCCGCTGACGTCGCACGCGCGCGATCCGGCGCGTTAACAGCCACGCGCCGCGAAATCACGCTCGCGCGAGGGGCTTATGTAGGAAAGGTCAGCGCGTCGGGTGATGTGGCGGTTGACCAGCCTATGAATGAATAGCCACGTGGCTCGAGCAAAGTTGCAAGGGACACGTCAGACGTCGGTTAAGTTTGAGAACGTGCGAATAAGACACCGCGAAGAACGGCCATCGCGGTATTACAATATCCAGATTACTATTACTTTCAGAAAAGGGATGCCCTTAACAAGGGAAACATCACCTTAAGAAAAAGTTCACCCCTCGCGAGACTCTCAGCAAAGATGGTTGACGCGACGGGGAATAATGGACGCTCACGCGAACACGCGAAATAGACTCGCGACGGCACCTGACCAAAAGGCAGGGGAAGGGAAGTCGATACGAGCTCGAGTTAGGTCTTGGCGCGATCCAAAAGGCTCGCGACCATGACTAAGCACAGCGGGAATAGGGGATATACAAGTGGCTTGGTGGCTTTATAAGGATTAAGGGTCGCGACGAGGGAAAACGATGCACTGGAATGACCTGATGGAATCTTCCTAACGGCCAGTGACATCACCCACGTCGCCTAGATATGCGGGAAGAGCACGTGTCATCATGTTATTGGGGAAATGTCTGCGGCCCAATGATTGGGTGCAGATCCCTATAAATATGGGACCTTCATTCACAATTTCCGAGAGAGATTTTCAGATTCGTCCCTAGAGCACGGAAATTCTAGAAAGAGAAAGTGCCTCTGAGCTCTGGAAACAAGAGCATTGCTCTTGCTAGCGCTCGCGAGCCCACACTCCATCTAGAACTGTGATCTCGAGGACGATGATGATCTTAAGGGGAATGGATTGAATTCTGCTGCCTTCTCTTTCTGTATATCTGGCTTAATCCTTCGCCCCTATACACACCCTCTCATTTCCGTTCAATCATTAGCTATTGTTTGCCTCTCCGGATTGATCTTATCATTAAACCAAGAACTCCTCCTACATAATCAAACAAGATTCATATTGCGCATATATATAACCGTGTTTTTTCACATTCAGGCCCAACCGTTTATTTTTTGGGGTCACAGCTAAGCCCAAGGCTAAAAAGTAAAACCTCTACAAAAAAAGTCCATTTTTCTCTGAATGGGCTTGTTGGCCCCTTCAAAGGAAAAAGTTGCCTTTTTTAATTAAGTACTCCACCTACAGCCCAAATCTACATGCAAATTGAGGAGCATCAAGGAGTTCCAAAAGCGAGAGGAAGAGGACTTGCCCAGGCCCAAACCCAAATAACGTGCCATTTCACTGTGAGAGAGAGAGAAGGGTGATTCTAAAAACGAGCTCAAATTCTCTTTCATCTATTTTCGCCCGTGCATTGTTATATTTTCAATAATTGGATAATTGAAAAAAGAATTCATCTCTCAAGATTCACCCGTTATTCGGTGGCAAAAAATACGCTGGAATACCGATACTGGTGAAATTCAGAGCCCCCCCCCCCCCCCCCCCCCCCCCGAAAAAGATGGATACAATACCATTAATGGGCTTCAGTTTTGGTTATTTTGGGGTTGGGGGAATGGTAGAGTTGGGTCCAAGGCTAACTCCTGATGTAATGGGCTTCACTTCTAGTTTCTTGGGGTTGGCTCCAAGGCCTACTGTTACAAAATTGAATTCGTCTTCCATGCTCTAACAAATTTGAAGGCCCATGAGAATATGTAAATTTTTTTTAATTTTTTTTTTTTTTGGTTTTTCAACAAAAGTGAACTGTCTAAATAATAAAGCGCCAAAAATACATGTGAAATTTGGTCACCTTTATCTTCTATTCTCTGTCACTGTCTACATTTGTTTGGGTCTTTCTTGTTTGTCTTCGTTCTGGTTTTAGTAAGTACAAATACATAAGGATTTGTCACTGAATTCCAAGTGTCTCCTTCTCCAACAAGAGGTTATTCAGTGCTCCTGGAGCATCGCAGGTGGTGTGTTAGGAGCCTTTTCCGTCAAACATTTGTGTGAGAACCACATACTTGGTGATGGAGTCCAGACAATTGTGTGGTAGAAAAGGCCGTTGGAGCATCACGTGACGGTGCTCTACGAGAAAATAGTAATTTCTTCTTTCCATCACCACTCCCTCTTACGAGAAAAACTTGGAAGCCGGATCGGTACTACGAGGTGGTGCCCATTGCACATCTCGGCCTTCCAAAAGTGTTTTGGGCGGCTCAGATTTCTCTCACCATCTCCTCTCTCTCCCTAAAATATGGGTCGTCCAAAACACTTTTTGACAGCCGAGATTAGAGCTCGACGTACACCACGTGTGCCCCTACCTGCTTGGGGCCCAAAATTTTCTCCCCTCTTACACCTTCACATAGCACTTGGCTATGTGTCATCTGGGTACTTTGATCCTAACTCGATCCATCAATAAAGATTTAAATTTTGATCTCGTCAAGAGTAAACTCAATAACTTCAGTGGACCTAAGTAAATGAGTACTATTTTATCGGATGTCCCTATACAACAATTGGTTCAAATTAACATGATTAAATAGGGTGAAGCTAACCCTTTCCGGTAAGTGGATGAACATTTGCACTCTTTTTTTAACTCACATTTTTGGTACTCCATTTTGAGAATGTTGAAAAGCACTCTTTTTTTTTTCCTGACGGTCAGGGTGTCCAAGTCTGCTTATTCGTATCTCGACTAATTTCATCATCGGTCTAGTCAAAGGCTGGCCATCCAAGCCAGGACTACGTCGTTCACAAGAAAATTCTTTATTGCGGAGTTGACCTCAATAATCAAACTCCGTTTCATTCTGTATGGAGCAAACTTACCAACAAACAGGACTAAACCTTGGGCTGTTCTCATAGTTTTTAGACACCGGAAATTTTTGAATTATCAAGGTTTTTTTTTTTATCAGCATAAACGGTTGTATTTCAATAAAGACATCCGGCACTTACAAAGTATTCCCACAAAAACAATGAAGGAAAGATACAGCCAGAGCCAACATTGATAATAAGGAAATTTCTGAATTATTAGTTGCTGCCACATGTATGGTCACAGAGGCTCACATGTAAACGATCATTCAACGGTGCTCCATCTCCAATTGGGCCACAAAGACAAATTACTGATCGTAAAATCCCACGATTCTGGTGGACGTGTTGGACCCCAAATAGCCAACATGAAAACTGCTTTCTCTATTCCACCAACTAACCCAGGATAATAGGAAATGCTCGCTGGATACCTAAACGACATGGATATATGGAACCCATGATTTTTTCCTTTGTGGGATCCTCTTCTGTTTTTTGGTGATGGGTCTTATCGAGCTCGTTTACCGATCATTTTTTGCTCTGATTTTCTGATCAGAGTCGTTCAATTGTTAAAAAAATTGTCGAGAACAATATCGATTATGTAAAGAAATTTTCTTATGTCGGATATCTATCGATATGGGAAATGACTACAATACACACCCCTTATTTGGGTGTACCATATGCACCTATTGTGTGGTCCAGATTGTGCCACCTCATCAGCAATCGTAACATTTTTTAGTTTTTCGTAACTTTTCAGCAATATGATTCATAACATTTTGGTGTGTCTTGTAACTTTTATAAAAAAATTCGTAACTTTTACAAAAAAATCGTAACTTCTACAAAAAAATTCGTAACTTTTGTAGGGGTGCATATGATACACACCCAAACAAGGGGTGTGTATTGTAGCATTTTCCATCGATATGATATACTTATGTAAATGGGATACGATCCAGCATTTTAACTTTTTTTTTAAGAAAAAATTGTCTTGAATCATATCAACAATAGACATAATTCTAGGGGTGATTGATGTTCTAACAATCTCTGGAAACTGAATGATTTTCAATCATCAAAATGACTCTAAAGCGTAAGGCAAATAAACGGTTTTCAATTATCACATTTTCAATGACGAAATTTATAAAGATTGACTTGCTTTGCGCCCAGAAATTGACTAAATAGACTGAGGATCCCAAGTCCTTTTCCTAGAAAATAATTTAGGGGATATAGTACCAAAAAAAAAAAAGCAATAACAACTCTCCAGTTACAAAATACATGCACTTTGATATGTATAGGTTTAATTTGTTTTATAAAAGTTATAAGATTTTTTTTATTCAAGATAAATGTAAATGCAATGATTTTAAAGATAAACCTTTTCCAAAATCATAATTTTGAACAACCTGATTTTAGCGTCATTAATCTTCTCAATGAGCTTTACAAAATATAAATCAATCAAACCAACTTTGAAAAAGGAATGAATCCTCTAAGGGACTTGACGGTCCTATTCAAGCATTTTTTGGATCCTTCCCGAGCATGTTTCGATGATTGGAACAATCGATATGTTAGACAACATAAAAAATATTGGGCACATCAAAATTCATGTTTCTTGGATGCCGTTCAATGTGATTTTATAAAACACATTTATCTCGAAGAATGGCTTCAGAAAAATCCATTTTCCTACACACAGATGTGTGTCGAGAATGGACCCGAAAAGAGGCCAGAAAACTGCTTGGAGAATAACCCACAAATAAATACACCTAAATAACAGATGAAGTTTGCGAGGTGGGATTGAGGGGGTGTTTCACTAACAAAAAACTTATTTTTTCAAACACTGAGACAAGTCATTCTTTCACAATACATCACATAAAAAATCTTGAAAGACTAATTTTTTCAAAAAACTGGGTTAGTGAAACATCCCCTCATTGATTGGAATAGAGAGATCTAATAAGGTGGGATTCAGAGTGACAAATATGAACCGGGGTTAATCACTAGCCATCCCCATCAGCTCTGGGGATCGTGAAACAATAATGATACGTTTACAACAATGGGCTCCAAATTGGCTCCAACTGCTGACGTGGCGGTGGGTCCCACCCACTTAACCCAGCCAAAAAAAAAAAAAAATTTCAAAACCAGATCTGGGGCTCCCCCACCACCATTTCTTTCGACCAAACCAGAGACATCACCACCGCCAACGACGACCCACCTCCTCCCTCTCCACCTCCGGCGACCCTTCTTCTCCCCGCCTCCCTCTCCACCTCGGACGACCACCTCCGCCACCGACAGCAATAGACAGAGGGAGGGGCTGCATTTTTCGTTCACCAGCTACGGCTCGCACCCAATGGCTACCGGCGACCACCCCGAAGGTCTCTCTCTCTCTCAGCTTGTTTAATTCATCTAGATAACCTAATTCTGGAAAAATATAAAGGTTGGTCAAAGGGCAAGTCCATGCTTTCATGATTTGTCCTCCTTGTTTACTAGATATTTGAGCACTCAAATTTCTGTTTTTCTGAATTCTGATTCAATTGATAGAAATGTCCAAACGTGGGGGAAATGGTTTATATTTTTCTTCTTACGATTGGAGAGCTATCCCTTTACTCATTCTGGTAAATTGCTTCAACCTTTGTAGGAAAAGTAAAATTGCTCATGCCGGAGAAGGTGCATCGCCGGTGCTAATGCTCGCCTGTAGGGGTTGCTGCTCACTGCTCTCTCTCTCTCTCTCTTTGTCTGTGGTGGAACGAAATGTGGGCTGGGGAGGGAACGAGTAAACTGGGTTTGAAATTTTGTTTTTTTTTTTTTTTTTTTTGACTTGGTCAAGTGGGTGGGACCCATCGCCACGTCAGCAGTTGGAGCCAATTTGGAGCCCATTGTTGTAAATGTATCATTATTGATCTTGAAAATTACCTATCCGTGACAGAGTCCTACCTACTACTTTTGGGATAGCCGAGAGTGTCGGGTACTTAGTGGGCTGATAAAATATCATTCTTGCATTTAAGGCCAGAAAACTGCTTGGAAAAGAACCCACAATTAAATACTCCTAAAGAACAGATGAAGTTTGCGAGGTGGGATTCAGTGATTGGAATAGAGAGATCTAATAAGAGCATCTCGTCAGGGGAGGTAAATCCCTTTGATAGCTAAGTTATTGAGTGAAAGGAGAAAAAATTCCTCAAAATTAGACTCAACAAATTTTTTGTAAATTTGCAAAACTTATAACCAGTGGGGGCTCCAGAATTTCTTATTAGGGTGGTCACTAAAAATTTGTCAAGAACTCTTTTCAAAAGAATGAGAAACTTGAAAATTAAAATTAATTTTTCTATTATTTGGAGGTACTCCAAATTAACAAAACACATCTCTCTCTCCAAATTATGAGAAATGCTACGATACATACCCCTCTAGGTGTAACGATTATGCCTCTTAGTGGTTCAAGGTTATGCCACTCAATGGTTCGGTTATGCCTCTTAGTGGTTTTAGGTTATGTTGCTATGGCTTAAGGGTGCATATGGTACACACCTTTTATAGGTCAACGAAAGTATGTATGGGCGTAACTGGTTATGCCTTTTAGTGGTTCTTAGCGTAACTAGTTATGTCTCTTAGTGGTTTTATTATGCCGGTACATACCATATGCACCAAAAAAAAAGGTGTGTATTGTAGCATTCCCCCTAAAGTTATAGGAGTAATAAAACTACCAAATGTTAGCTTTCTTTTGAAATTGTGCACCACCTTCATTACCAATCTAGCAAGTAGCAACAACAACAAATGAAGTTTTTGAATAGCACTAAAAAACCGGAGCAAAAGACGGGGATCCACTTGGAGGGTGTTCAGCATGGAGGCAAGAGGGTGTTCAAAGTACATGCCATCTGTTAAAAGACTGAAACAAGTAGTAACGTTGTTCTAAGTTTAGGGTGGTCAGTTGACTACCCAAACCTCTATGTGGCGCCGCCTGTGCTTATAACTTTGCTACAGTAACTCGGTAAATCCTTTGAGGTACTATTTATGAGTTAAAACAATTCTCTCTCATGACTTCCCTCTCTCTCCGTCTATTCCCCTTTCAATCTCTTTTTTTTATTATTTTTTTATTACTTTTTAATTCTGAGTGAAGTTAGAATAGAGAGTCTGATTTTGTGAGTTTTTGAAAAAGTGACTTGTTAATTTATAAAAGGTGTTTTTGAGGTTAAATTTGGCCCAATTTTTGTTGAGCCTGATGAGGATGCTCTAATGTGGGATTCAGAGTGACAAATATGAACCGTCAAAAGCGGGGTTAATCAGCGAGTTCTGGGGATCTTGAAAATTACGTATCCGTGACACGAGTCCTACCTACTACTTTTTGGGATAGCCGAGCTGATAAAAATTATTCAAAAAATCAGTTTTTGGGATTAATTTTCGTCTTTATTCACAAAACTTTAAGTTTGGCTTATAATTTTATATTTTTTAGATTCCTCTCATCGAGACAAGCCAAAAAACCACAAAAAATTGACCGAAAACTAACGAATGTAATTTTTTTTTTGAATAAGGTCAAAACGAAAAAAACCAAAAACCGGTTTTTTGGATTTAGCCTAGATATGTTACTCTCAATAATTAATTCCTTCAATTGTTCTTATTTTCCTTTGGATTTGGACGGTCATTCACAACTCAGGTAAAAAGGGTTTTCTAATGTCTGGTAAGTTAGCCGGTTTAAGGATTCAGATCATATCATAGAATAAATAAATAAATTGAGGCTTCAAATCAACATGTCTTCCACTCTCAATTGGACGCCTCCCAATGCCCATAAAAGTCTCAACCCAAAACCCCACAGTCCGATCTCTCGTGGGTTTAATTAAAGATTGAAGATTTTTAGATCTTTTCTGTTTTGAAGATTTTTAGATCTTTTCTGTTTTGAACATGTGAAAATTAGGTCACTGTTCTCTTTATCGTGGACTAATTCAAAACACAACAGCAGTGATTTGCTGAGACCTCTCTCGTGAAGATTCACAAGCCAAAACCCATACCACACCTTCCTCCTTCCACTCTACTCATCACTCAGCCACCGCAGTAGCAGATTTCACGCATTTAATAATGTTTTTCGATCCACCCTTTTTTTCTTTTAACCCCGAAATCACTCACTGATCTCTGACCAGGTTTTGAGCAATTTCGAATCTCAAGAAATCTCAGTTGTCCGATCTACATTACACTAGCAAATATATTGTATCTTCTTTTCTATTTTTTTTCCCCTGATCATCCATCTTATTTTTCAGTTAACTGGGAGATTTCATGATCTGGGTTTATCTTGTTTTGGTGTTTGCGGATTTGGGTAGATAATCTTTTCACGTAGAAACACAAGTTCAATTTTGTTGGAAAGTTGGGATCTTTCTGAAAAAGTTGCCTACTTTTGGTTCAGTTTCTAAGATACTAAATTATCTGGCCTTTACATTATTAAAAAAAACCTTTGTTTTTTCTTCAAAGATTACTCTTTTCAGTGATTGGCCATGGATTCTTGCCGTGTCACCATGAAAGCCAGTGTCCACGCTGCGCAAGTGAGCAGAAGGGATTCTGGTGTTTGGGGGGAGAGAATGAGGGTTTGTGTGAAGAGTAAGGTTTTGGGTACTTATTCAGGGAAAAGCTTGACTAAAAATGGAATCAGAAAGGCTAAACCAGGGGTTGTTTTCTCTTTACTTACATCAGATGTTAACAATGAGATTCTGGTGAGTTAACAGAAACCAGTGATTCCTCTGTTTCATTCATTAATCCGGGATTTGTTGCTAATAAATGCACCATTTGATCAACCTATGTTGTACTGTTTGTTCTGACTAAGTATTTGACGTTCATAACATGAGAAGAATCAAAATTCAGCATATTAGAAGCATGTTGTAATGATCGCAATGAATTGTGATGTTTTTTTCCTTTTGGCAAATCATTGAATTTTTATTATTTGTTTTTTTGGTTGATTTCTTGTGGGTATGGAATCAATTTTAATATTGGTTACTAATTCAGTCAATTGAGGGACCATTATTTGAGTATCCAAAAGTAGATCCAACAACTGTGGCTTCGATTATATTGGGTGGTGGCGCCGGGACTCGCCTTTTTCCACTTACTAGCAAAAGAGCTAAACCAGCTGTAAGAGAAGCCTATACATGCTTTACAATATTCTAGAGTGTTATTTTGTCAATCAATGATCTCTAATTGGTTTAAAGTTGTTTTGGAATTTGTTTTGTTTCTTTGTGCAGGTTCCAATTGGGGGTTGCTACAGGCTAATTGATGTACCAATGAGTAATTGCATCAACAGTGGCATAAGAAAGATTTTTATCCTCACTCAGTTCAATTCTTTCTCCCTCAATCGCCACCTTGCTCGCACATACAACTTTGGAAATGGCATCACCTTTGGGGATGGTTTTGTTGAGGTGAGAACAACAAATATTTCTGTTCCTATATGATCCTGTTCTTAATATTCATGTTAATGGTCAACTGGTATTTCAGATCACTGATTCCACTAATAATTTAGATGATAATATTTGGTGAAACTTCTTGATCAATCATGAAGATTTTTGTTTGGCAACAGGTTTTGGCTGCCACTCAAACACCAGGAGAAGCAGGAAAGAAGTGGTTCCAAGGAACAGCAGATGCCGTGCGCCAATTTACATGGGTATTTGAGGTGAGTGATAAGCTTTGAATCTTTCGTTATCAGTTTGCTGCTCCCCTCTGAAAGTGACTAAGTTGGGTTTTGATGATCCTTATAGGATGCCAAGAACAAGAACATCGAGCACATACTGATTTTGTCTGGTGATCATCTCTACAGAATGGATTATATGGACTTTGTCCAGGTATATATAGAAAAATTCGCTCATCTAGTACCTTACAAATTTCTTTGACTTATTATTGAGCAATGTGATTGCAGAAGCATGTCGACTCACAAGCTGATATCACGGTTTCATGTGTCCCCATGGATGACAGGTATGTTATAATCTGCAGTTTCATCATAGTTCTGATAGTTCAGTATTAGGTCCACATTTTGCTAGAGTTTAACTTTGATGCATACATATATTTTTCCCAATAGCTGCTACCAGTAATTACAATCAACTCTTAGGCATCATGCATTTTCTGTTTTAGGTTATTTAAATGTTGCAATAGAGCCTCTTGCTTAAGTTCACAAAAGAGAAATTGTTAAATCAGTATGTCAATTCAGAAGGGACATTTGCATTTTTCGTACCAATTATGGAGTTCACATTGATTTTGATTTTGTTTTGCAGCCGAGCTTCAGATTATGGATTGATGAAAATTGACAAAATGGGTCGTATCGTCCAGTTTGCTGAGAAACCAAAGGGCCCTGCACTAAAACAAATGGTAGATGGATCTATATTTTCTAGGTTTCATGTTTCTGTATGCCTGGATTCTCTTTATTTTCTATCAATATTGAAGTTAGGTTTATGACTGCGTTTTAACTATCTGTTGTCATCCTTACACTCCAGCAAGTTGACACCTCTCTCCTTGGACTCTCTGAGAAAGATGCTGCACAATATCCCTACATTGCTTCAATGGGCGTTTATGTATTTAAAACTGATGTCTTACTAAAGCTTTTGAGGTGGAGGTACCCTTCATGCAATGACTTCGGCTCTGAAATCATTCCATCTGCTGTGTCGGATCATAACGTCCAGGTTAGCAAGTTCATAATTCTATTTTCATTTCCTTTCAAACTTCTATCGTTGTAGGTTGTAGCTTTACGTAGGCTTTTTGATCTTGTGAATTTTTCGCTGAAGTGTAAACACATTTGAATTTTCAGGCGTATTTGTTCAATGATTACTGGGAGGACATTGGTACTATAAGGTCCTTCTTTGATGCCAACTTGGCCCTCACAGAACAGGTTAGTTTACTTGAACGACATTGAGATTTTATCACTTAACTGCTGCCTTGACCAAAATATTGTAAAAGCAAACATTACATTGACGAAGTTGAGATCTGAATTCTAATAACATTAAAGCTCAAACAGAGTAATGAGCTTCTGGTGAGCCAACATTATTTGTACAAAACTCAAACCATGTTTCAAGATATGTTAGAAACATATTTACTAATGGGTATGGGTTGGCAAAATGCACATATAAGGCAATTCAAATAAGCAGATGACGACTTTTCTTTCAAATGGAAATGGTTGGTAGTGCATTTGGGAGCAGTTCATACTTTCTCAATTATTGGAGCTGTCTTTGATAATTTGGAATACATAAATTCCAAACAAAATTGCAAATCACACAAACCTAAACTAGGATGAAAAAGGTTTTGGTTTCATTGCTCTGAAGTCTGAACAATTTGAAACTTACATGTGAGTGTTATGGGCAACCAAACTTACACTGTCAACTTGTTTTTCTTGAGTTTTTCACTTCTCTGAACTAACTATATATTCATGCAGCCTCCAAAGTTTGACTTTAATGATCCGAAGACACCTTTCTTCACTTCTCCTAGGTTCTTGCCACCAACCAAAATGGAAAAATGCAGGGTATGCTTTGCTCATTAGTCATTGTTTTAGCTGTTTGTGATTCCTACATTTTATAACCAATTGGTTCTTGCAGATTGTGGATGCCATAATATCACATGGGTGCTTCTTGAACGAGTGTAACATATTGCACTCGATAGTGGGTGTTCGCTCTCGATTGGAGACTGGTGTTGAGCTTGAGGTGAGTTATGCTTATGTTGAAAGCCTTTTGTGTTTGCAATTTGGAGCTTACAAGATACTTGAACCAATTCGAGATGTAGACATCCACTCGCATGTATCAAGGCAATTCTAATAGGCATGTAGACATGTAGTGATCTGAGCTGCTTCAAACCAACCCTATTGGTACTTTATTATTGTCTAAGTAGCAATGATCCAAAAACATGAGCTAGATCTAAAACAGATATTTATACATCTTGCATGGGGTTGACCTATTTTGGATACAAGTGTTCTGTTTGTTTTTCTTTTTACTTACCCGTGAAAGTAATAAGAACAAACTAGTGTAGTATTGGTTAGGTAGCTATTCTTCTACACTAGACCAATTGCTGACTATAATTTGCTTCTGAAAATATTTATTGCTTCCAGGATACTATGATGATGGGTGCAGATTATTATCAAACTGAATCTGAAATTGCATCCCTACTCGCGGAGGGAAAGGTTCCCATTGGTGTTGGACGGAATACCAAGATCAGGTGAGAGATGAGAAGTAAATAATTACTCCCCTCCCCCATTCCCCACCACTTTCTCCCCATGGTCATGTACACGCGATGCAAACATTAAGTATAAATGGGAGGTACAGGACTATACTCAGCGCAGGACTGTATAAGTACCATATCCTTTCGACCTTCGTTGTCATGATTAGAGGAAGCCTGGATGATGTATGGTTGAATGGTCCATATATCTAGAGACATCACCGCCACTCCGAAACTATACGAATGTTTCTAGAATATTTCCAAATCTATGAGAAGTTTTTGGGCTTCACTAGAATTCTCTAGGTTCTTCTAGAAATATTCAAGGTTGTGGTCGAATCTTCCAGACTATTTGTCGTGTACCCTATCGTGTCTTTGTTCCCCGTTGTGTCTGTGTTTATATCCATGCTACATAGCTCACTTGTACACAATACAAGGTTACGCAAATAGATACATGTATACAAGACACAAAACACCTCTTACTCACAACTCACACATGAGTGTCTCTCACTTGCATTTATACAATGAGAATAATCTCCTTTTTATAGGAATTAATGAATTATTCTAGATACAACACAATTCTTGAACAAGGAACCTAGAAGAGGGAGAAGATCCTAGAAAGATGGAGAGGTGTTCTAGTATTATATTATATTGTATCTAGAATAGTTCCTAGAAGAGGGAGAAGGGTGTAGATTAGGGGTGCACAAACACTGGGCCGGGCTGGGTTCGGGCTGGGCTTATACTAGATAATAACGAGATTTGTCCATTCCCAAAACCGGCCCATTAATAATCGGGCTTCATTTAATATACCCAAGCTCATTCCAATTAAAATTTTAATTTCCCAAGCCCGTCCAACAAGCCCATTTATTTTTCTAAAGCATGTACAACCGTAATAATATACTTAAAATTCTAAGTTCTCCAAAAATATTAAAAACAGACCCATAAATAAAAGTGCAATTAAAGTGTTCTAAAAGATGGAACTCTTACATGTAAAAACTTCTCTCGAGTATCTCTCCTTTAAAATCACAATTCTTCACAGCAGATCTTGTAGAGCACAATAAAAATAAAAGGAAGAAAAAACTTCGAGTTATTACTATATGACATTAGTTTAAGGGGAAAAAAAACTTCAAAGTTTTCTTAAAGAATTGCTATTGCTTCAAAGGTATTCTCTACATAGATAGTACCTAGATCATCTTCATCAATGTCACTTTCTTCAAAATAAATAAATCTATAAGCAGTTAGGTTCTAGCGATAACATAGACATATAGTATTAGAATAAAAAATAATTAAATCAGGTCGGGCCGAGCTGGGCCTTAGAGGAATTTCCCAAACCCGGGCCAATTAGTAAACGGGCTTGAAATCTCAACCCAACCCGGCCCTATGAGCCTAAATATTTTTCCCAAACCCTAAAAAAATCGGGCTGGGCTGGGCTAGGTGGGCTTTCGGGCCGGTGTGCACCCCTAATGTAGATAGATGGAGAAGTGTTCTAGTATTATTTTGTATCTAGAATTGTTCCTAGAAGAGGGGAAAAGATACTAGATGGATGGAGAAATGGAGGAATGGTGTTCAAGAATTTTTTTGTATCTAGAATAATTCATTAGTGCCTATAAATAGGAGATGTATCTCATTGTACAAGTGCAAGGGAGAGACACTCGTGTGAATGAGTTGTGAGTAATAGGTGTTTTGTGTCTGATATTAGACGTATTTACTCGTGTAACATTGTATCATGTATAAGTGAGAGAGCTATGTAGCACGGATACAAACACAGACACATAGAGAACACAAACACGGGAGGGGGGCACAACAAATTTTTTTTTTATTTTTTTATTTTTTACTTTTGCAAACCTAAAGTGTAACCATTAAGGTTGTGTTTGGTTTGTAGTTTAGTTTAGTTTTGATGATGTAAGCAGGTGGAAAGAGATAGGGAGAGAAATAAGGGAAATGATGATGTCAACAAAATTAAAACAAAACTAAACCCCCTAACCGAACAAGGCCTAAATATTTTTGATAAAAAAAAAACCACTAAATATTTGGGTTATGGCTCCTATCAAATGCATTATATACCGGTGGTGTATGCCTGTGCATATATCCATGTTTTTTTACACTTTTGGCACAACATATATGGAGTTATAAATATTATATCTTGGAAAAATTATTAAAATTAATAGAAATTTCAATGTCCCTATATTAAAAACAGTGTACTATAATGGACACGCCACAAGACAGGTCCCATGGGCGTGTCTCCACATATCATGGTGTGTCAACAGAGTGCCTGACATGGATATGGTGATCTCTAGACATGTCTGTGGCTCTATGTTGTATAGACTGAGAGTATTATTATAAGGTGTCCAAACGCAACACCATAATCCAATTGTTTGTGTCATTGAGATCTGCGTAATGCAATGACATGGGAGTTGATTGTTGATATGAAAAAGAGAGGAGTTTAATTCTCTAAAACTTGCATATTCATTGGGCAACTGATATTCCTTTTGCCTCTTTTCTTCAAGGAATTGCATAATTGACAAGAATGCCAAGATTGGAAAGGATGTGATCATTGCAAATACAGATGTAAGTATATCTATTTGTGAGTAAATACTTGCATATTGCTCTTAAAAACTTCACGCTCACCAAATTTCATGTCGAATGATATTTTATATGTCAGGGTGTTGAAGAAGCAGAAAGACCAGATGAAGGATTCTACATAAGATCTGGAATCACAGTTGTGCTGAAGAATGCGATCATAAAAGATGGAACCATTATATGAAATCTTGAGACTAGAGATGTAGTAATAGATTAGTTGTTTTTATAGCTTTAGCTTATTGCCAATAAGAACCAGTTAGTAGAGTTGCTTGATGTATATATCTACTAGTGACTTTCATATAGCAAGTAGAGAAAAAAAATAAATAGAAATTCAGTTAGCACAATGCAGCATCTTAATAAATGAAAGAGTTCTTTTGGTTATTTTTGGTACTATATTTTATGGTATCGCATTCGATTAACTATATGATGTCTTAAGTATACAAAAGACTAGTTTAGATGGACTTAAAGAATTACACACTTTTCAATCTACTCTTTCGGATGAACTAAAACTCATCTCTTCAAGAGCAGTGAGCTTGAATCTAACATAAACTCCGCATACCACATCCCACATCTCTAGCATCATTTCAATTTCCTACATTTCCACCCCTTTTTGTATCTCTAGCTCTCTTCCATATCTCAACATTTCTAAGGTGAGCATACATTCTCCGAATGTTCTTGAGTTTTTGGGACTCCTGAGTGACCAAACCGACGGTTGATGAGCTTTCAGATAAGACGATCTCATACCCATCACCAAGACCGAGAGATTCCATTCCTTCCCCTAGTAGTTGCCAGAACAAGCCACCAGCGGCTGCTCCACCACCTTTTGCCGATGAATAGATTGCTGAGTAGACCGTGTTGAACACAGTGTCCCTTTGGTTTGTGTTGAAACCAGGATCTTTCGATGATTTTCCAAACTCAGCGAAGAGAAGTGGCTTTCCTAGAGTGTTTTGTGCATCTTGAATGTGATTGTTAACCCAGCTGTTCAAAAATGAAAGTTGGCTTTCATCGCTTCTTCCTTCTAGCCTGAATATTAGAATAAACCCAAAGGAGGATTAACCAAAAAGAATGAGTCTTTCCAGAATTTCAATTGAGCCATTTCTTCGTAGAGCAATAAATGAGCCGAGCATAGGCAAGTAAGGGATCATTCAAGCTTGATTTAGATGCTGGGTGGGTTTATCACTCAAACTTTCCTTGCCAAACGAATCACGAGCAGATTAGTCAATCTTAAAGCTTGGTTTGAAAACTTAACGAGCTTTAAAAATATTTACTGACTCAATTGTTTAATGTGCCAAACCAATCTAGAATGAGTTTATTTCTTAACAAACTCAACACGAGTAAATCTCAAGAAGCTTGGAGTCTTATGCTTACCATACATCAGGATATGAGTGAACTGTAGCGAAATCGATTCCGGGTATCTGATTATTTTCTATAAAATCTGTTCCTACTTGGAAATTCGGATTGTATTGCTGCTTCTGAGGTGCTGATTCTCCATAAAATCCTTCCAGGCCAGCTTCTAGTAAATGATTACTGTCTATAGATTTCAAGTAAGAGGCCATCTCTGTAATCCAACCCTGTCAAGAAAAAAGTACAAAATGAGCTGTGTTTTTGTTCTTCTTTTTAGTTTGCAATAAAGAGGGAGGCAAACTTACCTAACTCCTAACAGGAATTGGATATAAACATATATGCATATGCATAAAGATGTAGTATTTGAGGTGGATAGTAGAGTGACCCCTAACCTGGATGGTCCTTCCAGAGGTATCGGAAGGGCACCTAGGCTCATTCATTAGCTCCCATGCCATTATTGTTGGATCATCCTTGTAATCAACTCCCGTGATGCTGTTACGCCTCGTTAGAACAGTCTGCGAACAATCAAAATCAGAAAAATGGCAATTTACTTAGTATTTGGTCCTGGGTTTGACTCTCATCAATGAACTATCGGAAGCGGATGGTGCAGTGCAGCAAATGCGCTGCACTGTGCCGGGCAGATTTGGACCGTCCAATATGTTTAACCACCTTTAGACGGCTGATACGCCGCACTGCACGGTGCAGCGCATTTGTGTCCCCGGATCCATGTAACATCATGGATTAGTTTATATGTATGCAATACAGGGCTTTTGTCCCGGCTTTGATTGTGCACCAACCAATGGTGGGGAAAAATAATCGGTTTATTATACATGTGCATATATATGGTAAAAGTCCTTCTGAAAACATTGGAATTTAACTCAAGCTAGTCATAAGTATAACATAATTTAGAAGGCGAAAAGAAATCAACAGAACTTGGCAAAAATTACCACAAATAACACAAAACAACGATCATTTTCTGAGTAAAATGGGGAAAGAAAAAATGAAGGAAAACGAGAGAGAGAGAGAGAGAGACCTTGATATGGTTTTTATAGTATCCCTTCACCACAGAATTGCTGAAGAAATCATCTTCGGATGCTATGTTTTGGGCACCCTGACTTCTTGCCCAGTCCACATACTGCTTCTTCCCTCCCAAATTCTCATAATTATTCACCAAACTCAATATTAACTTAATCCCATACCTCCCCGCTTCAGATATCACAAAATCCAACCCCTTCACAAAACAAAAAATTTTAAAAATCAAAATAATATCGAGTTGTTCTAGAAACTGATCGATTTAAGTTAGGAACTAGCTTAAATTAATTTTTTTTAGTTAATAGATTGTGAGAGAATAATCTATCTCGTAAATTGCAATAAGTAAAATTTTCAATTAGTTCGAGAATAAGTAAGTTTCTGGAACAACCCAGCCTAATTTTATTAGTATTAACTTGTTTCTCATATTTATTTTTTGGCATACATAAAACTTGCTAGTTTGCGTAAAACATATTGGATTCTTTATTCTTTTCGACGAAAAAGAATCCAAAAATTAAAAAATGGTCAAAGATCAAATTAATTCAAAATTGACATTTTTAAAATATTATTTTTGTCATTTGCTCTTCCATTTTTTCCAAGTTCGATTCTTACCATCTTGTTATTTGTTGACATCTTTCGTCGAGACAATTAAATAATTCAAAATTTTGACTTAAAACTAACAAAAATTTCACGACAAATTTCATAAAATAATCCAATCCTAAAGTTAGGCCAAACGGCGGTACATCAAAATTTGAAATCCATAACCCAAGAAATAACAATAAAAAACAAAAATAAATTAACCTGAAATGTCTGCTCATTGTAGGAGCCAGGGGAGTTCTGCAACGCTCTGTAACCACCATCACTGAAAGCCCAAGTTCTAGCCAGAGTGAGGCCACGGCTCGAGGCTTCTTGAAAAACAGAGGAGACCTTGTTTCTCTGAGATGGGTCTGTGGCCACATACATTAACCAATACGCATTGAACCCATTTGCATAGTAAGGGCTACCGTTCTGCACAAATTGCACTCCTCTTGTTTTGATGAACCCATCCCCTGCTTCCACTTGAACCTGGTTTTGGATCAGTAGAAGAACAGAGATTAGCAGACCCAAATGCTTCATCTCTCTCCTCTCTCTCTCTCTTTCTCTCTCTCTCTAAAAGTGTCTCTTGATTGGAGAGAAGCAAAGAATTTTATCAGACGAATCCAATGGCCCTGTTTCAGTGGAGGAAGTATACAAGTAAATGACCTTAACTGTATTCCTGTATATAAAGTAAATGACCTTAACTGTGGATTAATGGTGCTTTCTGGTTCGTGTAGCTGTCCTAATTAATAAATGTCCTAAATAGTCCCCTAATTTTTTGGGGTTTTTTCTGAAATTTTTTGGTTTTTTTTGGGGGTCAGTAAAGGTCCGAGCAGCTCCCCTCAAGACTCTTATCCGCACCATGGTCCTCAATACTTTACATGATGGATGCCACAGAGCCTAGGACGGTGATCCAAACTGTTCATGTCGTAAATCTCATATAGGTGACCATAAGTCTGACATTGATAAGTACACTAACTAATCGTGTCTTGTTTTAATAAGTGAACGGTTAGTTTAAAATATATATATTGCCCATTTAATAAACAAGACATTATCAGTCAGTGTGTTATCGATGTCCAATTAACCAAATTATATATATTACATATACACACAACTATATATCTGTATGTATGTATTCTTTTTTAACAGGAAGTATATGAATGATTTCAATTATTGGCTATGGAAGTATGGAACCCATGAAAAAGAGTATGGAGGCTAGGGGTATGGTTGAGTGAGATCTTGAGATGAGTTACTCGCTTAGGTTGTAAATGAGTCATTCGTGAACTCTTCTTCGAGGTTTGGCTTGATAGGGGTTCGTTCGAGTCGATTTGTCTACTATAGGAATAGAACTGGAGTCCCCAATTTTAAGTTCCTTAAATAAATAAACCGAAGCCAAGCCTAAAATAAGTACTATTCGACTCTATTATGCTCGCAAATCTATGTCAAAAAGTAAGTACTAATAATATTTCTTTTGGGTTCTACGTATGGTTTTTATTGTTTTTGGCCATGAGTAGTTCAAGACAAAAATTGAGATAAGGTTTGCTCAAAGTTACTCCAATCGAGCCTCCTCTCAATCTCCGTGTCCACTAATAATCGGAATTTTATTTGCAGCCTAAACCCGTAGGTCGAGCATTGATTTTTATTCGAGTTTCAGAGGGTGTTCCACTAACTCAGTTTTTTGAAAAAATTGGTTTTTCACGGTTTTTTATGTGATGTGTTGTGAGAGAATGACATGTCTCGGTGTTTGGAAAAAACAATTTTTTGTTAGTGGAACACCCCCTGAATTTGCTAAAAACTTAACAAACCAACCTCAATATGCTGCATAATATTAAATATGCATAATATTCATAATATTTGTCCTAATATGCATCATATCTTCTACCAGTGTTTTAGAAGGAAACTAAAAGGCATTAATTTTCTGAATTGGTAATTAAGGATTTAAATGTTTCTGTTAATTAAGACAGTCAAAGGAAACCCAAAAGGTTTAAATGTTTGAGATAATTTCATCCTTACTAGGTGTATTTGGATTTCTAGAATGATCCTCGCAAATTCCATAACGTATGTAATTAACCACACTTTTGGAAGAAAATGCGAAAGACTGCCAATCACTTTAAATGATAGTTAGGGTGTATTTGAATTTCAAAATTCATAAATGTGTCTGCTGAGATGAGTTAAAAAAGAAAAAAAAATCATTATAAAGTGAATATGTTTCCTACTTTTTTTTTCATTAGTTTTCCTTTTATTCTATAATTCCTTCCATAAATTCATGATCATCTTTGTAAAATTTAAAATAACAAGCTAGCATGTCTCCTTACACTGCCGTTAAACTTACACTCCATGTATTCCACATTTTACTTCCACTGATCTTAAAAAAAAACCTTTTGACTATCAAATATAAACATTTCTCAAAATATTAGTTTTATAATTCAGTATTTGGTTTTGCCAAGATTAGTAAAACGCTTACCAAATATTTCCCATAAAAAAGGCGTACACCAACTTAAATCTAACACTATCGTAAATTATTTTATATAACACACAACAAGAATGAAATAGGAATTTGACACTATAAATTGAAAGCTACTCTCTCTCTCTCTCTCTCTCTCTCTCTCCATGAGGGTTGATCAAATGGCCAAAATAAACGGCTCGAAGGACGACTTTGATCCACATCCTAAACATCGAGGACCAAATTCGTGAATTGATAATTTGAGGACGAAAATGGCATTTAACAAATTCATTGAGGACTTAAAAAGGTAAAGTCAAATATGTCCTCTAATAAGTGGAGCGTCCAACGGGATAGTGGGGGAAGTAAATGGCTGTTAAAATGATCAAAAAAGCGTCAAATGGTAATTAACTGTATGTGGTCCCGGGCACTCCCTTTCTAGGAAGCAGAACGTGATTCCCCGCGGATGTTGCCTTCCATTACGGGAATTGAGGAAAAAAATTTGGGTACTGAATAGTGAACAGGTACCACGTGACCGAGCCTACGCAGTACTGGCACACTGCATTTGGGTTGTCCAAAAATTGTAATGGACGGTTTAGATCGAAATCCTCTCTATCCTCTTCTCTCTTTCCTTTCTCTCTCTTGTTTCTCTTTCCAAATCTGGACCGTCCAAAATTGAAATGGACGATCGAATGTGTTCGCCCGGGTACCATGTGGTACCGGCTTGGTACTGAAAACTTCTCGGGATTGGGGGATGGTGCACAATGCACTGCACCGTGTAGTGCACCATTCGACCGTCCATTTTGATAATGCAAGGTCATATTTAATCTGAGCAATGAATTTAATCCGACTGTCGATTGTTTCATAGACGGCTTCACCCTTATTGAAGGGTGGTCACCTAAACACCCTAAAAAAAAAATTGTTTAGAAATACATGTAAAAATTTTAGTTTTAGTTTAGTATAGCCATTGTTGAACACCCTACTCACAAATATTTGAACATCCTACTAAAAAATATTTGAACACTTAGCTCAACAAATCAGCCCACAAATTAATTTTAAAGTCTTTCCATAGATGGTCGATATACACTCTAAAGCCTTTATATTTAACATTTATATCGGATTTTGTTTTGACATTTATACTATGAATACTCATCAATCATGGTAATTCACAAGAAAATCATTAATACATCAATTCAAAACAAAGCACACACTCTTTACGACAAAAATTAGGAAAATCAAGGAAAAAAAAAATCTATTGTATTGATATCATCCTATGAGTTCTCTTTGAACAACAATCAATTCTCTATATGAGAAAGAAATATCTGTGCGAACCTATTTAGCACACAAATTTTAACAATAAATATTAATGTATTTATCTCCTGATTTAATTTTACTTGACCAAATAACATAGAATTCGCTAAGAAAATTTGTGATATCTTATGTATTTCCATATTATTTGGCCTCATTATTCACACTAATATATGAAAATTTGTATGTATATACTAGTTAGTAGAACTAGTAGAGTTAAGGTAAAACTTGAACATCCTGTTCAAATTTTCTAGAGCCGCCACTGGATTGTTTGAATTAAATCCAAGCCGTACATTATCGAAATGGACGGCCGGATGATGCTTACTCCCCTATGGTGATGAAGTTTCCCTCTTTTTGCTTTTCCTTCTGTATTTTGTTAAACCTGAAAATCTAACGTTTTGATCAAGGACGGGTATCAGCTTAAGCGGTCGTGAGGGGACGCTTAAATGTCAGCATGTAAAGTCAAGTTTAAGTCGCTAGAACGATATTGGCATGTCATAATAATCCAACTCTACTAACATACTACTCCTATGTCTTGGGGGAAAAAAATATCAACTGTTTATTTTATAAACTCCTAAGTAGTTGTTCAAGCAAGAAGAATGTTCTATATTTTTTTTCGCCAACGTAAAAAAACAAAAAAGTGTTCCTTGAATCTTCAAAAACCAAGCAAGTGGAGTGGAGGGTTTGGTGCCTTCTTTATACTCTCATGCACATGGGCAGGGTTCGATTCCCGTAAGCACTCATCCCCTCCCCAAGTCCCCTAGGATAGAGTAGAGTAGGATTAATGAGTGGAAAAAAAAATCTTCAAAAACCAAATGTGAGTTGATCAAATGCCTACCAATATGTGGTTAAAGTAAAATTCTAAAAAGATGACCTCCAAAAACCGATTGAAATCATCAAACTAAAACTAGCCCACCAAGTAAAAAGTGGTGGGCTTTTGTAGTCCAACAATTTAGTTAATTCTATCTCTAGAATAAAAGGCAAGTCATTTCAATTATTAAGAAAGAGTAACGTTTGTTCCCGTCCAAGATATATGCCACATTTTTAGGAAATTTGAAACAAAATTTTGCACAGATTTTGGTTTTCAAAATAATCTTTGTTTATGGGATTTGGCTATTTTTGCGTTATCCTCACGAAACCAAAAATGGTTGCCATACGATATAAACATCAGTGGGATTAACGGAAAAATTAGTGTGTACATAACCAACAAAGTTCGAAATCTCTCCATAAACTTGAACGCCGTACAACATTTATACTTTGCCTACTTTTCCCTCGAAGCAAAATCAGGAGATTTTGGTTGTCGGATAATACCATATCAAAGTTGTTACTTGTGGCAGTGAGATTCCTACAGGTCAAAATCACTTTATGTAAATTCATACTCTTAAACTTACTTGATTGAGTAAGGTGATTTCCTGCGGACATCACGGCGAGAAAGATGGAAATCAAGCATTTATACTCACGGTGGACTAGTGGAGCCAATTTCCGAAAGAGCTCCACAGCTACATAATTTATGAAGGATCAACATGGCGTTTTCTATCCCTTTGGATTAACTTTTATTTATGATTTTAGAGTCAGTTAATGTGAAGTGGACATTATGCAACCCCAAGAGTCGGTTCAGTTAGTTGGTAGATTTGTTCCCCACATAATTGATCAGTTTCGATTCTTGGTGTCAGGTCGCAAGAACATAATTTCTTGTTAATCCTCTATTTTTATTTTTTGGATTACCATGCATGAAAGAGGAGTCGGAAACTCTGTAGTGCGACATCCAAACCGTCTATCTCGATAACCGGTGATTCAAATCCACAGGATCCCCAGGTCCAATGATAGAACACTGCATTTTGTATGCTTTTGATTTAACTATGCACATCTTTGTATATGTTTAGTATTTGATTCTTGATGGAAGATTGTAGCATTCCTATCGTCCCTTTTTTTATTGTCGACGTTTTTATTTGGGACTGTCTCTTAATAATTGTGTGTTTTGAAAAGTTAATAGGTAAAAATTTGTACAATTATTATTTTTCCCATTTTAAAAAATTAGTGGGTAAAAGTTGATGTAAACGGTGTAAAGTGGAGGTAAAAATTGATATAAAATATGTAGGCTCCGTTTGTTTCGACGTAAAATATTTTTCAGGGTAAAATATTTTTCAAGTAAAATAATTTCACCAAAAACAACTTGTTTTCGTTTTTATTTTCAAGTGTCTGGTTGGTAATGGAAAAAGGCAAAAGCTATTAAATCACCCATTGGGTGGTCATGGTGCATTATATGTTAGATAGATCCCAGTCCACACCTTTACCAAACCTTCCCCTCTAATTTTTTTTCTTTCTTTCTAAACTTTGGAAGAAGAAGCTCTCTAGGTTACTACTCTCTCCGTCCCATTTTGCTAGTCTCCTACGGAAAATCGTGTAATTTTTGGATAAAAAATAAAGCACTTCCGTTTATAATTTTTAATTTTTATATCCAAAAATTATACGTCTTTTCGTATGGGAAGTCTAAAACAAAAATCATTTATCTTAATAAGAGAAGTCTAAAACAAAAATCAATGACAAAAAAGTTCAATAAGGACTTAAAATTACCAAATAGTGTCGTCTTCAAATAACTTCTTTCCAACTTTGGTCCATTTTTTTACTTCACAGATTTCTCTCATTGAGACGAATGGTTAATTTTTTGCATTGTTCAATTGTATCCGTTGAGATCTTTTGAATGGTGCTAAAAAAATAGTTTTTCAAAAAGTAGTTAATTTTTGGAAGTGAAAATGACACAGGTAGGGCTGGTCCTGATAAGTCAAGAGACTTTTTTTGTTTGCTCATCGAGATGAACAAATAAGTCAAATAAATTGACAAGAAACAAACAAATGCAAAAATAAAATAAAATAAAATAGAAGTCGCATGAAAAAGTAATAAGTGCTTGATCATGTGGTCACATGCATATTCGAATCTTATAAGTGCATCTCAAACCTTGAGTCACTGTGGGTTATGCCCTATCATTACCTTCAAGGTCCCAGAATTAGTCGAGGTGTGTGAAAGCTGATCCGGACATTTGTTTATCAAAAAAATAAATAATTAATTAATGGAGAAACAAATAAGATAAATAGTGTATATAATAAACGGTCCCTGATAAACATGCTTGTGTATAATTTTACACTCAATTTCAATTATGGATCATGAGATAAATAGATGTACTTCAACAGATGAAGGCTGCTGATCCAAAAATTGGACGAGGCTAGTTTGGTCACGCAAACAGTTAAAATTCTAGTCAACATCGTCATTTTTGGAAAGGACTCCATCTAGTCATGTACAGAGGGAATCAAAAGTACTTTTAGGACAATAACTCCTCACCCATTGGGTGGCATATAGCAAAACCCATGGAAAAATATCACCCAGGAACAATTGGACTAGATCAATAAAGTAGAAAAGTAAAGGAAGATGAACATGTAGTGGAGTACTGTATGTTTCAAGTTTGAGGAGAGAGCGAGAGAGAATGAAAGATGGACCTATTAGACAAAGCGGTGGGTTTGAGGAGAGAGAGAATGAGATCTGATGGGCCTAATCAGACAAGGCAGTGGCAATGGGAAGTGATAGGTGCCGAAAAGCACCTGTTGAACCTCGTTAACTCGCACTTTGTTAAGTTAATTTGGTTAGTTTTTTTAATAGCATTTGTTTGTAAATGGTGTTACAGGTACCGAGTGCCCAAAAACGTGGAAAACATGCTTTGGAGTGGTTTACGAGCGTTAAGAATGCGAAGAGGAGCAAAAGAGGACCAATGGGCCATTTTCTGATACCATGGTCCGGACCATGCTTTTCCCCGTCAAGACCAAGGGCTCCGCGAACTTCAGAGAGCAATCTGTACCCGTAGTCCGGACCACCATTTTCCCCGTCCGGACCATGGTGTCGGGAATTACCGTTTTGACTGATTTTTGTGTAATTTTGAGGGCCCTAAGTATAAATAGCACAACCTAACATTGTTTTAGGGTTCCCAACTATTGTGAGAGGCTATTTGGAGAGAGAAACACATAGTTCTTCATGTTCTTCAAGCGTTCTCCAAATCAAAGCATGTTGATCATCACCATGTCCGGCTAAACCCCTTTTCTAGGGGGAAGATGAAGCTCTACACCAAGTAACCTTGTTTTTCTGCTTAGATTATGGTTATTATCAGGATCGGATCACATGTTAAGAACTCAATTTCATATGATCAATGGAATCATGGTTTTATTCTTCCAATCTATTGCGTATTTGTATTCGCGTGTTCAAATACCGTAAACATGTAATTATTTTCAATGGTGCGATTGGAGTTTATGCTCGTAAGACGGATCGTGCCGCGATAGTGAGACGGTCCGTGCTATGGGATAGTCCATGCCTTTTAACAATCTCTATATCTTCTTGACGATTATCGTTGGGGTTTGCAAGCCTTAGCGATAATCCTTTGCGATTCGAATGTTAATCATGTCTACGCGGTGCTTGGTTATGCGGTAGGAGTGGATTCTAAACCCTAGATCCCCTCTCCGTCAATTTAAATCACTTTTAATTGTTGCGCCTTTTAGTTTAACAATTTCACACTCAATCAAACAACTTTTTACCGAATTAAATTAGAAGTTAATTGGAGTTAACGCAACTCAGCCAATTTGTCCCCGTGAATCGACACTCGGACTTAACCGCTATTCTCCGGAATAAAAGTTAATTCCTAGTTATTAAATATTTATTTTTTACTCGGCACGACACGGTCAAATTTTGGCGCCGTTGCTGGGGACAATTTGCACGGTTGCTTAGTTTCGATTAGTTTTTATTTTAATTCTTAGTTTAGGATTTATTTATTTATTTATTTTTATTTTGGTTCTTAGTTTAGGACTTTTAAATTTTGTTTGTTAGTGTGATTTTCAAAGTTCAGGTTGCAAGGATTGGGCAGAGGATAACAGATCAATAGCAATGTTCCAAAGAGGGCACCATCACTGTGAGTATCAAATTAATAGTTTGCAATAGGTTAGATTTGTTATGAAAAATACGGACTGCACCTATGCTCCCCCGTATCCTGAATATGTCCAAGAGCAGTTTAGTCATGCCCAATGGTTTCCTGAACCGAGTTATGATTGTTACTCCAACAGTTATAATTCGGAATGGGAAAATCATTCTAATTTTTCATGGACACATCCTTCGGACCCATATTATGCCACATCCCCAAGGCCTAATTTTTCTAATATTTCCGATCCATTGGCCTACTACCCTACCTCTCCACAACAGTCATATGAGCAACCAGCTCCCCCGCCACCTCAAAAATATTCTTTAGATTTTCAGGAGAAGATGTTGCAAGCTCTTGAGGAATTTGAGGCTCATAATCAATGTTTCACCCAAGCACTTCACTCCCAAGCCCAATCTCTCGCAAATATTGAGACTTACGCAAACCAGATAGAAACTGTGATTAATCAATGGGATGAGGAAATATTATTGAATAATGAGCAGGAAGTAGGCATAGGGCATGATGATGATGCGTGGAAGGTAGTGGATATTGAGCGGGTAGAGGATATAGATTATGGGGAGAATACAAGGGATGTGAGACAATTAATCACCAACTCTGAAAACTCTAGGGTTGAAGAGGTGGTGTTACCAAAAGGGAGTGTCGATTCCATTCCTTCTTCATTGGGCTTTACTTATGAGACCATGCCAAGTGACCAAGGCATAGAACCTATGCTGACACTTTCACCACATGCATCTATGCCCGTAGATACTGGACCAATGGAAATTTCCACAGCCCCACATTTGCATGACAATTACTCCACGGGGAAGAGAGAAGAGAAAATATTGCCTAGTCAGACCGTTTTTAATCTGATGGGTTCCTGTGGAGTCGAGAGCTTGCAAGTGAATGAGGTCTATTCTGAGCGAGAAAATAAAATAATGGTCCCAAGGAACAGGCATGTAATAGAAATCGAGTCTGAGGAAGATATGAGTAAGGTGAATGAGTCAGTTTCTAACTCTACAGGTGCTAGGGTTGATGTCATTATTGAGGAGCTTAATATTTCCATGGAGAAAAAGGTTTTATTAGAACATGAACCTCTTTCATGTGTGGGTGTTTTGGACTTGTCTGGTCCTATTGATTCTCTACAATTGCTAAGTTTTAACAAGTTAAAACAGATTGATTTTCTGGGTGTCGATAATTTTAATTTGGTATACCACCCATGTTTAATGAACATTGTTAACAGTCTAAAAATCAATTCGGTTCGGATTTATGCAATTGGTGGAGTTTAAATTTGTAATTTAACTACGACCATTGCGGTACTCGAAATATCTCATTTTGTGGCATGGTCGAGTTCAGTTTTTGAAAGAGAGCTTGAAGGGAGGCGAGATGTTCATGGCAGTAATTTTTTATGGTGTGACTGGAATTCGAAATCCACGAAAGCATAGTGTCTTTAGTTTTTTTTTTAATTATTTCTTTTATTTTATATTTAGTTTTTTTTTTCTGTGTTCTTTTTGTTTTGCTTTTGGTGTTGTCAATCTAACATTGCAGGTTGCTTTCATTCAAGTTGGGGGGTCTCCCTCCACACCTTCTTTTGCCTGCTTAGTTCTCTGTCACGAGGTGATCTCTTTCCTTACTTTTTTGTTCTTTGTCCTATCTTTAGTGAATGGCATTCAATGAGGACATTGCATGATTTAAGTTGGGGGGAGGGAACACTCTATAATTATGCATACTAAGAGTTTTAAACAAAAAACAATTTTTTTTTTTGAAAAGTTAAAAAAAAAACTAAAAAGTTGGCTCCTTTGGCATGGAATTTTGGGTTTGTTGTGCTTACTTGTTGATTGACTGAGTTGAGGCGTGCTGCTATTGCATTGGCATGTCTTATGTCACCATAGTTCTGTTTGTTAGTTTGTTTCAAGGGAGGCATCAAGACACTTAAGCATGGCACAATTGCACATCACGTTTATTGGGTTTGATCACTTGTGAACTTTGCATTGCTTGTTCTTAAATGCTATGATTAGTGGAGACTTATGCCCTAGTGAGCTTTCGGGCCTTAGCTTTCTTTTGGAGCGGTGTCAAAATAACTCTTTGTTTGTCTTGAGAAAATTAAGTTTGTTGTCAATCTCATTATCTTTCGCAAAGTATTGGAATTGCATGTTTCGTATATCTCTCGGGTTTGGTTTGTTACTTGGATGTTACACCCCTAGGAGATGATCACAGGCATTCTTCTGGATATTTGAACCGGTTCGTCTCTCTTGTTTACATTATCCCTTGCGCGCCATTTTGAGCCTTAAACACTTAGTCTTTTCTTTGCTAAACCCCACCTTCCATATTGTGTTTTGAGAAAGGTAAAAGTGTAGATGTATAATTTTGGGAGAAAGGTGGATCTTGTGCTTGATATGTGGTGTCCCCCGAATTGAAGAAAAGGAGTAAAACTAAAAAAAAAAACAAAAACAAAAGGAAAAAAAATGCAAAGAATACCGTATGTCGAAAAGAGGGGACACCAATATGTAGAAAGAGTATTGGTTAAATGGTGGTGGAATGTTAGCAATGAGAAAATGTTGAAATAATGTTGAAGGGGCATATGTTGTATATTTGTCTTAAAATGAGTGTCTTGTTATACTTGCTTATTCTCGGACACATGATTGTTTCACCTAGCCTTGCGAATTTATCCATTGCCTAATGTTACAACCTTAATTAAGACCTGTTTGATTCTAGGGGTGTTGGGGTGTGGATTGATGGATTGAGATGGTTTCAATACTTGATGTTCGTTCATGAGATTGTGTGCCCACCATATAGAGCGGTCTTTTCGTGTCATAGTGTGCGGGGTATCTTGCTTCATGCTTACAAAACCTCCAAACCGCACACTTGAGAGTTCATAATGCCCCTTGTTTCGAGCGATTTTACTTGTTGAGTGCATAACACGGTGAGGATTGAAGTCGAGGCTCGGTCCGGAGAGAATGATCATTCTTTGTTCACTTGTGATCAAAGCCCATATTCATACACACACGCTACACTTAGGTGTCATGATTTCTTTCTCTTGACTTAGTAGCATTTGGAACTATGTTGGCTTGTTTTGCCTTTGTGATAGCCCCACATTCTTGGCTTGTGATGTTGGCAAGTGTATGGCAGGTTTCGGATTTCATGTTGAGGGATTCTTTGTGTTTTGTGGGTGATCACTGCTGAAAACCCTCACGAGACTGCACTCGTCCTACGGGGGCCGCCCGGGGGTTTAAAAGAACTATCATTTAGTTGGTAGTTTAGTTTGTTTCTTTGCTAGGGACTAGTAAAGTGTAAGTTGGGGGGTGTGATAGGTGCCGAAAAGCACTCGTTGAACCTCGTTAACTGGCACTTTGTTAAGCTAATTTGGTTAGTTTTTTTATTAGCATTTGTTGGTAAATGGTGTTACAGGTGCCGAGTGCCCAAAGACGTGGAAAACATGCTTTGGAGTGGTTTAGAAGCGTCAAGGATACGAAAAGGAGCAAAAGAGGACCAATGGACCATTTTCTGATACCATGGTCCGGACCATGCTTTTCCCCGTCCGGACCAAGGGCTCTGCGAACTTCAGAGAGCAATCTGTACCCGTAGTCCGGACCACCCTTTTCCCCGTCTGGACCATGGTATAGGGAATTAGCGTTTTGACTGATTTTTGTGTAATTTTGAGGGCCACAAGTATAAATAGCACAACCTAACATTGTTTTAGGGTTCCCAACTATTGTGAGAGGCTATTTGGAGAGAGAAACTCATAGTTCTTCATGTTCCTCAAGCGTTCTCCAAATCAAAGCATGTTGACAGGGCCGGCTCTGAGTTTCTTGAGGCTTGAAGCAAACTTTTTAAAGGAAAAAAAAAATTGGGCCTTCAATCTTTTTTGCATAGTGAATGATACTTGAGAAAGAAAAAACATTCATCATAAGGAAGACAATGCAATAATTTGAGACCATAAGTACCCATAATCATTAGCCATTACAATACATTAAAAATTGTCATTTAAAGATTACTCTTCTCGCGTTTTTAGCACCAAAAGTACTTATTAAACTTGCATAATTAAGTTTCTCCACCATAGCCTTTTCAATATACAACATAGCCAATCCGTTCGGTCTCTCTTGTGACATCGTCGACCTAAGATAAGTTTTGATCAACTTTATCTTTAAAAAACCTCTTTCACCAGAGGCAACTGTAAATCGAAATAGTCAACAGTATTCTGTATGCAATCTACACATTCAGAAAAACAAACTATCCATTGTCTTCAAGTAATTGAGCACATCAATGGGCTTTCTTAGCTCTTTTGGTAAAATTTCTCTCAAGACTTTCAATTCCGAATATAATCCTTCCCATCAATATCAGAAAGCTCATCTCTTTTCCAAATATCTTCAAGATTACATTTGGGCCCTTTCACTTGGGCCTTATTTTAAATTAGACCCTCAAATTTTTTAGACAAATTAAACTTAATTTTCTTTATTGATACTTAGTAACTATATGGACCTATATTATTGGGGCCCCAAAAATTAGACAAAATTTGGAGGCTTAAAGCGGTTGCTTTACAGGCTTTAGCACAGAGCCGGCTCTGCATGTTGATCATCACCATGTCCGGCTAAACCCCTTTTCTAGGGGGAGGATGAAGCTCTACACCAAGTAACCTTGTTTTTCTGCTTAGATTATGGTTATTATCCGGATCGGATTACATGTTAAGAACTCAATTTCATATGATCAATGGAATCATGGTTTTATTCTTCCAATCTATTGCGTATTTGTATTCACGTGTTCAAATACCGTAAACATGTAATTATTTTCAATGGTGCGATTGGAGTTTATGCTTGTAAGACGGATCGTGCCGCGATAGTGAGACGGTCCGTGTTATGGGATAGTTCATGCCTTTTAACAATTGCTATATCTTCTTGACGATTATCGTTAAGGTTTGCAAGCCTTAGCAATAATCCTCTGCGATTCGAATATTAATCATGTCTACGCGGTGCTTGGTTATGCGGTAGGAGTGGATTCTAAACCCTAGATCCCCTCTCCATCAATTTAAATCACTTTTAATTGTTGCGCCCTTTTGTTTAACAATTTCACACTAAATCAAACAACTTTTTAACGAATTAAATTAGAAGTTAATTGGAGTTAACGCAACTCAGCCAATTTGTCCCCGTGGATCGACACTCGGACTTAACCGCTATTCTCCGGAATAAAAGTTAATTCCTAGTTATTAAATATTTATTTTTGACTCGGCATGACACGATCAGGAAGGGAGCCACTAAAGCGCACAAGGAAAATGACTTACAGGATTTATCACCGTAAGTTAATTTACCTCCACAGCCAGAAAACATTGTACAGGAAAAAATGATTTACGTGTATAATCTGTACAATCAAACACCGGAAAATAAGTAAAATATTTTACAAGAAAATATTTTACGGCCAAACAAACAGAGCCATAATATAAAATGTGTAATGAAGATGTCTTTTTAATAAGTGAGATTTACGAAATAACACACTTAAAAAAAAGACAGATGGAGTAGTAAATTAATGATTCTATTCATCTTGTTCATCACTCAAATTGTGTCGACGGGGGTTGGAAATATTTTAGTAGCATTTTTATGGGGGTCCAATGAATCTTCATTTCGTCCTTCATGGGAAGATTTAAACCGACATTACGTCCCATAATTAGCCGAAATTTGTGAACTTAATAAGTTGCATACGATATTTCTTACCCCCAAAAAAAAGTTGGATACGTTGTACGTATAATAATAGTCCGAGTCAATTTATGTATAACTTGACTAAAATATGTCTATTTATTTCACCGTGCACTAGTATGGACCTTTTTAAAGACGACAAAAAGCCCCGTACATATTGGGCTCCAATAGTGAGTAGTGCCTAGAAATTTGCTTGCTTATATTCATATGCTCCAAGAAGTCTACTGGTGTTACTTTAAGCGTTACAGCTGCTATAATAGCAAAACCTATTTACATGACCAGGTGAGTCCAAGAAAGTTCAATTAACTCTAGCCACTGGAAAAAATTTTGCTCAGATTTTGGTTTTCAAAATAATCTTTGTTTATGGGATTTGGCTATTTTTGCGTTATCCTCACGAAACCAAAAATGGTTGCCATACGATATAAACATCAGTGGGATTAATGGAAAAATTAGTGTGTACATAACCAACAAAGTTCGAAATCTCTCCATAAACTTGAACGCCGTACAACATTTATGCTTGCCTACTTTTTCCTCGAAGCAAAATCAGGAGATTTTGGTTGTCGGATAATACCATATCAAAGTTGTTACTTGTGGCAGTGAGATTCCTACAGGTCAAAATCAATTTATGTAAATTCATACTCTTAAACTTACTTGATTGAGTAAGGTGATTTCCTGCGGACATCACGGCGAGAAAGATGGAAATCAAGCATTTATACTCACAGTGGAGCCAATTTCCGAAAGAGCTCCACAGCTACATAATTTATGAAGGATCAACATGACGTTTTCTATCCCTTTGGGTTAACTTTTATTTATGATTTTAGAGTCAGTTAATGTGAAGTGGACATTATGCAACCCCAAGAGTCGGTTCAGTTAGTTGGTAGATTTGTTTCCCACATAATTGATCAATTTCGATTCTTGAGGTCAGGTCGCAAGACATAATTTCTTGTTAATCCTCTGTTTTTATTTTTAGATACCATGCACGAAAGAGGAGTCGAAAACTCTGTAGTGCGACATCCGAACCGTCTATCTCGACAATCGGTGATTCAAATCCACAGGATCCGCAGGTCCAATGATAGAACACTGCCAATTTTGTATGCTTTTGATTTAACTATGCACATCTTTGTATATGTTTAGTATTTGATTCTTGATGGAAGATTGTAGTATTCCCATCGTCCCTTTTTTTATTGTCGACGTTTTTATTTGGGACTGTCTCTTAATAATTGTGTGTTTTGAAAAGTTAATAGGTAAAAGTTTGTACAATTATTAATTTTCCCTTTTAAAAAATTAGTGGGTAAAGAATTAATGGGTAAAATTTATGTAAAAGGTGTAAAGTGGAGGTAAAAATTGATGTAAAATATGTAGGCTCCGTTTGTTTCGACGTAAAATATTTTTCAGGGTAAAATATTTTTCAAGTAAAATAATTTCACCAAAAACAACTTGTTTTCGTTTTTATTTTCAAGTGTTTTGTTGGTAATGGAAAAAGGCAAAAGCTATTAAATCACCCATTGGGTGGTCATGGTGCATTATATGTTAGATAGATCCCCGTCCACACCTTACCAAACCTTCCCCTCTAATTTTTTTTCTTTCTTTCTAAACTTTGGAAGAAGAAGCTCTCTAGGTTACTACTCTCTCCGTCCCATTTTGCTAGTCTCCTACGGAAAATCGTGTAATTTTTGGATAAAAAATAAAGCACTTCCGTTTATAATTTTTAATTTTGTATATCCAAAAATTATACGTCTTTTCGTATGGGAAGTCTAAAACAAAAATCATTTATCTTAATAAGAGAAGTCTAAAACAAAAATCAATGACAAAAAAGTTCAATAAGGACTTAAAATTACCAAATAGTGTCGTCTTCAAATAACTTCTTTCCAACTTTGGTCCATTTTTTTACT
Organism: Vaccinium vitis-idaea; assembly: GCA_963854785.1. Lineage (NCBI taxonomy): Eukaryota > Viridiplantae > Streptophyta > Magnoliopsida > Ericales > Ericaceae > Vaccinium > Vaccinium vitis-idaea. Next base: position 33,381,782 of record OY978226.1, on the reverse strand, counting down.
TCACAGATTTCTCTCATTGAGACGAATGGTTAATTTTTTGCATTGTTCAATTGTATCCGTTGAGATCTTTTGAATGGTGCTAAAAAAATAGTTTTTCAAAAAGTAGTTAATTTTTGGAAGTGAAAATGACACAGGTAGGGCCGGTCCTGCTAAGTCAAGAGACTTTTTTTGTTGTTTTCATTTAATTTTTTTATTGCTCATCGAGATAAACAAATAAGTCAAATAAATTGACAAGAAACAAACAAATGCAAAAATAAAATAAAATAAAATAAAATAGAAGTCGCATGAAAAAGTAATAAGTGCTTGATCATGTGGTCACATGCATGTTCGAATCTTACAGGGGCATCTCAAACCTCGAGTCACTGTGGGTTATGCCATATCATTACCTTCAAGGTCCTAGAATTAGTTGAGGTGCGTGAAAGCTGTTCCGGACATCTGTTTATCAAACAAAAATTAATTAATTAATTAATGGAGAAACAAAATAAGATAAATAGTGTATATAATAAACGGTCCCTGATAAACATGCTTGTGTATAATTTTACACTCAATTTCAATTAGGGATCATGAGATAAATAGATGTACTTCAACAGATTAAGGCTGCTGATCCAAAAATTGGACGAGGCTAGTTTGGTCATGCAAACAGTTAAAATTCTAGTCAACATCGTCATTTTTGGAAAGGACTCCATCTTGTCATGTACAGAGGGAATCAAAAGTACTTTCATGACAATACCTCATCACCCATTGGGTGGTATATAGCAAAACCCATGGAAAAAATATCGGATCCGTTTTTAGGGAGGATATAGTAAAAGGGTCTTTACTTCATTAAGGTCATCAACTTTTTTTTTAATGTCAAAAGGACAAATCATCTACAAATTCCAAAAAATGCCCCCACTAGCCAATAAAAGTGTCTAAACCTCCAAACCTAATGAAAGTGCCAAAATTTGGCCTTTAAACCAATTTTCTGAAAAATATCACCCAGGAACAATTATTGGACTAGATCAATAAAGTACTAGAAAAGTAAAAGAAGATGAACATGTAGTGGAGTACTGATCTATCATGTTTCAAGTTTGAGGAGAGAGAGAGAGAGAATGAAAGATGGACCTATTATTAGGCCCAGTTTTCCAAAAGATTTTAGCACACAGGTGCTAAAATCATTATTTTCAAATCAAAAAATGAAGTGCTTCAGTGTATCGTTTTTCAATTTTTTTCGCACCAAATTAAAGTACTCCTCGTGTACTTTAATTTGGTGCAAAAAAAATTTGAAAAACGATACACGAAACCACTTCATTTTTTGATTTAAAATATCAAGATTTTAGCACCTGGATGCTAAAATCTTTTGGAAAACTGGGCCTAATTAGACAAAGCGGTGGGTTTGAGGAGAGAGAGAATGAGATCTGATGGGCCTAATCAGACAAGGCAGTGGGAATGGGAAGGGAGCCACTAACGCGCACAAGGAAAATGACTTACGGGATTTATCACCGTAAGTTAATTTACCTCCACAGCCAGAAAACATTGTACAGGAAAAAATGATCTACATGTATAATCTGTACAACCAAACACCGGAAAATAAGAAAAATATTATACAAGGAAATATTTTACGGCCAAACAAATAGAGCCGTAATATAAAATGTGTAATGATAATGTCTTTTTAATAAGTGGGATTTACGAAATAACACACTTAAAAAGAGACAGATAGAGTAGTAAATTAATGATTCTATTCATCTTGTTCATCACTCAAATTGTGTCGACGGGGGTTGGAAATATTTTAGTAGCATTTTTATGGGGGTCTAATGAATCATCATTTCGTCCTGCATGGGGAAGATTTAAATCGACATTAACGTCCCATAATTAGCCGAAATTTGTGCACTTAATAAGTTGCATATGTTATTTCTTACCCAAAAAAAAAAAATTTGGATACGTTAGTACGTATAATAATAGTCCGAGTCAATTTATGTATAACTTGACTAAAATAAGTCTATTTATTTCACCGTACACTTCATTTTGCACACAGGTTGACATAAATTGAAGGGTTTCATTTGAGTCCCCTCAACTAATATGAAGTGTTCGGTCGATTGGTGAGTTTACTCCCTGTACAGTTGAGCAGAGTAATATTCTTATAGTCAGCTGGCCGTATGAAATTAATACAGTATTTGTGAATCCCCTAGTCTTGACATGGATACCCTGTCTTTGACCAACAAGAAGGGAGCTAATCAAAATACGTATGAGCTGATTTGAATACCCTAACCGTCGAACCCGAAAAATAGTTATATATTTTTGCAATTGTGGCAGTGATCGAAGAAATCACTGAACTTTCACGGGTTGCTTTTGGATGTAAGTTACTAAATGGGATGCATGTGATGATGTCTATTTTTGCGTGCCAATATCTTCTTATTTTGCTATACAATAGTATAAGAATGACCAGGAAATTTTTGGAAAAAACTTTACCTTTACGATGCAATGTTTTCTTTTTCCTTTTTTTGAGGTGGAAAAGTAACTGAATTTAAAACAAGTAAATTTACATCTGTGGGGTATTAATGGTTCCCGATAGTATATATACGGGGATTTTCCTATCCGGACCCCCGGATTGAAGGAAAATCCCTTTTTTTTTTGTGTTGCAAAATGTTTTAGGAAAATCCGAGCCGTCTAATGTATTCAAAAGGTGTTTTTCAAGATCCGAAAGTGAAATCTTCAAAAAAAATACCGGGATGCTTGATTCAAGCAATTTTTCTCAAAAATTGCATATTTACAGTTTTGCGAAAAATTGTTTGGATCAAGCCCTTCCCGATATTTTTTTTGAAGATTTCTCTTGTGGACCCTTGAAAACACCTTTGAAACACATTGGACGGTTCGGATTTGCCAAAAACAATTTTTAAAGTGAAAAAATTACATTTTTTCTTATTTACGGGAGGTCCTATATATATATATATATACAGTGAGCTTCCTATCAAGGATCCCGCAAGTTGTTAACATCCAGATCTCCACTTTTCGGACCAAATTTTGACGATCCAAACCGTTAGATGTGTTTAAAACGTGTTTTTAAGGTCCAACACGAAGATTTGGCAAAAACAAATACCCGGAAGGGCTTGATCGGAGCAGTTTAGCCCTTCCGGGTATTTTTTTTTTTTTTTTTCCAAATCCTCGCGTTGGACCTTTAAAACATGTTTTAAATACATCTAACGGTTCGGATCATCAAAATTTGGTCCGGAAAGTGAGGTCTGGACGTGAGGTCCGGATTTAGTGGTTTGGATAGGAAGCTCACTGTATATATATATATATATATATATATATATATATATATATATATATATATATATATAATATATAATATATCCTTCCTATCCAAACTCCCTTAACTTAGTTAAGTTACGGACCTAGGGGTATTTTCGACTTTCCGGACCAAATTTCGACGATCCGAACCGTTAGATGTGTTTAAAAGGTGTTTTCAAGGTCCAACGCGAAGATTTGGCAAAAAAAAATACCCGGAAGGGCTTGATCGGAGCTGTTTTTCAAAAAAACGCTATATTAGCGTTTTTGTGAAAAACAGCTCCGATCAAGCCCTTCCGGGTATTTTTTTTTGCCAAATCTTCGCGTTGGACCTTAAAATCATGTTTTAAACACATCTAACGGTTCGGATCGTCGAAATTTGGTCCGAAAAGTGGAGGTCCGTAACTTAAGAGGGTCCGGGAGTTTGGACCGGAAGTTTATTCTATATATATATATATATATATATATATATATTTGCATGAAGCAAATTAATAACACAAGATGGCATGTAACGATAGTTTAAATATCCCCCACCCTTAAAGCATTTAACTCAAAATCAATTGATAATGAGTGAAAAGCCTGCTCGGGCTCGTATACTAGTTTTCAAGATAATTATTAACCGATGTGGGACAAATTTCAACACTCACACGCACTTGCGACCCCTGATTCGCACGTGAAGAGGTCAACAAAGGATTCGGAACATACGGATCACACCGGAACAAAGTGCAACTATGGCACAAACAACGGAGAATAGCATTTGAAAACTTAGATCTGATACCATGTTAAAGCATCTAACTCAATACCAACTGGCGAAGAGTGGAGAGGCCGCCGAGGCTAATATTCTAGTTTTCGAGGTAATAATTAACTAATGTGAGACAAATTCAAACACCCACTGATATTAGAGCATCGTTTGCTAATGCATCGGCACATTTGTTAAATAATAATTATCTTTGTAATATTTTTTATGTAACAAATTTAAAAGATTAATAATGCGCTAGCGACACTGAAAACGAAAACATTTGTAATGTTGATCCATTGTCGGACTACTTGCAGAATCAATACATGCAGACTAATAGTAAAATTTTAGCATACTGCCGACAAAATCAAAGGAAAATTAAACAAAACGTCTTAGCGCAAGCCCAACGGATGCAGGGAGAGTGTTGTGCAAAATCAAAGCCCCTCTCACAAGTGTTTTCAACCGTTCGGATTGAAAACAAATTATTCGCACGAATAGTTTGTTTGAAATTAGGTACTGTGCACAAGCTACACAGCTGTATCCCTGCGTCCCAAGCGCAACAGCCTCAATAAAAGATTAAAATTAGCCAAAATAGCTATCCAATCCTCGTAAACACCATAGCTTAACAAATGTATTTCATTTTTGCTAGAGAAACTTAATAACTTTATTGAGTTGCTATTCACAACCGTCTCTTATTTTAACTCTCTCCCCTCCTCCTCTCCATTCTAAAATAAGAGAGAGAGAGAGAGAGAGAGAGAGAGAGAGAGAGAGAGAGAGAGAGAGAGAGAGAGAATATACTCTCCTTTTAATTTGTGATAGGTGTAATAGAAAGTGTTGTTGCAGTATTGAAAGACATACGTATAGTTAAAAGAAAAATGTGCATTGTTTAGTTGCACTTTTGGCTAGTGATTGCCCTTAAAAAGCCTCAAAGAAGGCAGTTCACCCAAAAAAAGAACCGTTACACTCTTAAAACGAACAACCAACACCACTAAACCAATACGGTGAAATTGGTCCCCAAAATCACTAGTCGAAGTGCTCGTAGGCTCTCCCAGGCACCGAAGTTATTAAAAAAAGAAACCACTAAATCTCGTAACCAACCCAACACCCAACCCTTGTTGGGCCTGTTGGTCATCAAATATCACCGTTTCCCTGTTAAGTGTCAAGCTCTCAGAAGAGTGATGTCTGGACCTTCATTCAGTCTAAAGACCCATTACAGAAAAGTCGGTCCACAGTTCTGATAAGAGTGCCAGTAAAGGCCACTACTATTTTGGGTCATGGCCCATGGGTGGAAAAAGCAACCGTATTACAACGGTGAATGGTGAAAGCCCGATTTAAGACGTTCCTCAAGCCTCGACTACCAGGCGGTCCGCGCGGCAATTACTCTCTCCTGCTTATTTAACAGGCGGACAAAGAAGAATGGTAAATAAGAAGTAAAGATGTTATAAAAGAGAATTAGTTGAGGAGAATTAAGTAAGAAATGAGTTTGTTTGTTAATTGAAATGCATGGATAAAAATTGGTGGATAGAGATATAATGTGATCATTTACTTAGTTGCCCCTTACAATGAGAATAGAAAAAGGTTTTGGAGAACTTTGAGGGGCACACTGGTAAATTCAGCCACCCGGATAAGCTTACCCCGGGGAGTGGGGTAGGATTAGCTTATCCACCGTAAAAGAAATCCGGGTGCAAAGAAGGAATCAAATACCGAATAAGAATTTGTACTGATTAGCTAATACTTCCAAGACCCAAGTAGGGGCAACATTGGTCGGGTCCCGCTCATCCCAAACCATTTTTTTAGGGTTTTGGATAAATATTTAGGCCCATAAGACTGGACTGAGTTGAGATTTTAAACCCTTTTATTAAATGGGCTAGGTTTGGAAAATTTCCTTGGGGGCCCAGCCCAACCCGGTCTGATCAAAATAATTTTTTCATTTTAATAGGATGTCTATATATATTTTTTTGAAAGACAAAAAATTTCATTAATCTTGAAATTGTTACAAGACTAATGGGAGCAAGGAAAACAACAAAATGCTCGAAGAGCAAAAAATTGACCAATCCGAGACCCAAACCAAAGATTGGTAAGAAACCAATCGATGGAACCCATTGCGACAAGTCTACTAAAAGGCGTTAGCCTCACTCCCCCAAGGTCTAAAAACCCAGATTTACAATAAAAGCTCCTAAAAACACCCAAAGGCCCACCAATGACCAGATATGGGTCAAGCCCAAACAAATAAAACCCTAACAAGCACACAACCACGACAACAAGAAATGGACTGCCGCTGCCACCGCCGTCTTTAGAACCCGGGGAACGAGCCCCTGTTGCTGCCCCGTTGAACAGCCCGACAACCACTTCAAGTCACCGAAGTCAGGAGCAACACCAAAACCTGCCGCCGCACAGCCACCATTCGCCGCTCAGCAACCATCCTACCAATCGTCCACGCTGCCAAAACATAAACACCCAAACCACCTCCGCCGCAAACCACCACACAGAACCAAACTCCAATACCGCCGCCCCAAGGAAGATGGAACCACCGCCCCACCACATGAAATCGGCGTGGCACCGGTCTGACAAGCCGTTAGGCGAAAAGGGAGCGCATCCAAGAATGCGAACCATCGTCGTGAAAATCGAAAACAGGAGGGAGAGAGAATAGATCTGGGAAAGGGTGAGTGGGGGAGGGAGGGCCTGCCGCCAAACACCTCCATCACGGCCAACAGCACCTCCAAACGCCGCCGCCACACCACCTGAAAAACAGAAAAGAACAAGAGAGAGGGAGCGAGAGAGTTAGAGAAAGGGTGAGAGGTGTATATCCCTCCCCTCCCGCCCCCGGAGAAAGGGGGAGGGGAAGGAGAAGAAAGAGGCAGCAAGGGTTTGAGTTTTTTTTTTTTAGAGAGAGAGAGAGAGAAGAAAGATATATGGGTCTTTGGAATATAGGATGTCTATATATATTGTTACTGCTCTAAGTCCTACTGCTTAGGTATTTTTTTTTTTGAACATGCATCTACTCTTATAAAAGAGTAAGTTTCATCTTTAACTTCTTACTCTTCAACTTATTATTGAAGAAGTGTAATTTTAAAAGAGAGATACCTCAGAAAAGTTTTTGCATGTTGGACCGTCATAGGTGTTGGAGAGTTCTAACTTTTTGACCACTCTAATTGTTTCATAGATGTTGGAGAGATCTAACTTTTTGAGCACCCTAATTGTTTTTTGGGGGAGATAATAATTATTAGAACTGCATAGTTTTATGATTCTGATTTTAATAGTTTTGTAAAAACTTAGAAAAATAAATGGGTTTGATAGACGAGCTTGGGAAATAAAACTTTAATGAGAGAGTTAATTAGGCATCTTGTACAAAAAATATCATTATGATTCCATCCTATGAGATTTGAATACTTATGATTCCATCCTGATATTCAAATAAACCCCAAAATACCCTTTCTCTCTCCTAATTTTCCTAATATTTCTCTCTCCCAATTTTCCTAATATTTCTCTCACCTAATCTTTCCTAATTTCTCTCTCTCCCCCTCCCCCCCCCCCCCCCCCAATCTTCTCACACCTAAAATCTAAACAAAAAATATGAAAAAAATCATTATGACAACGAACACATAAAAGATAATAAATTAAGTAACCATATTAGACTATGTAAAAAATGTGATAAACTAATTGACCATCTTAGACAGGATAAAAAAATGATAAATTAAAAACTATAAATACATAACACATGATAGATTAATAAACCATGTTCACTGGACGAATCACTAACATGGTAAACAAATTAACCACTAACTAGAACTATAACACAAACATGAAAAGCGGAAGAAAACATAACAGAACATGGCAATTTATTTTTCATAATCCATTTTCTAATGGCATGGAATCATGGTTTATTGATTTACAATGTTTACTGTACTGAATCATCTAATATAAGAAACCAATAAACCATGTTCATTGTATAAAAAAATAAGGAGTAACATCATGGTAAATTACTAACCTTGGAATTAGAAACTTGTTGAAAAACATGGTAAATTAATTGGCTAGCATTATCTGATTAACCATAATAACCCAGATTCATGAGAAAGGAAGACTTTACAAAGATAAATTGAATAACCCACTAAAATATCTATATATACATATATATAACTATATGTATATAAACCAAAGAAAGAAAAAGTCACACTTAGATCTAGACAAAAACCACACCTAGATCCATAAACCAAAGAAAGGCGTTGAAGTTTTGTCTCCTTCTGTCTTGGATCTGAGCACGTCGCTGTTGATCATGGATTGTTGAGCGGAGGCGAAGGCCTGTAACAACGGAGTAGAGAAAGCCAAATAATACGAGAGTGTTGGAGCCGATGTCCTTCAAGTTGGAGATGGGGCGACATGCGATCCAAAGGAGAAGAGAAATCGCCGTTGAAGGGGGCCGCCATTGGGGGAGGGGGCCGGTCGGCGAGGGAGCTACTCGTGACTGGTGCATAGAACCAGAGAGAGGAGAGAGGAGAGACAGTGACGGCTACCAGTTAAGGTTAGGAATAAATTAGCAGAAATCAAACCTGTTTGATTGTTATGCCAAAATTAAAGGATAACGAATGACCAATAACTGACATAAAATTAGGACGTGAATAGGATATATATTACGCCCAGATTTTTAGGAATATAAGTTACTATTAGATAATATACTACTAAAATAGATAATAGGGGCACAATGGTCCAATTTACATTTACAGGATGGAATCATAAAGATTCAAATCCAATAGGGTGGCATCATAAGAATAATATTGTAATTGGATGTCTAATTAAAATTTTCATAATTTGGGTAGAATTTGGGAAAATTAAATGAAGCCCAATTATTAATGGACCAAGCTTGAGCATACACAAATCTCGTTATGATTCTACTGATCGTTGCACCAAAAAAAAAAAAACCTCCAAAAGCTTTCACCTCCAATGAGGGTAAAAGTCTACGTGTTTCTCTCTCTCTATGGTGTCCTGATCTGTACAATATGTTGTTTACACCGCCCGAGAACGGGGAAAAGGCTTTCCTGAAGCGGCGACTTTGGATAGTTGCCGTTGGAAAACCCAGTTAGAGTCAAATCATTGCATTGCAAAATACCGGCCAGTATTTCACTTTTCGCCGAGATGTCCGATATCGTTTGGTACAGCCGGTATTATCCGCTAAGGTCCGGTATTGAGAACGAGACGGTATTAGAGGTGCTTGGAAACGTTTTTGAACGGAACGGTATTCAAAACCTTAGTTTTTGCTATTTGGACATTTATGTAAGAAAAATAACTGTCTCGAAAAAGTGTGTTTGTTATTAGCCTTAGCCTGTTAATTCGTTTAGTGTGTATGCACAGCTTGTACAAGTGAGTCTGTAAACTCTGTGCTACTGGAATTCAAAGTACTCTGTAGTAAGAAACATATCGCAATTCGCCCTCTACCAAGGACTTCGCTTTTGTTTTGATTTTTGATTTTTTTGTTTTTTCCTTTAGAGATGGAAAGAGAAATTCATTAAGCGATGCATACTGAGTACAAGCTAATACAATTGGAAATAACAAATCACAAACAGGAAAGACAAAAGACATAATTAAATTAACTAAAAGATACATTCAACGTACAGGCTAACTCAGTCGTTAATTGTCAAAAGAATCTGTATGTGGTTTTTTGATGTTCGGCTACCACGCAAGGCCTTCTCCTTGAACTCTAAATATTTATGGCATATCCCGTTATGAATCATCTAGTTTTAATTCAGCCAAACCAAATTAAAAGAGAAGAGAAAAGAAAGCATGTGTTCAAAGCTTCATCAAATTAACGTTTCAGTTTAACATGAGGGACCAGATCATAAACTCCCAATGCTTAAATATACAAAAGATTTAGACTCTAAAACTCATTAATAATAAAACTAATATGAGAATTTTCGCAAATTTCCATTATAAGACGAGCTAAACGCTTGGATTCAGCACTGCTCCTGTGAAAAAAACCAATCCCGACTTCTCTTCCCTGATCATGAATATAAAAGGATGATCGGCAATGAAATTCTTTGTCGGGGGCTTATACCTTTTCAATCCACAAAGCATGCCGACGGCATACGTAGCAGCTGCAGCCTTTGTGCCTTTCTCGTCTACCTTAATAACAACTTTTTGAATCATTGTTGTAGCAAAAGATGGGGTCCCTTTGCCAATTTTCATCGTCACCGAAAGGTCTTCTGGGTTTCCAATCGAAGGAAATGTCATTCCCATTTCATTCATTATTTGGGAACATCAATTTCGAACGAGAAATCAAACTTCGGAATCCAAACTTCTTTGAGTCTCACTTCGTTCAAGTTGAAGTAATACTGATTCGAAAATCCAGAAACGGAATGGAGCTCTTGGAGAAGATTTTTAACCCGACTTTCTCGTGAGGGAGAAAGACGTACATTGAAAACTTTCTACCTTGTTTTGCACTGTGGTATGGAATTTTGAGGACTTTGAAACCATCAAATGATCCGTATTCATATTTAGTATGACCCTTCATGAATGGAACTGATACTCATACCTCTACAAGTTCTTGTACTGCTCCCCCATTGGTGACCGAAGCTCCACAGCCTACTGTGGAAGCTGTTAGAGAACAGGACCAGATGGACCAGGGGCTTCCAAGGTCTGCTGGAAAAGGTTCTTTGGAGCATGAGGGAGGCATCTTACCTGATCCTCCTGATGGATACAACATAGGAAAATCTGCCAAGAAGAACAAGCAGAAAAATCATAAGAAAGCTAACTCTGGAAGCAAAAGGGGTACTTTTGGTTCCCCTAACAAAGGCAGGTAACCCTTTACCTTACTCATTTTGACTTGGCAGCTTGCTTATTCTTTCTATTATCTGCCACCTTTTGTTGTTAATGTTTATGTCTATGCCTACACTTCTTCTTCAAATTGGTTTTTGGGATATGAGGGGTTTAAATGACCCTCTCAAGCAAAAAGAGGTCAGGTCTTTTGTTAATAAAAATAATTTGTCTATCATAGGCCTGGTAGAGCATAAAATAAAGGAACCTAACTTCAACAGGATTTTTTGCTCCATGATTCCCTCTTGGTCTTTTGTTCACAATTACTCACACTCTCCTAATGGTAGGATCTGTGTTGGCTGGGACCCCTCTTTTGTGAATGTCATTGTCATTGGTCAGTCCAAACAAGCCATACACTGCCAAGTGCATTCTAACACTGGTGACACACATTTTGTTGCCACCTTTGTGTATGGTTCCAACTTGTACAATGAGAGATGTGAATTGTGGCAGGACATAAACTCTTGGAATTGCGCTGACCCTTGGGTGTTATTAGGTGATTTCAATGCACTGAGATACCCCTCTGATAAAGTGGGAGGTGATATTCATTGGCCTTCCCATATGGACAATTTTGGTAGGTGTATTGATCTCAATGAGCTTGAGGATCTTAAGTACACTGGATGTCACTTCACCTGGTCTAACAAACAGGATCCCTCCCATGTTGTCACTACCAAAATTGATAGGGTTCATGTTAATGAGGAGTGGATTAAAACATTTATTCGTTCTAATGCCCACTTCCACACTCCTGGGATCTCTGACCACTCCCCTGCTGTGGTATTTTTGAATCCCTCCTCTCAGAAATCTAACAAACCTTTCAAATTCTTCAATTTTCTTGCTGAACATCCAAACTTCCTAACTGTTGTGCAGCAAGTATGGAGAAAGATTATTCTTGGGAACCCAATGTTTGTCACTTGTGAAAAGCTTAAACAGCTTCAAAAGGAGCTCAAAAATTTGAATACAAAAGAGTACAGTGATATTACATCTAGAACCCTGGCTGCCAGGCAGCAATTAGATATTGTCCAAAGGGATTTGGGAGCTGATCCTAATAATGTTACTAATCAACTCCAAGAAAGAGTCCTCTATAGGCAGTACATGTTGTTGGCTAGAGCAGAGGAGAGTTTTGCAAAACAAAAATCTAAAATCCAATGGCTGAAACTTGGGGACCAATGCACCTCCTACTTCTTCAAGTCCATTTCCCACAACAGAAATAGAAGTAAAATCACTAGTCTTGTGCTTGGGGATGGCAGCCTCACTCATGATCCTGGAGTAATCAAGTCTTCCTTCGTTGAGTATTATACCCAGCTGTTGGGCACTCCACACCTTACCCAGTACAATGGTGGTCCTAGGATCAATCAACTTGTTAGCACCAAACTCTCTGAAGTCCAAAGGAATTCTATGATTGCTGAGATCTCTAACTTAGAGATTAAGGAAACCTTCATGTCACTCAACCCCAACAAAGCCCCTGGTCCTGATGGGTACAACGCTGGTTTCTTCCAAAAAGCATGGGCAGTTGTGGGACAAGATGTGACTTCAGCTGTCAGGAATTCCCTAAAATTCCCAACCCTTCCAAAGTTGGGGACTTTAGACCAATTTCATGTTGTAATACCATATACAAGTGCATTGCCAAAATCTTAGCCAAAAGAATCCAAGCTGTCCTCCCTCATCTCATTGACCCTGTACAATCTGGATTTGTGCAGGGTAGGAGGATAGCTGATAACATTTTCCTTACTCAAGAAATCATGAGGGATTACCACAAACACTCTCCATCTCCTAGGTGTGGAAAGCCTATGACAATGTTAGATGGGATTTTTTGTGGAATATCCTTGAATCCATGAATTTCCACCCTCAAATGGTCCAATGGATCAAAGCATGTGTTTCCACTGCTAATTACTCTTTGAGCATTAATGGTGAACCTACAGGATCCATTCTGGGCAAAAAAAGGTCTGAGACAAGGTGACCCACTGTCCTCTTACCTATTTGTTATTGTCATGGAAGTCCTCACTCAATTATTAAAAGAAAAGTCCCTTAATTCAAACTCTCATTTCTATTGGAGGTGTGAAAAGACTAAGATCATCAATCTATGCTTTGCTGATGATTTGATGATTTTTTGCAAAGGGGAATTGAGCTCTATTCAATGCATCCAAGATGCTCTTATTGAGTTTGAGGCACTTTCTGGTCTGACCCCTAGCCCAGCTAAAAGTAATATCTTTTTCTCTGGAGTTCCTACCACTGTTAAAGCTGCCATACTTGGTGCTTTGGGATGTCAGGAAGGTTCCCTCCCTGTTAGATATCTAGGTGTTCCTCTCATTTCCACTAAACTAAAGTACTCTGACTGTAAGGCCCTCGTTGATAAAATAGCAAATCGTACTAAATCTTGGGCTAACAAATACTTGTCTTATGCTGGGAGGGTTCAACTGATCAAATCAATCCTGTTTTCCATGCAGACTTACTGGTCTTCTATATTCACCCTCCCCAAAAGAGTCATTAAAGAGGTTGAATCTATTCTTAGATCATTCTTTTGGACTGGGGCTGAACTTAGAAGCACTGGTGCTAATATTTCTTGGGAGCATTTGTGTACCCCTAAGAAAGAGGGGGGATTGGGCTTTAAATCTCTCCAAGTCTGGAATAAGGCATCCATGGCCAAGCATATTTGGTATCTTGTTTCAGGAGGAGATCAATCAATGTGGTGCCAATGGGTCAAATCCTATTTACTTAAAGGGAGGAGCTTCTGGCAAATTAAAATCCCTAGCTGCCCTTCATGGACTTGGAGGAAGTTACTCCAACTTCGCCCAATCATTCAACCATTTGTTCAGTATCAGGTTGGGGATGGATCCACCACATCTCTTTGGTATGACAATTGGCACCCACTTGGACCACTAGTTCTGAAATTTGGTAATCACATCATTCATGACACTGGCATCCCTGATAGTGCCACTGTGTCTACCATCCTGAATAACAACATTTATTGGAGGTTCCCTATCACCCAAACCTGGGAGCTTGATGAGATCAGGGATGCTCTCCCTCCCTTGCTTGGGACCAGCTCACATCAGACTGATTATTGCAAGTGGACATTAAATCAAAATGGGATGTTCACTGTCTCATCATTGTGGGACCAACTCAGAACACATTTTCCTATTGTAGAGTGGAACCACATTGTTTGGTTTCCTTCCCACATCCCTAAGTGCAGTCTAATTAGTTGGATTGCTATTCAGAACAGTCTGTCCACATGTGATAGGTTAATTCAGTTTGGTGTCATTACTTCTCCTTGTTGTAGCTTTTGCTCTGATGATGAGACCCATGACCATCTCTTTTTTAACTGCCCATTTACCAAACAAGTGTGGGAGGCAATTTCCCTTAAGTCTCATTTCAGTTGGCAAGCACAAACTTTAACTAGTTGGGTCTCTCTTCTCTGTAACTTTAAGGGGAAGGGCTTGAGAAGCACCCTTGCCAGACTCTCCTTCACTGTTTCTCTCTACCATTTATGGATAGAGAGAAACACTAGGAAGTTCCAGAACTTGCAGCACCCTGTCTCCTATGTTGTGGCCAGAATTTGTAATGACATCAGGGGTAGACTGTTGTCTCTCTCCAAGATCCCTTCTGGCACATTAGACCTTAGTGAATCTTGGAGCATTCCTGTTAGTTCACATTAACTGAAAAATGGTGGCACTTGTAGTCTTGGCATGATCTCTAGCACTTTTACATCTCAAACAATTCTAATTCTAATGCTAATGTCTGAGCCTTTTGACAAGTTGCTATTCCAGAAGCTGTGCTCTCTTGTTATTTAACCTCCCATTTGGGCTCTTTGTGGTTGTAGGTGATAAGCCCTGGTTGTACAGTGCTACGATTATACTAATCTCCCATTTGGGACCTTTTAGTGCAGGTTTGGTAAAGGTTCATTCACCACTCTGAGGGATATCATGTTGTAGTGTGTGTGTGTGACCACCACCATAAAATGTGTGACCCTGTGAGTTGAGTGTTTGTACCTCAGAATTTCCTTTTGAGTGGTGATAGGCGCGTAATATCACGGATATAAGCGCCTAAGTAGGGCAAATTAGCGCATTAGAGGCGCGTTTTATTTCATTTTCCACTTGATGCGGTGTTGTCTTTTGTTTTTGGTGTTTGTGTCTATTTTGTAGGAAACAGGTCGAAAAAGAGCGCATAAAGTGGACACATGGCGGTCAGGCATGTGGGGCATGGTGGGACCCAAGCAAGGACGACCACACAAGCTGAAAAGTCATTTTAGAGGAGGCGGTATCGATACAGGAGAAGTCCTGTATCGATACCCAGGTCACCAGCATCGAACAGAAGCTACGGGTATCGATACAGGACTTCTCCTGTATCGATACCGAGGGTCTTAAAAAGCCAGAAGTTGACTTTCCACGTGTGTTGACTTCGAGGGATATAAATACTCCGATTTTAGGTCGAATTAGGGTTCCAACTTTACTTTGTTTTTCTTCCGTTTGAGGAGCCGACTTTTCCTTTGGAGATTTTCCTTTCAAGTTTTCAAGCTTTGTTCAATTACTCGCATTCCGGTAATTCGTTATTAATTCCCGTTCTTTAATAAAGTTATTCTTTGGTACTTGTTTAATTCGTATCTTTTGTTTATTTCGTATTCAGAAGCATGTTTCAATCTAGGGTTTTCTTCGCTTATTGCGTAAACATGAGTGAGTAGTTCCATAGGTATGGTCGCGGGGTGATTAACACGCCGTGGCCAGGGCTGGGTATGTTCTCGCTCCTGTTTTCAGAATTAATAAACGGACAAGCAATTTTAGGTTATTAAAGAACTTCCGTGGACGAATCCGGGCATTGTCGGAGCCCATGTAACGCGGGGAACGGGGGACCAAAACTCGTTCTTCGCTGTACATGGGTAAACGGCTACCACGAGAATTCGCATCTTTCGGGGTACCTTTTTCTCTCTAAAATCAAACGTTTTTAGAACACCGAACGGAGCGAAACTGTCTGGGCCTTGTCACTGGTGTTATGAACCCTACGACCGTACTTGCTTTTAATAGTTTAATCAAATCAGTTTTATCTTAGTTTAGTTAATTTTCCCATCAAATCACAAAGGGTGGCTACCTAAGAGCCGTTTCAAAGTTCACAACCCGAGTTTTTAGTTAAGCACTCTCCGCCGTCTCTGTGGATTCGATTCCGGTCTTACCGGGTATTATGCTACACCGGTCTCAGCCCTACGCTTGGGGCAACCCATTAATTTAGGTCTAGGATTTGGTCAAGCAAGTGGAGAGAAATTCAAAGTTGGAGAATCATTATAATGTGAGATTTGATGAGGGAGTTTGGAGCCCTAGAGAGAGATATGGAAGTTGTGAGTTTTCAAGGGAGTAGTAGAGTGAGACACAAAGTTAGGTTTCTTATGTTTTTGCATTGCATTATTCCTGATGATTCTATGACCTTGCCATTTTGCTCTAATTTTCTGTGTTTGTTGAGGCTGCCATCTATGGGGCAGTGCTGCAGAGGTTATGTTTATTTGTTTCTGTCCTACTGTAGTAACTGATTTTGAGTCAGGGTGTTGAGGTCTGGAATCTCAGTGTTGTGTTCTTGGAAATTCAGTATTGTTATCCTGTTGTTATTGCCATTTTGACTG
This sequence comes from Vaccinium vitis-idaea, assembly GCA_963854785.1. Classification (NCBI taxonomy): domain Eukaryota; kingdom Viridiplantae; phylum Streptophyta; class Magnoliopsida; order Ericales; family Ericaceae; genus Vaccinium; species Vaccinium vitis-idaea. The sequence continues at coordinate 33,365,382 of OY978226.1, read as the reverse complement.
TCATCCTGGGCAACTTATGGTCCAGTAGCCATAGTGCCCATCTGGGCAATTCCAGCTGCTGCAGCTGGTGACCTTCAGGCAGTCCTGCTACTGCTGGGTAGACCCCATGCTCATGCCCAAAATTTCCTAGGTTGTTGCTGATGTAACAATTCTGGACAAGCCCAGTTTTGGGACTGATTGATGCCCGATCTGGAGTTGCCCGTTCCGCATGCCCTTATTTGCTACCTAATCTGACGATGCCCATGTCCCATGCTCAGCTGGTGTCCATCAACAATGAAGAACTGCCCATTTTGTGATACTTCTATCAAGATGTTCAAGTTCCTGTGTTAAGTTAGTTTTGTATTTTCCGCAGAGGTGTTTGTAATCTTTTGGTGTAAGATTTCCCATTTTCCTTTTCTTTCTTTCTTTTTCTTTTTCTTTTCCTCCTGGGGTATGCCCCTTGTAGGCTGTAAATTCGGTTAGCCTTTTTATATTTCAAGCTTATTTACCCAAAAAAAAAAAAAAACTGATATAGTGTCTCCGTTGAGCAGATAGAAATCTCTTTTCTTAGTGAGACTCGCATCAAATCTATGGTCTCGAGTCCAAATTACCTTGAAGTAAAGTCCGTTCGCAAGGATGATAGCTGTTTTTGGAGATAACGAACCAGGTTGCATAAGGCTTTTGATAAGCCCTTTTGATGCATCTTCAGCCCACGAGTTAACTTTATTTACCACTTCATTAGCCTGCGTATGTATTCCTTTGCTCAGTAATAATAATGAACATATGAGAAAGCTATAAAAATTGGCCCGCAACCCTACCCCCAGTGGTTTAAAAATTGGCCCGCATCCTATCCACCACTGTGTATGGGTTATTTGGTCCTCTGACACCATGGTGTGCTCAGGTGTACCGGTGCTATCCAAAATTCACACCGTATGGGCCATTATGGTCATTATTTGATAGCTACAAACACTTCAAGTGTTAAAAATTCATGACGGCTAGTCTGCTAACAATCACTTAAGTTTTTTTTTTTTTGCTAAGTAAAGAATTTATTAATCTTTGAAAACGAATTACAAATATTAAAAGGACCCGAGACTGAAAACGCCAAGGACCCAAAGGGGAAAAGATAATAACAAGGAGGGTGGTAAGATACCAACCAGAAACCTGAACCAAAAACCAGAAAAGAAAACTCCTGAGGCAAGACAAAGAAACAACCTAGCTAAGAGAAACTTCCGCTAAACCAACCAAGAGCAAAACCAGAACAATCACTTAAGTTACATATCATTTGGCACTCTTGTTATGAATCGTTATGTGGCCTGGGGAAGAACAAAGGTGGATGAGCTCGGGCAATTGTACACTCCTACTATATATTTAAAATTGGTATTTTCTTTATAATTTTACTAAGTTGGTTTTTGGTATTGGTTCTCCGTTCTTTATAGCCAATGGTGCCGGTGGTTGTTGCGCGGGTATGCCAGGACTTGTCGATGTCCAACGTTGAAAAGGGCTACGTGCCTTTTTTGACTTCGTATGTAAAGCGATTGCGTGTGACCCAAAGGGCGAGGCCACAATGTAGTTCATGGTTTGTCTCATCGTAAAGGACTAGATCTGTGGAGCGCGCGTGTGTGTGTCTATATATATATATATATATATACGACATCTTTCCCATCAGGACTCCCTGATGGGCTTCCCATCAGGGACTCCTATTTCCCGATCAAATTTTCACGATCCGAACCGTCCAATGTGTTTAAAAGGTGTTTTTAAGGGTCCCCGTGAAAAATCAGTAAAAAAAAATACCGGGAAGGGCTTGATCCGATCATTTTTCGATAAAAACTGTATATATGCATTTTTATCGAAAACTGATCGGATCAAGCCCTTCCCGGTATTTTTTTTCACTGATTTTTCATGGGGACCCTTAAAAACACCTTTTAAACACATTGGACGGTTTGGATCGTGAAAATTTGATCGGGAAATAGGAGAATTGGGGGTCTCTCTGATGGGAAGCCCATCAGGGAGTCCTGATGGGAAGCTCACTGTATATATATATATATATATGCGGGAAGAGGGAGAACGAGAGAGGATTACCTGATGTAGAAAATCAACGGTTTTGGCATCACAGCCGTAGATTCCTTTTAGAACATCCTTCTTATAAGAAGGAACAAGAGGAAAACGTTTGTCCACCCATGCTCCGTTAACCATACACAAAACCGGACAGTCACCGCCGTTATCAGACCTTTCACCACGCATCGCCGCCATCACTGCCGAAGCATTCGCCTTGATTTCATCCATGTCTTGCATCCCAAGCAACGCCAGATAACGCTCCAAAGTGGGGCCTCTCGATCCCGCGGCCACCATGCTTAGAGTGACGTCGATCGATACCGGAGACAGCGCAAAGTTCTTGTTCGAGCCCTCTTCGACTTGGTTTAGCAAAATCTGGTTTGCCATCCCCATGAAAAACTCCATTCTCGATTTGGTGGTTTTGGTTGAAATCTTTCGCTGTTTTGATTGCCGAGTAGGACTTTCTGCAGACCTTTTCTTCCTCTTGTCCGATTTCGAAGCCACGATTATTGATCGTAAAAGATGGTTTCTTTGTTCTCTTCCTTGTTGTAGAGAGAATTGGTCCTGTTTGGAGACTCTATGAGGTTTATACTTTATATACATATTGATAAGTGCCGAAATGTATACATTTAGGCCGCCTAATTTACATTTGTTATGTCCTTTATTATTATTATTTAATGTCTTTGTTGTATTTTTGTAATTGTAGGTTCCAAGGGCAGGATACCACATTTGGCCTTAAATTAAGAGAGTTACGCGCGAGAGCAACGCACTGGATCATTTTTCCAGCTCACCTTCCGGATTACCACTGCCCGACCGAACTCTACCAATTTGGATGTGGGTGGACACCCCTTTGATTTAATAAATCAATGTCAGCGGCCAATTAACGAAGAAAGCGTGGAAGGTGGCTGGGGAATTAAATAGAAAATGGAATTCTTGTGGAGTCCTTTTGACATCAGATTCTGCCCTACGATTCACATGCCAAGTGCATAAATTACATGCACCATACCATTTTATTCCGGGCATTAAAATAAGAAGTTTGACTGTTCCTGCACCCTAATCGGACTCCGTTTCGAACATCAGTCGAGAGCATCTTATGTATGCGCCACACCGAATCATTTTTCTCTCCATGTGATCAGCCGGCCATTCTCTCCATTTGAATTCAGATCATGGGCAGAACTTCATTGCTTTTAAAAGAGTTATGGCATGGCAGTAAAGTTGGGGGGAGATAACGAAAATAAATTATTTCCCAAGGTGGTGTCTCTGGCATGCAATTATCCCCATTTGTCTATAAGTCAGCTATTTTGCTTCAATAGAGAAGAACGAAAAACCCAACAGTCCGAAACCAGAGAGAAGAAAATACTCCCTTCCCATTCTCAGCAAAAACCCAGAAGCTCTACTGCCATTATCATGGCTCTGATCAGTGCCTCCATGGCCAACTAAGCCCCTCCTTAGGGTATTGGTAAGCCCTAACTTTGTAAATATGGTTTGTTTTCTTTTGTAATTGTATTTTGTGGCTAGACCAATTAAATGTGGTGATTGTATAATCCAGACTTTATTTCAGATAAACTTCATTGTAAAATTCAGTGTATGTTGTATTTATTTTCTGTGATTATAAATACAACGGTTATGCAATTGTTTTCAAGCTACCAAATATTAAGTGAGTTAAAATTATGCTCTGCTTGAGATGAGACGGGTTGTGCCTATGACCCTAGTTTAGCGTAGACAGGCCGTGCCCATCTAAGATGGTGTATTTTTAGCTCACTCATATTTGAATTTCTGGACGATAGTACTTCGGCTTGTAGCTGGGAGTACATCACTACCACATTAATTGGTGTAGTCACGAGATTGTTACAAAGTTTGTAAACCATTGGACGCAAAGTTAGTGGTGAAACCGATACCCTAAGCTTCCTCTCATTCACTAAAAAAAAAAACAGAAAATTTAAATTCTCTTTTTATTTAATTAGCTCTAAATTAAAATCACAAAAATCTTCAACTTTAAATCACTTTGAAAATCAGTTTTAAAATTGAGAGTAACACTTAGTCCCTGTGGTTCGACACCCGTACTCCCACTTTACTAATAAATCCATCTTACGCATTTTACGGGTTATAATTATCTTTGATTTTGACACGATCACATATACATATGTGTGTGATCTTGTATTGCGATTTACGACACAAAAGGAAATTTCTGTGTGTATATCTATATATATTTGGAATACCAATCTTGTACGTAGGAGCCTTGTAAGTAGTAACGTGACCACATGAGTTTCTTTCCTAATACTTTTTTTTTTTTTTTTTGCCATATGAATTGCATTTACTCCAAAACCGTAACTTGGGACTGCCAAATGAATTGCATTTACTCCAAAACAATATACCTGATGATTGGGCAAAGAAATGTGTTCTTTTGGTAGAGCTTTGGGTTCACACACTTATGCAGAGTGTGTAAGAGGCCACACAACTCAATGATTGGGCTGTTGTATTATGGGAGAGAATAGCTTGTAGTGTGTTGCATTGGTGTTTGGGAATTTACCCATTGCAGAAGTTGATCTCCCTAAAGAAAGCGAGATACCCGCGCCTCAACCTGTCTAGTGTTTTGCTTATATTTTGCCAACACTTAATATACTAAAGATTTAGACTCTAAAACTCATTAATAATGAAACTAAATGAGAAATTTCACAAATTATTATTAGACGAGCTAAAGGATTGGATTGATCAGTGCTCCTGTGAAAAAAACCAACCCTGACATCTCTTCCTTGATCATGAATATAAAAGGATGATCAGCAATGAAATTCTCTGTCGGGGGTTGATACCTTGGACATCCACCTCCACTTCTCATGGTGAATAACCTAAAAGCTGCAGCCTCTGTGTCTTCCTCGTCTACCTTAATAACAACTTTTTGAATTATTGTTGTAGCTAAAAATGGGTTCTCCTTGGCAATTTTCATCATCTCCGAAAGGTCTTCTGGATTTCCACTCGATGGAAATGACATTCCCATTTCCTTCATTATCTTGGCAACATCAAATTTGTACGAGAAATCAAACTTTGGAATCCAAACTTTGTTGAGTCGCACTTCACTCAAGTTGAAGTAATCCTGATTGGAAAATCTAGAATCTGAATGGAGCTCTTCAAGAAGATTTTGTAATCTGACTTTCTCGTGAGGGAGAAAGAAGTACATTGAAAACTCCCTACCGAATTTTGCACTTTGGTATGGAATTTTGAGGATTGTGAAACTATCAAATTATCCATATTCATATTCTGTATGACCCTTCATGAATGGAACTGAAATAGTGTCTCCGTTGAGCAGATAGAAATTTCTTTTTTTAGTGAGGCTTGCATCAAATCTATCGTATTCAGTCCAAATTCCTTGAAGTAAAGTCCGTTGGCAAGGATGATAGCTGTTTCTGGAAATAACGAATCAAGTTGAAGAAGGTTTTTGATAAGCCCTTTTGATGCATCTTCAGCCCATGAGTTAACTTTCTTTACCGCTTCAGTAGCCTGCGTACGTATTCCGTTGCTCAATAATAAATATCAAGATGTATATAAAAAATGCTCATCTTAAGTCTTCACTAAAATTCCTTTTGCTTCTTTCTAATAAATCAACATATGAGAAAGCAATAATTATAGAAATTTCACTATTTTGAACACAGTAACATCCCAATGTATCTATAACACCCTGTATTTTAATAAATGTCCATATTTTCATTTGGCTTATAAATTGTTCTATTATTACTACATAAAAACGATTATGGTAATTGAAGGTGTTAGCCACTTATAATTATATGACATCTATGAATTGATCTTTAGAATGTAGTACAGTAGCATAAATTATATGTGGCCTAAAGAGGAGGGTATTTAGTAACGGTTGGTTTTAGACCGTTACTAGAATCCAATAATATACTAACGGTTCAATAAAAACCGTTGCTAAAGGTCGGTTTCTAGTAACGTTTTTAAAACCGTTACTAAAACCCACCTATACCAATGGTTTTTAAAACCGTTGGGAGATCTTGATTTTCTTCTATTGTGGGTGCTTTGTAAGGGTTAATCAGGTTGATTGGTGAGTGCAGGCCACAATAAATTAATTTTTTGTAAATCCCTTAGTCCCAGCATGAATGACCTGCATTTGATCGGACCAAGAAGAGAACTAGTCAAAGTGAGTGTAATCTGACCCGAACACGCCTGACCACCAAACCCGAAAAATAGTACTCCCTCCATCCCAATTTAAGTGTCTCCCAGGGAAACGTGTATTTTCCTGGACTTAAAAAAATATATATCCATACAATTTTTTTTATTTTTTTACACCAAATTATAGTACTTGATGAGCACTTTAATTTGGTGTAACAAATATTAAAAAATTATAAAGAGAGACATTTTTTATTGTTTGAAAATGCACAAATTCTCATAATGGCACTTAAAATGAGACATAGGGACTACTATATATATTATATACGTATATTTGTATTTTCTCTGCAATTGGGGCTGTGAAAGCACTGAACCTTCACGGGTTGTTTTTGGGAAAACGGACGGGTAAGAGGTGAGGCCCCCACTGTCCAAAGAAAGCATCCATGTAAGTTTATGATTTTAGTATCAAAAATGCTAGATACACAACAAAAATGTACAACAAAGTGGACAACACACTCACATGGGGTGTGGGCTCCACACACACTTCACACTCAACTGTGTGTGGAGCCCACACCACATGTGAGTGTGTTGTCCACTTTGTTGGACATTTTTGTTGTGTATCTAGCATTGCTCTTTTAGTATGACCAGGAACTCCATTTTTGGATAAAGGTTTACCTTTACGATGCAATGTTTTCTTTTTCCTTTTTTGTGGTGAAAAAGTAACTGCATTGAAAAAGAAGTAAATTAAAAATAAAAAAAAGTACATCTATATATGGGCAGAAATGTTATACGCAGGAAGCTTATACTGAACCATACACAGAATGTAAGTACTTTTTAAAATCGTGTTTGCAAAACACGACTTCATGTACTGACAGTGTCTTCCGCTGATACTGGAGCATCGTTTACCAATACATCGGGTCAAACAATAATTATCTTTGTAGGAGTACTTTTTTATGTAACAAATGTGAAAATAATAATGCTAGCGACACTGAAAACAAAAACACTTGTAATGTTGATCGATTGTACAGGCATGCATATTTATAAGTAGTAAAATTTTAGCATACTGCCGATAAAATCAAAGGAAAATTAAACTAAAAGTCTTAGGACAAGTTTAATAGACTCAATAAAATATCAGGATTAGCCATAATAGCTATCCAAGTCTCTCAAACACCATTCCAGCAGCCTCAACAAATGCCTCGAGATAGATTCAGACTCCACGGCAGCCATATCCCTCATCAATGAAGAGGTTTCTGCTCACTTCCCTCACGTGATTCTGATCCAAGAATGCAAAGAACTGATGGCTTTAACTGGGTGCTCACTCAAACATGTCTTCCGCGAGGGTAATCAAGTTGCTGACAAACTTGCAAATCTAGGCGTTGATCAAGAGCATAATTGGGTCTCCCACATCTCACCACCTGAGGATATTATCCCCCTCCTTGAAGCTGACATGAGGGGTGTGGCTTTTGAGAGAATGTAGTCTGTTTGTTGCTTATTTTCCTATGTACCAAAAAAAAGAGTTACTTTATTTTGTATAGTTACTAACTTCATTGAGTTACTAATCACCATCCATCTATTATTTTATTCTTTTTACTCACTCTTCCTCCTTTTCATTCTAAAATAAATGGGGAAAAAGAGAGAGAAAATATATATTTTAATTTTTGATAGGTGAAATAGATGGTGTTGTTGAAGTATTAAAATAGATGCGTCTAATTGAAATAAAAAATAGTCACTGTTCACTAACACTTTGGACTAGTAACTTCTGTGATTGCCCTTGAAATTGACACGAAGAAGGCATTGTTAGCCGAAAAAAAGAACCGTTGCATTCTTAAAATGAACAAACGAAACTACCAAACCTAGCCGGTAGAATTAGTCTCCAGAAATCACTTGTCGAAGTACTCGAAAGCTCTCCTAGACACCGGAGTTTAAAAAAAAAAAAAAACCACTAAATCTTGTAACATACCCAACCGTTGATGGGCCTGTTGGTCATCAAATATCACCGTCTCCCTATTAAGGGTCAGGCTCTCAGCACAGTGATATCTGGCCCTTCATCAAGTCTAAAGACCAATTACAGAATGGTCAGTCCAATGTTCTGATAGAGTGCCAGTGAAGGCCTACTATTTTGGGTCATGGCCTATGGGTGAAAAAAGCGACCGTATTACAATGGTGACAATGACGCAGCGGGAAACTAGTTAGCGTACTAGTTCAAACAAAGATAGGTCTCGAATCATCGATAGTTCTTGAATCCACAAGAAAAAAGAGATTAACTCTGAAATTGTACTGCAAAAAAGTTGCTGAATAATAGAGATTACATGCTCTTTTATAGGGAAACCTAGCAAACCCTAGCAAATACTACTAAAAAATAAAATATCCCGGAAATAGGGGAAACTCCCAAAATTGAAAACTAGAAAGAAAAATAAGAAATTCTCAATTGGAAACAATGTAACCAGAATTACACGCTAAGAGTAATTCGTAATCTAATTATTACCTAAAATAGAAAAATTACTAAATTGAAGGCCTAAACGAATGAATTTAGCCGAAATCCACCATCAGTCACAACTTAGGGTGGCTTCAGCCCACCATATTTAGGCATATTCCGGGCTTGTCGATAAATTGCAGAAATTGACAATTTTTAATTAAAAGTTGTTTTGTTCTGTGTGTCAGACGATGAGTCGAGGTCGAGTGTGATAGGGAGGGGAGGGGGGATGGTTGGTCGGAGGCGTCACCATAAGTAGAGTCCACTTGCAGTTTTGTAGGAAAATTTGGAAGGTAAAAGTCAAAAAAAAAAAAACCGCACTCGGATCTATAATTTTGCACCCAGGAATTGTCCTCATTTGTAACTTAAGAATAAACACATAGATGGAATTGTCCTCATTTTTTTTAGAAACTGACACAAAATCCATTAATAATAATGGGCATTACAACATGTTTGCTATTGCCATTACATAAAAATAAAATGCTGGCGACAAACGAAGATCAAAACAAAAATAATGTGTCACTAATTATCTTCTAGCCTAAGGAGCAGAGCACAGTGTTACGGATCCGCTACACACTAACTATGTTATTGTCAGAAAATAAAGAGGCGCCAACGACGAGTGAAGGCCAACAACAGGATTAAGGAACAGAACATAGTGTGATTGCGTGAATTCTCCTCATTTGTAAGTTGACAATAATAAGCACACTTAGATTCTAGAATATTTTTATATTCTCTGTGTTGCCGAAAACTCAAAATCCGACCAACGATTAGTTGGAAAAAAAAAATAAAAATTCAACCCACGCATTCAAACCATGCACATTGATAGTACTTGCTGGGACCTACTATAACCTATCCTCGCATTGCTGGGACCTACTATAACCTATCTTGTTTACCCAATTTGCCCCTCTCCCATTGCATCATCCATGATGTCTCAACTGTGATATTTATAAAATCCTGTTGACTTCAACTTCTGTATATATATAACCAACACACAAACACCTACACAATAACATTCCAGGAGAAGGAGGACATGGAAGGAGAGAACAGAGGAAGTAGAACCACCGTGTGCGTGACAGGGGCGTCGGGATTTATCGGGTCATGGCTTGTCATGAGGCTTCTCGAACGAGGCTATTTTGTTAGAGCCACAGTACGCGACCCTGGTACGTTTTTCCTCCTCTTTTCTCTTGCTTTTTAACAAATTCAACTCGGTTGAATCTAAAAACAATAACGTAAATACGATTTTTTTTTTTTTTTTGTTAATTTTGCAGCTAATGTGAACAAGGTTAAGCATCTTTTAGACTTGCCCAAAGCTGAAACACACCTGAGCTTGTGGAAGGCAGATTTAATGGAGGAGGGAAGTTTTGATGATGCCATTCAAGGTTGTGCTGGTGTCTTTCATGTTGCTACCCCTATGAAACTTTCCTTCAATGATCTTGAGGTATTGACATTTTTGTGTTGAAAAAAGTGGGGGAAAGTATGTGTAGACTCATTTATGCGCACATGTAGATGCTACAAAATAACGAGGGTACAATGGCCGGTTTATGAGTATATCTGTGTCTATATCTGTGCATATAAATCTGTCTACCTAGCATTAGCGTTTTCAGTTTGTTGACAATCGATCGTATTGTTCTGAGCAGAATGAAGTGATTAAACCGACCGTAAATGGGGTTTTAAACATCATCAGATCATGCTGCAAGGCCAAAACCGTCAAGAGACTCGTTTACACTTCAACCACAGGAACTGTTGCCGTCCAAGAACATCCCCAACCTGAGTACAATGAGAGTTTCTGGACCGATATAGACTTCTGCAAGACCCAAAAAATGACTGCATGGGTAATTACTGATTACGTGTCGGTACCTAAATTCTTGGTTATTCCCTAAAGGGCCCTATCAATTTCACTCGGCATCCAACTTTTTTATCTTTCAGATGTATTTCGTGGCGAAAACAATGGCCGAGAAAGCAGCATGGGAATTTGCTAAAGAGAATGGTCTTGATCTTGTAACCATTCACCCTTCTGTTGTTATCGGGCCATTTATAACTCCGTCAAGACCTCTCAGCGTCGATCTCTCACTTTCCGTAATAACGAGTACGTATCGTTCTTAGCTTGGCCGAAGCTTATCAGTGTTTGCACACAGAACATACGCATTGATTTACCAATGTGATTTATGCAATGTAGGAAATGAAGCTCTTTACCCGATGGTGACTCGAGCTCGGACCGTTCACGTGGATGATGTATGCAATGCTCATATATACGTTTTTGAGAATCCGAAAGCTGAAGGAAGATATATTTGCTCGTCTCACCGTTTTACCATTCTGGATCTTGCCAAATCGTTGAGCCGACGATACCCCGAGTACAATATACCGATCAAGTATGTGACAGAGAACTATATAGTTTTTGACAATTAGCTCAATCTCTAAACATGTTTCGAAATCTACAGGTTTGATGGTGTTGATGAATTATTGAAACCTGTCCCTTGCTCGTCTAAGAAACTGATGGACCTAGGATTCAAATTCGTGTACAGCCCAGAAGAGCACGACGTCGGAGATTTGGTCGCGGAAGCAATTGAATCATGCAGAGAAAAGGGGCTGATGCCAGTGTAGATTGCAAAGCTTGCCTATCGCAAAGACTGGAAATCAAGAAAGGAACAAACCCACAGCATCGTCACTTGTACGATTCGAAATTCATAGTAATATGCAGATTGTTTACAGTTGTGAACTTGAATGGCTGATGATCAATAGCCTTCCAATTTGTACGGTTTTTCTTTCATTTCTTTTTCTTTTGATAGAAAGAATCTTTTGTCTATTACTCTTCATCTTTCCATCTCCATGGATCCCTCTAAAAGACCATAATTCATGCACACATGAGAGGTAAAACCAAGCATATACAATAAAGAACCATTTTGCTCTCCTTTTCTAGAACATCAATACATACAAAGCTACATATTCTCCATATCTTCTGTCTTGAATATACGCACATCTACTGTGGGGCAAGTTAAACGAAAGAATAACTTTGAATGAGTGAGAGAATGGACAATCCTACAAAACACTATGCCAAATTCAGTGCTAGTCATCAGCTTCAGTAGATAGCATCCACGAAAGGTACTCAGGCCCCTGACTCAGAATTGAATCTGTTACATTAGGTGGAACAACCCTCTTCCGCGTAAGAGATTCTATAGCCGGAAGCTTCCTTTTTTGCCCACCCCTTGGCCTCGACCGGAACTGTTCATCTGCTGCCTCAAAATCCCCCTGAAACCAGTACAGGACACAGGAACATCAATTCCCGCGCTAAATTAAATGAAACGAAAAGGAATGGAAAACTCAAAATGGATGCACAAGTTTCTTCAGATGGAGAAAGAAACTTACAGGTGTATAAACATGGCACCCGGATCTCTCGTGGTTATCTCTCACATGCTTGAAAGGGAATCTCATACCACATCCAGGAATTGTGCAAGCAAAAGGCCTGAGTGCAAAGTGCACGGCTTTCGCGTGCTGATGGAGATTTGATATCTGAAAACAAAATATCCAAATTGCGAAACCACTGTAAGACAATTGCAGATATTTTAGTTCAAAGATCCCTTCCTTCATGAGAAATGAATGAACCCAATTTCATAATCAATCACGTATCATGTATTGCTTTATTATCATTTCAGTCTACAATTTGACTAGCGAACTAGATAAAACAAAGTAATAGATTTGAGGCAACTTACAGACGAAAATGTGTGCAAACAACCCTTGAAATCGCATTGGATTCTTTCTGAACTTCCTACTGGTTCGTGAGTACGAAGGTGCCTCTTAATGTTCTTCTTTAGTTGCTTGGTCCCACATATCTCACAATTTATGTGCTGGTGACAAGACTGGAGATGAGCCTTAAGGCATTGCTCATTACTGAATGATTTTAAACAGCCTGGTTCTGAACAAAATGCCTCCACTGAATCCAACTTATCTGCAACACAAAGTTCATCATCAGAACCTCTGAGAAATCAAGTTCATCAAGGAAGGACGCAAAATGTTATCATCCATTCTCCAACTCATATTGTCCACCAAAAGGAACAACAACAATGATAATAGTAATACATATACAAAGACCGAGTCACTAGGAATAACTGTAAATCTTAAACAAATTTACGGAAAAACAAAACCTATGTTCTACAAACACAAACTGCAAATGGAAGATAATTGATGACAAAAGCAACTTGCCATGAGAAGCTTCATGCTTTTGCAACTTCGATGGATACTTAAAAACTTTTCCACACCCAGGTTCTGGGCAAACACACTGCTTCTCAGTGCAATCATCACCGCTGGAAGTAGATTCTTCATCATGAATTTCCTTCACATGTCTGGTCATATTACCTTGGTAAGAAAATCTACGGTTGCAATTCTTCACAGGACATTCAAAGAGTTTCCCTTGATGCTGAAGAAGGTGGCGTGTTAAATGGTCTTTCCTTCTATAGCTGCAGTGACAGTCATCTACTGGACAAGCAAATGATCTCTGTAACATAATAGTTCACACCCTTAAAGCATTTGATTCGGCAAAACTTTATGGCTATCAATAGAACAAAATACTAATCAATATATCAAAAAGCTTTCAAACCTCAAAACGGAACAGTGCGTGATTGAGGCTCACTTGATGGAGCTTCTCAGGAGGTCCCCCTGCCTGGTACTAATCCATTCAAGGTAGTTATATCCGCCTCTGGCATTTTGGAGTTCTTCACTTGGGATCCAATGCTTCACGCGATAACAACAATGTGTTTTTATCACATTATTTCAATCACTAATAAAAAGTATAAAACCTGCAATATTACTTTTCTTTAATACGCAGTAACACAAAATTCAAACAAGATAAAAAAATAAAAAATGCCCATAGCGAACTACCAAGCTACAAAGATTTCTGCTCTCTATACCTGAACATGAGTTTGCACAATAAACTGATAAATAGCAGAAAATTAAGTTAATTAACAAAATTTAAATTAAAAAAAAAAAGGATACGAAAAATACCTCCAGAGAATGGCTTAGCATGTGTTGCCTTAAATAAGCAGGCTTCCGGAAACTTTCACCGCATTCTTCACATGTATTCGATTTTGGCCCCTCATTTTCACTTTCCCCTTCGGTTTTTTTCTGTTCCATTTCATCCTAATTGAACCAAAATTAAACAAAAATAAATCAGAAAAAGTAAACCAAGAGTTTTCTCACTAGTCACATACTCATTAATAAATCAGACAAACATCACTAAGGATGAACCGGGTGGTAAAAAATATCCAGAAACAACATCAAGAATCTGAATTAGTGGGTCAAAGCATGGATTGAATTGGATTTGGGCAAAATTTATTCACCCAGTCAAGCTTTCCAATAGGGTTGCCAGCGAGCCGAGCCAAACTTTCACGTGTTCGAGCTCAGCTCATTCAAAACTAGTCTAGAAGCTCAAGCCCAAGATGAGCCCAAATAATCGAGCTCGAGCTTGGCTCGTTTATTATCGAGGTGTTTGAGCAAAATTCGTTAACTACACAACCCGAACCTCTACAAACGAGCCAAGCTTTGAAAATCGAAGCCGAAATACAACTAAACCAAGCTCGAATCGCTTACTATATAAGCTCAAAACTAGAGCTGGAACCCTTAACAAGCCAAGCCTTGAGCTGCTTGCGAACAGCTCGCTCCAAATAAATCTTTTGCAACCCTACTTTTCAAATTACACGTAGTTGCTCCACGTTCTATAATCTCGAACACGAAACCCACATAAACAGAGAATCAAACGAACGATATTGAACCCAAAACTGTTTTGTTGATTAAAGTGGAAAAGCAAAACAAGTGGGTTGGCTAAATCATCAGGTAAGTGAACAGATCTATATGCTATACATAAAATGTAAGCAAACCTTGTGGTGAGAGAGGAGGTGAGAGGCGATAAGGGACTTCTTGGAGCGACAGATACCGCAGTATTCGCAGTAGTATCGCCTTATGTCTCTGAATATCGGTTCTTTTCTCTTGCCTTCTTCCATCGCCATCGAAGAGAGAGAGAGAGAGAGAGATAGGACGGCGGCCGAAGTGGGAGAAATGAAATTAGGGTTTGGTCGTCTGGAAATTTATGTTCTCCCAATAGCGGGCCAGATGAGTTGGGTATGGATGGCCTGGAAAAGTTGTTGGGTCAGGACCAGGTCGTATTTCATTGGGATATTACTTCTAGTTTTCGTAGGGGTGCAAAAAAAAAAAACGGCCGGACCCGAACCGAACCGAAAACCGGACGGCTTTCGGTCAATCCAAGCTATAATAAAACCGAAAAAACCGAAATTTATTATTGGTTCGGTTTCGGTTTTAATGTAATTACTGTCGAACCGAACCGAACCAAATGAAGACCGAACCGATTAATAATCAAACCGAACCGAATTACATACACTAGTACTCGCGATTTTTAATCTCACCAGTACTCGCGATTTTTAATCTAGATCGTCCAGCCCTAAAAGTCTAACCCTTGATCTACACTGTCCAACCCTAAAAGTGTAAAAATAACCCTAATACATCTCAGATCTCTATCTTCTCTCCCATCACTCAGTAACAGCCCGCCCACCATCTCCCACGATCTGTCTTCTTCCTCTCTTCTCCTCTCAGAATGACCCACCATCTACCACACGATCTGTTCTCTTCTTCCTCTCTTCTCCTCTCAGAATGAAGAATCTCATCTCTCCCTCCTCCAAACACAGCCCATCTGTTCAATGAAACCCTAGTTCATTTCCACTAAACCAGTAAACCACCACGGTCGCGCGGCTCGCCGCTCACTCAGTAACATCATTGTTCGCCGCTCGTTGCTCACTCAGTAACATCGTCGCTCGCTGCTCACTCAGTAACATCGCTGCTAGTGACTTTTGCTCTCTTTTCTTGGTGAGTACAATCTCTCACAATATTCATTTGCATAAATAGAAAAAACTTGGTGGCCAAGTCTACTGTTCTACTGTTTTTGCAAAAAATTGATTGTTAATATTCATTTGCAAAAAATTGATTGTTCTACTCTTTTTGGTTGTGTCACAGTCTTCAAACACTAAATTGAATAGTGAAGAGTGAAGAATCTGTTTTCAGTTCGAAGAAGAAATGTCTAGCCTCGAGGTATCCATCTTATCTTATATATTATTGCACGATGACTTTTGGTGAGGAGGAACGTAGATGTGACAAGTGTCATGTATTGTCAGTATTGATTGGATGTGAATTAACTTATTGTTTTTGTTTAACCAATCCTTAATTTACAGGAACTTTTTTTAAAAATTTGGAATGACTTCAAAAGAGAATCCTAATTTAAGGCACATTGGATTAGAATCCCATTATTTTAATTATTTATAGCAATGTCAATTCCCTTTCGAATTTTTCTATCAAACCTAATTTCCAAAATACACACGGAAAAAATTCTAACGCAAGTAACATGTACATTCTAAAACTTACCCCACGACTGGGAATTCTCAATCGGAAAAAGAAAGTTAAATCGTCAACATTACAGAGTTATCCTAATATAATTAATTATTATCCTTATGTGAACATTTTTCAAAAGAAAAGGTTTGGAGAATCCCCAATTTATGATTTTGCTTTCACAAGATTTTTTTTTTTTTTTAAGTTTCCCATTTGGTAATTGATTAATTCCCACAGACGAATTTTGTAAAGGAGATCATTATTTCCAAATAAATTCTTTGGTAATTTGGTTTCAAATGGAAACAAGGTGGAAGAGCTTAATAAATGCAATACTCTAAAGAAGTCTTAAAAAGTCCGTACAATTTTTCTCTTTTGTGCGTTAAGTTGTTTAAACTTTCTTTCACTTTTTGTTAGTTTTTGAAAATCTGTACAATTTTTCTCTCAATTTTTCTCATTTGCTGTTTGCAGATTCGTAGTAGTGAACATATAAAGTGGCAGCTTTGGAGGAATCACAAAACTAAATTGTCAAGCGAATCTTTCTATCAATCGCAAACACTACATGGATGATCGGCATAGTAAGCATTACCATTATTGAGGTTCATATATGTTTTGTTGCATTTAACTATGTTTGATATTTAGAACTAATTGGGCAAACTTCTTAAGTTGATTTGTGTCTTTGAAATTTTGCAAATGTTTTCCAGAAAATCTGCACATATGTTTTGTTAAATAATCTAACAGGCTTTCTAGAAAATGCGTCAACACTTTTTTTGAACTAATATCTACTGTGTTCCCTCTAATTATTCCTTTGAGTTGTGAAAATCTAACAATATTTCTGTTTCCAGTGCTTTAAGAAATCTACCAACAATCAAATATTGTGCAGAAGCAATGAGATTGTGAAAAAAAATAGTGTACCCTTCCTTCCTCATATTCAATTTGATTCCGAGTTCTAAAATTTTAGAAGTCAAGAAGGAATGAACGCCGATTACAACTAATCCGAACCTAAGGACTAAAACGTTGCGTTGGCATAAAGTACATCGAGTTTTTTCATTTACATTTCCATTTTTCGTAATATTTGCTGCTTGGAAGAACAATAGAGTAAGTTTCATATAATTTGTCTACTAAGTAAAATTCTACATTTGTGTTTTTTTTTTTTTTTTTTTCTTTTAGCTATGTTGCCTCCCATCAAGATAGATCATTATGGTGTATATCATTTCGGGATTTTCTTTTGGTAGTCATATATTTTCGGAATGATATTCGAAATTCTATCAATGTACTTGATTGTTTTTAATGTCATTTCTTCCTTTCCTTTTCTTCTAGAACACTAACAATGCATTAAAAATTAAACGATAATTTCATTGCGTTACACCCTTTCACGTTTGTCTTTGAAGAATGAAATTAATTTGACTTTTACCCATTATTTCAAGGAGAAGGAGTTGGAGCAGCCAATCAAAGATATGAGGATAACAACCATAAGGAGGACCTATGGTTCATGTCTCCGTGCATAGCACGGGTTCATGCTAGTTTTATTTCATGTATGATAATTTATTAGATTAACATTTAACAGTATGTAATTCGAAAAAATAGTATGTAACTTGGAATTCGACTTTCCTTTTTTTTCAGATTGATGATGAAAATGAGTTTGATATGGATGACCTTATGGATGAAGCTGTTGAGTTTGATTTACCTGATATTATTGATCTTGAAATGGAAAATGATAATGAAGTGGC
This sequence comes from Vaccinium vitis-idaea, assembly GCA_963854785.1. Taxonomy (NCBI): domain Eukaryota; kingdom Viridiplantae; phylum Streptophyta; class Magnoliopsida; order Ericales; family Ericaceae; genus Vaccinium; species Vaccinium vitis-idaea. The sequence continues at coordinate 33,347,649 of OY978226.1, read as the reverse complement.
TGAAAAAATAGAAAACTGATGAATCTTACTTGGGATTTTTGAACATGACTGTCTATTTTACTTGCGTGAGTGTATGACTAGTTGCAGTGTGTTGCTTGTCCAAACTTATTTATAGGGAGGCGGCAAGGATGAATTGGTAGAATCTCAAGCCTACTGAACTGCAGACTGCTGGAAATTTGAAAATGCTCACTGCTTGCATTTTGATCTTTTGTTCTTAATGTTATTAATTTATTATCTTGTTGGCATGTAATATGTATGAGATTTATTGTGTGAACTTTGAAGGATTTTTTAGCCCATATGAGGCAGTAGCTAGACCGGTTGTAATATGTTTGTGTTTGGGATTTGCTGTGCGAACTTTGTTGGCCTTTAATATCATATTATGTATAGGATTTGCTGTGTGATGAATTTTTAGCATATATTTTACTATTTTTAAGTTTTTAACAGCTGAGTTCCATTTTTTTCCTGATGAATGAACAAAAATGGTAGTGGCAGATATGGATTGGGCCCAAAAGAAAACATTTTAATAGGCCCAAGTTGGGTTTGGCCCAAAAAATTTCTATAGAGGTTGGGTTTGGTCCAAAAAGAAAATTATTGAATAGGCCCAAGTGACCCAGACCGAAAATACCCGATTACCCCGAAATCTCGGACCAAACCGAGACACCCCGAACCGAGGTCGGTCCCTTCTTTAAATTGGTAGGGATCGGTTTGAAGAAGTCCTACCCCGAACCGATTCGTTCCAAGTAAGAGTCAACCCGAACCAACCGAAACCGAACCGATTTCACCCCTAATTTTTAGCAAGGATAAATAAACAGTGTTATTCTCTTTTGAACTGTCATTTAATAAGTATGTATTTTGAAAAGTTAATGACAAAAAAATTGTAGTATAATTGTTGTTTGCCCTTATGAATAATTTCGAGAAGTGGAGGTAAAAGTTGAGAATAATTTCGAGACGTGGAGGTAAAAGTAATGTAAAATGTGTAATGATGATGTTTTTTTAATAAATTAGATTTTTACGTAAGCCTCTTCAGTTGTCAAGAAATAATGGAAAGAGATGAGAAAGTTACCTTTCCCACATACTTTGGAGTGTTTAGTAAAAAATGATAGGATCCTAGAAAATTAATTTTCCACCAGGACTGACTTCCTTTTCAAATAGATCCCGCAAAATAAATACTAGCATTTAGCATCATAGGAAAGTTCTATCCTTTCTCCATTTTTAAATTTTTTGTGCCAACATTCTCCCTCACTCCTTTATTTCCCTTATTTTGTACAATTCTCAATTTTTTCTTTGTTCTATACTATAAAATATTGGCAACACAGTCAATATATTGGTTTTATGGATGTGTGTTTTTAATCTTAGTATCAGTCTTTTGTTTTGTTTTTACCAACCAATTAATTACCTTATTTTATGTGTTTTTAATCTTTTATCAGTCTTTTGTTTTGTTTGTACCACCAAATAACCAATTAATCACCCTTGGTTAACGTTGATTTTGTTTGTAAAAAATTATGATTGAAACTCAAAATTCTTTGAATAAACACAAAAATAAGCAAAAAGAAAAACTTTTTGGTTTATTTTTGTCTTTATTAAAAAATATTTGAGTTTCGATCATTATTCTTTATTTTTCTAATTCCTCTATTCGAGATGAACGAATAATCCACAAAAATTTGATGCGAAACAAATAGATATGAAAATTTTGAATAAAAAAAAAAGTCAAATGGCTTATTATTAAAAAAAACGAATAATCCACACTAAATATTTTTGTTTTTTAGGCTGATTTTAGAGTTGTCTGATTATTCAAAAGTAGCAATTTGAAATAACTATTGAATCAAGATAAAAGAAGTTTCATGCAAGTTTCTTTTTCTTGGCAAATGAACAACTAAATTTTGGTTTTCCTACCTGATTCCTTTGATAAATTAACACTCACAAGAAAATAGATTTTTTTTTTCCCTTTATTTCACTTCAATTCACTTTTTGCGGATTAGCTTTCATGACAACATTCTTGACAACACAACAGAACCGAAGCAACACATTTAAAAATGGACGGAGTAATATCTTTTGAACTGAGGATTTTACTAAAAAGATTGACCAAGGAAACAAAGCTCTCTATCCACATTTACCACCAAAAGAAAAAATATCTTTATCCGTCGAACTCAAGCCATTCACCTGGACGATGTATGCAATGCTCACATATTCCTTTTCAAATTTCAAGCATCCACAAGCAAAAATGAAGATACATCTGCTCATCGCATGCTTTCACCGTTCTTGACCTCACAAAATCCCCGATGCAAAATACCCAGAGAGTGACATATTACGAACAGAAATGCGCCAAAAAAAAAAACAAGGAAAGACGGTGTTTATTAGTTATTACTACGATTAGCTCGATTTCTAACTTCTTAATTCGATTGGCAAACAGGTTCGAGGGTTTTGATGAATCATTGAAACCCATCCCCTGCTCATCTAGATTAAAATTTAACTACAATTCCGATGAGTATAATGTGGGGGATTTGGTCAGTGACGGTGCTTTTACCTCCATTCCAGCCTAGGGGCAGCTTGGATCGGTTCGAAGAGAAATAGCAGCCGATATTATGAATCATTTTCCCCAAAACAGATGGCCCGAAAGCCACAGGGACTAGAAAAGCAGGCTATTTATACATGGGATATGGCAATAAGACGTCCGGGTTGTATTATTATTATTATTTTTTTCTCTTTATTCCCCAGTGAGTCCTGATCTATTCCCCAGTGAGTCCTGATCTGTCTACGAAATCTAGGAACCTATCTTAATTATATGGGATGAAAGCTACAGATTTATATTCTTCAGCGTGTATAAAGTTCTCAAACGCACTTGTCCTAATTTGGGATACATTCTTCATGTCAGTAAAAAAAATTACCATTAAGTTCGTCTTAACGAGAGTAATCGAATGGAACCAAATGGACTCTTAGTTTTGTTTTCTACATCTTTTGGACCCTCGGTACGCGCCCAGCAAACCATTGCCAACCTAATGAACTCCATTTCTTTTGTATAGTTACAGCATTCTTCCTGGAAATGAAAACAGATGCACATTGTTTGTCTAATAAACGAATATTTTCTTTCTTTACACCCTTTTTTGGGCACAATATACAAGAACTTTACTAATATTTGGAAAGAGTTCATAATGGATGTATCTTGACAGGCGACAGCATACAACATTCATCTCTCTCTCTCTCTCTCTCTCTCTCTCTCTCTCACATTAACAAAATGAAAAGTAGAATAAATAATTAAATCACAGAGAAATGAACAGCAGCTAGTTGTCATTCTAAAATGTTGTCACCTTTCTTCTGAGTTGAACTTGTTCCAACCAGCCTGCAGAATGAGTGCACAATGCAAACAAAGTCAATTGTCAGTGCGAATGTTCATGGGAATAGATATTCGTTAATACGCAATGTTCCCTCTGCAAATCACTTCAGAAATTCAAGTTTCAAACACGACCTAAAGGAACAACCCATGGTCCAAAACTCCGACCAACTTCTTGTTACCATTTTTCACAAAGCTTTCAGTCATTGCATAGTAACATCATTTTCTCTGTGTTGGGTCTTCCCCGAAGGCTCAGACATCCTAATGGCATCGTTATGTTGCCCCACATTGTAAAGTTTGTGAAATAACCCTTCTTATGCTTACACCAAAATAGTTTCCGTATAAACACATATAATCATAAACCCTATGGCAAGGACGCTGGTGGAGACGAGAAAATTTTGGGTATGGATAGGGTATATACACGTGGTGCCCGGCACCCCATCCGAGCAATCCAAACATGTTTTGGACTGCCCAAATTTTTTGGGGGTAAATTTACCCCCAAAATTTACAAAAATGCCACCCACAAATCTGGGTCATCCAAAACATGTTTGGACGGTTGGGATGGGGTAATGAGCATCACGTACATATACCTTCTCCATACCCAAAATTTTCTCGGTGGAGACTATTTTCGTTTCTCCCACTGTTATGGATCCGTTGTTACCTCTCCACGTGTGGGAGAGTGTTAAGCTTGTCCCATATTGGTTAATTACAACCTCCAAAACTAGTATATTAGCCTGGGCGGCCTCTCCACTCATTGCCAATTGATTTTGATGCTTTAACAGTCATGACCACTATTAGGTGCAAACTTAAGCAAATAGGGTTCAATAACATAGAACTAACGTAGGTTGTGCTACAAAGTGGTCAAGATGCAATATTTGCAAGAGAAAGGCTCATGTTCCCACCTTTAGAAGATCAAAAACCTTCTCACATATATACTTCTGCTGAATGGTTGCACCCCTTTGCTGCAACTTGTCAGGATGAACATGCAGGGTTGCTTTCCTGTAAGCTTTCTTTACAGCACTAGTTGTTATAATTTCTGTAAGGGAAACAGGTTGCCAGCCGCTATTAGGCCCAAGGACCTACAAACAAAGAAAATCCAGTTAACAACACTCCTACAATCCATGAACTAATTCCATTTGAATACAAATTTCCATACTTATATTCAGTAGTATTTAAATGTAAAATGAAGGTGGACAAAAGGTTACACAAAATATGACTAATTCTTGAAACCTATGTGGGAATGCCACACAATACAGCAAAAGAACCCTATTTAGCTAGAAATATAGCCCTCACTTTCATAAAGTAGGCTAAGTAGCACACAATTAGCTCTTCGTTTAAGCCCATATCATAGCATTTTTGTTTCGCGAATGACCGAATGTGATATGAAGCACTTGCAGAGGATAGTATCTACAATCTTATAATGAAGTTTTATAGTCCCTGTTCATTGGGCAATAGGCCTTCACAGGTAAGGCAGATAATTATTGTCCTGCGTTCAGTTTGGTATGGCTATAGATATTAGAATCTCTTTCTAAAGTTGATTAGAACATTGAGAACAATCCAAAGCAACAAATTCACCTGTAAAGACGATAAAGAATTAGGCAGAAAATATATGACAATACGTACATATTGTAGAGTAGAAAGCAGTGCACGCAGATTCCCTTCCTTTCCACTTGACCATCTCTTAACTTCAGCATCCAGAGTTTCTGCATATCTCTGCAACGACAGATAGTTAAAGGATAGTAAGCAAAAGCATTTTTGCTAACTTCAGAATCTCCTGAAAAAGAGAAGTAGAAGAGAAAATTACATTTCTCTCAGCTTGCTCTTTCTGAGCAAGAAGATCTCGCTTATTCTTTTCTGCCAGAGCTTTTGCCTGAAAAAGAAAAAGGAAAATCATGAAGCATTCGTTTGACAGGTCATAAACTTGTTTGAAATATGAACAGTCATAACAATCATACCGCTCGTTCCATGGTTCTTTGGTTTCTCTCTAACCTTGCCTTACGCCTCTCGGCTGATTCGCCATTACTTTCATCGAATTTCTTGTCCTGCAGAAAATGAAGTCATCATTCCATTAACATGCAACTAAGAGCATCTCCAATAGTTGAGACATTTATTGACTTCTACAGAGCTATTTCTTTCAATTTTGGCAAAGCTAATCAAGTGGTATCAAAGCCATTTTTTATGAGGACATCACAACCATCAGATGGCAAAAAGCCATTTGGCTTGTAAATTTGCACACCACTAGAGTAGATAATTTGGGAACTCTTGCCAAATACTCCAAATAGCTTTGGCAAAGAGAAATTGCTTACTATTGGATATGATCTTAATGGATTTCATCTGTGGGTGCACAAGAATACAAAATATATAAACAAACAAAAGCATAACTCACAGGAGAAGAAAAGTTCTGCCTCGTTCCACTCTCTCTGGAAACACCAGAAACCTTCTCTGCGACATGTCTCTCTGCCTGTTCTCTCGCTCCAAAGGGAGGCTTCTGTGATAATGATTTCTCTAGGGCCCGCTCCCTAGCCTCCATAGTTGCTCTCTCTACAGCAGCGCGTTCTGCTCTAAGTTTGGCTTCCATGGAAGCCTTTTCAGCTGATGATTTAGTTGCTGCAGCCTTATCAACCTTTTCTCTGGCCTCAGCCATTACTCTTTTTCGAACTTCAGCAGTTGCTCTTTCCACGGCAGCCCTTTCTGCCCTTTCTCGGGCTTCGGCAAATGCCCTCTCGCGAGCTTCACGAATTGCCCTTTCAACAGCCATTCTATCCTTTTCTCTCTCCCTTTCCCTCTTCTTTGCTTCATCCACTTTCCTGAGGGGTTCTTTTTTCACTTCTTTTCGTTCAATTTCTTTGGTTTCCTTCTCTTGAACTGTATGGGTTTTAGCAAGATTATCCACATTCTTCTCAGTAACTGGGTTTGTCTTGATCTCTTCATCTTTTCTCATTGTTTTGTCTTCCCCATTGAATAGACTAGGCGGTTGAGATGGTTCGGTTTTCTTCCCCGTTTCAAACCACTGTTTTCTGACTCTTCTCTCATGACCTGTGTCTAAATTACCTTTGGCAACTTCATCGATAATTTTACCTTCGGTGACTTCATCGATAATTGAGTGTGTCTTGATCTCTTCACCTATTCTTATCGTTTTCTCCTCCCCCTCAAATACACTTGGTGGTTGAGATGGTTCTATTTTCTTCCCCGTTCCAAACCATTGTTTTCTGACTCTTCTCACATGTGCTGTATCAAAATTACTCTTGCCTTCCTCCAGATCAACCACTATTTTTTCATCAACTTCTTTCTCTCCTTCTACTGATGAATCACATGCTGATATCTTAATACCACTTCCCACACTGCTGGTTAATCCAGATTCCTTTCCATTCTGGTCTGGTTGTTTAGCTTCATAACTCGTGCCAGTTAAACCGATATTTTCTGGACTGTGGTTGAAAAGAAGGGCCTCAGAGCCATCTTGCATATTGTTTTCCATCTCAATGTGTTCAGTGGCATCTCCAACAAGGCCACCTGAATTACAGTTTTCCTTTTCCCCAACCTCGTGTGCCATTTCAGCTGCTTCCAAACCATCCCATGTGAATTCCTCAGAAGATTCAGTGACATCAGACATCCTTTCGTTCTCTTCAAAATACAAATCATTAGCATCTTGGTTATCTCTATGAATCTCTTCACTCTCACTCACGCTCTCACCTGCCTTCGACTTTGCATTAATACTTGCATCAAGATTCATTGTCTCCACAACAAGTTCCTGATAAACTTTCGTCGTCTCATTACCTTCAGTCTCTCTCTGTATGTTTTCAGTGTCTTCATCTTCATCTACCAATATGCTCTCCTTTACAGCCAAATCACTGTCATCGTCTTGTTTCTCCTCACTTTCTTCTCCATCAGAGGTGTCACTGAACCTCTCTTCAATGATGTCCAGTTCATGAGACTTGTCAAAACTCTCCCTGTCATCTCCCTCATGGGCATCATGTTGTTTCTTCTCAATGCTTTCCACCTCAACGGCCCCTTCATCGTCTTGTTTCTCCTCACTTTCTTCTCCATCAGAGGTGTTACTGAACCTTTGGTCACTGATGTCCAGTTCATGAGACTTGTCAAAACTCTCCTTGTCATCTCCCTCATGGGAGTCATGTTGTTTCTTCTCAATGCTTTCCACCTCAACGGCACCTTCATAACCCGCCCACAAACCAGATGCTTCTACTCCTTTATCAACTTTGTTTTGTTCACAAATCTCTCTTAGCTCGTTTCCACTTTCTTCCTCACGAATATCATCCAAAAACTTGTTATTTTGTTCCTCGTCTAAAATGTCCTCTAGTTTCTTCTCATGTTCCATGCACTCCTGGGCTTCATAATGTTGCTCCTTATTGTTATTAGCCTTCACCCCCTGGGAGTCAAACTCCTCATTCTCCTTCAGGTCCAAAAACTCTTCCGACAGCTCATTTTGTTCCTCTCCAAAAGTGTCTTCTTGTTTCCTCTCATTTTCCATGCACCCCTCGGGTTCATCAAGTCCCTCATCATTATTACTCGCCTGCACACCCTGGGACTCAAACTCCTCATTCTCCTTGTGGTCCCAATTCTCATTTTCTTCCTCAACACAAATGTCTTGTAGTTTCCTCTGATTTTCCAAGCACCCGAGGGCTTCGTCAAGTCCCTCCTCATTATTGTTCACCTTCACCCCCTGGGACTCAAACTCCTCAATCTCCTTGAGATCAAAAAACTCTTCCGACAACTCCTCATTTTGTTCCTGTTCTGACCAATTCTCATTTTGTTCCTCAACAAAAATGTCTTCTAGTTTCTTCTCATTTTCCATGCATTCATGGCCTTCATTAAGTCCCGCCTCATTATTGTTCGCTTTCTCCCCCGGGGACTCAAACTCCTCATTCTCCTTTGGCTCAAAAAACTCCTCCAACTCTTCAGATTTTTCCTGCGCATTGGAGGCTTTTTGCTTTTCCTTGGTTTCTTCATCCACTTGGGCAACTCCTCGTTTCTCATTGTCTTCCTTCTCCTGAACCTCTTGAACAGCATCTAACCTATCAATATGCTGTCCCAAATCTCTAGTTGCTGTAAGTGAAAACAGTTTCACTTCTACATCCGCCAGTTTCCGAGCTTCTTCACACACTTTCTTGCCACTTCCATCCGGCTGCTTCAAGATTTCTTTCTCAGTTTCCATCTCCTTCCTCCCACATTCATGTGTATAAACAGATTCAAAGCTTTTGTTTCTGCCACCTGCATGCTCACAAGACAAGGTTGGAGTTCTGCACTGACTTCTATTTTCCACTCCAGAAATCTGCCTCAATGCTCCACAAGCTTCGTCTGTTTCCAATTTGTTTCCATTTCGTTCTCGGACAACCTCTTTAATAATGGAGATCTCCTCTGTTTGTTTGAGGTCAGGAGCTACTTTGCCACTTCTCCGTGCTTTCTCCCTCTCTGATTTAGAGAAAACTTGAAAGACAATGTCATCATCTTGACTCATTTCCTTAGCATTCTCTGTAAATCTGGCTTGCGCTATGGTAACTTTATCCTTCCTTCTGTTATTGATATCCACACCATCCTTGGAACTTGGCTTTGAAAACCTATGAGTACCATTCTTCTTCCGTTCCATAAAATCTCTTGCAATTCTTATACTAGCTTGAGCCGTCTCAATTGCTTTTTTCAAAGCAGCAGCAGAGGCAGCAGCTGCTGAATTTGCATCTAATTCCTCATCTGAAAATGACGGTGAACCGTAACCAGGACCAGCTCTGGAAGCATCACTCTTAGGAACCTTGGAGTTTGAATCCGTTGACCTCTTTGGCACGCTCTTATTACTCATTAAGTTAGCAGACACACTTGAAGGTGATGACATCTTGGAGGAACGTGTCCTGGATTCATTAGCTCCGAATGACTCTTCTACTGAATAAAAGTTATAACTGCTAGATTGACTTTCAAATTTTCCTGTACCATCAGAAGAATGCGTCTTAGCGGCATTTGCATAAACTCTTGGCGGAGATGTCACATTGACTTTTGGTGGGGGTACGTACTTATCTCCTTCTTTCTTCTGGGGGGAAGGCTTCTGGAAAGGAGGATTTTCTTCAATGAAACAAGTAAATCCAGGAACAGCACCAAGTTGAGTTATACGTGTTGTCCCATTTATCCCATCGTTGCTTCTTTGGCTGCTTTTATGATAAGACATGTTCAACTGCTTCACACCCTCAAACGACTGATTAGCCGCATCATTTTGGAAAGCTTCCACTCTATTACGATTTACTTGATCTGACCCATCAGAATGAGGTAATGTTTTGGCAGGAGGCCTGCAGAAATAACAAGAAGTAAATTCAACAACCCTGATTCCTTGTGCTATAGTTCAATGAGGGGAAAAAACTTCATAGCACGGCGACAAAACCACAATAAGAAAAATAAAGTGCCATTTAATTTAACACAAATGGGGAGAAAAAAAAAAGTGGCATAAGAAAAATCCAGAGTTCTCAATTCCTCCCCATCAGTGGTGACTTTTTGAACGGGTTCCACTGACGTCAAAATTACCAAATCAGATGAAGAAAACACAAGTTCAATGCACAGGAAAGTCACAGAAACCACTAATCAAACCAAGTGAATCATCACGAGCCAGAGAGGAGGATCCACTCTCCACTTGTCCCTCCCCCCTTTCCCTCTGCAATCTTTAGGGATTATTAATAATAGGGCTCTGTTCACTTATCAAGAAAGTGTAGGAAAATTATTCCTAATAAATTTTTAGTGAAGTGAAGAATTTCCATTCATGTGCTAATTTTGGTTAAGACAAATTTGTGGGAAAGATGAAAACCAGTAGTTTAATTATGTAAAAAACTAGTGTAAAAACAAGAACTTTTTGCAAGACAAATGTTGAGGGAAAACTAATTGAAAGTTAGAGATGTGGGTCCCACAACTTCCAAACATACAAAATATGCAGGAAAGTAAAACGTTCTCATACTTTCCTTTCTTTCCTAGCCCAGCTGAATGAGGCCTCACTGTTTCTTCAGTAATTTAACTGGGGGTAGAAATCTCGAACCAGATTCAACCCCCAATCAGATTTTCCAAGCGCACAAAAATTCAACTGCAGCTTGATTGCTTTCTCAAATCCTAAAACCTCCCTCCACCAACTTTTGTCGGAATCCCACAGGAACGCAAAATCCGCGCTCCTATATCAGTTTTTAATTTCTCACTTTAACAACAACCAAACAATAGTTCCAAATCCACGTCAGTTACTCTCCGGTTAGAGGTTCTTAAATCGGATCATACGCTATTAACTATCGATAAATTCTTGCATGGATTCTTTAAACTTTCCCATTTAACGGTTTTCAACAACCACGTGGTTAATGTTCAAGATTTGGAAGACATTTTTGTGCAATCTAGTAACCGAATCTCAGCTAATTCATTCCTTTCATTCTCAACTCAACTAACATGAATCATTTTATATACTGACTTGAGCACATAAGTCTTGTCTACCAAATCCAGCTGCAAAAGCTAACTATTTATACCATATCGATCAATCGATCATCAAAAGTAACTAATTTTAAAATTTTAGACCTTCAATTTCTTTTCTTTCGCCACGACTTCTCAGCAACTAAAAAGCAAGATACCTCTTCTTTTTTCTTTCTATTTTCCTCTTTGGTAAGTTAAAATCAGGAAGCCTCATACAACACTAGCAACATCATTTCCTTTCGATAAGCAAAATACAATAGCAGCGCCTTATAACAGAGACAAACAATCTTTTTCTATAACTCAGTTGTCCGGAACAGCTCACGCAAGCCTCAACTAATTCAGGGACCTATCCACTGTCCACTCGACTAATTCTGGGACCAATCCACCGTCCAGTAGCGGCGGCGAATAGAGCCGGAGCAAACAGAGACAAACACATAATCATACCAAAAGCAAAAGACTTCAAATTTCAAACGAAAACGAAATTCAAGCTCAAATAAGAACACCAACAGCATATCTAACTGGGGAAAAAAAAACAGATTAAAACAGAATAGCACCCAAAAAACTTACTTTGCTCCGGTATAGAAATTTCTACATTCCTTCGGGTTGGCAAACATTTCCTCGTACGAAACACCTAAATCTCCGTCTCCACAACCTCCGAAAATCACCGAGTAATCGAGCTTCGAGGCCGAAACTTTCGGTCCATCGAGAGCCGAAACATCGAGAATCGGAATCGAAGAAGCAGCACGTGAGCGTCCGAAAATCTCGACGTAGTCTTCGATTCGAGACGACGCGGGCGGTTGAGCTCCGAACTTCGGCGCCCCGCCGCCCCCACCGCCGGCGAAGACTCCGTCGTATGCGGCGCCGTAGCTGTTGCTACTCTTCGCATTGGAGAGCTTCTTTCTGTGGAACTGACGCGAGAGAGACTCCATTGATCGGAGCTTCGGTCGGGTATTAGGGTTTACGCGCTCGCAGTTGTCCGTTGTGGAATTTGCAGGTTTTTATTGCTGTTTTGTTTTACTGGTGATGGTGGTGATGTTTGTTTGCAGAGAATATCTGAAAGAGTCAGACAAAGAGGAGGTGAGAAAGAAACGCGGTTTGGTCCAGTGGTCAAGGCCGGAACTGAAATCTTCTTTAAGTAGTACTCTCTCTGTTTCTAATTGTTAGTCCCCAGTGAAAAGTTGTGGTTTTTTTTAAATCAAAAAAATTAAATATTTTTGTGTATAATTTTTTGAATTTTTTGCACCGATTTAAAGTACTAATCGAGATTTTTAATACAGTATGAAAAAATTCAAAAAATCATACACGGAAGTAGTTAATTTTTTACAATGAAAAATGGCAAAAGAGACATTATGAGACTAACAATTAGGAACGGAGGAAGTACTAACTTTTACAGGCTAGTACATATCTAACTTTGAAAGCTGAGTAGTAGTAGGGTATATGAAAATTTTTCTGCAATTGTCCAGAAACACCCTATTCATTTTTTTTCTTTTTCAAATAATTTTGGGGAAACTTTTCATCTATCGTAACATTTTTTTTTGGAAACCTTCCTATCGAAGTTGAAATTGCACCCGTAAATCAGTCAATGTGCTCGTAAACTAGCTCGAACAACTTATCGTATAAAAAAAAAAGGCAACGATGAAAGTGGTGAGAAAATGAGTAGAATATTATTTGGTCCAAAGGGGACGAGACAGGTGAGGAATTGAAAGGTAGTGGGTTGTAACTGTCACATTATTGGATGCAATGGGGTGTCTGGAATAGGAATGGCAATTTCACCCAAAACCAATGGATACCCAAACCAAACCGACTCAATTGTTGCGGTTTTTTATATTTTTTCCTACCCATGGGGTGGGTTTGGTTTTTAAAACATGATACCCAGCGGGTTTGGATTTGGATTTGGTCTTAGCAAGTATTCGGCCAAACCCAAACCCAAACCCAAACCGATCTATATAATATTATATATATATATGCACACATATTATTTTTTATGTACATGTAATTTTTATTTTTCAATTCATAACTTTCAGTGACTTTGTCTTTTATCTCCCTCCTTGTTCCTCTCAAATCCTTTAAAAATCTCAAGAGTCTCTATAAGAACCTCTTAAGAAAAGTTTATTATTTAGTTATTTTCTTTAATTATGTTAGAATTTAGGTGTTTAATGGAAATATCATATGGTATATTACTTTTTTATTTTAATATATAATCTTTTTCCTTCATATGTTCATTAATGGAATGAATATTAATGCAGGTTTGGTGCGGTTTGGATAAAATCCAAATCCGTATGGTTTGGTTATGGTGCACTAAAATTCATACACATCGGATATCGGTTTGGATTTGGGTATAGATAAATACTTTGGGTTTGGGTATGGTAATCGCAAAACCCGGACCAAACCGATCTATTGTCATCCCTAGTCTGGAAGTAATCGGCGATTTTTAGGGGAAAGATCGACCGATGAAGAAACCGTTTGACTTTGAACTTGCTTTTTCTTTTTTGTGTGGGAAACGGTAAATAGAATCGATAGAGATTTTTATGACTCTACTTTACTTTTTCTATTCAAAAAGTCATTAAGAATTTGTGAATATTATAGATAATTGATTTCCGCACTTCCCTTCTTACCTTTTCGCATCTTTTTTTATCTTTATTATATATATTGATGTGTATATGGTATAATTTGTTTTGAGTCTGAAAATCGTACGTGGGAAACGATGACGTTATAAATTTCAGAATAAAACAAGAGAAGTACGAACATAAATAAGAGGACTGTGATTAATTGCGTAAATTCTATAGAGACATGAATTTTGTATTCGAGTTTTAAAAAACAAAGACAATATTCACATTTTGACGTAAATTCTATATCTTGGTTTATTCCGAAAAGAAGTACGAACATAAATAAGAGAAGTGTGGAATAAATACGTAGAGAGTAAAATTCGTATTCTCTAAAACTAGTTTAAGAAACAAAGACAATAATCAGATTATGATGTTTTACATATACGTTGTTATGATTACTGTAATTCAAAGGAGATTCTATCTCCATTAATATGTTACTTTTTTAATACTCAAAATCATTAATTATGAAAACTAACTTGAGCCACATAATTTTTGGTCTCCCAAACTTATTAATTTAAGAAGCAAAGACGTTTGAACAGCCTTTAATGTGAGAATCTTTTCAAAAATTGTTAAAATAATCTTTTCTTTAATTTCTGATATATTTTTTCATATCCCGATTAGCGTTCCTTTCCAACGATTGTGTGGCAACTGGGCGGCAAGAGGAAAGAGAGGAAGAGCAAAGCGAGATCAATTAAACCTATTGGATGACGAAATATTTCTCAGAAGAAATGTCATTTTTATTTGATTTTGACATATTGGTATGAGTTACGTACATTGTTATCAAACATGTGACAAAATAAATCAAGGAGTATTCCATAACTCCTTTTCGAACGGGTAACAGTAGTTATGGCGTCCAAGAATGGTCTCTTATGTTATTTTTGTATTATTTTCTTATTTTGCCATTGCTTTCCCTCTTATGTAGTTTGATGAGTATTTAATTTTATATTTTCTTTAATACTCTAAGATCAAGAAACATAATAATGGCAAAAACAAAACGGTTGGTACATATAAACATATACTTTGGTCTAAAAAGCATGGAGGTAGGGTACATAAAGATTTGTTGGCAACTGTTGGGATTTACATCTCTCTATACTACGTATAGCAACGCAAAACAATCGTTAATGCGATAAAGTGGCATGAATTGTTTGGCCAACAAAATTATCTTAATTACATGACGATTATTCATTGTTACGTGACGATTACACATATAAACTATAAACTAATGATTGCATAATTTGTTGAATTCAATTAGTCTTGATCTTATATATGTAGGAATATTGTTGAGGAATGGCAGAGAAATATTGGGGTCTTTATGATTACAATTTATTTGTTAGATCGAAGCATTATGAATTTCATTATGATATTTTTATCTGTTAAGTTTTATGGATATTTGTTTTCTTTTATTTTATTTGATTGTCGGTTGAAGTGTTGAATGATATTTTACTAATTTTGAAAATTTAAACTAATTTGATAGGACTTTACATAAATCATGTGCACTTGAAAATTGTCCTGTGCATAGCACGAGTTTAATGCTGCAGACTGCAGAGAGTAAAATTGATGAAGAAACCGTTTGACACCTTACTTTTTATTTTGTGTGAGAACGGTAATAGAATCAATAGAGATTTTTTAAATTGAGATATTTTAAAAATTTATATCAGATACTCTATGACTCTTTCTCCTTTAATAGTTTACTTTTTCTACTCAAAAAGTCATTAAGAATTTGAGAATATTATAGATAATTGATTTCCACACTTTCCTTCTTACCCTTTCGCTTTTTATCTTTATATTTCACATGGATATGGTATAGTTTGTTTTTTGTACGAAAATCGTACATGTAAATGATGACGTTCTAAATTTCAAATAGAACAACAGAAGTATGAACATAAATAAGAGGACTATGATTAATTGCGTAAATTATATTGCAATGTGAATTTTGAATTCTTTAAAGTTTTAGCGAATCCGGACTATTGATTTTCAAGATGGATGGTTGTAATATGTGCTCACGGTAAGTGCGCTACACCATCTCATGCCAAAAGTTAAAAGGAATCAGTAAAGATGCAAATTGTTCAAAGAAGATAGGTTTAAGTGATTTTTTTGGTTCTTTTTCTGGATTATTTTCAACTTCAATTCATATTTAAACTTTTTAATTAAAATCCTCACATCTCAACCAATGCGTAAGATTTTGTCAGAAAAGAAAGTGGGTTTCGGAGGTTCATTGATTTGTACACCTCCGGTGCTGGTAAGGTCAGGACCGTGGTCGTTCGTCTTCGGTTTGCCGGCCAATATAAGATCTCTAATGAGATTGACTAGCCAACTGGGTTGATTTGGTCGTAGATATTTTGACAAGAAGTTAAAATATTAATCCACTCACCACCTTGAATACTAGTACAAATTTGGTCCAAATATTAATGCTAATAAAATTGTGAAAATCTTGTAAATAAGCATATAGCGCAGACAGGCCGCTCAATCTCCTCGCAAATTAATTATACAAAGTCCATTTTGAATGCCAATAAGCATAGTAGCATTACGGGAAAAAAAAAAAAAAGTCACAGGTTGTTCCATATAATTATTAGGGACAGTAACAAAATGGATTGCCCAATAAAATTTTATCAGGAGGCAGAATTCTTAGGTTTTTTGCTTGCTGAAGAGTTAGAATTCATTAGATCAAAGCCACCGAATACAAACAAATACAGTTGAAGATAACAAAATTGCAAACAGGAAGGCAAAAACATAACCAAAATTAATTGAAGGATACAACTTTCATACTGGCTAATTCAATCTGTTAATTGTTTGTTGACCCGCATGCGTCTTGTCAATGTTCAGCCATCCCGGTCGTTCCACTGTTGACGAAGCTTCCACGCAGAATTCTTATAATTAATTAGTGAGGTCAAAATTTAGTTGAAGTGATTACCGTAAAAAATTAAGTGGATTAATTGACCCCACTTTTCTACCGTCTACACGTGATTCCTCCATGAGCATTCTTACGTTTTGGGTTGACTTTGTATCCAAACACCAACACTCCCGGCTTTTCAACACTCTCCGTCTCTCCCAGCCTTAATTCAAAACTTTGGTTGTAAGGGAATGACTAATCTTTTAAACGGATTCGGGGCTTGTAGTGAACTTGCTTATTACATTTTTATGGTGAGCAATTACAGTCGTTTGTTTGACAATTAATTGTCCGGATTAAATGAAATTATCTTCTATAAGATACTTATATATATGGTTATAAAAAGTTCTACATGAATATTGATTTCAAAATATTAGTCTTTAAGGACTTGTTTGGTTTGGGTCTCACGATCCGGTTTATTACTCAATCATTATCCCTATTTCTTTCCCACAATTACCTCTATTTTAATTATTATTCTCATTTCTCTCTCTATCTTTCTCTAATCATTACTCCTCATTTTCAATTATTACTTCCATTTCTCTCTCTACTCAAAACCCAAAATCTAAATCTCAAACCCAAACCGAACAAGGTGTAAATGTTTCCCGTACGACGATCGGTTCGAGATTGCTATGAGCTTTCCCCAACTCAGAACTATTTTTGGCTAGTACACAAGTTAGAGTTTCTTCAAATTAATTTTTTCTTTAGCGAGTCAAACAAGGTAACGGATGTTATGGCAAAGAAAGCCATGCTTATTACAGATTACTCCCTCCGTCCCTTTTTAAGTGATTCACTTGGGAAACGTGTATTTTCGTGGACGTTTAAAAATGTACTTTCACATATCGTTTTTAATTTTTTTTTGCACCAAATTAAAGTAGCCAATGAGCACTTTAATTTGGTATAAAACAAATCATAAAGTTATATAGAGAAATATGTTTTTTAGGAGTTTGAAATTGCACGTATTCTCATATAGATCACTTAAAAAGAGACGGAGGGAGTATATTTTTGGCTCCTGACTTCTTTTTCTTTTTTACTGCATTGATGGTTTGTGTGTGGCAGGACCTGGATTTGTACAATATGTAAACCAGTGACATATATTAATTGTAGTACAAATAAAGTGGGTTGGTTTAAAAAAAGAAACCTATATTTTCCTCTACCAAGAAAATGATAGTGACATATATTTGCTTCATCTATCAAATCGTGTGGGTTGCATGCAGGTCTCAAGTTAAAATTTACGTATTTTGTGAAAAGACGCGACATATGTGATATGCCGGTACACATACTCAGAAGGGATGTGCATCCTACATAGATCCACACACCATATGTGTAAGCGTTTATGGTTGTACTCCCTCCGTCCCAAAATGGATCTCGAAAACAACTATTCACAACTCTAAAAAATTTATCTATATTTTTTATGATTTTAAAAATTTTGTTTAATAAAACTAAGCGAGATTCCTATTTTGCAGAATATATTCCTGTTTTGCAGAATATAATTAATTTCTCTATATTCCTATTTTGCGGATGGGGTATAATTAATTTCTCTATATTCCTATTTTGTGGATGGGGTATAATTAATTTCTCTATATTCCTATTTTGCAGAATATATTCCTATTCTTATTTTGCAGAATATATTCCTATTCTTATTTTGCAGAATAGTACATTCTCTACCTCTTGCCAACATAACACAGGAACCTAAAAAATTAAAAATTGACAAAAATGCAAAAGTGGTCGCAAACAGGAAGAAGGTAATTAGAAAAGCATAAAAAAGATGTATTGGTGAGATTCTCAAGGCAATTATTTGTTCAATCAAATACTACAAACAAGTCCCTAATCACCAACTTTCCTCACGTGGGTTTGGGGTTGGAAAAATGTGGCGAAAGAAAACACCCAATTTGGTATCATTGGGTAAGTCGGTGACCCCTAGAAGTTGGTGGTCTTGTCATTCTTGCTCAAATGCATGGCTCCAGCTCTTAAGTCAAAACTACTTCTTTTTTTGAGAGGTAGGTGGAGACTCATTGTTATCATTTGTTGTCAACATTATCCATTTGGTTCCTTGCATTAACATCACTTTCACTCAATTATACCCAATCTTTTACAGGGTACTGATATATATATATATATATATATATATATATATATATATATATATAGGAGCCCCTTCCAATAAGGGTCCCTTATTGAAAAATAAAATGCGGACCTAGCCTTTTTTGTGTTTCCGGACCAAATTTTGACGATCCGAACCGTTCAATGTTTTTAAAATGCATTTTTAAGGGTCCCCGCGAAGATTCGTCCAAAAAAATACCCGTAAGGGCGTCATCCGATCGGTTTTTGTTAAAAACGCTATATATAACGTTTTTAACAAAAACCGATCGGATGAAGCCCTTATGGGTATTTTTTTTGGACGAATCTTCGCGGGGGCCCTTAAAAATGCATTTTAAAAACATTGAACGGTTCGGATCGTCAAAATTTGGCTCGGAAAGGTGAGGTCCGCATTTTAACTTCAATAAGGGACCCTTATTGGAAGTTAATCCTATATATATATATATATATATATATGATCATACTAATGGGTGCCATAGTGCACCCGTTAAGAGTACAAAAAGTACACTTTTGTGGGTCTCACTTGTATAAAAAAGTACACTTGTACGTTAAAGTACACTTAAAGATGTACTTTAAAGTACAAATGTACTTTTAAATTGTACTTTTTGTACTCTTAACGGGTGCACTATGGCACCCGTTAGCATTTCCCATATATATATATATATATATACGGAAAATTTCTAGTCCACTCCTCCCGGAAACAAGAAAAAATTGATTTTTTTTGTGTTGCAAATTATTTTTGGAGAATCCGAGCCGTCCAATGTGTTCAGAAGGTGTTTTCAAGAGTACTCGCGGGAAATCTTAAAAAAAAATACCGGGAAGGGCTTGATCCAAGCAGTTTTCGCAAAAACTGTATTTTGCGAAAACTGCTTGGATCAAGCCCTTCCCGGTATTTTTTTTTGAAGATTTTTCGCGAGTACCCTTAAAAACACCTTCTGAACACATTGGACGGATCCGATTGTTTGGTGGGTTTGCTTCTACCAGAACTCGATTATTGGAGGAGATGGTGTTAAGCATGGGATGCACAGTAGGTGTTGTGCACCATCCGAGCCGTTCGTTGCTCGAATGACGACCCAGATATCATCTTGCACGCACGATAACGAACAGTTTGGATGCAAATGTGCTAAGGTGAAATTTGGGTTGTCCAACCGAACAACGGATGGCTCGGATGGCGCACAACCTTTTGTGCATCCCATGCACAACAGCAACCCCAAATCCATTATTGGAGTCAGGCTGCAATAAAATAATTTTTGTTAAATTCCTCAGTCCTAGCGTAGATAACCCCCAGAAAAGGTATTAGTCGAAGTGTACGTAAAGTTCGCCCCAACAATCGTAACTGTGTAAGAAAAATACTCCCTCCGTCCGAATTTGTTGGTCCGTTTTGGGGATTCCAACTTTTTTTCATTACCTTTTTTGGTTTGTTAATTTTCTATTTTATCCTCAATCCCTCCATTTAATACTCCATCTTTTCTAATTTGATAGTCCACTACGAAATTACGTGCAATTTTCAAACTAAAAAATAATGTAGTTACAAATTTATTTATTTTTATCAATATGGATCTTGTTGATAGATCTCATTGAGAACTGTAATACGGTGCAAAAAAATAAAATAAAAAATGTAAACACATTATTTAAAAAAATTAGTTTTTGAGTTGTTATTTTAAATTTTAGAAAATACACAAAAAAGTAAATTTTTTATATTTTATCCTTTGACTTTTGAAAATGGACAAACATTTTAGACCTTAAAAAAGTATGTTTGTAAACTAACAAATCCGGACGGATGAAATATATATGTAAGTGTAGAGTCACAAGACTCACAACACATGAAAGACTACTCTGTTCACCAACGGTGCGTTTTGCAGAGGACCCACTGGGCACTGTGGCAGTATCTTTTGTCTTTCTGGCTATGATGACAGCCCTCTCTTACCCACCATGCATAAAATAAAAGATTTAAAAGCAAAATCATATCTACAAGTACACGTAACGTTAGATTATGTAAATATTAGGTACGATATGTTTTTCGTGGCCATTTATCAAAAAACTCTGATAGATGTGTTGTCTCCTGCTTTCTCAAAAGAGTTAGTAATTAGGGTGTCTTTTTTATCTAGCTAGGTTTTTGTTTTCATATTAAAAAGAAAAGAAAAAGTTTATTGGGCCATGCATTCAAATCAAATGTGAGCGTTGGAACATAAATTGATACTACTTCCAAACACTTTTTCTTTAGAACAACCACGTTTTTATTCAAGGACATAGTTGACATATCATTTCCACTTGACTTCAAATTTCAAACAAGGTGAAAGGAAATGGAACCAGGGTGCTGTAGGGCACCTTTTTTGTGCGACATTCGAGCCGTCGGATATATTTTCAACGGTATTCATTTCATCTTGGCACTTTGCAAATCCAAGCCGTCCATTACCAATATGAAATCCAAGCCGTTGATTGCCGAGATTAACAGTCCGGATAATGCACTAAGGGGCGCTCGGTCCGAAGGAAATAGCTCCAAACAAATTAAAAGAATTTTTTTGGATATATGTGGGGTCCATACCTATAATTGTGTGTGGACCCTACGTGAATGTGAAGGGGTTGTAAATGATTAGAAATGAAATGGTTGTACATGTAAACTTGTTCATCCAATATAGGTTGGTTAATTTTTGTAGTTGGAGTACTTGGGAGCAGTGAGGAGAGCAGTATGGGATAAGCCCCACAAGCTTCTGGGCTTAGGCAACCCGCACGGGTGCGTGGGTAGAAAAAAAAAAAGATAACTCAATAAAAAACTACAAACTAAATAAAAAAAATAGTTTCAAATTAAATGAAGAAAGCCCCTTGCAAGACTAGAAAGTTTCTTGGAACACAACCAATATGGTAATATTTAGGGGGACGAACCAAATCCTCTACTGTCCCTATCCATTTGCATTTTGTGGGCCCAACGGCCAGGCGCACAACAATGATTGGAACTATTCATGTTGTAGATCTTGCCGAGAACTTTAGCCATACCAAAAATCACGTTGATCGATACTAATTAATACATGATCGGTATACATTTATATTGAAAAATATTGTTCACATTGTAACTGACTCCATTGAGTTCACCGCCATATAACTCAAGAGTTCACCTACTTATTCGACACTATACTTCGATTCTGCTCTTCGAAAAGGAATGTTGGCTTAGGGTCACTAGATGTTTGTATGATCTTTAGGGATGCAAACGAGCCGAGCCGAGCCGAGCTTTGCAGTGTTCGAGCTTGGCTCGTTTGCTTAACGGGCCCAAAACTCTAGCTCGAACTCGGCTTAGTCGTAAACAAGGATGGAGTCGGGGCAGTCGCCCCCCTACGTCTTAAAAAAATCGTACTATTATATTAGGAAAAAAAATATTTATCATCAAACAAAATAGTCCCGTCCCTCCCTCCGTTTTTCGTTGAAAAAAATAATATGAACAGCTTTAATATTTGTCAAGCTTTGAAACAATTGTGTACTAAAATTGGTTTTAATGAGGTAATTACAATTCTTTTAAACAAAACAATGCCAAAAATTATAACCCAACTCACTTCAGGGACTCAAGGCCCGTTCACTTTTAAAAACTAAGGCTCACTAAAATTTCGGAAGCCCAAAACTCTTTAACGTGGTCTATGGACATCAAAGTGAAGGAAAAAGAAAAGAGCAAAAGAAATTAGGGGCTCCCAAAACAGTCGATTCTCAATTGCAAGAATTGAACAATGGAGTTGCTTATTCTCGGTACATTTCTAGATCCTCGTGATGGCTTCAGATCATTCAACATTGAAGATACTTGCAAACTTGCAGAGAAATATTATCCAATGGATTTCATTGAGCAAGAAAAGTATCACTTGAGATATCAATTGCAAAATTATAAGCTTGATGTCTCTAGGCATCCTGAGTTCCAAAATTTGTCAATGATTTCAAAGTTGAGTGAAGTGTTGGCGAAGACAAGAAAGTACACGATATATCATCTTTTCGATAATTTGATTCGGCTTATATTAACTTAACACGGCTACAACCGAACCAGCATTTTCTGCTATGAAATGTGTGAAGATAAAGATTTCGTCGCAACAGGATGGAGGACGATTATTTAACAAATTTCTTGATCACTTATATTGAGAAAGATATTGCTCTATCATTGATGTTTTTAATAACAAGAAAGAGTGTTGAACACAGTTCAAGATGCCTGAGTAAACACTAGATAGGATTAGAAACGTTAATAGTACCTTTTGCAATCTAAGTTGATATTAGAAACATGTTTAGTTTCATATGTATTGGTGTTATTTTGTATATATATTTTTTTTTGAGTTAGTGAAAATTCATATCGTTGTCTTAATTTTAATTTTTTTTATTGTGTATATCCGTCCCCCCTACGCAAAAATCTTGGCTCCGTCCCTGGTCGTAAACGAGCCGAACCAAACTAATTTACTTAACGGGTCTTTTTAAATGAGCCAAGCCTATAAAACAAGCTGAGCCGAGCTTTTTGCAAGCTCAGCTCGGCTCATTTAGTAAACGAGCCCAATGAGTAATTGAAAACGACGAAGTGAGTTGGCTTATAAATAGGACGATGAGGAGATAACGGGCGAAGGATATTCATGATATTCGGTTCGATTGATTAGAGTAATTCAAAGGATAGAGAGCAATCGCGAAGCTCAAAAACTCGAGCTCGAAATCGGCTCAATTAGTAAGCGAGCCGAGCCGAGTCTTAACAAGCCGAGAAGTTCGAGCAACTCAGGTCATTTACAGTCCTATCGGAAATCCCATTACCAAAAATAAAATAAAAAATCAGCCAACAAATGTGTGAAAATGTCCAAACACTGAAACGCACAGTGATCTTAGTTTGATACATGCATGGCCAAACAATAAAAAGACAAATATTTCTGAAATCAGTACACCAGTGCCCAGCAGTTTGGACAAGCCTGATCATAGATTAAAGTACTCACAGGTGCAAACTCGTGACTCATATACTTGTCTTTAATTGTACGTATGATTGATGGTATCAAGCCTGAGCCCCATTGGACCGTGAGTCGAAACTTTGAACATAATCGACTCGTTTTCATGGAAACTTGAGGCTGGCTGCTAGTTGGCTGTCCATATTAATTTAAGACAAAAGGGAGGGAAAGTCTAATCACACACCCATTTTTACAACTAAATTTACAAATTAATTTAACGCATTATCATATAAGCTCAATTATTTTGATGGTCGGAAACGTTCACTTAATAAAGCACTTCGAAAATAATAAGATTACCACAATTTAGGTTTACTAGATGTCGATAAATGCATTACAAGTAGAAAAGAAAAACGACGAACTTACACAAAAAACGAATGTGTTCTAATCATACATTTATTGACATCCTATAAACCTGAATTTCGGTATTTTATTGAGTCATTGCTTTCGGCGTACTCAATAAAATGAATGTTTCTGATCATCAAAATAATAGAGCCTATAAAACAATGGGGCATTTCAATTATAAGTTTGGTTGTAAAAATGATGACTAGACTTTCCCTGGACAAAATTATGCAATGACATTGCAGATATGAGGATCTCGTGTTGCACGTAATATGTTACTACTTGTGTATAATCCCTCCAAAAAAACATGTGAGGATGTCCAAGTTTAGATTTTTGGTCCCAGAATTCTCTGTCTATATGGAGCCAAAAAATAAATAAATAGAAAACATAGTGCAATAAGAGCAAAATTGAGTTTATTTTAAATTTGAAGATGAATACGCGAAAGTAGACGTGGTGAAAACGTAACCCATAGATTAGAGAACCAATATTTAAGTATCCCAATCTTCTTTCACTCTCTTTTATGAATATCTTCTTCGCCGATAATAATAATAAAAAAAAAAACTTTTATGCACACAAAAACAGTTAGAAACAGCTCCCAATTGAAGTAAAGTGACCATGATGACAGAAATATTGATCTAAACGTGTTTTGGACGGGTCATATTTGAGGGGTGCCGAGCGGAGAGCTCGACAGAGTCCCCCATTTCAAAATTTTAGCAGCAAAATCAGCAAATGATTAGGAATCCTAGACCTCATTAGTAGGAAACTAAATCTAAAGTGAGTGCTTGAAGAGACACCTTTTGGGAGAATCTTTGTCAAAAGATGAAGCAATCATTCATATGAAGAATTGGAGATCCGAAGCATATAAAGGAAAGTTAGGTAATAATTGTACTACTCTTTTTTTTTTCTTTTGGTTGCTAAAGTAATTGTAGTACTCTTTGCTTTAGGTCTTCTAATAAGAGAGGAGGGAAAGTGTTTGGTACATGAAAAGCTTCCCATAAATCCACCAGAAAATGCATCTAACAGGTGAAATTTATCCGGTACACTCGTGTACCGGGTGGATTTCACCCGTTGGATGCATTTTCTGGTGGATTTACCGGGTGAATTTCACCCGTTGGATGCATTTTCTGGTGGATTTATGGAAGTTTTTCATGTACTGTACCAGACCTCTATAAGAGAAGGGGGAAGGCTTGGTGACTAAAAAAGAAGCCTTCATGAGTCAATGACAACCCATGGATTAGGACAGCTTTGATGGCAAAGTGACTAATCAAATTATGCTTTAATCTAGTAACACAAGCTCTAATGGGCCCTTGTCCCCTCCCAAAAGGAACTAATAGATATTGGACCAGCGGGGAGCCAATGAAGAGCTACTTTTCTGATTATGGGAATTTCGATTTTTAGAGTACCTAAATTGCTCACGTAGGGTGTGTTTGTGAGAAGGGTCGAAATCATAATTATAATCTCAGGAGGGGACGATTGGGAAATCTGTTTGACAAATTGATAAAATCCTTTGTATCAACTTATGTGTTTGAAAAGAATAGCAATATATATTTTTATAAGGAAAACTATAGTGCATATGCATGCCGATGGAGTAGTTATCGATATTTAATCAGTCTAATTTTTTTTTTTTCCGAATTAACCACTCGACGAAACAAAAAATAAATGATTCAGATCAAATAACGAACTCCAGGATGGGCCCTGTGATGTGTACAACACAATTACTACTCAATAGTAGGGGTGCAAATACACCGGACCGGGTCGGGTTTGAGCCAGACTTATATTACATAATAATGAGACTTGTGTATGCTCAAACCCGACCTATCAATATTCGGGCTTCATTTAATATCTTCAAGCACTACCAAATTAAATTTTTATTTCCCAAGCCTGTCTAATAAGCCCATTTGTTTTTCTAAAGCATTGTATCACAAATATAAATTAAACAACCCCAAGATTGCAAAATTAGAATTCACAACTTAAAGTTCTAAGTTCTCACAAAATTATTAAAAATAGACCCATAAAAGTTGGAACTCTCCAACATCCATGAACTTTAACATGAAAAACCTCCCTTGGGTATCTCTCTTTTAAAATCACGCTTCTTCAATAATAAAGAAAAACCCTAAGCAATATATGTATTATTTTAATCAGACCAGGCTGGGCCTCAAGAATTTTTCCAAACCAACCCATTAGTAAACGAATTTAAAATCTCAATCCAGCCTAGCCTTACGGGCCTAAATATTTATCCAAAATCCTAAAAAAAAATGGGCTGGACTGGATGAGTTACCGGGCCAATGTGCACCCCTACTCACTTGTCTCCCTCATTTTATCCCATCAATTGGAGGCCATTGAAACCTAATAATACCATTCAAGCCCACTCTAGAAGTCCCCATCTAGCCCAACCCAGCCCCCATTTTCACAACCAGCCCTCCAGCTGCCCATAACAATCCACCTTGAAGCCCACTGCCACTATAACCCGAACCCGCAACCAAAAAACCTCTGAAAAAAATCCGCCCCTTTTCTTCTTCACTCTGGCTTGAAGCAAAAGAAAAGCCCCTTCCTCTACTCCGCGACTGTATAAATAAACCCACAAACACGCCGGAGACAGAAACCCACACACAGACGACCACAATCGGCGGAGGAGAAAAATGTTCAGGAACCAGTACGACACCGACGTAACGACATGGAGTCCACAGGGGCGGCTGTTCCAGGTGGAGTACGCGATGGAGGCGGTGAAGCAGGGATCGGCGGCGATCGGGCTCCGATCCAAGACCCACGTGGTCTTGGCCAGCGTTAACAAGGCACAGTCCGAGCTGTCGTCCCATCAGAAGAAGATATTCAAGGCCGACGAACACATCGGCGTCGCCATCGCCGGTCTCACAGCCGACGGCCGTGTCCTGTCGCGGTACATGAGATCCGAGTGTATTAACTATAGCTACACTTATGAGTCGCCGCTACCCGTTGGACGACTCGTCGTTCAGCTCGCTGATAAGGCCCAGGTCCCGAACCCTAATCCTAATCTTTTTCCCTGTCGTGTTAATTTTTTTTTTCTTTTATCCCCTATGTCTTGTTAAATGTATTTGGGTATGTGGTAGGAGTTACGTATTATTGATTGTTTTGATGGATCGCGCGATAAGATTAGGGTTTTAGCTTGGTAAATTAGAGCAACTCCAGCCCTGGCTCAAAATTTTACTCAGATTTGAGTGAAAATTTGAGTGAAATTTTCATTAGGCATGAAGTACTCCAATAGGCTGACCCAAATAGGGATTGAAGTAAAAAACCTCATTAATGTGGTTGTAAGTTGTGAGGAGCAAGCACAAGCCTTCAAAGATTCTGAGTAAAATGCAATTTGAGTAAAAGCTTCATTTGGTATGAAGTACTGTATTGAGCAAACCAAATCTAAGCACAAATTTAAATAAAAGCTTTATTAATGGCATAATTGTAAAGCTTCATTAACCTTCATCTTTATATCTCTGTGTCTTATGAGTATAATTTGTATACATTTAGTGTTATATTATTGGTGGTTTTGAACTTTGGATGGATTGCTTGATAGGGTTTTGCTTAGTAGATTAGAGAGTTGAATCTGAGTTGATTACTACGACGGTTCTGTTAACCACTACAGATTGGGCAGTGGATAATGCACACATAATGCTAAAAAAGTTAGTCTCAGTGCACTTTTTACTTTCAAATATTGATGCACTTTCTAGTTTCTGCACGTTAGTCACTGGCTACTGGGTTGTGGTTAGTATTTTCCTTATTACAAATATAAAGAACTCCCCTTACTTCTACTTGTCAGTTGAGAAAACCTATTTTCCAGATTCCATAGGACGAAATGTAATTCAAAGCTTTTGGGGGTTCTCTCCAGTTATTGTTAATTCAGTGGAGTGGGAAGAAAAGGTAGTCCTTCATTCAATGTCTTTATGTCTCTGTCTTTATCTCTCTCTGTCTTACTAGTATATATATGTTTTTGTATGCATTTTGTGCTATATTATTGATGGTGTTGATGGATCACGCAATAGGATTAGGGTTCTAGCTTAGTAGAATGCAGAGTTGAATGTAATGTATTTCATTCTTCTAGTTCTAGATGAAATAAGACTTGTTTATTGTAACCATGGGTGGAGCCAGAATTTTGGATATGTGGGGTAAAAAACTAGAACAATAACATTTAGAGCAAATTAGAAGCTCGCTCTTTTATGGGGTCAAAATAGCAAACATGTAGTGAAAAATATGATATGTCTTATTAAGAAATCTAAGGAAGTGGGAACTGAGCAAGAAAAAATAGAGGAAGTGACCCCACTTGGCTCTTAGTTGCTCTGCCCCTGAATTTGTAACGAACTTCCCTTGGTACTGCTTGTCAGTTGAGAAAACCTATTTGTCTGGTCGCAAAGGATGAAATTTGTCGTAATTCAAAGCCTTTTTGGGTTCTGTTAATTTTTGTTTTTGTAAATTTAGAGTAGTGGGGAAGAAAACCTAGTCCTTACTTGTATTTCTGCTTTTTAATTTGCTTCATCTTGGCAGCAGGGTGTGGTTGAGGCAGGGGAAGTCCTGGTATGGGTAGTTTTGTTACTGGTTTTATCCTGCTTTGTCTGAAAAGAGTCGTCACATCTCTTGAAGACAGTTCAAGAGTTTATTTGCTCCAAGAAAAACATTCACAACCTTTTGACACAAGTCACTGACTCATTTAGATTTTGGAAAATGATAGTTGATGCCCATTCTTTCTCATGGTATTTGGAGTAACTTGAATCAAACCAACATGGGAATAGAGTTATATACTTCCAGATATTCAAAGTCAGTTGCATAATGTGTTGGGTTTCTCCAGCTTCCTTGTTCCCCACACTTTCTTGGCGAACCTGCTTTTATTGATCACCCCTATTGTGGTTGGAAACTGGTAGCCATGTGTCCTTTGCCACCACATCAGAAGTAAAATCTGTCATTGTGGTGTTTTGTAGAGTTTGTCCTACGATCTGTGTAGCACAAACACGAACACGCGACACAGCATAGACACAAAACCGACACTCCAGCACGGTAATTTTAGAAAATTGGAGGAGGCGACACGTTGGGGGGCACTTCCAAATATATATATATATATATATATATATATTTTAATACTATTAAATGAATACAAAACACATATATAAAGCTCTAATTGTGAATGTATAAAACCATGGATATCTTAAGGCTTATGTCATTCTCAAACTTTTTCAACAAAGGCATTTCATCACTTAGTGTCTTTGTAATCCATAAAACATCATCTGTCACACAAAAAATAAGACTTCCCTAAGTTTTAATTCGTGTCTACTATATGTGTAGACATGTGTCCTTTGCCACCACATCAGAAGTAAAATCTGTCATTGTGGTGTTTTGTAGAGTTTGTCCTACGATCTGTGTAGCACAAACACGAACACGCGACACAGCATAGACACAAAACCGACACTCCAACTCGGTAATTTTAGAAAATTGGAGGAGGCAACACGTTGGGGGGCACTTCCAAATATATATATATATTTTAATACTATTAAATGAATACAAAATACATATATAAAGCTCTAATTGTGAATGTATAAAACCATGGATATCTTAAGGCTTATGTCATTCTCAAACTTTTTCAACAAAGGCATTTCATCACTTAGTGTCTTTGTAATCCATAAAACATCATCTGTAACACAAAAAATAAGACTTCCCTAAGTTTTAATTCGTGTCTACTATGGCAATTGACCACCCCAACTTGTTTTGCTAGTTTTCAGAGAGTTTCGGGGCATTTTCTTTAAAGTGTTCCCAGAGTGTCCAAAAGAAAAAACGTTAAAAAAAAAAATAGGACACTTCGGATAAAAGTGTTAAACACGTGTCCGAAGAGTGTTAAGTGTCTAATAAGTGTCCGACATTGGTACATGACCTTTGATGAAGTGTCTGTGCTACAGCCCATGATATTCTTCCCTTTAGCATGTTAGGACCTAGCCATGCGATTTGGTTGGGAAAAAAGGAATTGCCTTAGAACCCTTGTTTACCAAAATACTGTTGTCAAATGTCTCATGTTTAAGCGCTTTTCTCCTGCCTCCTTGGCTTGAGAAGTGATATTGCACTCCCAACTACTCCATGTTGAGTGCTACTTGGAAACATGCTCTGCACTATAAAGGGGCTATCAAAGAATCTTTCCTTGTATTGGATCTTGGACCAGAAATGAATCAAAGCAATGTGTGACAAGCCAAGATGGGTCTTCAGTATTTGATTTGAGGCTATAAGAAAAGCGATGTGTACCTTAACTCAATTGAGAAAATTACCCTGGAAAGAATCACCTAGAGGAAGGATCTTTTGTTGCCAATCGGTGTTAAGTACTTAAGTTGAGATGTATATATATCTTCCTTAGACTTGTCCGATATTTCTTCTAAACTGGATTTCTTGTTGCCTCAAGGTCTTTAAGGAAATTGCTTCCACTAAAACTTCTTGGGTTTCGCTCATGCCATCCATCCTTACTTGTGTTGTCCTTGTTTCCTAGACTTTAGTGTGTGAGACATGTGGTGCTTAAAATATGTGAGAAGGTTTGAAGGTCCTATTGGGCTCGGATGAACTGGTTATATATCTCTTCCTCCGTTCTTTGAATATATCCATGTTGTTTTGAGTTCGGGATGGATACTCTCCATGTTTCGAACTCTGTGTAGGCATGGTTTTCCACATCCTTTTCATTGGCCCGTTATCTCAAGTGTTATTAAACATCTACTCAGAGATATATGGTTAGAAGTCCATTGGCATTAAAGCTACCATTACTTTTATGGAACTTTTTAATTGTTCCAGGGAATTTTGGAAATATAAGATTGGCATTAAATGTTGGACGTGTCTCAGGTCTTGAAACTACAAGGACCAATTGTGTTCTCCTCCATCACTTCGTTATTACTTCCTCCATCCTACTTTGTGTCACATGGGGGATGAGCCGTGGAAAATGGGAAATTTTCATTTTGTGCTATGCAAAATCAGCTCATCCTCTTGATTTTTACTTTCTTGGTTGCAGGTCTGTACCCAACGCTCATGGAAACGACCGTACGGGGTGGGTTTGCTTGTAGCTGGCTTGGATGAATCCGGGGCCCACCTCTACTACAATTGCCCAAGTGGAAACTATTTCGAATATCAAGCCTTTGCCATTGGGTCCCGCTCACAAGCTGCAAAGACATACTTGGAACGCAGGTTTGAGAGCTTCATTAGCTCTTCACGTGAAGATCTGCTTAGGGATGCCCTTTTTGCATTAAGGGAAACTCTACAGGGAGAAAAGCTCAAAAGCTCCATTTGCACAGTTGCTGTTGTAGGAGCAGGAGAGGCTTTCCATATACTGGACAACGAAACTGTACAAGGGTTGATTGATGCATTTGAGATAGTTGGGGAAGAAGTTCCTGCCACTGAAGAAGGTGGAGCCGCTGATGAACCAGCTGCTGACCAAAGTGCGCCTGCTGAAGAGGTACCGGCTCCCATGGATATTTGAGGGTGCAAGATTTGTCAGCGGACTTCCCATTCTTGTCCTTTGACAAGGTTGTTAAGACATTTGCAGAATGAGGTAATGGAATGATGTGGACGGTGCAATGGACCTTATGATTTCTTGTTGGATATGTTATTTGTTATGCAATTTGTCTTTCCCATCACTATCAGTGCAGACATTTTATAGGTTGCCTTTGTTGAACCCAATTTTACTTGGATATTAGTTGCTTGGTTGGACCGGCCTGGTTTATGTGATAACATTTTGTGATCATCATTTATGTTTGCCTATGGAGGAATGTTGTCTGGCACGATTTTCCAACCATGGTATTTGAAATAAGGAATTTAAGATGACGAGTTTGTAGCCCCAGCAGCCGGGTTTTGAACCACACGGCTGATGCTTTTTGACCAAAGTGCCTTGGAAAGGCTCGCGGAACTTGAACCATGGGTTCGCCTATGATGCAATTTTACATGCAACCTGTTCAAAACTCGTCGAAGACTTGTTTTACATACAAGCATTCTAAGAATAATACAGCTGGGAACTAATCAATAATTTTGATGGAGCATAATTTAGTGCTCGTGGATTGCAGTGGCATTGCTTCTAGGCTTGATAAACGAGTGAATCGCTCGACCTTTGGTCTCAAAAGTTAACGAGTTCAAAAAAATATGTTAAGCTTGCTGCTTGCCTGGTTCGTTTGGCTAGCCGATGCCAAACCATATTTGATGGAGCCGATCTCAAGTAACTTAAATTCTTTAATTATCACAAGTCAAACAAGCCAAGTAGTAATTTGTTCAACTTCGGTTTAAAACCTTGACGAATTTTCAATGATCATTCAAGTTTGGTTTGTTTATCGAGGGAGACAAGCCAGTACTTAGCTTTCGTTTTCTAAGACTAAATGGTGTCTCAGAGCTGTCTATAATTTGTTGCCTACCAACATTCCCACTAATTAATTACCAATCATTTCCAAGAGCTGATGTGGTCAAGTCTTAGATCATGTGCTGGATATTCTTGTTCATCTTGTGATTGAATTATTAGTGGTGGTGGCTTCAAATGGTTTTTGTACGGTAAATTCCATTTTCACATGGACCTTTTTTGTGCAAAGATTCATTGATGAAGTTTGCTGTGAGACGTGGCTCATATTGAGAAAAGAAGGGAGCAACCAGTCAATTCCCGTCTGGACGCAAATCTGGGTCGCCCGGAAACAGTTTCGCTGCAGAAGCGTAACTCTAAGTTGTCTCGTTTGGAAACGTTGATCAAGTCGGTCTGGATGCTCAGAGACATGGAGTCATACGCGTTCATTTTAGGGTGGTGTAGATGACAAGTTACAAGTATGTTGTTTTCGCCTGTTTGAAGTTTGACCGGGGTTCAAACTTCATTAATTACAACTGAGTCTCGCTCTCGCTGAGCAAAAAGAGAATTACTCGGTAGTACAAAATTGGTACAGCTACTTTCCAACTAATAAATAGAAAATTCACAATATTATTGTCCAATTTCTGACTTTGCTTGTACTAACCAATTATATATATGTATGTTATAATATATGTATTCAAGTTGTTCTATTGGGCTGGAATTTAATAACTTGGTCAAGCAAGCAAACACGCAACATAAAAGGCCTTCCTCTCTATAAATCTCAAGTTACGAACATCAAAAGGCCTCAAGCAACCTCTCTCTAAATTTTCTGCAATATATTTCCTTCAACAAATGAACGGGAGAACAACCGTTGTGATATTGTTCTTCTGGGCTGTCCTCACCATTATCACACCCATGCTCGTTCGGATGTCGGCTTCAGCGCATTTCAATGGTACGTGTTAGTGATTGCGTATATTCGTTTTCCCGTAGGTAATCCTCATGGAAATGGTGGATTTTTCATCTTTTGCAGGTGAGAAAACTGAAGTATTAACGAAGGTTGGGCTGCAGAGATTGTTAACCAGAAGAGCGCTCGTAGACGCAGCACCACCACCAGCACCACCTCTGCCTCTTGCAACAGCACCAGAGCCATCACTCGCAATCATCAAACCACGGTTCGGAATCAAGAAGCTTGTGCAAAGATGAAAATTGTGGTTTGGTCACTCGACTCACTCATGATTGTGTATATATTCGCGCATTTTCGGTAGAAATGGGGTTCAAATGCTTGGACCCTTTCAGGGATTTGGTTGAGTTCGGCAATGATAAATGACATGAATTGATTTTCAATTACGATTCTTAAGGTATTTTTTTTTGATATATGTGGTTTCAAATGTTCCAAAATTCTAACCAAATTTTAACTCGATGGGGTCTCTTGATCCCGCTTCACTCTTCCTCCCTCCGCCTGGGTAGATACTGAATTACAGAGCATAATTTCAGTAAGGCCATCCTGCCTTTGAATTGCAGCAAGGGCAGGCGTTAAAAGGATACCAACATGTGCCAACATAATTAGTCTTTATTTTTAGCTTGGCGGTCAGGGTGTCTGGGCTACCTTACGCGTACCTTAACTAATCATCTTCCCGGTCTGGTCAAAGACCGGCCATCTACGCTGAGATTAGAGAATTCACAAGAGAAGCTCTTGCGATTTGGTCAGAAGAGGTTGTCAAGTTTCGAACTCCAGCCAAAATAATTAGTCTATCACCGCATGATACAGATAGTACAATTGAGAGAAAATGAGAAACAGGTGAGACTTGCAGAGGAAGAGGACTCTATTAACTGCAATCATTAGTTTCTCACCAATTTTTCTCTTTCTTCAAAGGAAATTTCTACCAGTGCTCTTTGACCGGTAAAAGTGTTTTGTTGCCGGTAAGAAAGAGCTTTTATCTTTCGTCCATCGGGCGGACAATAGAAGGACTGTTTTTCAAATGAAGAACAAAACGACGTATATTGGCGGCCGCAAGAAGTGAAGAAGCAGTATTTTGTTCTTTTTTCTCTTCTTTTCTTACTGAGTGAGAGGTATAAATATATACTCCTTTTTTTTTACCAACCGGAGTAATAAGAACGCATACAAACACCATGATTAACAATCATTTAGATGATCAATAATTGCATATATATGATTATGAAGTGCATATCAAGCAAAACAAACAGTTGACTTGTTGATGCCAGATCAATTTAAGGTATTTTTCTCTCTTTTACGGTTTTAAATGTCATAGAAGATTGGAAGCAACATACACTCTGGGCTTTCGTATTATTAATTACCCCGCAAAAATTAAAAATCAAGTAATAGCGTGCCAATGAAATTTAATAATTTTGTCAAACGCTTCGGTGACGCTGAACAATGTTGACTTTTGACTTATTCCTACTTGTGTGTTATTAAATTTTCGTAAATTGGAGTACCATGACAACGAAATTCAAGTAAGATGCTAACAATCCACATACTGACGAATTTTTTCTACTCCCTCCGTTCCTTTTTTTTATTTGTTCTACTCCCTCCCTCCCTCCGTCTATTTTGGCTAATTTTCCGGTTTAATAAGTTGAATTTACGAAGCAATGCACTTAAAAAGGGGTGGAGGGATTATAAATTGAGCTAAAACATAGAAAGTGGCAACAAACTATTGTAGTATGTTTTAGCATAGATGAATTTTGAACCAATGCTTGAGTAACCAAGATCATTGAACCCAAATTCCATGTTAGTGTTAGGAGTTCGGTCATGTTTTGTTACATGGATCTAAAGTTTAACTTTGCACAAGGGAATTTGTATTTGTGCAGTAAGAGTATTAAGAGAGGTAAGAGAAGGAGGTCTCGAGAGTCGAAAGAGTGGGCAAGGGGTGGCCGGATGATGGCTTGGCACTCACAAAATCAAAACCCTGGGACCGCCTCTGGTTACCATACCAAGATAAAGGCAAAAGCTTGTGGAATAATCTCTCATATTAAAAGTTATAGCTTGTTGTCCTCTTGAGGACACGAGAAAGCAAAAAAAAAAAGTTATAGCTTGTTATCGCACCCAAAAAAAAGCAATTAAATGTAGGAAAAAACCTTTCATTTCATCAACCTCAAGTCTTATTACATGAAATCATTGAACACATACATCAACCCCAATTATGATCACTCGGTCTTTATTTTAGTAGAAACAAGAAGGAAAGTGTTACATAATCTCTCAAACAAGCCGATCAAGTAATTCCTCAAACGTGGTGTATTTGACATCCGGATAAAGCTCAGAGGCTTCAACCCCGAACGAAGGATCAATGTCAAAGTTGGTCTGGTCTCCCTTCACAAACACGGAGTGGTCGATTGCTAATTGAAAGTCCATGGACTCTGTGACAAGCGTAAGATTCACAATGAATTATATTTATAACCCAATTTGATACCATACTCCGAAAATATATATGTTCTAGATTGTGCCTAGGCTCTGCTTTTTCAGTAATTTTGGTCAAGTTATTAAATACTGCAGTGAAACAATAAGAGCCTGAGCGATACGAATGATTCAGTAGAAGTTCGCTAAGTTCTACTGACCTTGAAGTCGCTTGAGAATTTGATCCTCCGGGACGTAGGTTCTTTTGAGGGTCTTGCCAATCTTCTTCTCCCATAAGGAAAAAATCTCGTTGAATGAGTAAATGTTCTTGGGAGGCTTGATATAAAGATTCTTGTTCAATGTTCTTGGGTCATCCACGGCTTTGATGGTGTAGGTACCAATGTCATGCTCATCATTCAAGACAGCTAGAGGAAAAAACCAGCAAAGAGAAAATATGACCACCGAACCAATTTGGCCAAAAGATGGAAGTATGATTACATGTGTGCTGTGTTCCCGTTAAAGAGCTAACAAAGATCAAAGCAAGAAGGAAAAAAAATGCATTTTGGAAAAATCAAGACAATTGTCTTGAGTTGATTAGGTTTTTGTAGCAAGAAGGAAAAAAATGCATTTTTCAAGGCTGCAAGATGCTTTGCATCCCCTTTCTATCCTACAATGAATTATTCTACGAAGGAGAGAAATGAAAATGAAACCCTTTACAATTCTACTCCCTTATAATAATGCAGAAATGTGTAGGAAAACCATATGCAAACTTTGGCGTACAAGGGGACTCTTTTATGAATGAGGCGTAAGAACTCCCACCTCTCTGTATTCATCTGGATCAATGACCTTGTTCGTTTACAGATTAAAGTCTTGGTTTGAAAAAACTTCAAACGCCTAGTGTGAAACCAAAGCCACACTTGGCTTCAACATATCAGTAGTCCTCACCGCACTAGTGGCTACGAATGGTAAACGATTTCAAGCGCGAGACAAAAAACATATATTTGTGTTTTGCCAGCATGCTTAAAAACACATGCAAACATATTTCCATACTAGCTCTCAGCTGTTACCCAACAATTTATACACCTAAAGAGTTGAAGAATGCCAACAATTTTTTCTGTTGTTTTTTAGCAGATCAATATAGATAACTCTGACAATGATGAACCATTATAAGAACCTTAACCCCTTGTTCTTAACCCCTTCATGTCATGAGATTTCTCTGATTCATTGAGCAAGGAAAATTCATAGGGTCGACTACGTCAAAGAGAGAAATTATTACCTCTAGGATTTCCATCCCCAAGGATGGTTACTTCGTCTCTGGGGGGAGCAGAAAGTCCAGGCTGTGCAAATGCAGGGAAAAAAAAGCCGGCAAAGTAGTTACAATACACATTGGTATAGGGAATTCCCTCAGCCTCAACAGCTCTGCGGATTTGTGTTTTGACGGCACATGACGATTTGACTGGCTCAAACGCATTCACACGATCCATGTCACTTCCAAACTCAGAAGGGAAGAATCTCTGGACAATTTGTAAGAACAAATACAAAATGTTTCTGAGTGATCTAGAGGTCTGGTACAGTACTAGAAAACAAACCCATAAAATCACCCATAAAATGCATCCAACGGGTAAAATTCACCCTTATAGAAAACGATACACTGTTGAAACCCACCCGGTAAAATCCACCCGGGTAAAATCCACCCAGTACAATGTTGAAACCCATAAAATGCATCCAACGAGTGAAATCCACCCGGTTGGAATTTGCAGGGGCGACTCTAGTATATAAGCAGCGATGTCAAGCGACATCGCTGGGTTTAAACAATGCACTGAAAAAAAATATTAAATTTAGATATAAATTAAATTTTCTTTAGTATTGTCAGCACTGGATCACTCGTACAAGGTTAAAATAAATATTTCCAACTGAATTTGAACCAACTTGTTATAGCCCTAACAAAACAAAACAAACCTAAAGCCTAATATATCACATACATTAAAGCCCAATATATAATATTATAATAGGATTTTCTATTGTCAGCCCAATAACACATAAAGACAAAAAACACACACTCTCATATACTTTTCACTTATTTCAATACACTTTACACTTTTTCATATACTTTTCGTTGATAAAATTGATAAAAACCCGATTGCGTAACCAAATGCAAGATGAATAGTTGAATGATTCTTGGACATGTTCATTGAGAAGAACATGTTTAAAAGTGTTGATAATGAAGCTATATTAACGCTTTCAAAATATGAAGACCCGTGGGATCTTGTAATATGTTGGAGTATTTTTTCGTCAAACGATATGATGGGATGCGTCTTTTGCCTAGTCGAGGTTTTTTTTTTTAATACAATTTTTCATCATAGAAACTATGTATTTTTGTCAGCCCTGGATTAAAATTCTGGAGTCGCCCCTGAGAATTTGGATGGTTTTATGGGTTTGTTTTCTGGTACCAAATACTTCCCTTTATGATGTGATTGACATGTTGTACTTATATCGGGACTGCAAAAGCACCTTTTCACCAATTTCAGTTCTAGGTGATAATACAGACACATGCCTAGATGATAAACTGTAACATTTGACTCCAATAGTCTTTTATGTTATTGGTTGTGTCAATACCGATATGCAAAGGAAGAAACACAATTATGTGCTCCCTTTTCTGTTTGAAGCCACTTAATGCTATTTTCAATACCAAAATTACACCAAAAAAACTGCTTCCAGTTTTATTTCTCAACTACTGCAGTTTTATGTGCAACTACTTAGTTTTTTACTCTCTATTCACTCTACATCTCCTCTCAACTGCTTCAATGCTGATTTTCGATAAATATGGCTTAAATATCCTGGAATTTTAACTCCACACCCTTTCTGTGTGCATACCACTTGTAGGTATGTATCCATCTAAACAAAAACATTTCCAGGCCAACTACTTGGGTCATGAACACCCTTTCTCTTGATCTAAGTACCATGATATAGAATAAAGCAAACACTTTTCCCAACTATCTATTAGACTCCAAATTATATAGCTTAAACCTTAAACATCCATATTCTTCATACCTAACTAAACAACAAATCTTGCTGCTCTACATATGTTTCGCTATTTCACTTGATCAGGGCCAGGGCCAGCCTTGACGTTTGGGTTGCCCAAGCCCGACTCTAATTTTGGTTGCCTGCTTACTATTAAGTTAAAAAAATAAAATGACATACAATTCAAAAAAAATCAAGGTTGCATTGTACTTAGAAAAACTCTTCTTCGCCGAAGCAACTGGCAGTGCCAAACCTAGTACTTTAGGGGCAACGAATCCCCCTTCCCATGGAGTGGTCACTCTTGGGAAGCCGCAACCATTGCCAACCGAGACAAACAAATTGATTGTTTTATTCAAGGAAACTTTATTATATTTATGTATATAACCAATTTTTTTTTGGTTGCCCAAGTCCGGAAGCTTGTTGGGCTCACCCTTGGACCGGCCTTGATTAGGGCCACCTTACTGACTACATACAAGGGCTGAGAGATGTACTGGCTGAGTTGAAATTCTTTCTTAGAATATGACCCATTAAGACTACCATATTTGTGTTTTATCATTCTTATATGGGACCTCATTGCACCGAAAACGGGGGTGTTGCTTTTCTTCCTACTTTTCCCTAAAACGACGTCGTTTGAAAAAATATATGAAATTCAAACAATCAGTGCCAAATTGAGCTAATCTGTTGAACAAAATTAAGGATGACTTTCTTTTCTTTATTATGAAGCAGACACGAATGGGTGGAATGAAGAACACAAATCAGGTATTATGCAATATAAAGATAAAGAACCTTGATGTTGCCAGCTTCTTTAATGGCTGCAATGATTTTAGCCTGATCTGATATCTGCCTTGTTCCAACAGTGGATATCACAACATCCACTTGCTTTATAGCCTTCACCAAACTCTCCTGGTCGTTCAGATCTCCCTGTTCAATTCAACGACATAAGAACCATGGCAATTGTCTCATTCATTTACTTCTCAACTGCATCAAACGATCACCGACACATGTATCTAAATAGCTGTGTCCAAATACTTGTGCACATAGCATTGCTTTTGAACATATACCCACTTTGTTCCAATTTGTTACTCTTTTTGGGACTTTGTGCCATTTTTAAAATTATTTATACTTTTTAAATATTTGCTTATATCATTTTTGTGTGTGTTTGTGTGTGTCTATATATCTATGGGGCTGTTCCGTTAACACAACGAATAACACAACATTTGACACAATTTTTTAAAAACTTGTTTCATAATACAAAAACAAATAAGATCCATATTATATTTTTACCAAAAAAAGAGCCACATCACATAAAATATATTATTCATCAAAATATAAAAATAGTTTTTGATCCTGTTAGAATAAACCGAGGGACAAATAAATTGGAGGTACTCACTCTGCACCAAATTGTTCGCTCCTCCTTAAAACCGCGCATATTAATTCCACTCAGAAAATAATACTCCATATCAACATGAATTATTTTCCGAAAACTCTTACACCAATATAAAGATCACTGAGAAGAAAAATTGGTGTAAATTTCTTAATTTTTTTTTTATGAGAACATTATTTTCTACGTGCATTTCCAAAAAAGTGCAAGCAATTTGTGACGGGATGGAGTATTACTATAAGTGAGTAGTGGGTAATGGGTAGTGGAGATTCGATATCTTTATTCACAACTGGGTTGAAAATCCATATAACTTGAACCAATTTTATAAAAGAATTCGATTATAATAATACTATTATGAGACGATCGGGGATATTCTTCTTCCTACGTACAGTATCATCAATATGTAGTGGGAAAAAAATAGAAACATAATTTGCAGACAGTGATATATACAGACATGGAGCAAAGTGACGCCGGAGCTTTTGAAGCCGTCGATGAGTTTCGCCTTATGAGGAAGGGAAACTGTGCTTTTCCTAACCAAAGCGAAGGTGGGGTGGCCAGATTTGGCACCGGCTTCCACTACGAATTTCCCGATGTACCCAGTTCCTCCGATGATCAGGATTTTGCTTTTCTCGGCCATTGGAGTTTTCCGGGAGTGAGATTTTTTTTGGCCAGGAGAGAGAGAGAGAGAGAGAGAGAGAGAGAGAGAGAGAGAGAGAGAGAGAGAGAGAGAGAGAGAGAGAGAGAGATGGATTTTGATTCTGTATCACAAAAACTAGACAGCGGGTACATTTTTATAGAAGTGGGGAATTGAAGTTACCGGAATGATCTTCTTGGTTGAGCAGAATTGCTTATTTTGCTCCAATAAGGTCATGTCCAATTGTTTGAGTTAAAAATGTGGTGTTATATGAAATAAGAACGTAAAATGTGGGTCCTATTTTAGTTCTTACGATAAAATTATTGTCATGTTAATGAATGTTGTTGTTAAAGTATTGTTCAAATGTATAAAAGTACACAAATATTTATGTAAATATAGATATAGATGGGGCTCTAGAATAGCGATGGCCAAGCTTTTCGTGCTTCTCTCTCTCTCTCCTTACGTCGTGACACCAATTTCTCTCTCTCTCTCTCTGACTTTCTCAACCCAAGAAAATCTCAATAGAAAATTACGGGTGCGTTATGGATAGAGCCATATTTTTTCCGCTAAAGAGTGTAGTTAATTACGGGTAGTCGTGGCCCCATATTTACCGCTAAAGATTAGTATAGTTTTAAATTACGCATAAGGATGAGCTTGTGCTAAAAAGACATCACTGCCCTTATACTTCCATACACAAACTTGAGACATTTGCATAAACATCTTTATTACCCTTTGATGATTGTGGCTTATTTGCCATGGCAGTAGTCAATTGCTGTTACTGCTCGACGGAAAGTCCTGGGAGAGACGGAGTGGAACCGTCAGCAGTGGCGTTAGGTGCAACAAAAGCATTAGATCAGGCACCATGCTGAGGATTTCGATGGCTTTTTGGTTTAAAATTGGGATCATGACGTGGGTGCCTAGGTGGAAACCCATGCAATTTATAGCAGGGTTCAATTGTATGTGTATCCTTTTTGCAATATCGACAAAATAATCCTTTTTGGGTAAATCAGCTTGAAATTAAAAGAGGTTAATCGAATATACAACCTCTACAAAATAATCCTTCAGAAACAAGATGCGAGAAAACCCCTCGAAGATGATTTTAAGAATCAAAATATCATTTGTACTTTGTAGTTCTTCAAGGTGCATAAAAACCTAGCTGCCAAAAGTGATGAGAGATGAAAATATACGTGCTAGGGTTCTTTTCACGGCAGCTGTAAAGAATTTCGACCTAATGGCTTCATATTTATAGGCCCACGACTTGATGGGAACACTGTAATTAAATAATTCTCTCGACTAACGCACTCATGTGGAAAATTAAAAAAAATACAATGTAAGAGATTCCTTTTTCACATGCACCCTAATACGGACGCTTTAAAAAATAAAAGTATATAATTGAACAATAAAGTGTACGACTCGATACAAAGGGGAATACACGCAAATGTGGGTTTTGGTCATGAACGTGCTAACCATAAAAGGGAGCTCGGCTTATGGAGCTTACAATAGGACTTAGTGAGCTTATGTTCGAAGTCAGCTGGTAAAGAAAGGAGAGATAATTCTAGTGGGTGCATTGAGGTTGATCTGAATGACCCATGTAAGAGCCAAAGGGGAAAGGAGTTTAAGCATAATGGAGGTGGGTATTGCTTTTCTTTTTTTTTGAACGGCAAAAAATTTATTAATCAAATATCAAAGATACAAGATTAAACGGAGCAAGAGAAAGCATCAAAGCGAGGAGCGGTACCAACGAGGTTGGCATCCCACCCAACGATAAACATATGCCTCTCGAGACCCAAAGGATTAGAAGGCTGACAAGAAGACAACCAAACCCCAACTACGAAATCCACACCTAAAAAAGCACCAAACAAAAAGTGCCAACGCCTCACAAGCAACAACAGAATCAGAACCCAAGACACTATGACTACGCCCCAAATATCAAATTTTTTATCCTAATACTCCCACATCTTCGTTGCGCCCTAAAAAACTCCAAACGGTTCGAAAACCAAAACCGTCCCTTCAACGGCTTTTTTGCCCTCAACCTTTTTAGATGCATTGCTTGTGAAACCTTCTCTAATTCTTTGTCCTGCTCTACCCCTCCGATTAAACTCTGTCTGCCAATTTCCATGTCTGACTCGCTAACTTTTTCTTGGTTTGACCCTTTATGCTCTTTGTCCTGCTCTACCCCTCCGATTAAACTCTGTCTCCCAATTTCCTTGTCTAACTCGCTAACTATTTCTTGGTTTGACCTTTTATGCTCAGAAGCATCGAAAACCAAAACCGTCCCTTCAACGGCTTTTTTGCCCTCAACCTTTTTAGATGCATTGCTTGTGAAACCTTCTCTAATTCTTTGTCCTGCTCTACCCCTCCGATTAAACTCTGTCTGCCAATTTCCATGTCTGACTCGCTAACTTTTTCTTGGTTTGACCCTTTATGCTCTTTGTCCTGCTCTACCCCTCCGATTAAACTCTGTCTCCCAATTTCCTTGTCTAACTCGCTAACTATTTCTTGGTTTGACCTTTTATGCTTAGAGCATCCCTTGATGCTATTCAAAAGTTGGAAAGAAGAATGAGGAGATCAAAGAGGAAAATTAGCAAGAAGAAGTATTTAATAACAATTTCTTCTTCCAATGTTATCCGGAATAGAAATTCAATTCTTTTCGAGAATGCAAGTAAAGCAATGGATATAGGGACCAAATGTGGCGTTAAGTTAAATTTAGAGGTGGGAGGAGCTTTAATTTAAAGAAATTAGTTGAATTGGAGGAGGCCAGAATTGCAGAGAGAATAAGTGCTCTTGACAACTTGGAGGACTACGATGTTTTGGAGGAGTTTGATGATCTTTAGAATGGTGATTCTCTTTCTCTGGAATTTTAAGCCCGTGCTTTTTGGTGTTCTTTTGGGTTTTATTTCTCTTGGGCTCTTGTGGTCCTTTTCGGGGTTTTTTTTTTAATTTTATTTTGGCGTCTTTCTTTTTGTGGAGTTTAGTTTTTGGTTGGGGTTTGTTTTTAGGAGTTTCTTGAGATTTTTGGGGCGTTTTTGGTTTAGTTTGGTGTGGTGTTTTGGTTTGGCTTCTTGCCTTCCTTTGGGTGGTTCTTGGGTGGCATTTGCCGGTATGCCCGATCGAGATCCTTTAATTTTTGTATCTCTTTCTAAGGTTATAAAATCTTTTTTGCCGATCAAGGAAAAAAAAAGAAGCAATTATATGTAGGAAACAACCCCTTCATTTCATCAAACTCAGGTCTTATTACAAGAAATCATTGAACAAATACATCCACCCGAAATATGATCATTCGGTCTTTTATTTTAGTAGAAACAACAAGGAAGGTGTTACATAATCTCTCAAACAAACTGATCAAGTAATTCCTCAAACGTGGTGTATTTGACATCCGGATAAAGCTCAGAGGCTTCAACTCCGAACGAAGGATCAATCTCAAAGTTGGTCTGGCCTCCCTGCACAAACACTGAGTGGTCGATTGCTAATTGGAAGTCCATGGACCCTGTGACAAGCGTAAGATCCACAATGACATATATTTAGAACCCAATTTGATACCATACTACGAAATTATATAAGTTCTAGATTGTGCTTTGGCTCTACTTGTTCTATTGGAAATAAAATCATGGAAATGGCTACAATACACACCCATTAAAGATGTGTACCATATGCACCATATTGTATGGTTCAGATTATGCCACCTCATTGGCAATTGTAACATTTTTTTAGTTTTCGTAACTTTTCAGAAATATAATTCGTTACATTTTCTATGATAACATTTTGGTGTGTCTCGTAACTTTTATAAAAAAAATCGTAACTTTCGTAGGGGTGTGTATGATACATACTCAAATAATGAGTGTGTATTGTAGCCTTTTCTTAAAATCATAGGTGAAGTTTTTTGGCAGTGAATAAGTAATTTGCAGCCTCAAGGTGTTTATTGGAAACATGAAAGTATTTTACTCTCCTGCTCCAGTAAAAAAAGTCCGCCTAAATCTAGGATTTTATTTTCCATTTTTTACTGGATAAGTTTGGGATACATCTTCCTAAAGTTCTGGAATTCCAAATCAATCAAACAACAGAACTTTATTATTTTACCTAATTTTGGTCTAGTTATTAAATTCTGCAGTGAAACAATAAGGGCCTGAGCGATATAAATGATTCAGTAGAAGTTTGCTAAGTTCTACTGACCTTGGATTCGCTTGATAATTTGATCGTCCGGGACATAGGTTCTTTTGAGGGTCTTGCCGATCTTCTTCTCCCATAAGGAAACAATCTCGTTGAATGAGTAAATGTTCTTAGGAGGCTTGATATAAAGATTCTTGTTCAATGTTCTTGGGTCATCCACGGCTTTGATGGTGTAGGTACCAATGTCACGCTCATCATTCAAGACAGCTAGAGGTAA
This sequence comes from Vaccinium vitis-idaea, assembly GCA_963854785.1. Lineage (NCBI taxonomy): Eukaryota > Viridiplantae > Streptophyta > Magnoliopsida > Ericales > Ericaceae > Vaccinium > Vaccinium vitis-idaea. Next base: position 33,302,944 of record OY978226.1, on the reverse strand, counting down.
AAACCAGCAAAGAGAAAATATGACTGCCGAAGCAAATTGGCCAAACGATGGAAGTATAATTACATGTGTGCTGTGTTCCCGTTAAAGAGCTAACAGAGATCGAAGAAAGATGGAAAAATAATGCATTTTTGCAAAATGAAGACAATTGTCTTGAGTTGATTAGGTTTCTGTAGTTTGGAAACTTATGTTTTTCGAGGCTGCAAGATGCTTTGCATCCCCGTTCTATCCTACAATGAATTATACAATGAATGAGAGAAATGAAAATGAAACCCTTTACAATTCTATTCCCATATCATTGCTATAATGCAAAGTGTGAAGGAAAACCCTATGCACACTTTGGCCTACAAGGGGACTCTTCTATGAACGAGGAATAAGAACTCCCTCCTCTCCATATTCACCTGGATCAATGACCTTGTTCGTTTATAGAATAAAGTCTTGGTTTGGAAAAACTTCAAAAGCCTAGTGTGAAGCCACACTCGGCTTCAACATATCAATAGTACTCACCACACTAGTGGCTACGAATGGTAAACGATTTCAAGCACGAGACAAAAAACATATATTTGTGTTTTGCCAGCATGCTTAAAAACATATGCAAACATATTTCCATACTAGCTCTCAGCTGTTACCCAACAATTTATACACCTAAAGAATTGAAGAATGCCAACAATTTTTTCTGTTGTTTTTTTTATCAAATCAGTATCACACATAACTGGAATCCTAGCGCATAGAGCACGACTAAGAAAATAAGCATCACTATTTTTGGGGATGTTAGAAAACTCTGGCAATGATGAACCATTAGAAGAACCTTAAACCCTTCATGTCATGAGATTTCTCTGATTAATTGAACAAGGAAAATTCATAGGACTGACTTCGTCAAAGAGAGAAATTATTACCTCTAGGATTTCCATCCCCAAGGATGATTACTTTGTCTCTGGGGGGAGAAGAAAGTCCTGGCTGTGCAAATGCAGGGAAAAAATAGCCGGCGAAGTAGTTACAATACACGTAGGTATAGGGAATTCCCTCAGCCTCAATAGTTCTGCGGATCTGAGCTTTCATTTCACATTCGGTTTTGACTGGCTCAAATGCAGTCACACGAGTCATGTCACTTCCAAACTCAGAAGGGAAGAATCTCTGGACAATTCATAAGAATAATACAAAATGTTTCTCATCATCTAAATTGTTTAAACAAACAAATCAAAGGACCCCACTTCTTTCAAATGATGGACACAAGGAATTTATCATGTGATTGACATGTTGTACTTATATCGGGACTGCAAAAGCATCTTTTCACCAATATCAGTCTTAGGTGGTAATACGGATGCATATGCAGATGATAGACCATAATATTTTACTCCAATAGTCTTTTACTGGTTGTGTCAATACCGATATGCAAAGGAAGAAACACAATTATGTGCTCCCTTTTCTGTTTCAAGCTACTTAATGCTATTTTCAAACAATCAGTGCCAAATTGAGCTAATCTGTTCAGCAAAATTAAGGATATTCATTTCTTGATCATGAAGCAGACAAAAATGGGTGAAATGAAGAAAAGAGATCAGGTATTATGCAATATAAAGATGAAGAACCTTGATGTTTCCAGCTTCTTTAATGGCTGCAATGATTTTAGCCTGATGTGATATCTGCCCTGTTCCAAGAGTGGATATCACCACATCCACTTGCTTTATCGCATTCACCAAACTCTCCTTGTCATTCACATCTCCCTGTTCAATTCAACGACATAAGAACCATGATCGACGTAAACAGACCCAAGATTCTAAGCTCGGGAGCGAATATAGATCTGGGCAGCGGGGCGATTCTTCCTGTTTTGATTCGAGCTGATCAAGCAGTATGCATGACACTCTTTAGTATACCATTAAACATAGAGAAATGATTTGGACACAATCCAACACAGTTGTGTTCGCAATTGTCTCATTTGTTTCTTTCTCAACTGCATCAAACGATCCCAGACACATGTATCTAAATAGTTGTGTCCTTGTGTACGTAGCATTGCTCTTGAACATATACCCCTTTCTTCCAATTTGTTACTCTTTTTGGGACTTTGTGCCTTTTTTTAATTATTTATACCATTTAAAATTGCTTATATCAATTTGTATACATATTTTTATCTGATTTTGAAAACTTGTTTTGTAATACAAAATACAAATAAGATCCATACTATATTTGTACCGAAAAAAAGCCACATTACGTAAAATTTATTATTCATCAAAATTTATAAAAGAATTCGATTTTAATAATATTATTATGAGACGATCGGGGATATTCTTCTTCCTGCGTACAGTATCACCAATATGTAGCGGGGAAAAAATAGAAACATAATTTGCAGACAGTGAGTAGTAGTATACAGACATGGAGCAAAGTGACGCCGGAGCTTTTGAAGCCGTCGATGATTCTCGCCTTATAAGGAAGGGAAACTGTGCGTTTCCTAACCAAAGCGAAGGTGGGGTGGCCGGATTTGGCACCGGCTTCCACTACAAATTTCCCGATGTACCCAGTTCCTCCGATGATCAGGATTTTGCTTTTCTCGGCCATTGGAGTTTTCCAGGAGTGAGATTTTTTTTTGGCCAGGAGAGAGAGAGAGAGAGAGAGAGAGAGAGAGAGAGAGATGAAATTTGATTATTTATCACAAAAACTAGACCAGCGGGTACGTTTTTATAGGAGGAGTGGGGAATTGAAGTTACTGGAAACCAAGCAGAATTGCATATTTTACTCCAATAAGGAGATCTGTTAGAGTTGTAACTTGTAAATGTGGTGTTATATGACAGGATTCGGGGATCCTGTAGTGCACTGCCGCACTACAACGCTGTAGTGTGGCACACGAGCCGTTGATCTCGGCAATAAATGGCTCGGATTTCATCTCGGCAATGAACGACTCGGATCATGCAAGCACCAAGATGAAATCCGAGCCGTTGATTGCGCGATCAACGGCTTGGATGCCGCACTACAATCCTATAGTGCGGCAGTGCACTACAGGATGCCCTCTTCCTATATGACGTAAGAGAGTAAAAAGTGGATCCCATTTTTGTTATCATGACAAAAAATATTATTGCAATGGTGTTCTTAGATTATTGTTAAAATGTATAAAATTACATAAATATATATATGTATATATAGATTTAGGTACGGCTCAAGAATAGTGATGGCCCAACTTTTCCTCCTCTTTTTTTTTTTTTTTTTCTCTCTCCTCACGTCGTGAAATGAAATTCTCTCTTTCTCCTCCCTCCTGACTTTCTCAACCCCCGAAAATCTCAACAGCAAATTACGGGTACGTCATGGATAGAGAGCCACATATCTACCGCTAAAGATTAGTTTAGTTAACTACGGGTTGTCATGGATAGAGCCGCATATTTGCCGTTAAAGATTAGGTTAGTCTTAAATTATGTATAACGATGAGCTGATGCTAAAAAGACATCTCTGCCCTGATACTTCCATCTAAAGTCCATAGAATTTGAAGTAAGATCCAAAATGAATTATATTTATAACCCAATTTGATACCATACTACGAAAATATGTTCTAGATTGTGCTTAGCCTCTGCTTGTTCCATTGGAAATAAAATCATTAGAAGTTCGCCGCTAAGTTCTATTCGCTTGAGAATTTGATCCTCGAGGACATAGGTTCTTTCGAGGGTCTTGCCAATCTTCTTCTCCCATAAGATAATAGCCGGCAAAGTAGTTTGAAGATACGTAGGTACGTAGGTATAGCTAGGGAATTCCCTCGGCCTCAATTGCTCTGCGGATTTTGGCTGGCTCAGAAGGGAAGAATCTCTGGATGATCCACGTCATTTTCAAACTCAGAAGGGAAGAATCTCTGGATGATTCATGAGAACAATACAAAATGTTTCTCAGTCATCTAAATCGTTTAAACAAACAAATCAAAGGACCAAATTAAGTTAAATTTCTCATTAAGAATGCTTTAGGAACACACGAGGAATTTATCACGTGATTGACATGTAATTATAACAGGACTGCGAAAGCATCTTCATTACACAAATTTTAGGCTTAGGCATTAATAGGATGCATATAAATGCAGATGATAGACTGTAATATTTGACTCGATCCTAAGATTTGTATCTTGGCTATGTGTCTATAGACTCAATACAGTTATACGATTTCGTGCACCCTTTTTCCAAAAGAAACCGCCCGCCCCCCCCCCCCGGGAGAACTACTTCCTGTTCTATTTCTCAACTACTTAGGTTTTATACTTTTATATTGAAAAAACTACTCCAGTTTTTCATTCTGTGTCCATTCTCCATCTCCTCTCAACTGCTTAAATGTTGATTTTATAAAATTATGGCTTCGATTTCCTGGAATTTTCATTCCACAAGCATTGTGCGGACACATTATATACCCAAAATTGTGCAAAATCTGTTCAGCAGATCTAAGGACATTTTTATCATTCAATGACGGAGGCAATAAGTTGAGGGGGGCTATCATTCATTCCACAAGCATGGTTCAGTGGCATTGTCTATTAAAAGTGGCTCCGCCCATGTGTCTATATATCAAAGCAATCAATGCCAAATCTACAGGGTGCAGTGAGGAACTGTAACCGTTTGATTCGGTAATTAATGGTCCACATTTAAAAAAAAAAAAACTTCCATGGAAGGATAGTCTCTTCCATGGAAAAGTCTTTCAACAAAATCAGACAATTGAAAATCAGTTGGATGGCTGTGATTTGCTCACGACACTCCGTAGTGAGTCTCCTCACTACATGGCCCCCGGTTCCCGAAATTGAGGGAAATCTGTTAAGCAAATCTAAGGAAATTTTCTTCATTCGAAGTGGGGAAAATTGTTGGGTACCGAATGGGTACCACATGGCCGAGCCATCCAAAAGTGTTTTGGACGGCCCAGATCGAAACCCTCTCTCTCCCCTTTTCTCTCTCTCCATAATCTAGCCCGTCCAAAACCGAAATGGATGGCCCAGATCACACGCGCGGGTACTACGTGGTACCCGCTCAGCACTGAAAATTGCTCCGAAGCCAAAGGCAATAAGTGGGAAGTGGTGGCAAGTGCCAACCCTAGGAACCAAACAAAAACTATATTGCAGAGACAGAAATGACATCGTTCTACAAAAACGTGCACTTTCTTTTTTTTGGGTATTAAGTATGTTGATAGGTGATAAACATATGAAAATGTGTAGTATTTTTTGGGTATTACGAGTCATTAACCTTAGAAAATGTGTACTTTTGTTTTGAACTCGCTCCATCCCAAATTGTTGGCCCCCTTGGCTCCGTTCATTTGCCAAGAATGTCACGCGAGAAAGTTAATCTTGAGAAAATGAAATGAAGTGAAGTAAAGGAAATGAAAATTTACTTTCCTGTGAGTGTTCTTTTGATAAAGGATTTTTCCAGGAAAGTGTAATTGGCGGGAGCATATTTTCCCACGGCGCATAATTCTTTCCTTTTTACAGGATGCATTTTGAGGGAAAGTGAGTCCTAGTGGAAAAAATATTTTTGTGTGTCCCATTATTTTCCTGGTAAATGAACACCTCAAAAGTTATGGGAAAGTTGATTTTCCCATCCTTTTCCATACTTTCTTGACAAGTGAACGAGGCCTTTGGGAAAAACCATGCCATTGTGTATTATCTTTTGATTTTCTTTGCACGAAATTAATTGAAGAAATTTAATTTGGTGCAAAAAATTGAAAAAAATATAAACGAAAGTACTTTATTTTTTATCTCAAAATTGCACAATTTTTTGATAGGAATAAGCAATTATAGGTGAAGGTAGTACTAACTAATTGTATTGATTTTGGGTGCCACCTTTGAATTGAAATCCTAACTCTCCCTATCATGAAACAGACACAAATGAGAAAATAAACAAGACATATCATGTGATATGTAACCAAAAAAGATGACAAACCTTGATGTTGCCAACTTCTTTAATAACTGATCTAATAACTGCATGGATCCAAAGATTAATAAAGATTGTATATTTCCTTAGCCCTTTTAATCTTTGTATGTTTCCTTAGCCCTTTTAATTAATTTTAATTAATTGGACGAAGAGATTCTAAACTTGCCAGCTAATATAGGTCTGGGCATGCAGTACTGGGCTCAATGGTCGTGTTTAGATTCAAGCTGATGGAGCAGTCCTTGAGCATATGAAAATGTTCTAGACACAATATCCGGATACAAATGCGTTTGGAACCACGTGATGCATTTGAGTCTCACATACATCAAACGGAAGAGTATTCGATTTGTGTATATTGGGTGTACTATATTCAGTGGCGTACATACCATTTTTTATGTGACAATCGGGATGGCAAATCTTACAAAAGTTGAAGCAACTCATATAAAAGAATATGATTGGAACTATAACACTAGGAAGGCTCCTCCTATTCACATCCTACTAGTCCATCAATAAGCCAAAGAAAATGGCAAAAAAACACACGGAAAAGGCTACAGTACACACCCCTTATTTGGGTGTGTACTACGATTTTTTATTTTTTATTTATAAAAGTTACGAGAGACACCAAAATGTTATAAATCATAGAAAATGTTACGAATCATATTGCTGAAAAGTTACGAAAAACTAAAAAATGTTACGATTGCCAATAAGGTAGCAAAATCTGGATCATACAACAGATGCATATGGTACACACCTTTAATAAGTGTGTATTATAGTCATTTCCAAAACACATACACTGAAATACACTTTTTATACTTTTCAATACACTTTCACATACTTTTATACACTTTTCACACATTTCAATACATTTTTCAACCTAATAACAACCAAGTAGACTGTTTTTAGCATATTCCTATTAGTATGAAACAAATGGGATATTCTTCTTCATACGTACAATATCATGCTGTACTCACCGGGAAAAAAAACATCAGCAATATGCATTGTGGGAAAATAGAAACCTAAATATGCACCGGTTTGGGTTCAATGGCGGAAACTCGGCCTTAGGAGGTGTTCCACTAACCCAATTTTTTGGAAAAACTGATTTTTCACGGTTTTTTATGTGATGTGTTGTGAGAGAATGACCTGTCTCGGTATTTAGAAAAAAATAGTTTTTTGTTAGTGGAACACCCCCTTAATTGGACAAGGCCCAGTTTCAATTACCCGTATGAAGCTAAACATACCCCTAGTATTCGAAACCAATTTGATACCATACTACGAAAATATGTTCCAGATTGTGCTTAGCCCTTAGGCTTTGCTTGTTCATCGGAAGTAAAATTCTTTTGTTGTGAATAACTAACTTGAAATCTCTAGGTGTTTGGAAACAGGAAAGTATTTTACTTCGGGGGAAGCTACAATGTGCACCCTCCCCATATGAGATTTTGTGGCACCAAATATGAGAGAATATGAGATTTTGTGGCACCAAATATGAGAGAATATGAGATTTTGTGGCACCAAATATGAGATTTTGTGGCACCAAATATGAGATTTTGTGGCTCCAAATATGATATGGCACATGGTATGCACCCCATACGGAAATATGAGATTTTGTGGCTCCAAATATGAGATTTTGTGGCACCAAATATGAGATTTTCTGAGACTCAAAATATGAGATTTTGTGGCACCAAGTGAGATTTTGTGGCTCCAAAATATGAGATTTTGTGGCACCATATATGAGATTTTGTGGCTCAAAATATGAGTTTTTGTGGCACCAAATATGAGATTTTCTGAAAATATATGAGATTTTGTGGCTCCAAATATGAGATTGTGGCACTGTAGCATTACTGTAGCAATTACTGTAGCAATCCGAATGGGTCCAAATATGAGATTGTGTGGCTCAAAATATGAGATTTTCTGGAAATATATGAGATTTTGTGACTATTCATATGAAGTGGCATACCATATGCACTTCATATCTCCAGCCACAAAATCTCATATTTAGAGCCACAAAATCTCATATTGAGAAGAGCACATTGTAGCATGACTCTTTTACTTCTAGCTCCTGTAAAAAACGTTGGGGTAAGTCTAGAATGTTATTTTCCATTTTTTGCTGGATGAGTTTGGGAAACATCTTCCTGAAATTCTTGAATTATCAATCAAACAAACAAACAATATTTTTCTACCGAATTTTAGTCTTTTAAATTCTAAAGTGAAACAAGCAGAGCCAGAGCAATATGAACGATTCAATACAAGTTTGTTTTTTTTGCTCGGCAAAATGAAATTTATTAATCATTGAATACAAATTACAATGATTAAAAGAATCCAAGGTAAGAGGGCATCGCATCAAAGAACAGGCAAACCAACAAAGATGGCCCCGCAACCCCAGACAGACACACGGTCCAGCAAGGACCCAAGGGAAAATTACAGAGGGAATAAAAGGACAAGTTTGTTAAGTTCTACCGACCTTGAATTTGCTACAGAATTTGATCCTCTCGGACATGGATTCCTTCGAGTGTCTTGCCAATCTTCTTCTCCCGTGAGAAAACATGCTCATTGAACGAGTAAATGTTATTAGGAGGCTTGATGTAAAGAATCTTGGTTAATGTTCTTGGGTCATCCATAAAGTCCTAACTTTTAAAATTTACTCACGTGGGTTGAAGCCTATTCGTAATATTAATTGAAGGTTAGATAAATTTTATAAACGTTATGGGACAACTTAGTAATATCTGTTACACGGTATGATTTTCATAGAGTTGAGATTTTTTCTCTAAAAGCGGACAACATTACGATTACGCCCGTATTTAAATTAGCTTATGTTAATTTTTTTAGATATTTTGGAGACCAGAATTGGAATGTGTATTGACAGCCAGGGATGGAGGAGAAATTAGATATTTAGATAATTTTTATTTTTTTATTTTATTTTTTACAAATAACGAAAATCAAATCTAAGCAAAAAATAGAGGAGAAAGCTGCCGTCTAAACAAAAAATAAAGGCTCACCAGATAAAATAAAATAAAAAACAAATGACGCCCTTTTTAGATTTGGAGAGAAAGGAGAAGGAGAACCGGAGAAGGCAGCCGTTGAGACAATGAGTTGCTCACCGTTGACAGTCGCCGATGAGATCGCCTTTCGCCAATCCAACCCATCACTTCACCGAGGTAACTAGGTCTCTCACTCTCAATCTCTCTCAACTCTCGGTCTCTCTCTCTCTGATATGATATGGGTTTTTCTTATCCAGACATACATATGTTGGTCTAGATATATTAATACATACATATATATTAATATATAAATAAAATATTTGGACGTCGTTTTCTTCAATTCCAATTTCCCACATTTGCTACTTTGAATGTTAAGTTGGGGTTTGTGACTTTTGTCCCTTTCTATATTGTTTATAAGGAAAATTACTTGTAGACATTTTGGAAATTTAATTTTCGTTGGGTCTAGGATTGAAACTTAATTCCTGCTAGGGTTTAGGCACTTTAAATTTAAGCACTTTGAAAAGGAAAAAAAAAACCAACATGCCCCCGGTGAGATTATTTTCTCAAAAGTGGATTAGTGGTAATTGTCCCTTGTTTCTAAATTTCAGGTAGTTAAAATCATTTATTTGAATGATAGGTTGGGCTTTTTTTTTTATTTGGGTTTTAATTAGAGCTTTTTGATTGAGAGTTAAGAGCTTTTCAGATACATATGCTAGTATCAGTGGCGGAGCCAGGATTTCCAATCCGGGGGGGCCAATTAGCCATAGGCATTTGATAGCTCCGTCGATGCCTACGAGGAGACTAGAATGGCCCTCTCATGGGTGGCATTACGGAGAGATGACTAACATTCTTCCTCGGTCCTTAAAAAAAATCAGTTATAACAATTGCCAAATTAGCTTTGCAATTGCAAGCTTGACGGCTATGTAAACATTGATAATTTGAGACACTGGAAATTAGGGACGGAACCCAGATTCGGCCACGGGGGTGGCACCATTCAATGAGTTGTATGGAAAAATATGAAGAAAAAAATTAGTAGGAAGTCATATAATTACATATAAAAAGACGAGTAATTCGTAATTTATTCATACAAATATGTAAGTCGACATGGTGATTTAATTTTTATTGTACATTAATTTCTACCATAGTCCGCAAAGAAACATAGAGGCCCCGTTCCGCTAAAAAAAACAGTTTTGTTTTAACTCAAAAACTATCTCATTTCACTAACAAAAAACCACTTAGTTTTTTTGCAAAACTAAAAACCAAAAAAGCCAAAAAAAAACTAGTTAGTGGAACAAGTTAGTTTTTTTTTTGCAAAACTAAACATACAAAAAACTAGTTCAATGGAACAAGTTAGTGGAACAAGTTAGTTTTTTTGCAAAACTAAAAACCAAAAAACTAGTTAGTGGAACAAGTTAGTTTTTTTGCAAAACTAAAACATCCAAAAAAACCAAAAAAACAAAAAAAACCAAGTTAGTGGAACACCCCCAGAGCAAAAATGCTAAATTTTGAGAAAAAAATTAATGTCCAAAGGTGTCATGTTTCTCTCCATGTAATAAAAAAAAGTTACAAAACTTGAGAGAGAGAGAGAGAGAGAGAGAGAGAGAGAGAGAAGAGAGTATTACAGATGCAATAAAAAAAACACAACTTTATACCTAGGGAGAATCGAAATAAAAAACAACATAGCTTTATACCTAGGGGGAATCGATCCCAGATGGAAAGTGTGGAGTAGGGAAGTCCTACTGCTGAGCCAAAGCTCATCACTGGTTTAAAAGTTCCGTGCTTTAAAATTTATATTGTTCTTTTACAAAAAAAAAAAAATTAAATTTTTTATAAAGTGCGGGGGGGCCAGGGCCCACCCCAGCCCCTATGTACATCCGCCCCTGGCTGGTATACAATATGCTAATATTGCATAAGGTGAAAACTAGCTAGTTTTGTATTGTTGTGTTACACTTTAAATTTTTGTTAAGCTTAGTAAAAATTGGTGCCTTCACCGTGGAGAATTCCTAGATCTGTCTCTGCCGACAACAGTCGCAACGATGAGATGTGCAACGCCGCGTGTCACGACAGGGCGCAAAGGCATGACGGGTGTAATTCTCCTCACCTGCTTCACCCTATCTCCACCGTTTGTACGTACTGTATATTTTAGGAAGTTAAAAGACAAAAGAAAACAAAGCAAACAGAAGGTGGAAGAACCATCCAGTCACGTTGGAAATTCGATCCCGACGCCACCGCTTGCCGTTCCACCTGATTTCACCGGGAAATCACACTGCCCTCTCTTGGTAAACCTCTCTTCCCCCTAATTTAAGTAACAGCAGCTCTTTTATGTGGGTATATGGTATACTAGCATAGCTAGACTCGCACAAATTCAAACACACAGAGCACGTACACGCACCACGCCACCGGGGATCGGCAGCCACGGCCGCTGGTCCTACAGTAGCCACGCCGGTCACTTCTTCTGACCTCTCCACCGCATATCTCTCTCTCACACGACCCACTCGAAAACCCAAAAAGTGAGACTGCTCTTCCGGCAAAAACTTCGATATTGGGACTCTCTGCCCTAGCCGAGCTAGGAACAGATTAGTTCGTAAAATATGGTCTTAGAATCAAAATTTGAACTTTCCGGTTGCCGTTTGTTGACGCTGGACTGAACTAGAGGTACTGGTCCATAATCCGACACCACAGAATAAACACCCTATATATTTAAGCTTTAACTTGACTAACTTTTAGATAGGATTCTTAATTAACACCGATGCAATCACGTGTGTAGGTACTACTAACGTGGAATAAGTTGCCAGTGCTAAACTAGACGCCACTTTTTGGTGAGTACGCAATACCTAGGTTACATGCATTTTAATTAAATGCTTAGAATCGAAATGCTAACCAAACCAAACCGAGCCTTATGTCTCAATTAATTGGGGTCGGTAATCGAAATGTTACCTATTTTTAAATGTTGGAAAATATGAAACCCGTGTTTTGCTATGATACTTGCTATTTTAATAAACCGTGAATTATCGGAAAGTGGCCTAATCACGTTTACTTTTACTAAGGATGATATAGACCGTGGAATATGATTCGCGAACTTGGCTGGTATGATTTGCTTAGATATGTTCGGCTATGCTATGCGGTTCGCATGGTCTCCCGTGTCCTAGGGGACAGTAAACAAGCTAATGACATAAGGATATAAAGGAGGGGGTGCAGGCCAGGCACCATTGTGATATATTGATATCATACCCTCTCTCTCTTATGGGGTCGCTCCCCAATACGTCTCGCAATACTGTCGAACACTAATATTATTTTCTTGTCCTTCATGAAAGGATTAAGAGTCCTTCCGTTTGGACCAATATGAATGATTGTAAAAGAAATGTTATAAGTATTGATGTTTTATGATCTGTTGCATCTTCTCTCTCCTCAAAGTTGAAGTTTATATTGTTTAGTACGAAAAATGCTCCATGGTCCAACTTGTAACCTTGGCATTTTGTACCACACTAGGATTCACTTATGAAATATTTTTTCCGCCCGAAGGCATTGCGGTTAGGCGGGATGGTAAGGCTTGTATACAGTGGCTGCAAAGGGTAGTTGTGTGTTAGTTTAAAGAGTGTTTGTGGTAAATAGATACATACTAGTTTCTCTTTTCTAATTCTGGTATAATGTAAGCTCTTGTAAGATGCCTGTCTTAATAGCACGTAATTTAACTCTGGATAATATGTAACGCTTCTGCATCTTCTTTTGAAATGTTAAAGTATGTTTACTCTGATTATGGGATGGCATGTAAGGCCTCGGTGACACTGTCACCGGCCAGTCACACTATCTACACTAGATTTGGGTCGCGACGACAGAGGCGGTATCAGTGCAATGATTCTATATATTCTTAGTATAAAAAAAAACACTCCAGAATAAAAGGCACACTATCTATTACAGGGATAATGGTCGAGGGTAAATGGGTTAGTGAGTAGAAAAGATTGAACTAATATGTGTAAATTGTTTCGTGTGTTGTAGGGATGATTAATAATGGACAGAGGGGAGGTGCTGCGCAGCCTTGTGCTGCGCAGTGTGTTGTGCGGCACCTGGCGCGGCCGCACCGGTGTCGGTCCGATGATCGGAGACGTTCATTGCGTAGAGCTCGTCGAGTACTATAAGTGTAACAAAAATTAACTTGATCGGATATTGTTAAGTGTGTCATCGGAACAAAAATAACTTGAAAAAAATGGGTTTAATAGTTTTCATCCAGTGTTTCAAGTCATATGTGTTCCAATTTTTTTCAAGTTTTATGTGTTCCGATCACGCACTTAACGATATCCAATCAAGTTGATTTTTGACACATTTGTAGTATTCGACGAGCTCTACGCAATGGACGTCTCCGATCATCAGACCAACACCGGCACGGCCGCACCGAGTGTCGCACAGCACGCTGCGCAGCATTGTGCTGCGCAGCACCTCCCCTCTGTCCATTAATACTGATGCATGTTTTGGAAGGCATGTTTTGGAAGGGATAAGTGGGGTGGGTACAAGGTTTTAACTCCTCGCCCAAGAATACCGAAAGCTGTTTGGGCGAACCATTTTACTAGAGATGCCGAGGCTAGGGTCTATGATGAAATTGTAAAGGGTGACGGGGGAGGATAGGTATCCTCCGGAAGTTGCCAAGGCGGTAGTGCGTTATCGACTCCAAACACAGAAACAGATACTCAAAGAAGTTGCGGCAATGACTAATTTTGGTGGTGGGTATAATGGAGTCTGAACTCGAGTGGAGAGCAATAGGGCATAGGCTCAAGCTCCACCAAGAGTACCCCCGACACAAGCGACGACCTCCACTATAAGGCCACCTCTATTTGCGTATCCAGAGCCCATACCAATTATAGATATCCGCTAGACCCCTTCTGTCAAAGTCCGTTAAGTATCAAGGATAAAAAAGTACAATTTGGACGAAAATACCCATTCTCTCTCTCTCTTCTCAGCCCCTTTTCATACACAATCGAAACCCTATTCCTTGACTCATCCACAATTCAAGAAAAACCTAATTACAATAAATTCAAACCGTTCATTCCTATAATCCAGTAGTCCAAGCTCTTCAGGACATCCATTGGCAGAAAACAGTCCATTGATGACGGTGGCGCCGGTCACGGGGATAGGCGTCGAGGACTTCACGACTAACCACAACTGAACTGAAAAATGATCCCGAGTCCACTCACCAAGTGTGTTTGATCACCAATGCAATCATGAACTTCACGGATCCATCAATGGCGATTTTGCGGCTGCCGGTGGTCATACCGTGAAGCTCTTTGACGCCTCCGTTGAGTCCGTGGACCCAATCACACCCACCACTCGTCATCTCTCTCTTCCAAACACAAATCAATCAACAAAAACATGAAATTCCCAAATCAAACACCAAAAATTGAGGAACACGTGAAGGATTTCAGCCCTCCTTTTCTAATTTGTGAAAGCAATCCGATTTTTTTTTATAAAAAAATACGTACATAGTTACTTCTCACGTTGTTGTGGTCGATGTGTGTCGTCGCTGTTGTACGAACCAAGTCGCCGACTCGCCGCCGTGAACCTTCGATCTGTGTGGTCGCTGTCGTGACCCTTCGATCTGCATGGTCATCGCCGTTGTAGATCTGTGTGGCTGTCGTCGTGGAGAGAGAGAGAGAGAGAGAGGGAGAGAGATGCTGAAACCCAGGTCCAGAGAGAGAGAGAATCTAACACCAAAACTGGATTGTTCAAATTATATGATGGACTAGAGAATTTATTTTCTTAATTTAAAAAATGGGATTCATTCAGCATAAATCTTGATCGGGGCACTTGACCTTGATTTAGTGGACAGCGAAGCCGTAACCCAAAGTCACGAGCAACCCCTTGATTTTGATGCTTTCCCGGTGATTTTTGTTGCAGGTAAAGGGCAGAGAGAAGAGATTGTGCTTACACCTGAATTTTTTTTATAAGGGTAAACTTGTCATTTTCTTACTTCCGCTAATGGAGTAAGGGGTTTTTTCAATTTTGAATAGATGAGGGGGTGTGTATGGACGTTTTTAAATGTTAGGGGGTGTTCTAGGAAAATTGAAATAGATGAGGGGATGTCCATGGAATTTAACCTTTATTAAAGTAGCAAGTATCATAGCAAAACATGGGTTTCATATTTTCCAACACTTAAAACAGGTATCATTTCGATTCAAAGCATTTAATTAATATGCAAGTGACCTAGGTTTTGCGTACTCACCAAAAAGTGGCGTCTGCTTAGCACCTGGCAACTTACTCCACGTTAGTAGTACACACGCCATTCCATCAGTGTTGATTAAGAATCCTGTCTAGAAGTTAGTCAAGTTAAAGCTTAAATATTAATAGTGTGTTTATCCTGTGGTGTCTGATTATGGACCAGTACCTCTAGTTCGAGTATAATGTTAGGAGTTAAGGTAGTTCTAAGTTTATTTGGCTAGAGTATTTTTAGACAATTAGGAGGGTTAACTTGTGTACATTTGAAGTCCTGGGCTATACCAAGATTACTGACCTTTTGGGTTCAATTGTTTCTCCTACGTAAGTGTCAGGGACTAAAATGAAAACATGCTATTTGTTAAGAATACTCCATAATTCAATCCAGCGTCAACAAACAGCATCGAAAAGTTCAAATTTTGATTCGAAGACCATATTTTATGAACTAATCTGTTCATAGCTCGGCTAGGGCAGTCTCACTTTTTGGGTTTTCGAGTGGGTCGAGTGAGAGAGATGTGGTGGAGAGGTTAGAGGAAGTTGATGGATTATTGGGAGGTGGCCCCAATTCTCCTCTGGCACATTCACTACTTGGGACAGCCCATTGAAGCTAGTAGTTGGATCTGGATGGGTTTCCATCTTCCTCAGCTACCAAGAGTAATTCATTTATCTAATTACAATCATTTGATGAAGCTATAAATTTATTTATCTAATTTTCTTCATAGTGTCTTTTAGAGGGAAAAAAAAATAGAATATGCTGGCCTTTGAATTGAGCAAATTGAATGAATTCAACTCCCAAAACTAGCAGAATTGGTAATCGATAACAGTTGTAAATTCAGATATTCTGAATTTAAAATTTGGCAACTAATTGGGTTAGGCCGCAAGAGTTTTTCTTCGAAATTCTCTAGTTCTGTTGTGGTTGACTTACTTTTGACCGGACCGAAGAAGATTTAGTTGAAGTACCCATAAGCTGATTCAAACATCCCTAGCTGCCAAACTTTAAACAAAAAAAAAAAAAAGAGAGAAAAGGAATCCAAAGCCAAGTGTGTACACAAATAAAGCGCTACATATATGTTATTTATTTATTTATTTATTTTTAGATGCCCATTTAGACAACTCAATAATTAGGACAAAGATTTCTTAAGCTGGGATTGAGTGCGTTTCTTTTTAATCCACCGACAATCCATCATCCATGTGCAACTGGGTTGTAATAGTAGTATTTAAGATGGTTTTTTTAGTCTAAGTGGAAATTTATGGTGCAATTTTTTATTATTAAGAGATAAGAATGTGGTGGGCTACAGAAAAAAGTGGTGACTATGAAAGCGTGATTTGAAGAAAGCATTCAATATGTATTTTTTGTTTAAAGTAAGAAGGAAAATGGTGTATATGTGCAAAACAAGAAAATTGCCTTAGGTTTTTTTAGTTCGGAAATCTGTATTTTTCGAGGTTGCAACATGCGTTGAATCCCTGTTCTACCATACAATGTATAATTTTTCCTACCAGAACATTGAAAAAAAGAGCCTAGACAACTTTAGTCTTTAATCCTTGTAATAATGCTTCTATAAGTATGAAAACCATATTCAAACTTTGGCCTACAAGGGGACCGTTTGATGAACGAGGCGTAAGCAATAACACCTCGCTGTATTCACCCGGATGACTGTCCTGGTTCATTGAATGATTAAAAGTCTAGCGTGAGTGAAGCCACGCCTGGCTTGAACTGTTCAATAGTCTTCACTGCACTGTTCAATATTAAATTATTGTAAATTAGAGTAATATGACAACGAAATTCTAGTAAGATGCTAACAATCCACAAATTAACTGACGAATTTGTTCTATAAATTCACTGAGCTAAAACATAGAAAGTGACAACAAACTACTGTACCACGCGAGTACTAGGAGTTTTGGCATGTTTTGTTACATGGATCTTAAGTTTAAGTTTGCACAAGGGAATTTGCATTTGGGAAGTAAGAGTATTAAGAGAGCTAAGAGATTTAGGTCTCGAGAGTCGAGAGAGTATGAAAGGGGTGACCGGATGCTGGCTTGGCACTCACATAATCAAAATCCTGGTGCCACACTGCCACTTCTGGTTACCGTACCAAGATAAAGGCGAAAGCTTGTGTAATGACCCCTCATATTAAAAATTATAGCTTGTCATCGTACAAAAAAAAAAAACAATGAAACGTAGGAAACAACCTTCATTTCATCAAACTCAGGTCTTATTACATGAAACCATTGAACACATATATACATTCACCCCAATTATAATCACTCGGTCTTTTATTTAAAAAAAAAGAAAAAGAAAAAAGAAAGAAGGATGGTGTTACATAATCTCTCAGACAAACTGATCAAGTAATTCCTCAACCGTGGTGTATTTGACATCCGGATAAAGCTCAGAAGCTTCAACCCCAAACGAAGGCTCAATCTCAAAGTTGGTCTGGTCTCCCTTCACAAACACCGAGTGGTTGATTGCTAAAAGAAGGTTGAATGGATGCGGGGACTCTGCAACAAGCATAAAATCCAGAATGAATTATTTTTATAACCCAATTTGATACCATACTGCTAAAATATGTTCTAGATAGTAATTTGCAGGCTCGAGATGTAGAAACTTTGAAAGTATTTTACTTTCCTGCTCCTATAAAAAAAGAGTCTGCATAAATCTAGGATTTTATTTTCCATTTTTTACTAGATAAGTTTGGGATACATCTTTCTAAACTTCTGGAATTCCAAATCAATCAAACAAACAACCAAACTTTATTATCTTACCGAATTTTGGTCTATTGATTAAATTCTACAGTGAAACAATAAGAGCCTGAGCGATATGCGTGATTAAATTGAAGTTTGCTAAGTTCTACTGACCTTGGATTCGCTTGAGAATTTGATCCTCCAGGACATAGGTTCTTTTGAGGGTCTTGCCAATCTTCTTCTCCCATAAGGAAACAATCTCGTTGAATGAGTAAATGTTCTTAGGAGGCTTGATATAAAGACTCTTGTTCAATGTTCTTGGGTCATCCACAGCTTTGATGGTGTAGGTACCAATGTCATGCTCATCATTGAAGACAGCTACAGGTAAAAACCAGCAAAGAGAAAATATAAGATTGCCGAACAAAATGGGCCAAACGATGGAAGTATACGTGTGGGTCGTGTTCCCATTAAAGAGCTAACAGAGATCAAAGCAAGAAGGAAAAATAATGCATTTTTTGCAAAATCAAAACAATTGTCTTGAGTTGATTAGGTTTCTGTAGTTCAGAAACCTGTATTTTTCGAGGCTGCAACATGCTTTGTATCCCTATTCTATCCTACATTGAATTGTATTAGGCACGAGAGAAATGAAAATGAAACCCTCAACAATTTCACTCTCTTATCATTGCAATAATGCAAACATGTGTAGGAAAACCATATGCAAACTTTGGCCTACAAGGGGAGTCTTTGATGAACGGGGGCGTAAGAACTCTGTATTCACCTGGATCAATGACCTAGTTCATTTACAGATTAAAGTCCTCGTTTGAAAAAACTTCAAAAGCCTAGTGTGAAGCCACTCTCGGCTTCAACAATTAAATAGTTCTCGCTGCACTAGTGGCTACGAAGTACACGATTTTATGTTCTAGGCAAAAAGCATATCATTTGTGTATTACCTGCATGCTTAGAAACAGATGCAAACGTATTTCCATACTAACTCTCAACAATTTATACACTAAATAGTTGAAGAATGACAACAATTTTTTCTGTTGTTTTTTAGCAGATCAATTTCACAGAACTGGATTCCTAACAGATTGAGCATGAACACTTGAAATGCCTGGGTTCATGAAACATTAGAAGACCCTTAAGCCCTTCATGTCACCAGATTCTCTGATTCCTGGAACAGGGAAAATTCATAGCATCGACTACGTCAAAGAGAGAAATTATTACCTCTAGGATTTCCATCCCCAAGGATGGTTGCTTTGTCTCTGGGGGGAGTAGAAACTCCTGGCTGTGCAAATGCAGGAAAAAAATAGCCGGCAAAGTAGTTTGAACACACGTAGGTATAGGGAATTCCCTCAGCCTCAATAGCTCTGCGGATTTGGGCTTTCACTGCAAATAAAGTTTTGGCTGGCTCAATCGCATTCACACGATCCACTTCATTTCCAAACTCAGAAGGGAAGAATCTCTGGATAATTCATAAGAACAATACAAAATGTTTATCAGTCGTCTAAATTGCTTAAACAAACAAATCAAAGGACCAAAGTTATTTCTCACTAAAGTGAAATTTATTGGAGCACCAAAAATAACTAATCTTTTTTATGGAAAGTGACCAAGAGTTAGTGGTATTTTACGACTTTGACCCCACAAAATTTTTGGCAATATGCCAAAGAACGATATTTGTCTTTTTATCATTGCCAAACATGACCTAATCGCTATAGAACGAAATTTTAGATATTTGAACCCGTTGTCTATTAAATGTGGCTCCGCCCCTGTTAGTCTATATGTCAAAGCAATCAATGCCAAATTGAGCAAATCTGTTAAGCAAATCTAAGGACATTGTTTTCATGCAAAGCCAGAGGCAATAAGTGGAGGGCCATGTCACGCGCCACCCCCCGGTCCCAGAAAAAAACTGTATAGCAGAAACAGAAATGACATCATTCTACAAAATAGGTGTACTTTTTTTGGGTATTACAATTTACAAATCTTTAATATTAGAAAACGCATACTTTACGTTTTGAACTCCCTCCATCCCAAATTGTTGTTCCCTTGAGAAAAATCATGCAATTATGTATTATCTTTTTGAATTTCTTTGCACGAAATTAAAGAACTCATGAAGAACTTTAGTTTTGTGGAAAAAAAATTCAAAAAAAATATAACTGAGTTTTTTTTTTTTTTGTTGATCTCAAAATCACAACAATTTTTTTGTCGGGAATAAGCAATTATCGGCTGAAGGAGTACTAATTAATTATATTGATTTTGGGTGCCACCCCCGAATTGAAATCCTGGCTCCACCATTGGTTTCGACAAACCTTGATGTTGCCAACTTCTTTAATGGCAGCAATGATTTTAAGCTGATCTAATAACTGCCCTCCAACTGTGGATATCACCACATCCACCTGCTTTATCGCCTTCACCAGACTCTCATGGTCGTTCAGATCTCCCTGTTCCATTCGGGGAAAAAAAACAAATATGATCAACTTAAATTGGACCAAGATTCTAAACTTGCGAGCAAGTATAGATTTGGGCATGCGCCTTAGTAATCTATTGAACATATGAAAATGTTTTGGACACACCGTCCGGACACAAATGTGTTTGCAACCACATGATGCAATCTCACATACATCGAATATAGAACAGTGCTCCTTCTATTCACAGCCTGTTAGGTTGTCAATAAGCTAAAGAAAATGACCAAAAAACACATACACTCAAATGCTCTTTTTAGACTTTTTAACATGCTTTCATATACTTTTTACACATTTGAATACACTTTTCTAACCTAACAACTCAGTAGGCTGTTTTTAGCATTTTCCTATTATGAAACGATTGGGAGTGTTGTTTTTAGCATTTTCCTATTATCATGTACTTACCGGGGAAAAAAAAAACATCAGCAATACGTAGTGTGGGAAAAGAAACCTAAATATGCACCGGGAGGGGTTCAACCGTGGAAACTTGGCCTTAATTTGACAAAGCCCAGTTTCGAGTACCCGTGGTTCTTTATTGGAGCTAAACATACCCTAGTATTTTAGCTTCAATCCCAAGTCCCAACACAAATGTGATGTGTCCTACAGGCTGCAGACTATTGTGTAGTGTGACAATACTCTTTGGCGGAGGTGGCTAGTACCATATCTGCACTTCTATTTTTAGCAACAAAATAAGAAGAATAAGAAGAAAGAAATCTAAATATGAGTGTACATATGTACAAAAGTGAGGAGTATACGAACATGGAGCAGAGTGACGCCGGAGATTTTGAATCCGTTAATGAGTTTGGCCTTAGCAGGATCGGAAACTGTGCTTTCTCTAACCAAAGTGAAGGTGGGGTGGCCGGACTTGACGCTGGCTTCAACTATGAATTTCCCGATGTACCCCGTTCCTCCGATGATCAGGATTTTGCTTTTCTCGGCCATTGGAATTTTGTGGGAAAATGATGATTTGGGAAGAAAATATGTTTTGATTGGAAAGTATTGATGCAGCGGGAGCGCAATTTATACAAGGAGTGGAGAATGGAAGTTACCAGACTGACCTTTGAACAAAATTCGTGTCTTACGTAAGCGCTTACATATGCGTGTATTGTCTCCGCTGAAATTAATTCCCTGGTGCATCTCTTGCTATATGCTCCTTTCGTTCCAAATTATTGATTCTTTCCGGAGCCGATGTAATTTTTAAACTGTTTTTTTTTTTAACTGAATTTTTAAACTGTTACTAATATCTTTTAAGCTATTTATTTTTAGACATTTTAAAAAACTTTGTGTAATAGAACCAATGGAGCAGTTCTGCAAACACTTATTTTGACAAACATTTTTTTTTATCTCACTGTGATGTTCCAAACCGTTGATTTTGTTTAAATGAGTAAAATAGGGGGCATGCAAAAAATTAGCTCAATCGAATATCGGTAAGTACTTTACAGAAACTGTGACAGGAAATGGTGTTTGCAAAATTGTTTTAATCAAGCCCTTACCAATATCCGAATGAGCTAATTTTTTGCATGCCCCCCCTATTTTACTCATTTAAACAAAATCAATGGTTTGGAACATCACAGTGAGACCCAGAAAAAAAAATGTGTCAAAATAAGTGTTAGTGGAACCGCTCACTAAAACTAATTGAGATCTATAAAATAAATCTGTATTTCATATACAATACATTATACATTGAAAGATATAAATAACTTAAAAATTACATCGAAATCCGAACCAAAACAACAATTTGAAAATGAGGTAATATAATATCTATATTCAACTTTGACAAAAGCAATGACAGAAGACCAAATAGTTATCCTAGTATATGTATATATTATCTATAGATTTAACGACGGAAGCAATGACATAAGATAAGACCAAATAGTTATCCTAGTATATTACCGGTAAAATTTGACCGGTAATTCGTGGTTCAGTTTCAACTTTACGCAACAATTAATAAGCAATTTAGCTACTCCCGACATAAACGCTGAGCCGAAGGAGAAAAACTTGGGCGCAAATAGGATAGGAGCTGACATGGTGCTCGTTCGGCACATCCGGGTCATTCAAAAGTGTGTTGGACGGTTTGCATTAAAATACTTTCTCACCTCTTTCTCACTTCCTCTCTTGTTTCTCTCTCCAAATTCGGACCGTCCAAATACATTTTCGACGGCCCGGATGTGCCGAGGGACGCCACGTGGTACCCTATTTAAGCCGATGGGAAGTGCAATAATCAAGTTAGGCTAGTTAGCCACAAAGTGAAGAGAAAGGCAAACTACATGTAAGCTCTAAAAAGCCGAGCTCTTTTGTGTTCAGAGATAGAGCCAGGAATTCGACTCAGAGGTGACACCCAAAATGAATATTTCTCCTCTCTTTGTCTCACAAAGATAGTCTATCATAAAATGACGTGTAATTTTGAATAAAATTTCTTCTTTAATTTTGTGTCAAGAAATGTAAAACATTTATGCATAAAAGTGTTTTATTTTTCTATCAAAAAATTAGAGGTTTTTTTTGGGTAATTTAGTGTTTTCAGCGTCTTTCGCTAATATTTAGTGATGGATTGCTAGACTTTGCCCCAATAAGCAGCCTTTCTCGGCCTCTCCAGTTAGCGGTTGATCCAAGCGTTGTTTGATTGAAGGTTGCATTTCTAGGTGCTTGTTGCGAATCTCTAGGTGCTTGTTGCGAACATGAAAGTTTACTTCCAGCTCCTTAAAAAACGTCAGGGTAAGTCTAGAATGTTATTTTCCATTTTTTGCTGGATGAGTTTGCGAAACATCCTCCTAAAATTCTTGAATTACCAATCAAACAAACATTATTTTTCTACCGAATTTTAGTCTTTTGAATTCTAAAGTGAAACAAGCAGAGGCTGTGAATGATTCAATACAAGTTTGTTAAGTTCTACCGACCTTGAATTTGCTTCAGAATTTGATCCTCAGGGACATGGATTCTTTCGAGTGTCTTGCCAATCTTCTTCTCCCATAAGGAAACAAGCTCGTTGAACGAGTAAATGTTATTAGGAGGCTTGATGTAAAGAATCCTGTTCAATGTCATGCTCCTCATTGAAAACAGCTATAGGTAGAAACCAGCAAAGAGAAAAAAATATGACATCCAAACCAAATTGGCCAAACCACGAAAGTACACTTACATGTGTACCATGTTGCCATGGAAGAACTAACAGAGATCAAAGCAAGAAGGAAAATCAAGACAATTGCTTTGAGTTGATTAGGTTTGTGGTTTGGAGACTTGCGTATTTCACGGCTGCAACATGCTTTGCATCCGGGTTCTACTTACCTATTTTACCTACCAGAAAAATGAAAATAAAACCCTACACAATTTACTCTTTCATCCTTGCAACAATGCAGAAATGTGTATGTTAACGATATGCAAACTTAGCCTAAAAGGAAACTGTTTAATGAACACGAAGCATAAGCACCGACACCTCTATTATTCACCCGGACCAATGTCCTAGTTCATTTACTGATTAAAAGTACTCTTTTGGAAAAACTTCAAAAGCCTAGTGTGAAGCCACACTCGGCTTGAACCATTCAACGTTCCTCACAGCACTAGTTGCTATGGAGGACACAATTATACGTACTAGGAAAAAACCATAAATTTATATACGACCCTAAGTAGTAAAATGATGGACACTTGAAAAAACCATAAATTTGGATTCCTAACTGATACAGTATGCACACTTGAAACACCTGGGTTACTAACAAAACCAGCCTCACTATTTACGGTCACAAAGAACCCTTAACCCCTTCATGTCACCAGATTCTCTGATTCATTGAACAGGGAAAATTCATGAGAAAAAGTGCACAACTAGACTGAGCATCAACAACGACAAAGAGAGATATTAGTACCTTTAGGATTTCCATCCCCAAGGATGATTGCTTCGTCTCTAGGGGGAGCAGAAAGTCCTGGCTGCACTAGCGTAGGAAGAAAATAGCCGGCAAAGTAGTTTGAGTTCACATAGGCATAGGGAATTCCCTCAGCCTCAATAGCTCTTCGGATTTGGGCTTTCAATGCAAATGAAGTTTTGGCTGGCTCAACCACATTCACTTGATCCGCATCAGTTCCAAACTCCAAAGGGAAGAACTTCTGAAGAATTCATAGGAACAATAACAATGTTTATCTGTCATCTAAATTGCTTAAACAAACAAATCAAATTCAAAGGACCACAGTTATTTCAAAGAATGCTTTGGGGAACACAAGAAATTAATCAGAGTAACTCCAATGGTTGTCAAATTTGGTGCCAAAATTTGGCGCCAAATTTTCATCCATGAAGCTCCAATGAGGTGCCAAACTTAGTTCAAAATGGCATGGTTCTATCTTTGGATGTACATATAGAAACCATAAATGGCTATAGCCATCCTTGCCACATCAGCAAAACCCAACTACTTTCCATTAATCCACCCCCAAAACTGCTAGAAGATGGCCGGAACCTCACCGGAATCGGAATCACTAGATTTTTGGGGGGATTCGGTTGCAGAGACCATGTTTAAAAGAGAAAAAAACACTTGCAAGCCAGGAACCTTTTTTCTTGTTGGGTTGAAATTTGATGGATATTAGCTTCTCAGATTCATGTTTATGTGATCTAAGCTTCTCATATCCTTAACAATTTCTACTCAACTTCGATAGGAGAACATTTACTATCATGATTCAAGATATATAATAGCCAACCCAGATGTTTTTAAGTAGCGAACAACAGAGAGATTAGTGGGTGCATTAAACTTCCCCCGTGTTTTAGTAGAGAACGATGGGTAGTTGAATGGGGGTTGAAAAGGTAGGGGAAAAAGGGGTGGAGTTCCGCAACGCAATGGTTACAGCCATTTTGGAATTACCATTGGAGTTGCTGTCATGTGATTGACATATAATTGTATTAGGACTGCAAAAGCATCTTCGTTACACAAATTAATTAAAGTTTTAGGCGATAACAAGAATGCATATGCAGCTGATAGACCATAATAATTGACTCGAAATTATTCAGTCAATACTAATCCTAATAGTCTTTTTTTGGATATGAGTCAGTGCCAAATGCCAATGTAGTACGAAGGAATAAAGCAGACAGTTTTCCCAGCTACTGCTAGACACCAAACTATTCGATATACAATCGTAACATTCATATTCTTGATACCCAACTAACCAAAAACTCTCGCGCGCGGCTTTATTAATCCTCTTTTGCAAAAGCTCAATCAGGACCATCTTGTTGAATATATAAAAGGGCAGAGGCACGAAATGGCTAGGAGGTTTTTTTGGCCTCACAGAACCCCAATGTTTTCTTTGGGAATGCCTAGCGCTTCAACCATGGACATAGGTATGAGATTGACTGCGGAGTCAGGATCAAACATCACTCTCTTCACAGCCACCCCATTCATCTCTGCTTCAACATACGACGCATTTTTTTCTCGAAATATGATCAATTGTTATTGGTATTTTACCCCACAAAAATTAGTAAAATGGCAAGAAAGATAATTGTCTTTTATCATTTCCAAACTAAGACTTAATCGAAACAGAATAAATTTCTAGATATTTGATTTGGACCCCTTATCAATTAATCATGGTTCTGCCCCAAGTCTGTAGACTTAAACAATTGATGCCAAATTGAGCCAAACTGTTCAGCAAAACTAAAGACATATGTATTCATTATCATGAAGCAAACAGAAATGAGTAAATAAGCACGACATATTGGGTAGTATGCAAGTAAAAATGGTTGAAGTGTCATAAAAGCACTGGAAGCGACACTTCGCATGTTTTGTTACAGAGACTGTGGCGACTATGCCAAGATAAAGACAAGCATTTGCGAAATAACCCCTCATAAAATCAAAAGTTATAGCTTGTTCTTACGAGAGAAAAAAAAGGCAATAAAATATATGAAACAACCATTCATTTCAGCAATCCCAGGTCTTCTTACACGAAGCAATTGAAACCATACATTATTTTTACCTCTACGAAAACATTCACTCGATTATTTCAGTAGAAAAAGAACAAAGGTGTCATGTAGTCTCTCAAACAAACTGATCAAGGTACTCCTCAACTGTGGTGTATTTGACATCCGGATAAAGCTCAGAAGCTTCAACCCCAAACGAAGGCTCAATCTTGAAGTTAGTTTGGCCTCCCTTCACAAACACCGAGTGGTTGATTCCATGAATGTCGTTGAATGGAACCAGGGACTCTGCAACAAGCGTAAGATCCAAAACAAATTAATAAATATAACCCAATTTGCTACTACCATACTACGAAAATATGTTCTAGATTGTGCTTAGGCCTGCTTGTTTCATCGGAAACAAAAATCCAGGTAAACATTGATTGGCGGTGAAAATGTAATTTATAGTTTCTAGGTGTTTGTTGGAAGCATTGAAGTATTTTACTCTCCTGCTCACCCACAAAAAAAAAAAAATCCAGATAAATCTAGGATGTAATGTTTCATTATTTACTTCAAAAGTTTGGGATAAACTAGAGGCTGGCAAAAGGTAGGTTGGGTTGGGTTTGGACGGGTTGAAATGGATTATGGGTTGAAATGGGCGGGTTGAATATGAATGGGTTGAATATGGGTCAAGTCATGCGCAACCCAACCCAACCCGACCTTGGATCTGTCAATCAAGCAAACAACCAAACCATATTATTTCTCGAATCGAGTACTTCCTATAATTCTGCAGTGGACTGTGGAAAAAGCAGATAGTAGAAGTTTGCCAAATTCTACTGACCTTGGATCTGCTTCAGAACTCCATCCTCCGGGACATAGATCCTTTCAAGGGTCTTTCCAATCTTCTTCTCCCATAAGGACACGAGCTCGTTGAAAGAGTAAATGTTTTTAGGAGGCTTGATGTAAAGAATCTTGTTCAATGATCTTGGGTCATCCACAGTTTTGATGGTGAAGGTGCCAATATCGTGCTCGTCATTGATGATAGCTATGGGTGAAAACCAGAAAATGACATTCCAAAAAAAATTGGCCAGACAATGACAGTGTAATTTACATGTGTAACATTTTCCCATAAAGAACTAACAGAGATCAAAGTAAGAAGGAAAATGGTGTATATGTGCAAAACAAGAAAATTGCCTTAGGTTTTTTTAGTTCGGAAATCTGTATTTTTCGAGGTTGCAACATGCGTTGAATCCCTGTTCTACCATACAATGTATAATTTTTCCTACCAGAACATTGAAAAAAAGAGCCTAGACAACTTTAGTCTTTAATCCTTGTAATAATGCTTCTATAAGTATGAAAACCATATTCAAACTTTGGCCTACAAGGGGACCGTTTGATGAACGAAGCGTAAGCAATAACACCTCGCTGTATTCACCCGGATGACTGTCCTGGTTCATTGAATGATTAAAAGTTTAGTGTGAGTGAAGCCACGCCTGGCTTGAACTGTTCAATAGTCTTCACTGCACTGGTGACTACGAAGAAGATGATTTTACGTAGTAGGCAAGAAACACTCTGTCGATGAACCATTAGGATATGCAAAGAGAGAGATTAATACCTTTAGGATTTCCATCGCCTGGGATGATTACTTTGTCTCTGGGGGGAGCAGAAAGTTCAAGTTGTCCTAAATTAGGCAGAAAATAGCCAGCAAAGTAATTTGAAGACACGTAGGTATAGGGAATTCCCTCGGCCTCAATAGCTCTGCGGATTTTGACTTTCTTCGTATATGTAGTTTGGGTTGGCTCAACTGCATGCACACGATCCACATCATTTCCAAACTCCGAAGGGAAGAACCTCTGGATAATTCATAAACAACAACAATGGTTATCTGTCATCTAAATTGCTTAAACAAACAAATCAAAGGACCCCGCTTATTTCCAAGGATGTTGTGGGAACACAAGGAATTTATCATGTGATTGACATGTTGTACTTATATCGGGACTGCAAAAGCATCTTCGTTACACAAATTTTAGTTTTAGGCAATATTTTGAACGCATACGCAGATGATAGACTGTAATATTTGACTTCAATATGATTGTCGTTGATCCCAATAGTCTTTTATTGGCTGTGTCAATATTGATATGCAAAGGAAGAAACACAATTATGTGCTCCCTTTTCTGTTTGAAGCAACTTAATGCTATTTTCAATACCAAAATTAGCCCAAAAAAGGTGCTTCCAGTTTTATTTCTCAACTAGTGCAGTTTTATGTGCAACTACTTCAGTTTTCTACTCTCTATCCATTCTCCATCTCCTCTCAACTGCTTCAATGCTGATTTTGGATAAATATGGCTTGAATATCCCGGATTCCACACGCTTTCTGTGTGCACACCACTTGTTGGCTATGATGCACGGACACGGACACGGACAAGGGGACACGGCAATTCTAAAAAAATGGGGACACGGACACGACGGGGGACAAGCCACGTGTATATTTGTTTATTTATTTAATTATATATTTATTTACCTATATATATATAGGGGGCGGATCCGTGGACACTTATTTTGCACACTCTTTTTAACACTCCATCTCAGCCTTTGAAACCAAGGGCTGAGATTAAAACTTAAAAAATCCTTCCCTCTCTCTCTCTCTCAGCAAAACAAGAAAAAGTCACAGAAATCGGGAAGTGGAAAGTTAAATGGTGATTTTGTCGCATAAATCTCCATTCCCACCTCCCAAATTCCACTCTCTTTTACAAACCCACTTCACTCAAACCCTAATTGAACCAATTCCCATCTATTTCCTCGCTATCAGAATGGTAATTCACTCACAAATGAACAGAATTCGTCCATATATGTTTATCTGGGTTCATGGGTTTGGATTTAGATATGATTATTTGGGTTTGAATCAATTCCCATCTATATGGTTTGGATTTAAATACTTATCTGGGTTCATGGGTTTTGAATTTTGAGCTTTCTTGAATGGGTTTTCACCTTTTGATTGTGGAGGATATGGGAATTTTGTTTCCCATTAGAAAACGGAACAGAACAGAGAGAGATTAAGAGATGCCGTCCAAGGAGCATTCGCCGGCTACTGCCGGAGTGGGATAAAAAAGGGGTGTTTTGCTCTGTGCATGTGTGTGCGAGAGAGGGAGAGAGAGAGAGAGAGGGGAGGGATTTTTTTAGTTTTAATCTCAGCCCTTGGTTTCAAAGGCTGAGATGGAGTGTTAAAAAGAGTGTGCAAAATAAGTGTCCACGGATCCGCCCCCATATATATATATATAATATTTTAAAACTTTTAGGGGTCAAATTAAATTTTTTTAAAACTTTCAGGGGTCAAATTAAAATTTTTAAAAACTTTCAGGGGTCAAATTGAATTTTTTTTTAAACTTTCAGGGGTCAAATTGAATTTTTAAAAATACTTTAATGGGTAAATTTATAATTACTCAAAAACTTAGGGTAAAAATTATAATTTAGCATATATATATATATATACACCCAACTCTTTCATCAGCCAACATTCAACTTGTTGAAGCCTTAAAAAATATCAGATCTCAATCCTCCAGCAACAGATATCGTCTCTCTCTCTCTCTCTCTCTCTCTCTCTCTCTCTCTCTCTCTCTCTCTCTCTCTCTCTCTCTCTCTCTCTCTCTCTCTCTCTCTCTCTCTCTCTCTCCATCCAAAAAAGTTGCTTAGCCGTGTCCCATGCCACGTGAAGTGTCGGGACACATTTCCAGCCGTGTCCCCGTGTCGGGACACTGCGATACGGGGTCCCGGAGAGGTGTCGATGCTTCGTAGCTTGTTGGTATATATCCATCTAAAAAAACCGTTTCCCAACTACTTGTGTTGCCTCCATTAACACCCTTTCTTGATCAAGTATCATGATATAGAATAAAGCAAACACTAACCCCAATTGCTATTTGACTCCAAATTATTCGGCTAAAACCTTAAACATCCATATTCTTCATCTACACACTTGTATATAAAGGGAGTTGGGTGGTGGCTTGCCACCGTGTGAAATGTCCATTTTGGGGAAAAAAGAGTGACAAAAGGATATATTGATGTGGTTAGAGACATGTATGAAGGTGTTGTTACTACTATTAGATCACCAGTAGGGGAAACAAGTGAATTTCCAATTACAGTAGGGTTACACCAAGGGTCTGCTTTGAGCCCTTATCTTTTTGCCTTAGTTATGGATGAGTTGACTAGACATATTCAGAATGATATTCCGTGGTGCATGTTGTTTGCAAATGATATTGTCTTAATGGATGAAACTGCAAAGGGGGTTAATGCTAAATTAGACATTTGGAGAGTAGCATTGGAGTCCAAAGGATTAAGAATAAGTAGGAGTAAAACCGAGTATATGCACTATAAGTTTAGCGACAATGCACTAACCGAGTATATGCACTATATGCACTAAACAAAAGACCCGAGGATTCAAGATCAAGGGATACCAAAAAGTGAGCACTTTAGGTATTTAGGTTCAATATTTAGCAAGGATGGAGAGATTATGGACGGTGTAAACCATAGGATCCAAGTTGGGTGGCTCAAGTGGAGAGCCACTTCAGGTGTATTGTGTGATCGAAGGATGCCTAGCAAACTGAAAGGGAAGTTTTATAGAACTGCTATCAGATCAACGATACTTTACGGGATGGAGTGTTGGCTTATCAAGAAGCAACAAGTGAGTAAGATGAGTGTAGCTGAAATCAGGATGTTAAGGTGGATGTCTGGCAAGGCTAAGAGTGATAGAATTAGAAATGAGACTATTCGTGAAACAGTAGGAGTTATTCCTATACATGATAAGTTGAGGGAAAATAGATTGAGGTGGTCTGGACATATCTATCATAGACCTCCAGACGCATTAGTCAATAAAAGTGATATGATAGTAGTGGATAGCAGGGCTAGAGGAAGAGGAAGACCTAAATTGACTTTAGATGCCGTCATACGAAAGGACGTGGACTTACTAAACCTAAGTGAAGAGGTCACTCTAGACAGAGCTCAACGGAAAAACAGGATTCATGTAGCCAACCTCAATTAATTGGGACATAAGGCTCGGTTTGGTTTGGTTTGGTTTGGTTTATCATATATGCAAGCAAACTTCGTCTTTTAAGCAAGAATTATTTCATTTGTTCCCTTATAAAGTCCTGAAGCTATTCAAGTTTTCACTCTATTTTGAGGGGAAATGTCTCATGTTTTGAGTATCTTTCACTGCTCTTTAGTCTTATGATACCCTGATATGCTCTATTCTTGTGATGCGGGGTACATCTTCCACTCTAAACTGTGATCCTTGCTTGGCTAGCTTTGTTTCCAAAACCAGTATTAGCTGTTGAAGGGTACTTATTCAAGCATCTTGATACGATCTGAACAATTACAAAAGGATGCAAGGATGCCCACAGGATTGGTGCTCCGGTTGATATTGTAGTATCGGACTCTCCTGAATCAATACTCTATAATTATTTCTGGTAAGAACTAGTTAGGTTCTCTTTCATGTACAGACTTGATTAAGAGAACTTTTGCCTCCTAGTACTTCCAATTACTACATTACTACTGTAATCAGCTTGTATATGTTGGACCTATTGGTTTTTCATGTTTAGGAATAACCTTAAATCTTATTCTAACAATCTTTGCTTCGGTAATTCATTTGTTTTTGTTTTCTTGAACAGCTCGTTATTGATTTGTTTGATTGCTATCTTACCAAACATACGACAAGAACCATTGCAACAATAACCAGAACATAAAAAACAAATGAGCACGCAGCTACGTCCAACGCACGTCGTCTAAAAACTAGTACCAAACTAAACAACAAATCTTACGGCTCTACATATCCTGTTTCGCTCTTTCACTTGATCAGGGCCATCTTATTGACTACATACAAGGGCCGAGAGATGTATTGGCTGAGCTGAATTTCTTTCTTATAATATGACCAATACTTTTAGTCAAATGCTAAAGACCCATTAAGCTACCATGTTTGTGTTTTATCATTCCTATATGGGACCTCATTGCACCAAAATGCATGAAATTCAAACAATCAGTGCCCACTTGAGCTAATCTATGCAGGACATTCTTTTCTTTATCAGGAAGCAGACACAAATCGGTGAAATGAAGAACACAGATCAGGTATTGTGCAATATAAAGATCAAGAACCTTGATGTTGCCAGCTTCTTTAATGGCTGCAATGATTTTAGCCTGATCCAATATCAGCGTTGCTCCAACAGTGGATATCACCACATCCACTTGCTTTATCGACTTCACCAAGCTCCCATGGTCGTTCAGATCTCCCTGTTCCATTCAACAACATAAGAACCACGATCAACATAAACAGACCCAAGACTCTAAGCTTGGGAGCGAATATAGAGTGTTTTGATTCAAGCTGATCAAGCACTATGCATAACACTCTTTAGTAAAACTCTTAAACATATAGAAATGATTTGGAGACAATCCAAACACAGTTGTGTTCACAATTACCTCGTTCCTTTACTCCCCTTAACTGCATCAAACGATCCCAGATACGTGTATTGGATCTATAATCTAAATAGCTGTGTTCAAATACTTGTGTACGTAGCATTGCTATTGAACATATACCCCCTTTGTTCCACTTTGTTACTCTTTTTGGGACTTTGTGCCATTTTTATATTATTTATACCTTTTTTAAATTGCTTATATCATTTTGTATATAAGATTTTGAAAACTTGTTTCATAATACTAAAAACAAATGATATTACATTTTTACTGAAAAAAGAGCAACATTACATAAAATTTATTATTGATCAAAATATAAAAATATTTTTGAATCCCTTTAGAATGTCACGAGGGACAAATAAATTGGAAGTACTCGCTCTACACCAAATTGCTCGCTCCTCTTTAAAAACCGTGCATATTGCACACAGAAAATATTACTCAATATCAACATGAATTCTTTCCAAAAAAATTTACACCCAATTTAAAGATCATTGAGAAAAAAAATTGGTGTAAATTTCTTTCAATAAATTTTTTACAAGAACATTATTTTTTTGCGTGCAAAATGCACGATACAAAAAAGGCAAGCAATTTGTGACTGGTTGGAGTATTCTACAACAGAAATTCTACAGGCACGAACTAGTATACAAACTATTACACTAAATGTACACGTGGCATTCTTTTAGTAGATTAGTCTATCCATGCATTCAATAATGTATTGATGTGGTAGTGTCATGTGTACATTTAGTTTAATAATTTGTATATCAGGTACTGCATCTAACATTGCCCGTTGTATAATAAGTGTGTAGCGGGTACTACGCAGTGGAGATTGATTTTTTTTTATTCAATCAATTTTATTTTTATTTTATTTTTATTTTTATTTTTATGTTCTTCTTCCTACCGTCCTACATACGGTATCACCATTATGTAGTGTGAAAAACAACCCAGCGTACATACGCGCACGAACACATCCTCACTGTCTATTTCAGGAATCGACGGACCGGATTTTAAGAGTTCTTTTAAAATCCGGACCGTGGAAAACACGCACGGACGGTCAAGATGCACTGTCCGTGCAAATTGCGTACGCGTGGCGTGAATACACATCAAATTTTTGTGTGAAAAAATAGATTGCAGATAGTGAGGAGTAGTATACAGACATGGAGCAAAGTGACGCCGGAGCTTTTGAAGCCATCGATGAGTTTTGCCTTGGCAGGATCGGAACCTGTGCTTTCCCTAACCAAAGCGAAGGTGGGGTGGCCGGATTTGGCACTGGCTTCCACTATGAATTTCCCAATGTACCCAGTTCCTCCGATGATCAGAATTTTGCTTTTCTCGGCCATTGGAGTTTTCTGGGAAGATGATTTGGGAAGAGAATATTTGAGTGAGATTTTGTTGGCAAGGAGAGAGATAGAGAGAGAGAGAGATGGAATTTGATTTCTGTATCGCAAAAACTAGACCAGCGGGTACGTTTTTATAGAAGGAGTAGGGAATTGAAGTTACCAGAATGACCGTCTTGGTTGAGCAGAATTGCTTATTTTCCTCCTTTTTTTTCTCTCTCTCCTCCCTCTCTCACTTTCTCATCCCCAGAAAATCTCAACAACAAATTAGGAATCAGTCATGGATGAAGCAACGTATTTACCGCTAAGAATTAGGGGGTGTTCCACTTAGGGGATTTTTTTAATAAACTAACTTTTCACGGTTTTTTATATGATGTATTGTGAGAGAATGATCTGTTTCGGTTTTTTTGTTAGTACAATTTTCAATAACGCATAAGGATGAATACTAGAAAGACACCCCTGCCCTTATACTTCCATCTAAAGTCTAAAGAATTTGAAGTTGGAGTATGTCACAGTGACATCTCTTCCTCGAATCTTGCTGTCGGTAGACGGCCTTCGCTACCAGCGAGTTTGCCAACATCGACGGGATTGAGAGAGAATTGACCACAACTGCGATGTCTTGTTAAAATTGGACCTAGCGAAGAATGCAGCCAGCAATACTAAATTGAGAGAGAGAGAGTGTGTTGACCACTAGTAGATGTCTATTTGAAATTGAATATGGTGAAGAACACAACCAAAGATAAAGACAAACATTTGTGTAATAACCCATCACGAAAACAAAAGTTAATAGCTTGTTCTTACAGGAAAAAGGCAATGAGATACAGGAAACAACCATTCATTTCAGCAAACCCAGGTCTTCTTACTCGAAAGCCATTGAAACACCACACATTTTTACATCTACGAAAACATTTCACTCTTTTATTTTAGCATAAAAGAAACAAAGGTGTCACGCAGTCTCTCAAACAAACTGATTAAGGTACTCCTCAACTGGGGTGTATTTGACACCCGGGTAAAGCTCAGAAGCTTCAACCCCAAACGAAGGCTCGATCTCGAAGTTGGTGTGGTCTCCCTTCACAAACACCGAGTGGTTGATTCCAAATATGATGTTGAATGGAATTGGGGACTCTGCAACAAGAGTAAGATCCAAAACAAATTAATAAATATAACCCAATTTGCTACCATTCTACGAAAATATGTTCCAGATTGAACTTAGGCCTGCTTGTTTCATCGGAAATAAAATTCCAGGTAAACATTGATTGGCGGTGAATAAGTAATTTATAGGTTCTAGGTGTTTGTTGGAAACATTGAAGTATTTTACTCTCGTGCTCCCGTACAAAAAAAAAATCGGGATAAATCTAGGATGCCATGTTCCATTCTTTACTTGAAAAGTTTGGGATAAAATAGAGGTGGCAAACAGACAGGTTGGGTAGGGTTTGGACGTGTTGAAATGGATTATGGGTTGAATATGGATCAATAGTTGGCGGGTTGAATATGAGTGGGTTGAATATGGGTCTAGTCATACCCAACCCAACCCGACCTTGGATCTGCCAATCAAGTAAACAACCAAATTACATTATTTGTCAACTTGAGTACATTTTATAATTCTGCAGTGGACTATGGACAAAGCAGAGATTCAGAGATATGAATAAGCCAGTACAAGTTTGCCAAATTCTACTGACCTTGGATCTGCTTCAGAACTTCATCCTCTGGGGCATAGATCCTTTCGAGGGTCTTTCCAATCTTCTTCTCCCATAAGGAAACGAGCTCGTTGTAAGAGTAAGTGTTTTTAGGAGGCCGGATGTAAAGAATCTTGTTCAATGTTCTTGGGTCATCCACAGCTTTGATGGTGAAGGTGCCAATATCATGCTCCTCATTGAAGACAGCTATGGGTGAAAACCAGAAAATGACATTCCGAACAAAAGTGGCCAAACAATGACAGTGTAATTACATGTGTAACATTTTCCCGTAAAGAACTAACAGAGATCAAAGTAAGAAGGAAATAGTGTATATGTGCAAAATAAGACAATTCCCTTGTGTTGATTAGGTTTATGTAGTTCGGATTTCAGAAACCTGTATTTTTCGAGGTTGCAACATGCTTTGCATCCCTGTTCTACCATACAACGTATTATTTTACCTACCAGAACATTGAAAATAAAAGCCTAGACAACTTTACTCTTTAATCCTTGCAAAAATTCAGAAATATGTATGAAAACCATATGCAAACTTTGGGCTACAAGGGGACTGTTTGATGAACGAGGCGTAAGCAATAACCCTTCTCTGTATCCACCTGGATGACTGTTCTGGTTCATTGACTTATTGAAAGTCCTCTTTTGAAGAAACTCACAAAAGTCTAGTGTGAGTGAAGCCACGCCTCTGGCTTGAACTGTTCAATAGTCTTCACAGCACTGGTGGGTAAAAAGTAGATGATTTTACATAGTAGTAGGCAAGAAACATATATTTGTATATTACCTGCATGCATGCTTACAAACAGATGCAAAAATATTTGCATACAAACTCTCAGCTGTTACCCAACAATTTATACACCTAAAGTAGTAGAATGACAACAAAATTTTCCATTGCTTTAACAGGATCAATTTCCTATAATTGGATTCCTACCCGATACAATATGCGACTATGCCTGCTTAAAACACCTGGGTTACTAAAAAAATGAGCCTCACTGCTTATAGGGAGAGATGTAAAAACTAAGAACACTCTGTCAATGAAGCATTATAAGTCCCCTAACTCCTTCAAGTCACCAGATTCTTGGATTCTTTGAACAGGGAAAATTCATGACAAAAAGTGCATAACTAGACTGAGCATGGACCATGGCAAAGAGAGAGATTAATACCTTTAGGATTTCCATCACCTGGGATGATTACTTTGTCTCTGGGGGGAGCAGAAAGTCCTGGCTGTCCTAACGTAGGCAGAAAATAGCCGGCAAAGTAATTTGAAGACACGTAGGTATAGGGAATTCCCTCAGCCTCAATAGCTCTGCGGATTTGAGCTTTCAATCCAAATGTACTTTTGGCTGGCTCAACCGCATGCACACGATCCACATCATTTCCAAACTCCGAAGGGAAGAACCTCTGGATAAATCATAAGAACAACAACAGTGGTTATCCGTCATCTAAATTGCTTAAACAAACAAATCCAAGGATGCTTTAGGGACACAAGGAATTTATCATATGATTGACATGTACTTATATCGGGACTGCAAAAGCATCTTCATTGCACAAATTTCAGTTTTAGGCGATAATACGGATGCATACGCAGATGATAGACTGTAATATTTGACTCCAAAATGATTCCATCATTGATCCAATAGTCTTTTATTGGCTGGGTCATTACCGATATGCCAATGAAGAAACACAATATATGTGCTCCCTTTCCTGTTTGAAGCTACTTAATGCTATTTTCAATACCAAATATTACCTCAAAAAAACTGCTTCCAGTTTTATTTCTCAACTACTGCAGTTTTACGTGCAACTACTTCAGTTTTCTACTCTCTATCCATTCTCCATCTCCTCTCAACTGCTTCAATACTGATTTTGGATAAATATGGCTTGACTATCATGGAATTTGAATTCCACACGCTTTCTGCGTGCACGCCACTTGTAGTTATGTATCCATCTAAACAAAAACATTTCCCAACTACTTGTGTTGCCTCCATGAACACCCTTTCTATTGATCAAGTACCATGATACAGAATAAAACAAACACTTTCCCCAACTACTATTAGACTCCAAATTATTCAGCTTAAACCTTAAACATCCATATTCTTCATACCTAACTAAACAACAGATCTTGCAGCTCTACAAATCCGGTTTCGCTATCATCTTATTAACTACTTACAAGGGCTGAGAGATGTACTGTCTGCGTTGAAATTCTTTCTTAGAAGATGACCAATAGTTTTAGACTTTTAGTCATATGCTAAAGACCCATTAAGATTGCCATATTTGTGTTTTATCATTCCTATACGGGACCTCATTGCACCAAAATGTATGAAATTCAAACAATCAGTGCCCACTTGAGCTAATCTGTTCAGCAAAATTAAGGACATGTTGAGTTTGGACACCTCAAACTTGGCACTTGTATTGAATATTCTCTCTCTTATTCAATACAAAATTGCAGAAGTACACTCACTAGTATACAAGACACCTCACTCTCACACTAGAGTTTGTGTCAATACTCAATCAACTCACTTATGCACACTCACTTGGTGCTCACCACACACTTGGTGTCTCTCACCAACACACCTACAAATGAGGTCACCTATCCTATTTATAGTCACCTATAGAATATTCTAGATACAAGCCAATTCTAGAATAAGACTAAAATCTTCTAGAGAAACCTAGACTATACTACCATAGTCTAGAAGATTCCAGAGCAATCCAAAAGACTCCATCACCTTCCATAAGTTTCCGGAAGGTTCTAGAATAACCCAGGGCATTCTAATAGGATCCGGAACCCTAGAGTCCAGAACATTCCGGAACATTGTGGAATATTCTAGTAAAACCCGAAATATTCTGGAAACATCTAGAGACTTCTAGAGAGTCGGTGATGACTCTCAACACCGACTCTGCTTCATCTCCTTGAAGAATCTTTTTCCACTCCGGTGATCCTTCCACGAATATTGTTGATTGCTTCTTGGCTCCATCACTTGCATAACTCTTCCGGGGCTTTTCTCGGCTTGTTGGCATCCTTAGCGACTGCCCATCCTTCTTATCATTTCCCCGTCGAACTGGGTGAGCTTTTATTTTGTTGTTGGCATTTGCTTGCCACACACTTGTATATTCTTCTTGTTTTCTCAGCTCCCCCAATTTCTCTTGCAACTGGGTTGGATTCTTTATGATCGCCTCTTCTTGATCACCTTGGCCATTCTCGGTCACACTGGCTATCTTCTGCTCTTTTCCAAACATGTGATCGGTTTCTTGAACTTTAGCTTCTCCTTTTAAGGAAGACTCATCAGGCTCAATGACGACAGTGCATATTGCCACTTCATCATTAGTCGGCTCGTACCCATTCTCCACTTGTGCGTCAAAGTCTATCTCTTCTTCAGTATCTGCTTTAGTCACGGTGAACACTTCGCATGGTGAATCACAATCCCATTCTTCTTCATCATGCATCTCCTCCTCAAACTCGAGAACTACATAGCTAGCTTGAGCATCCCACTCTTCGTCACTCTCATCGTTGTGACCACATGAAGTAACCATATTACCTTCAGCTGGTCTTCTAACAAAGGGACACTTTCTTAGGTAATGGCCTTTCTTGCCACAATTGAAGCATTCTATGTCTTGTCTTCGATATCCCTCAGTCCTTTGATCACCTTGACTTTTGTTGAACCGAGCTCCCTCTGCTTGATAGCTCCTGCTAAACCCCAACTTTTCATCTTCTGTTTTCTTCGACTTTGCAGAGTTCTGCCAGCTCGAGCCTCCATTCCTCTTACTGCAGAACAAGGCCTCCTCTTCATCGTTCTTTATTTTCACTCCAGCCATTTGCTTCACCAAGGTTTCTTGATTCGCTAGGCGACTCTCCAACTCCACCAATGATGGTTGCTTCGACCATCCGCGAATAGCAACCATGAGACCACTATACTCGGGCCTTAAACCTCGGGTGATAATGCGTCTCATCCTAGACTCACTGATCTTTGATTCGGAGTCGAGTTGAGAAATTTCATTACAGAGAGTCTTTACCTTAAGGAAATATTGGCTCACAGTCATCGATCCTTGCATCACCGTAGCTAGCTCATTTTCCATAAACTGAAGACGAGCATCATTCGTCTTAGAAAACAACGCCGCGAATGTATCCCAAACTTCTTTTGGAGTAGTAGCCTCCTGTACGTACTCCAACAATTCTTTTTGAACTGTCGTCCTCAATAGGAACATTGTCTTCCCTGCCTTGATCTTCCATTTGCACAGTGCTTCGACATCTTCTTTTGCAGGTTGGGTAGTCTTATCACCACCAACGATCTCCCACAGGTCTTGACCTTGGAGATATGCTTCTATGCACATCTTCCAATAGTCATAGTTATAATTGTTTAGCTTTTCGAAACCTCCTGCTATGTTATTAAACTCTGACATTCCGATTGGCGCATAGACCTTTTAGCTTCTCAATCTCCAACAACACTTCTTCCAATGACGTCTTGGAATGACCACCTGACTGCCTTGCTGCTATAGGTCCTTGACCGTAAAGCTCTGATACCAGATTGTTGAGTTTGGACACCCCAAACTAGACACTTGTATTGAATATTCTCTCTCTTATTCAATACAAAATTGCAGAAGTACACTCACTAGTATACAAGACACCTCACTCTCACACTAGAGTTTGTGTCAATACTCAATCAACTCACTTATGCACACTCACTTGGTGCTCACCACACACTTGGTGTCTCTCACCAACACACCTACAAATGAGGTCACCTATCCTATTTATAGTCACCTATAGAATATTCTAGATACAAGCCAATTCTAGAATAAGACTAAAATCTTCTAGAGAAACCTAGACTATACTACCATAGTCTAGAAGATTCCAGAGCAATCCAAAAGACTCCATCACCTTCCATAAGTTTCCGGAAGGTTCTAGAATAACCCAGGGCATTCTAATAGGATCCGGAACCCTAGAGTCCAGAACATTCCGGAACATTGTGGAATATTCTAGTAAAACCCGAAATATTCTGGAAACATCTAGAGACTTCTAGAGAGTCGGTGATGACTCTCAACAGGACATTCTTTTCTTTATCACAAAGCAGACATAAATGGGTGAAATGAAGAACACATATCAGGTATTATGCAATATAAAGATGAAGAACCTTGATGTTGCCAGCTTCTTTAATGGCTGCAATGATTTTAGCCTGATCTAATATCTGCAATGATCCAACAGTCGATATCACCACATCCACTTGCTTTATCGCCTTCACCAAACTCTCCTGGTCGTTCAGATCTCCCTGTTCCATTCAACAACATAAGAACCATGATCAACTTAAACAGACCCAAGATTCTAAGCTTGGGAGCGAATATAGATCCGGGCAATGGGACGATTCGTTGTGTTTTGATTTGAGCTGATCAAGCAGTATGCATGATACTCTTTAGTAAACTATTAAACATAGAGAAATGATTTGGATACAATCCAAACACAGTTGTGTTCGCAATTGTCTCACTCGTTTACTTCTCAACTGCATCAAACGATCCCAGACCCATGTATCTAATCTATGTCTAAATGGCTGGATCCAAATACCTGTGTACTAGCATTGTTCTTGAACATATACCCCGTTGTCCCAATTTGTTACTTTTTTTGGACTTTGTTCCATTTTAAAATTATTTATACTTTTTTTAAATTGTTTATATCATTTTGTATATAAATTTTGTCTGATTTTGAAAAATTGTTTTATAATACTAAAAACAAATAAGATCCACTACATTTTTACTGAAAAAACCGAAAAAAGAGCCACATTAAATAAAATTTATTATTAATCAAAATATAAAAATATTTTTTAATCCCGTTAGAATATAACGACGGATAAATAAATTGGCAGTACTTGCTCTGCACCAAATTG
Source organism: Vaccinium vitis-idaea (assembly GCA_963854785.1). NCBI lineage: Eukaryota > Viridiplantae > Streptophyta > Magnoliopsida > Ericales > Ericaceae > Vaccinium > Vaccinium vitis-idaea. Next base: position 33,261,576 of record OY978226.1, on the reverse strand, counting down.
CTCGCTCCTCCTTAAACACCGCGCATATTGCACTCAGAAAATAATAATCCATATCAACATTAATTTTTTTTCAAAAAATTTTACACCAATTTAAAGATCATTGAGAAGAAAAATTGGTGTAAATTTCTTTCAAAAAAAATCTTATGGAACATTACTTTTTGCGTACAAAATACACGATTCCAGAGGGATGGAGTATTGGGTGTGAGATCCTCTGTTTCCAAATTCCCCTGTCCCACTGTTGTAAGGGGTTTTGGGCTATTGGATTGTGAGTTTTGTTTTTATGTTTTAAAAATTTGTGAATCCATCGGCCCAAAACCCGTTGCAACACAAGAGAATTTGGGAACAGAGCATCTGGTTACGGAGTATTGTATTAACAAGTGAGTAGTGGGTACTGGGTAGTGGAGATTCGATTTTTTTTATTCACAACTGGGGAGGAATTCGATTATAATAATATGACGAGACGATTGGGGATGCTCTTCTTCCACGTACAGTATCACCAATATATGTAGTGTAAAAAAATACTCAGAAAAATAATTTGCAGACTGTGAGGAGTATAGTATACTGACATGGATCAAAGTGACGCCGGAGCTTTTGAAGCCGTCGATGAGTTTTGCCTTAGCAGGATCGGAAAGAGTGCTTTCTCTAACCAAAGCGAAGGTGGGGTGGCCGGACTTGGCGCTGGCTTCAACTATGAATTTTCCGATGTACCCAGTTCCTCCGATGATCAGGATTTTGCTTTTCTCGGCCATTGGAGTTTTCCGGTAAAATGATCTGGGCAGGGACGGCACACACCCCGTTTCCGAGAATATTTGAGTGGGAATTTGTGGGCAAGGAGATAGAGATAGAGATAGAGAGGGAATTTGATTCTGTACAAAAACTGGACCAGCGGATACGTTTTTATTGAAGGAGTGGGGAATTGAAGTTACCGAAATGACCTTCTTGGTTGAGCAGAATTTCTTATTTGTTCTTTAATAATGGGAAAAAAATGGATGAAGGGTTAGCTGTAACGTACGTACAAGACAAATTCTAAGAGGATCTCCAATGGATTAGCTAAATTTAAATGGCAAAATGAAATTTTGATAAAAATGAGATCCATTTATCAATTGATAAATAATCATTAGCTATTTAGTCTAACCGCGTAATTCAAAATTGTCGATTCGTTATATACTACTCCGTCTGTTCCAAAAATAAGTATCCACTACAAAAAGTCGTGTCATTTTTCAAATAAAAAAATTAAGTACTTCTGTGTATTGAGAACTTTAATTCGGTGCGAAAAAATTAGAAAAACGATACACAGAAGTAGTTAATTTTTTTATTTGAAAAAAGGCAAGAGGAGTATGAGACACTTGAGTAGTTCCATTTCTAATTGAGAACTTTAATTCGGTACGAAAAATTCGAAAAACGATACATAGAAGTACTTAAATTTTTTTATTTGAAAAAAATGCAAGAGAGAGAGTATGAGACACTTATTTTGAAACGGAGGGAGTAGTTCCATTTCTAATTTCCCTCCGATGGGGAACAAATGGGTTCTCACAAAATTACTAATCTCAACCTCAAATCTCCAAAAATAATAATTTCAAAATGTCATGATGATATCATCTTTTGTTGTCAAAGTGGGTGGTTGTAGGTGAAGGCCAATTAGGTCAATTAGAAAAAAAGTGATGGAAGGAGAAAAGAATAGGGCAAATCAATCCTTTGCTGCTTGTTAAAGCATCTAGATGCATTTTTATGCATGGTTCATGATTACACATTGGGAGAAATCTAACTTTTGTAATGTATCTTCCCGCGATTGTGGCATATGGTTCATGATATAATGCATCCTAATCGTGTATTTTTTTGGTGCAACGGAAATATACATTTTTTTCGGTTCGTATTGTATTTAGAATCTTACCTACTTGATTTTGTTTTTCCTTTAATATTTCTCAAAAGTCTTGCCTAAGTTTACCTAATTTTGATTACAAAAACTAGGGGTGCACAAGAAAACCGATATAACCGCCAAACCGATCCGATCCGGACCGAACCGGTCTATTTGGTTAGGTTCTATGATTCATTGGTCTGGTTATGGTTCTAAAAATCTAAGACCCGGTAACTATGATTCGGATGCTGGTTCTCAATTTAAGAACCCCACTTAGAACCGAACCAGACCGTATAATATTAATATATACGAAGTATATATGTATGTATGTATGTACAAAATTATGAATCTTATAAAATCATATAATTATTTATTTATTTATGAGTTATTTTGGTGCTCTAAATTCTAAATAATCTTTTGAACTCATGGGTTATGATAAAGTCTTCATTAATCGGGTAGAACCGGAACCAAACCAAAATCGGTCTGATCTTGTTGTTTGGATTTGGACAAGTTCTTTATGTGTATTGGTTAGGTTTTGGTTCTAAATTTTCTAGAACCGGTCGGAATGGTCCGGTTACTGGATTTGTAGAGAACCGGTTCAATCCGGACCATGTGCACCCCTAACAAAAACCATATTTTTGTTTTAAAAAGAGGTTCATTGGAAATAAAGATTGAATTAAACATTTGTTTGATTGGCCGTGGGTGGAATAGTTCACTGACCCAAATATGAATATTGACTTTGGTGTTGGAGTGTAGGGTAAGGGTGGAGTGAATTTTGCATAATAATATTAAAAGCTCCAAAATACTAGCACACTTCAATCATACACTTTGCATGCCTGACAGCTACATATATCTAATACCCAATTATGGGAAAATAGCGCAAATGACGCTATTTTAAAATTGCATAGTAAAAGGTCCATTTGGCAGTATCAATTTCAATTTAAAAATTAAAAGCTAGTGGCACTTACTCCAAAATACTACCACACTTCAATCATACACTATTGCATGCCTGACAGCTACGTATAATACTATTTCTGATACCAAGTTTGGGAAACTAGCACAAATAACGCTATCTTAAAATTGGTAAAAGGCCCATTTGATTCATACTCCCTTCGTCCTAATTTATTGGTCCCTTTTATGGATTCAAACTAATTAGGAGAATATACTGATAATTGTTATACATTTTCTTTTCTCTTTTTCCCTTTCAAAACATTGGGTAAAAATGGAATTTCATTAGTTAATGCCCTTAGAAATGAATTGGGACAAAAAAAATTAAGACAAATAAAAAGTATTGTTTGGGACCAAAGATACTCCGTACATCCGTCTCCAATTTTCGGTCCTATTTGACACTTTTTATTGTTCCAAAAATATTGTCCCTGTTCCAAAAGTAATGGATAAAAGTTGAAGAATTTACTACTTTTTGGCCCTTCGCTTTTGAAATATTCCCTTCGTTCTAAATTACTGGTCACTTTTGTGAATTTCAACTTTTTAAGCAACCATGCAATAATTACATTCAATAAATGCGTTCACATTAAACAAATTTATTAATTTCCAACAATGTCTTTATATTTCAACTTTTGAATGAAATGATTGTTGTTGGTAAAGGGTTTTTTTTTTGGAAGATTCAATAAAATTTTGTTTTGACTTGTGAAAGAAGACTAACAATTTGAAACATTCTAAACATAAGAGCACCTCCAACCCACAACCAAACTCAGAACCAAATTTGAAATTTGAGTAAAATCACCCAAAACACACCTCCTGTCCTAGAATCAAACCCATACCAAATTGAGTTTTACTCAAATTCTTACCCTAATCTAGAGAGAACCAGGGATTGAACTAAATTTCAAACGGCTACTTTCTGGTGGTAGGTGGTGGTGCTTGCTGGTGGTCGACAGTAGTGCTGGTTTTTGGGCAACGGCGATGCTGGTTGACAGCGGTGGTGGTGGTCGACGCTGGTAGTGGTGGTGGTCGAAGCTAGTGGAGATCAACACTGGTCGACGGTGGTGCTAGTTTCAGATCTAGGGTTTACCAGAGAGAGAGAGAGGAATGGGTGGAGGTGAAGGACGAGGGTGAATCGACGACGGCAACGGTGGTGCTAGTTTCAGATCTAGGTGTTTGAGGCGTCGTGGAAGAAGAGAGTCGTAGAGGAAAGAGAGAGAGAGAGAGAGAGACCTGGTTGGGCGGTGGCGGCAGTGGTTCACGCTGGTGGTGGCGAGGGGCGGCGTGTGGCTAAGGGCGGCGGAACCCTAGAAAATTTGAGTTGAAGGACTAGAGTTGCTCATATCAAACTGAGTTTTTACTCAAATTTTCACTCAAATCTGAGTTTAAAATTGAGTCAGGGCTGGACTTGCTCTAAGGGACAAGCAATTTGGAACAGACTAACAATAGAAAATGCAATGATGATGTTGTGAGGGATAACCAAACCAAACCGAGCCTTATGTCCCAATCAATTGGGGTTAGCTACATAAATCTTTTTTCTCCATTGAGCTCTGTCAAGTGCTGCTTCATCGCTTAAACCTAGTGTACTCAAATCTTTGCATACTACCGCATCTAATGTCAATTTAGGTATTCCCCTCCCTTGTGCGTTTCTACCCAAAGCTATCCTATCCACTCTATTAACTAGTGCATCCGCTGGTCTACGGTAGACAAACTTAGCCTATTTTTCCTTAACTTTTTCTCTATAGGTGTTACACCTACCATCTCGCGAACTGTTTCATTTCTAATCCTATCTCGTCTAGTCTTACCACACATTCACCTCACCATTCTCATTTCTGCTATACTTATCTTGTTCACCTGCTGTTTCTTAATAGGCCAGTATTATGTCCCGTAAAGCATCGCTGGTCTTATGGCCGTTCTATAAAATTTTCCTTTTAATTTTGTGGGTACCCTCTTGTCACACAGTACACCAGTAGCGCTTCTCCACTTGAGCCACCTCACTTGGATCCTATGAGTCACATCATCTGCAATCTCTCCATCTTGACTAATAACAGAGCTTAAATACCTAAAATGATCACTCTTTGGTATCTCCTGATCATGGATCATCTTTAGATCTCAGCCGGTCCCAAGCCCGGATAAAGGAGGAGGATTGTGCGTTAAGTAGCTGACAGCCAACACATAAAAAGACCCGTCAGAACCTTATGACATGAACCTTAATCATACAACGAGACATGTTGTGAGGGATAAATAAAGAAAATAAAGTTATGACTAATGTAATGATAATCTTCCCTTAAAAAGTTGGAATCTCCAAAAAGGACCAATGAATTGTAGGGGTGCACAAGAAAACCGGTATAACCGTCAAACGGATCCGATCCGGACCGAACCAGTCTATTTGGTTACGTTCTACGGTTCATTGGTCTGGTTATGGTTCTAAAAAATTAAGAACCGGTAATTATGGTCCGGTTACTGGTTCTCAATTTAAGAACCACGGTTAGAACCGAACCGGATCGTATAACATTATTATTATATATGCACATATATTACTAATATATTTATACATGTACAAAATTATTTATCTTGATTTGATAAGTTTTTTTCTAGTAAGGTATTCTTTTATGTCTATTTAGAATAAAATTTTACTTTGTTAAGAAGTTTTTAATATATTCCTATATAATCTAGTAAAATCAAATTACCAATTTCAATTCTTTTTTGTTCCACATTAATTTCATGATTGCTACTCAAAGGAAAACCCAATTCCTTTATTCTCTAATCTCGATCTGCTTCCTAATTTTTTCTTCCTTTCCTATTTCTTTATAATATCTCTTAATCTCTTCCAACCTTATAACTACAACGGGTTGCATTCTTAGTCTCTCTCTCTCTCTCTCTCTCTCTCTCTCTCTCTCTCTCTCTCTCTCTCTCTCTCTCTCTCTCTCTCTCTCTCTCTCTCTCTCTCTCTCTCTCTCTCGTGTGTTATAATAAAGTGTTCCTTAATCCGGTAGAATCGGAACCGAACCAAAACCAGTCCGGTCTTGCCGTTTGGATCTGGACAGGTTCTATGTGTGTATTGGTTAGGTTTTGGTTCTTAATTTTCTATAATCGGTCAGAATGGTCCGGTTACCGAATTTTTAGAGAACCGGTTCAATCCAGACCGTGTGCACCCCTATTGAATTGAGATGGGTGGAGTATTTGCTTAAATAAGCAATAAGCACCCCAAGAATAAGGAAATTAAGAGCTTGTTCCTTAAAACTATCTACTCCTATTATGCAAATTGTCTATTATTGTCTTTCATGCTCTACGAGACATATCATTTTTCTCATAATACATGAACTCCAAAAGTCAAAAAAAGACAATAAAAGAAAGTGAAAAAGAAAAAGAAAAAAAAAAAAGGCAGTTTTCTAGATCAACTCCTAAGTTTTTTTTTAATTTTTTATAAGAACTGTTTGCTCAATTTATATGTTAGTTGTCAATTGTGATTGTAAGTTGAGCAATTCAACTTCACCAAACAAGATTTTTTGGGAGGGTTGATGAAGTCGTCGAGATGCGAATTATTCAAGCTTGATTTAAATCTTAGGGAGTTTTAAAAATGTATTTGAACTTGACTTGTTTTTTAGGTGAGTCAATCTCAATTAAAAAATTCTAATTGAGACAATTAAGTGTAGCTTGAAAATTTTCACACATCATATGTTCTACGAGTTGACTAATAACTTGTTCGATTTTAGTTTCACATAACAAACCAATTCCAAATGAACTCACTTATGTATCAAGAACAGGACAATGCACTAATCTAAATATCCAACCATGACACAAGAGGTGGTCCATGATACGTTTGTTAAAGAATTACTCGAGCCTTACACGCATTACGATTTTCTCATTTTGATTGTTGAGTCAGTCCCATCTGCATATTTTGATATAGAGTTGAAAGAAAGCTATCAATTCAACCACATTGCAGAGTTAGATAGTTGGGAGGTCAAATTAAAAGAAATAGTAGGACGATTGGGGTCAAAATAAGAAGTGAATACAACATTCTGTTGGGACCCTGTAATTTGAAGCTGAAAAATGTACATGGACAAAATGCAATTGTCAGAGTCACAGATAATCAGTCAATTTCCAGCACTAAAGTAACTGCTTGATGTTGCAGCACAACAACTCCTTTGTTCGTTTTTCATTGTCAAGGATAAAAATCTGGAACACATTGGACTTATTAATGTACATAGTTATTTCTCGTTCTAATAGTTAGGGGTGCCAACGAAGTGAGCCAAACTCTAGCATGTTCGAGCTTGGCTCATTTGAATATTCGACGTTGAGCTCAAATCGAGCCAAATATTCCATCTCGATTAGTATTTCAAAACTCTTCTTGGTCCGAGTATTCAACAAGGCTCTGTTAATGAGCCGAGCCCATACATATGAGCCGATTAAAGTGTTAGATAATCTCTCAAACAAACTGATTAAGGTATTCATCAACTGTGGTATATTTGACATCTGGATATAGCACAGAAGCTTCAACCCCAAATGAAGGCTCAATCTCGAAGTTGGTCTGGAATCCCTTCACAAACACAGAGTGAAGGGATTGGAAATGGGGACTCTGCAACAAGCATAAGATCCAAAACAAATTAAATTTGCTACCATACTACAAAAATATGTTCTAGATTGTACTTGGGGCACTGCTTATTTCATTTCGACATAAAATTCTCGGTAAAATTCTCTTGCTGTGAATAAGTAATTTACAGTCCCTAAGTGTTCCTTTTTTTTTTTTTTTTGTGGTAATGCAGGTGTTCCAAGCGAGCTTGTGCGCACCTCGGGCTAAACCCTACAGCCGTTCCATAGTGGTTTCACATGCTTACGCATGAGGTGAGGTGGCCCCAAGAATTGCTGACAAAGAGAATCGAACCTAAATCTAGGATCTTATGTTCCATTCTTTACTGCATAAGTGTGGGATACATCTCCCTTAAGTTCTGGAATTCTCAATCAAACAAACAACCTAACTGTATGGTTTTACCGAATTTCAGCCTATTTCCTAAATTCTGTAGTGAAAGTGAAACAAGCAGAGCCTGAGCGATATGAATAAGCCAATACATTTTCCAAGTTCTACTGACCTTGTATTTGCTTCAGAACTTCATCCTCCGGGACATAGATCCTTTCGGGGGTCTTTCCAATCTTCTTTTCCCATAAGGAAACGAGCTCATTGAATGAGTAAATATTTTTTGGAGGCTTGATGTAAAGAATCTTGTTCAATGTTCTTGGATCATCCACAGCTTTGATGGTGTAGGTGCCAATGACATGTTTTGTGTTCCTGTTCTATCCTTCAATAAGTAATTTTACCAAGCAGACAATAGAAATAAAAACGCTAGACAAATTTACTCTCTTCATCCTTCCAAGAATGCAGAAATGCAGTTCAGTAAAGATTTCATCAGATTCTCGGATTCCTTGAACAGGGAAAATCATGAGAAAAAGTGTATACTAAACTAAGTGTAGATTAGTGCAAAGAGAGAAAGTAACACCTTTAGGGTTTCCATCCCCAGGGATTATAGCTTTGTCTCTCGGGGGAGCAGAAAGTCCTGGCTGTGCTAATTTAGGCAGAAAATAGCCGGCAAAGTAGTTTGAAGACACATAGGTGTGGGGAATTCCCTCAGCCTCAATAGTTCTGCAAATTTGGGCTTTCATTGCATATACTGTTTTGGCTGGCTCAACTGGATTGCTATGATCCACATCATTTCCAAACTCCGAAGGGAAGAACCTCTGAATAATTCACAAAAACCATAAGACCGTATATCTTTCATCTAAACACAAGGAAATTGTGGCCCTGTTCGTTTCCCAGTTTAGTTTTAGTTTTAGTGTTGATGACATCATCATTTCCCTCATTTCTCTCTCTATCTCTCTCCACTCATTACACCTGACGACATCATCAAAACTAAACTAAACTATCCAACCAAACACAACCGATATAGTTGACATGTTGTAATGCTATGAGCACTGCAAAACTAGCCAAATTTCAGTTTTAGGTGATGATAAGAATGTATATGAAGATGATAGACCGTAAAATTAGACGCCTAATTATTCAGTCAAAAATCCAAATAGCCTTTTCTGGACTACGTGTCAAAAGGAAGAAACACGGTTTTGTGTTCCCCTTTTCGCTTGAAGCTAGGTAATGCTAAAACCTTCGTGTTTTATTTCTCAACATCTACAGTTTCTTAAGTCCTCAACTGCTTCAATCCTGATTTTCGATAAACATGGCTTGAATTTCCTGGAATTTTCATTCCACAAGCATTGCACGCACACACCACTTGTATGCATAAACCCAACCAAACAAATAGGTTTCCCAACTACTTATGTTGCCTGCATGAATCCACTTTGTCTTGATCAGGTACCATGATACAGAACAATGCTAACACTTCTCCAACTACTACTAGACTCCAAACTAATCAGTTTAAAATCCAAACATTCGTTTTCACCCAACTAACCAAAAATTCCTGCGGCTCTATGAATCTTCTTTCGCCATTTCACACCATCAGGTCCATCTTATTGACTAATGCAATGGCAGATAGACGTATTGGCAAGGAGGGTCACTTGACCTTTGTGAGTTGAAATTATTCTTAGAATGTGGCCGATAGTGGTTGGTATTTTACATGTTTGACCCACAAATATTAGTAAGATCCAAAGAACCATATTTGTCTTTTATCACTGCCAAGCGAAACCTGATCGAAACAGAATGTATGAAACGTAGATATTTGATCCATTATTTATTAAACGTGTTAGCCTGGTTCGGTCTATATATCCATACAATCAATGCCAAATTGAGCCAACCTGTTCACCAAAACTAAGGGCATTGTTTTCATTCTCATGAAGCAGACAGAAATGGGTTATTGAACAAGACATCAAGTAATACAAAATCAAAAAAAGATGACGAGCCTTGATGTTGCCCACTTCTTTTATGGCTGCAATGATCTTAACTTGATCTAGTAACTTCATCGATCCAATAGTGGATATCACCACATCCACTTGCTTTATCGCTTTAACCAAACTCTCATGGTCGTTCAGATCTCCCTATTCCATTCAACAACAGAACCATGTCAACTTACTCGGACTCAAGATTCTAAGCTTGGAGCGAATGTACATATGGGCACCCGGCCAAAAAATTCATATGGGCAGTGGACGCCGGTTGTCTTCTATCAAGAAGCTGGGGCCAACCAAGAGATAGCAGTGTAGACCTATGGTGGTATGGTCATAAATCCACAAAATAGTCCCGCTCCAATTACTCTCTCGAGAATCTTGCTGAGTATCTTAAGCAAAAAAGGATAGTCCTAAGACTGCCATTTTTACCATGAATAGAAATATTAGTAGAGATAGTAATAGAGCAAATCCATAAAGGAGTCCGAGTGCAGATTCGAACAGTACGACACTCACTAGAATCTATTAAACAGACGGAACTTATATAGACATATTCTGGCCACAGATGTACTCGCAGCCGTCTCATGTATTCGGGTCTCATGTGCATCAAATGGTTCCGGATACAGATGTCTGATGTGCCCGGATATTTGTGTATACAGATGTGTTTGCAGGCGTCAAATGCATCTGGTCTCATGTGCCTCAAACGGTTTCAGACCGATTTGTATTAAGTATAGTGTCTAGATCTTTCTGTATGTATCAATGCTCTTAAACAAATAGTACAGTAATCTAAAATAAAAAAATTATGATCCCCACTTAATTCTTTCCTAATAAAGAAAAAATAAGCCAAAAAGCCAACTTTTTTCACTTATTTTCGGTAATATTAAAAAAAATTGAGAAAACCAAAATATTTATTTACTTTTCCGATTACTCTCGTCGAGACAAACTAATAATACACAAAAAATTGACACAAAACTAGCTAACAAAAAAAAATCAAATCAAGACGAAAAAATAAGCAACTTTGCTTTTTGAGCCAAAATTAATGCGGGTAGTTTGGCTTTTGGGGTTTTATCTTTATTTAAAATATTTTGGCCTTTATTTATTTTGCGTCAAATTTTTAAGGATTAGAGATTCGTCTCAACCAGAAAATCGCAAAAGTAAAAAAATTAGTACTATGACTTTTACCTTCTTCTTTTCTTTTTTTTCAAATATTCAACTTCTAGCACTTTTAGTTGGATATAGAGTATTTTTTAAAAAGATTGGGTAAAAGTAAAAAAAAATTACTTTTTTTACTCTTCTCATCAGGGTGAACCTATTATCCACAACGGTTAGACAAAAAACTATTTTGATAGGGCAGTGCTAGGGGTACAGACAATGATGCACAGATTTTGCACAGATCTGTTGAGGGACCCACTTTTGGATCCCACACGAGAAATTCGAACCGTTGATTTTGAATGAAATGGGTGAGTTTTGGATGAACCACTTAAGCAGGTCGGATTGAGGTGATTTCTCGCGGGACCCCTTGAAAAATTATTCTGAGATGAATCAACGGTTTGAATTTTTCGTTTGGGACCCAAAAGTGGGTCCCTCAATAGATCTATGCAAAATCTGTGCATAAGGGTTAGGTTTACCTAGGCATATTACCGTTGATTATTATCATATTGCCGTTGGGATAGTTTACCACTTGGCAATGGATCCAAAAGAAATTTAATATATGTGCACTGGGTTTGATTTTTCCATTTCCATTTGAATATTGGCGATCCCCTTGTTTAAGAATTTGATAGCATACATGAAAGATTTCTATGTATCTGTGCATGAAAATAGAATCAACAGTTGAGATTCTTTACATAAAAACAGGATCAATAGTTGAGATACAATTTCATGAAATCAACACGTGTTCGGTATTCTTTTTTTTCTTTTTTTGGAATAAGTGTATTCTGGATTCTTCTTAGAGTGTGTTTGGCCGACCATTTATCAACTTTTCCCATTCTACTTTTCCACTTCTGGTTGTTTGGGAGCAACCACCCAAAACTCTTTTTCTCAAAATGCATTCTTCATTTTTAACATTCCAGGGCAGAACTCAAAAGTAGGTATGGAGCTACTTTTTCATTTCTCTTTCTCGTTTTTTATTTCCCCTTCAATTCTATTTCCAATTCCTACCCCTCACCCCTGTTTTAAGCTTCCAAGTTGGGGGTGTATTACATTTTCTGGAGTCTTGCCCAGTAACGAAGAAGAAAAAATTAAGCTTCCACTCACCGTCATTTTCTAGAGTCACCGTCATTGTTCCTAATTCTACCACTCACCGTCATTATTACTTCGATTTTGCATAATTTTTATTAAGTATGAGAGACTTTTAACCATCAAAAAAAAAAAAAAAAAGAGGAAAAAAAATCCAACAATAAAAATAAACCATAATTTGATTGGACAGGTTTACAAAAATATTTCTCATTATGACTTCTAAAAAATTGCTAAACTCAATAGTCGTACACATTTTTATACCATAATTAATAAACAAGGGCAAAATGGTAAAAAATCAATCTATAACTCATTTTCATCATTTTCTCCCAAACACTACTACTTTTGCAAAATGCATTCTGCATATTTCTCCCAAACACTTCTCCCAGATTCAAAACTCATTCTGATCATAATCCAAAAAGCCAAAAAACCAAAAAGTTAAAAATGAAAAGCTGAAAAGTAAGCTCCCAAACCCCCTTAACACTCTTGCAATATAAATATAGAGTGCAGCAGGCTTCTCACTCTCTTCGGGGCAGAGACAAGATTTGTTCCCAGTAGGGTCAATTACTTCCAACATATAAAATTATTTTCCGTACTTCATAATTGGAAAAAAAAAAAAAAAAAACACTGAAATGCTAACAAGAATATACTTGACCATTTGAAAGCTTTTTGAGGCATCAAATTGAAAATCGTTTGGGGCAATTTCATTCCCAGTGCATAATGTAGCTATACTAAAAGGCTAGACAAAACAGAAGCCCTATTATACGAACTGATTACCATATTATATGCTCCGCACAGAACCACCTCTTCCACTAGTTTGGAGCTCACTCCTCAGGTTTCTTTCACATACATGCATATACATATACATTTACACATTCAAACATATACATTAGCATTGGTTCACAAATCGTGTACTAATTCCAGTGCCGGCGTGTGCTTTCGGGGTGGTGATTCCGGCCACATGGAACTGTGATGCGTACTTGTAATCGCGGTCTGATGCAATCACCGGAGGCTCATTCAGAAATGCAGAGTTGCTCCTAGTCCACCTGCAACCCACAAATCATATAGATGATTATAAGCTTTGAGATTCGGTCAATTTGACAAAATATGAGCATCGAATTGGACTACGAGTATATAATCATGCGCGCCCCGTGAACCAAACGGGTCCTTTATTCAACACATACCATCCGTTTTTCTTTATAAGCTTCTCCAAGCTTGTTTCAGTTCCCACATCCAGCAGGCCTTCCTTTGACAAAGGCACAGAGCTTGATCTCTGATTCTTTCTTTCAGGCTCCTTTGAGTATGCTTTCCTAACATAACAACATCTAAAACCCTTCTTCAATTTTTATGTATATAGATATGCATATGCTGCATATATATTCAGGGAAGTGGTGCCAACAGCAAGTGAGACTAGGAAAAAACTAGCTTTAGAATTGAGGCTTTTTTTATCATTCAAGTCAATCTCAAACAAGCTTCTATTATGTTGATTTGGACGAGTAATTAATTCAGTGGTCTTGAGGCACCTCAACGCCCTCCGATTCAAAGCATTTTTGTGGGGCTCATATATTTGGTTGTTCCACAATTGTATAGAGTTGGAGAGCGTCACATGACAGTGCCCAAGACCACACGATTGTTTTCCTATCAAGCGACACAATTGTTTTCCTATCAAGCGACGAACCCAAGTAGCTTGCCTTTTCATGCAATATTAGCTCATCGAGCCTTATTCAGAAAATTGAAGAACTTCAAAATACTTATGAGCTTAAAATGTTCGCATAACGAGCAGTCTCGAATGAACTTTTAACGAGTCGAGCTAGAGTAACCTACAAAACTACAAAGTGATAGCAGCCTAATAAGGAAAAGGACATGTAGTGAGAAGCTGACATGTGTATATAGATCACAAACCTCCCTGCTCTCCGTTAACGTCTCAGAAGAAGCTCCGAGATGTTCTTCCTCATCTTTCTTCATTGATCTCCAGTACGCCTCAATCCCCTCTTTGGTCTCAGACTTGTTCCTCTGAAATCTCACTGCAAAAGTACACTCAATTCAAGAAACCAAGCACTAAAAACACCTGCAGGGATGAACGCAGGATTCGAGTGTGGATTGGCAAATACTACGACAACATTTAATTGGACGGGTAAACTTTTGAATTGTAAGAATAATTTGAAACTTGGTAGGGCAGTTGCCCAGACTAACCCGACCTTGCGCCTTCATCATGTGAGAGCAAAAGAGAGATTTTAATGAGCTTACTTACCAGTTTCAGGATCAAGAACAGGTGAATCCCAACCAGCCATTAGAGAACCCATTTGCTCAAAAGACCTCCAATTTCTTCAACCAAATTACACAGATTTGTATATTCCTCCAGAAAGTATTTAAAGGGATCGATCTTTTGCAAAGGTCTGGATGGTGGTGGGCCTCAGATGTCTTGACCTTATCCCAAAATTTTATAGTACTATATTTTACTACGTGTTAGAGATAGCTTTGTTTTTTTTTTGCGACTGGTTCCTTTTTATATCTTATGAGCATGATTATGTTGTACCACTAACTGATGCAAAGCTATGGGCGAATATTCTAGCAGCCCACAGATTTATTACTTGTGTTTATAGCAGTTATAAGCAAGGTGACAAGCACAAAGCAAGATATGAACAAACAAGATGTGAACAAATAGATGTTTGGGTCTATCCAGTGGAACAAGGTGACAAGCACAAAGCAAGATATAGACAAATAGATGGCGGGTCTATCCAGTGGCGGAACTAAAATTTTTATTATAAAACGAGGAGAGCTGGCCCTGAAATTTTGGAGGCTTTAAAGTGAATTAAAAAAATGGGCTCCGGATTTTTGGTCAAAAAAAAAATACTAAAGGTGGGTATATAGGGTAAAAAGATTAAACATGGTATTTTGGTTTCGTAATTAACTAAAATATATTTTTTAATTTTTCATACATAAGAAAAAAATAAACTAAACATAACAAAGTACTACTCATACCATGTGTTCTCTAACTATGGGGTTATTCCCAATTTGTGAGTAAAAATAAATTACTTTGGTTTATTTATTGTCAACACTTATTTATTTGTGAATTTAATTTTAAAAAATAAAAGTGCGATTAAAATAAAGTAGAGAAAATTTTAAAAAAAATCATCAAAATGTTTGTTGTGTGCAAAGGATTTGAGATTTGGACTTGGATAGCATCTACAACCACTAAAGCATAAATTGTATGGTGCAAGAGTTTTGTTTTACACTAGATCCAATTAAAAAATAAGCAAAATAACACTTGGCCAAAAGGGTATCAAAGGAGTTGAACCTAGGACAACTAGCTCCAATATACACCAAGAAACCAATTGAGCTAGCGCCAATCTTGATCTAAATCATATAGAAGTTTATATATAATATATGTACGAGTTCTATGGCAAATGGGCCCCTAATTTTTGCGTAATTTTTTGGGCCTAAAGCGGCCGCACCTCCTGTATTAGGTCAGGGCCGGTACTAAGAATGGGCAGACTTTTAACATAGCATGGAGTTGCATGTGAATATGTGATTGCATAGTTTTAAATACTGGCCGTTACGTAACGTATCTGTCATTACGTAACATTTTTTGGGCTCTCCGATAGCATTACACCCCAATATACCGGCGAGAGTAAAAATCGCATTCGTATAGGCCGGAGCACATTGCATATCGGTCCGTATCCAATTCACAGACTGGTTCACGGATGATAGTCGGCTGGTACAGGTTATTTAAGAAATTTAAAATAATTTTTAAAAATTCACGACTGCTACACCCGATTCCCGTTGCGTAAGATTTGATACTACTGATAGCGTTACACTCAAACCGTTATTGTTACGCATCACGTAACCGTTATCTATGACCTTGTGTGATAGTTAGGGCTGTAAATGAACTGAGCCATTCGCGAACTATTCGAGGCTCGACTCGGTAAAGGCTCGTTCGAGTTCGAGTTCGATTCGATTACTAAACGAACTGAACCTGAACCTCAATTTTAGGCTCGTTTAATAAACAAGCCGAACTTGAACTTGACAATATTTTACTCGATTAGGCTCGCGAACTTAGAATATATACGTATATCTCATAAGAATTTCATATATAACCTTGAATATGTATAACTTTCACATATACATAATGAAAGTTTTATAACTTGTACATGTATAAACTTATAAATGTATTGTAAACTTAAATTTTAGTATGATTTTATAATTTTATACATGGATAGGCTTCTTTATGTACAAAATAAAAAAATTATTTGTAGTTCTAGACTTGTATGAGAGCATAAATATCTAGTATTTTTTACTCGCTAAGCTCGTGAACAAGTTCGAGTTTGACTCAAACCTCGGCAAGCTCGGCTCGAACTCGGCTCGTCAAATTTTCACTGAGTTTGAGCTCGGCTTGAGTTCGTTTAAAAACTTAATGAACGAACCTGAACATTTTAAAGCTCTGTTTGATTCGGCTCGTTTACAGCGCTAGTGATAGTTAGTGCTCTAAAAATCGGCCGACTAGGCCAACCAGTCCCCTCCTAGGTAGGAGTCCAACGCCTAAATTAGGCGCCCGACTAGACATCGCACGTGTAATCCCCTCCTAGGTGCTAGGCGGCCGACTAGTCAACTTCTAGTCCCTGCTTACGCGCTAACCCCCCAACTAGCACCTAGCAATTTTTACAACTTTAGTGATAGTGATGGTCACAACAAAAGGGGAGAGGCCCGAGACTGAGAGGGTGAGGTGGATCAAAAGAAATTTGAAGCTAATAGAGCAGCAAAAGTAAAAGTTCGAACATTTTGAAGGGAACATGCAATTAAATTGACGAATCCATTCGAATTCAATTTTGGAGGCGAGGGACTCAAAACTACCCCTTTGTTAGAGACCGTTTGCTACAAATATATTTTACTAGAGAGTTTGGGAACTTATAAACTTTATGCTTTGAATTTTCATGGTGCACAATCTTTTTTGGGACATACCAACTTAGAAAGACAGACGGTGGTGTGATCCGGCGCACTGGATTATGTTTTGGCGTGGTGGAGGCGACGAGGGGTGGCTGGCACGGCGGCTTGCGGAGGAGTAATAAGGAGGGTCGGAGTAAAGGGTTTTTGCCGGCGGCTAGCGCTCGGCTTTTAGAACCAGTCTGGTTTCCCCAGATCCGGTGGGTTGCAGTGGTGGGCGAATAAACTCAGTACAACTCGGTCCGACTCGGCTCAACTCAGTGAGGCTGCTTTGGATTGCATTGTTTTTCTGGGTTTCATTTTCTGTTGCTTTTGTTTACTTAGTTTCTTTTTTCTGTTTTGTGTTTTTCCGGACTAGATTTTTCCAGTTTCTCTGGCGGCTCTGATTGCTGTAGATCTCATATGCTCTTTACTGTTAATGGGGTGAGTTGGGCTCCCGTTTTTTGTTGCTCTTCTGCTAATCATAGACGGACTCTATGCCGACACGTAGTGTTGGTTTGCTTCGTGCAGTACGATAATCCAGAGCCTGTATAGCCTTAGTGGTTTGTGCTCGTGTCTTGTATTTGGTAGTTAGGGCTCTCTCCTGTATTTTGTTTGAGATCCTTTTAATGAAATGAATATTTCCCTGATCAAAAAAAAAAAAAAAAACTTAGAAAGACAGACAAACAAAATAGGACGGAACAAATACCAAGTCCAAAGTCAGCATTATTGCTTGGGTGATCTTCAATCTTAAACTTGGGTTTCACAATTTCTAGTTGGTTCTTTCTTGGTTGCTGGTTTGTAGCCAAAAGTTGCTGTTGCAGTGATAGGAGTGGGCGATAATGAAACTGAACAAGAATTGATTGATACATTTGAGATACTTGGCGAAGAAGTTCCTGCTACTGTAGAAGTTCCTGTTGCTGACAAAAGCAAAATGCAATCAAATCAAGTATGAGTTGGCAATTAGAACAATATGGATAGAACTTATAAAGGGGTCTCGAAAAACAAGTAATTTTTGCTGGGCCTTTATCCATGTTTTAGGTTCATTAGGGTTCTTATTGGTTGGAACTACTAGTAATCTTGGTAGAAATTTAATATCTTTATTTTCGTCTCAACAAATCTTTTTTTTTTTTTTTCCCACAAGGGCTCGTAATGTCTTTCTATGGGATCGCGGGTCTATTTATTGGCGCTTATTTGCCCCCTGCGGAAGAGGGTTCAGCTCCAATGGTTATTTGAGGGTGCAGGAGTTGCCGGCCTGGATTCGGGGATCCTGTAATGCGGCATTCTAGCCGTTGATCGCGCAATCAACGGCTCGGATTTCATCTCGGCACTTGCATGTCCAAGCCGTCTATTGCCGAGACGACATCCAAGCCGTTGATTACCAAGATCAACAGCTCGAATACCGCACTACAACCCTGTAGTGCGGCTCTGCATTACAGGATCCCCAAATTCTGCCTGTAGACCTTTCCATTTTTTCCCTTGGAAAGTCCTGAAGCTATTCAAGTTTTCACTATATTTTGTGGGGAAATGTCTCATGTTTTGAGTACGTTTCACTGCTCTTTAGTCTTATGAAACCCTGATATGCTCTATTCTTGTGATGCGGGGTACATCTTCCACTGTAAACTGCGATCCTTGCTTGGCTAGCTTTGTTTCCAAAACCAGTATTAGTTGTTGAAGGGTACTTATTCAAGCATCTTGATACGAACAGAACAATTACAAAAGGATGCAAGGATGCCCACAGGATTGGTGCTCCGGTTGCTATTATAGTTTCGGACTCTCCTCAATCAAGACTCTATAATTATTTCTGGTAAGAACTGGTTAGGTACTCTTTCATGTACAGACTTGATTAAGAGAACTTTTGCCTCCCAGTACTTTCAATTTCATTAATTACTTCTGTAATCAGCTTGTATATGTTGGACCTATTGGTTTTTCATGTTTAGGAATAACCTTAAATCTTATTCTAACAATCTTTGCTTCGGTTATTCATTTGTTTTTGTTTTTTTGAACAGCTCGTTATTGATTTGTTTGATTACTATCTTACCAAACATGCGACAAGAACCATTGCAACAATAACCAGAACAAAAAAAAAAAAAACAATGAGCACGCAGCTACGTCCAACGCACATCGTCTAAAAACTAGTACCAAACTAAACAACAAATCTATCGGCTCTACATATCCTGTTTCGCTCTTTCTCTTGATCAGGGCCATCTTATTGACTACATACAAGGGGCCGAGAGATGTATTGGCTGAGCTGAATTTCTTTCTTATAATATGACCAATAGTTTTAGTCAAATGCTAAAGACCCATTAAGACTACCATATTTGTGTTTTACCATTCCTATATGGGACCTCATTGCACCAAAATGCATGAAATTCAAACAATCAGTGCCCACTTGAGCTAATCTATTCAGCAAAATTAAGGACATTCTTTTCTTTATCAGGAAGCAGACACAAATCGGTGAAATGACGAGCTCAGATCAGGTATTGTGCAATATAAAGATGAAGAACCTTGATGTTGCCAGCTTCTTTAATGGCTGCAATGATTTTAGCCTGATCCAATATCAGCGTTGCTCCAACAGTGGATATCACCACATCCACTTGCTTTATCGACTTCACCAAGCTCCCATGGTCGTTCAGATCTCCCTGTTCCATTCAACAACATAAGAACCACGATCAACATAAACAGACCCAAGACTCTAAGCTTGGGAGCGAATACAGAGTGTTTTGATTCGAGCTGATCAAGCACTATGCATAACACTCTTTAGTAAAACTATTAAACATATAGAAAT
Source organism: Vaccinium vitis-idaea (assembly GCA_963854785.1). Lineage (NCBI taxonomy): Eukaryota > Viridiplantae > Streptophyta > Magnoliopsida > Ericales > Ericaceae > Vaccinium > Vaccinium vitis-idaea. The sequence continues at coordinate 33,241,960 of OY978226.1, read as the reverse complement.
GATTTGGAGACAATCCAAACACAGTTGTGTTCACAATTGTCTCGTTCCTTTACTCCTCAACTGCATCAAACGATCTCAGACACATGTATCTAATCTACAATCTAAATAGTTGTGTCCAAATACTTGTGTACGTAGCATTGCTCTTGAACATATACTTTTTTAAAATTGCTTATATCATTTTGTATATAAGATTTTGAAAACTTGTTTCATAATATTAAACCCAAATAAGATCCATATTACATTTTTACCGAAAAAAGAGCCACATTAAATAAAATTTATTATTGATCAAATATAAAAATATTTTTGAATCCCCTTAGAATATAACGAGGGACAAATAAATTGGAGGTACTCGCTCTACACCAAATTGCTCGCTCCTCCTTAAAAAACCGTGCATATTGCACTCAGAAAATATTACTCATTATCAACATGAATTTTTTCCAAAAAAGTTTACACCCAATTTAAAGATCATTGAGAAGAAAATTTGTTGTAACTTTCTTTCAAAAAAAATTTTATAAGAACATTTTTTTTTTCGTGCAAAATGCACGAGAACATTATTTTTTTTTGGTGCATTATTTTTTTTGTGACGGGTTGGAGTATTCTAGAACAGAAATGCTACAGGCACAAACTAGTATACAAACTATTACACTAAATGTACACATGACATTCTTTTAGTAGATCAGTCTATCCATGCATTCAATAATGCATTGATGTGGTAGTGTCATGTGTACATTTAGTGTAATAATTTTTATATCAGTTAGTGTCTCTAGCATGACCCGTTGTATAATAAGTGAGTAGCGGGTACTGGGTGGTGGAGATTCGATTTTTTTTTTATTCAATCAAAAAAAAATTGGGAGAATTGCTATAGGGTCCACTATAGCCATTTCCTAACACTTCAAGTCCGCCTAATATTATCCTAAAACATCCGGTCCACTCACACGTACCAATTACAAGAATACCCCTCGCTTCTTAGGATACCCTAATATCCTAGGGTACCCCTCGCTTCTTAGGGTACCCTAGGATTTTAGGGTAGGGTACCCTAGGGTTTTAGGGTACCTTAAGAAGAAGTGCCTAAAATCCTAGTTGAAGAAGAAGTGCCTAAAATCCTAGGGTACCCTATGAAAGTGTCTAAACCACTAAAAACCCTATTATAGGAAAGTGCACCATAAACCTAAACCCTAGGGTATCCTATGAAAGTGCCTAAACCACTAGAAATCCTATAATAGGAAAGTGCACCCTAAACCTAAACCCTAGGTACCCTATGAAAGTGCCTAAGCCTAAACCCTAGGGTACCCTATGAAAGTATATTATGTATTAAATTTAATGTGAGGGTACATTTGTCTATTAAAAATGGAGAGTGGACCTTACACCTTAGAAATTGCAAAAATGTGAATTAGAGGAGTTATGGAACTAAGAAGTGGACTACACATGTTACAAAAAGCTATAATGGACCTTAGAGTAATTCTTTACAAAAAACAATTTGTTCTTCTTCCTATGTATAGTATATGTAGTGTGAAAAAATAGATTGCAGATAGTGAGGAGTAGTATACAGACATGGAGCAAAGTGACGCCGGAGCTTTTGAAGCCGTCGATGAGTTTCGCCTTAGCAGGATCCGAACCTGTGCTTTCCCTAACCAAAGCGAAGGTGGAGTGGCTGGATTTGGCACTGGCTTCCACTATGAATTTCCCAATGTACCCAGTTTCTCCGATGATCAGGATTTTGCTTTTCTCGGCCATTGGAGTTTTCCGGGAAGATGATTTGGGAAGACAATATTTGAGTGAGATTTTGTTGGCAAGGAGAGAGAGAGAGAGAGAGAGAGAGAGAGAGAGAGAGAGAGAGAGAGAGAGAGAGAGAGAGAGATGGAATTTGATTTCTGTATCGCAAAAACTAGACCAGCGGGTACGTTTTTATAGAAGGAGTAGGGAATTGAAGTTACCGGAATGACCGTCTTGGTTGAGCAGAATTGCTTATTTTCCTCCTTTTTTTTCTCTCTCTCTCTCCTCCCTCTCTCACTTTCTCATCCCCAGAAAATCTCAACAGCAAATTAGGAATCAGTCATGGATGAAGCAATGTATTTACCGCTAAGAATTAGGGGGTGTTAAGGTGGTTTTTGAATAAACTCGTTTTTCACGGTTTTTTATGTGATGTATTGTGAAAGAATGACCTGTTCCGGTGTTTTTGTTAGTATAGTTTTCGATAACGCATAAGTATGAATACTAAAAAGACACCTCTGCCAAAAAAACTTTTCTAGGAGGACTGAAAGGTCTCTCTCTCTAGGAATTTATTTCCTCTTCGTTTCTTTCTTTTTCTTCAGCTAGGGTTTCCTTTAGGGAGGTGGGGCCCCCCCGCCCCATCTCCCCCTCTCCGTCGTCCTAGCCGGTCACCCACCTTCACCTCTTTGCCAGAGTCATACCCAAACCCGAAGCTCATATCTCCTTTCCTCTACCATTTCTCCTCTTCTCTCCAGCCCTCCTCCATCCATCACACCCTGCTCCCCTCTCCGCCTTCCCTCTTCCCCTTCTCTATCCTCTTGCCACCTTCTGTTTTTTGGGATTTGGGGACCGGATCTGACGTCGAGGTGAATCTTGGGTGACTCAGCCCCCTCCGGCAAATAAAGTCTCCAGAACCATCGGCGGTGGCTATGGAGTGCTATGGGTCTTCCCAGAGAAGCGACTCGTCCTAACTCGGTAAAATCTGTGTGACTCGGGGTGACTCGGTTTTTGTTGAGCAGACTTGTTAATTTCTTTTTTTGATGTACAGTTTTTTTATTTTGTTAGTGTCCGGAGTCCATCGGCTTTGATCTGTAAGGAGCTTATTCTCCTTCCGTCTAGACTCACACTAAACCCGACTTTGGTTCGGTTTGCTTGCGTATCTGATCTGTTTATGTCTTGCAATATGTGTTAGATGTGTAGAGACTCTTGTTTAGAGGATTGAGGTTGCTCTCTTACCCTAGTGCTTTATTGTTTATTATCTGTTGATTTCTAGGTTGTTTTTCCTAGATTTTATCAGTGTATTTCGGATGGAATTCGTTGTAAGTGCCGCTGGGCTTTATGAATGCGAAAGCTTTTCTCCTGTTCAAAAAATAAAATAAGACACCTCTGCCCTTATACTTCCGTCTAAAGTCTAAAGAATTTGAAGTTAGAGTATGTCACAGTGACATCTCTTCCTCGAATCTTGTTGTCGGTGGACAGCCTTTGCTACCAGCGGGTTTGCCAACATCGGCGAGATTGAGAGAGAGCTGACCACAACTGTGATGTCTTATTAAATTGGACCTAGCAAAGAATGCAGCCAGCAATACTAAATTGAGGGGGTGAGAGAGAGAGAGAGTTTGACCACTATTGGATGTCTATTTGAAATTGAATATGGCGAAGAGAATTGGGAGATCATGCTGTCCCGCATGCAGTCCCCATCCGAGCTGTCCGTGCTCGGCGATCAACGGCCCAAACAATACCAAACAAACTATTGTAGTAGGCTTAACATAGAAGAATTCGCAACAATGCTAGCACGAGAGATTGTACAATCTAACTTCTATACAAAGATAAAGACAAACATTTGTGTAATAACCCATCACGTAAACAAAAGTTAATAGCTTGTTCTTACGGAGAAAAGGCAATGAGATACAGGAAACAACCATTCATTTCAGCAAACCCAGGTCTTCTTACACGAAAGCCATTGAAACACCATACATTTTTACATCTACGAAAACATTACACTCTTTTATTTTAGTAGCAAAAGAACAAAGGCGTCATGTAGTCTCTCAAACAAACTGATCAAGGTACTCCTCAACTGTGGTGTATTTGACATCCGGATAAAGCGCAGAAGCTTCAACCCCAAACGAAGGCTCGATCTCGAAATTGGTGTGGTCTCCTTTCACAAACACCGAGTGGTTGATTCCAAAAATGATGTTCAATGGAATCGGGGACTCTGCAACAAGCGTAAGATCCAAAACAAATTAATAAATATAACCCAATTTGCTACCATTCTACAAAAATATGTTCCAGATGAGCTTAGGCCTGCTTGTTTCATCGGAAATAAAATTCCAGGTAAACATTGATTGGCAGTGAATAAGTAATTTTAAGTCTCTAGGTGTTTGTAGGAAACATTAAAGTAATTTACTCTCGTGCTCCCGTACCAAAAAAGAAAATTCGGGATAAATCTATGATGCCATGTTCCATTCTTTACTTGAAAAGTTTGGGATAAAATAGAGGTGGCAACAGACAGGTTGGGTAGGGTTTGGACGTGTTGAAATAGATTATGGGTTGAATATGGGTCAATAGTTAGCGGGTTGAATATGGGTCTAGTCATAACCAACCCAACCCGACCTTGGATCTGCCAATCAAGTAAACAACCAAATTACATTATTTCTCAACTTGAGTACATTTTATAATTCTGCAGTGGACTATGGAAAAAGCAGAGATTCAGAGATATGAATAAGCCAGTACAAGTTTGCCAAATTCTACTCACCTTGGATCTGCTTCAGAACTTCATTCTCTGGGACATAGATCCTTTCGAGGGTCTTTCCAATCTTCTTCTCCCATAAGGAAACGAGCTCGTTGTAAGAGTAAGTGTTTTTAGGAGGCCGGATGTAAAGAATCTTGTTCAATGTTCTTGGGTCATCCACAGCTTTGATGGTGAAGGTGCCAATATCATGCTCCTCATTGAAGACAGCTATGGGTGAAAACCAGAAAATGACATTCCGAACAAAAGTGGCCAAACAATGACAGTGTAATTACATGTGTAACATTTTCCCGTAAAGAACTAACAGAGATCAAAGTAAGAAAAAATAGTGTATATGTGCAAAATAAGACAATTCCCTTTGTGTTGATTAGGTTTATGTAGTTCGGAAACCTGTTATTTTTCGAGGTTGCAACATGCTTTGCATCCCTGTTCTACCATACAGTGTATTAATTTACCTACCAGAACATTGAAATAAAAGCCTAGACAACTTTACCCTTTAATCCTTGCAAAAATGCAGAAATATGCACGTAAACCATATGCAAACTTTGGCCTACAAGGGGACTGTTTGATGAACGAGGCATCAGCAATAACCCTTCTCTGTATCCACCTGGATGACTGTCTTGGTTCATTGACTTATAGAAAGTCCTCTTCTGAAGAAACTCAAAAAGTCTAGTGTGAGTGAAGCCACGCCTCTGGCTTGAACTGTTCAATAGTCTTCACAGCACTGGTGGCTAAAAAGTATATGATTTTACATAGTAGTAGGCAAGAAACATATATTTGTGTATTACCTGCATGCTGCAAACAGATGCAAAAATATTTGCATACAAACTCTAGCTGTTACCCAACAATTTATACACCTACAGTTGTAGAATGACAACAAAATCTTCCATTGCTTTAGCATAATTGGATTCCTACCCGATACAATATGCGACTATGCCCGCTTAAAACACCTGGGTTACTAAAAAAATTAGCCTCACTGCTTATAGGGAGAGATGTAAGAACACTCTGTCAACGAAGCATTATAAGTCCCTTAACTCCTTCAAGTCACCAGATTCTTGGATTCATTGAACAGGGAAAATTCAGGACAAAAAGTGCATAACTAGACTGAGCATCGACCATGGCAAATAGAGAGATTAATACCTTTAGGATTTCCATCACCTGGGATGATTACTTTGTCTCTGGGGGGAGCAGAAAGTCCTGGCTGTGCTAAAGTAGGCAGAAAATAGCCAGCAAAGTAATTTGAAGACACGTAGGTATAGGGAATTCCCTCAGCCTCAATAGCTCTGCGGATTTGGGCTTTCAATCCAAATGTACTTTTGGCTGGCTCAACCGCATGCACACGATCCACATCATTTCCAAACTCCGAAGGGAAGAACCTCTGGATAATTCATAAGAACAACAACAGTGGTTATTGGTCATCTAAATTGCTTAAACAAACAAATCCAAGGATGCTTTAGGGACACAAGGAATTTATCATATGATTGACATGTACTTTATATCGGGACTGCAAAAGCATCTTCATTGCACAAATTTCAGTTTTAGGCGATAATACGGACGCATACGCAGATGATAGACTGTAATATTTTACTCCAAAATGATTCCATCATTGATCCAATAGTCTTTTATTGGCTGCGTCATTACCGATATGCCAATGAAGAAACACAATATATGTGCTCCCTTTCCTGTTTGAAGCTACTTAATGCTATTTTCAATACCAAATATTACCTCAAAAAAACTGCTTCCAGTTTTATTTCTCAACTACTGCAGTTTTACGTGCAACTACTTCAGTTTTCTACTCTCTATCCATTCTCCATCTCCTCTCAACTGCTTCAATACTGATTTTGGATAAATATGGCTTGAATATCCTGGAATTTTAATTCCACACGCTTTCTGCGAGCACGCCACTTGTAGGTATGTATCCATCTAAACAAAAACATTTCCCAACTACTTGTGTTGCCTCCATGAACACCCTTTCTGTTGATCAAGTACCATGATACAGAATAAAGCAAACACTTTCCCCAACCACTATTAGACTCCAAATTATTCAGCTAAAACCTTAAACATCCATATTCTTCATACCTAACTAAACAACAAATCTTGCAGCTCTACAAATCCTGTTTCGCTATCATCTTATTAACTACTTACAAGGGCTGAGAGATGTACTGGCTGCGTTGAAATTCTTTCTTAGAAGATGACCAATAGTTTTAGACTTTTAGTCATATGCTAAAGACCCATTAAGACTACCATATTTGTGTTTTATCATTCCTATACGGGACCACATTGCACCAAAATGTATGAAATTCAAACAATCAGTGCCCACTTGAGCTAATCTGTTCAGCAAAATTAAGGACATTCTTTTCTTTATCATGAAGCAGACATAAATGGGTGAAATGAAGAACACATATCAGGTATTATGCAATATAAAGATGAAGAACCTTGATGTTGCCAGCGTCTTTAATGGCTGCAATGATTTTAGCCTGATCTAATATCTGCAATGATCCAACAGTGGATATCACCACATCCACTTGCTTTATCGCCTTCACCAAACTCTCTTGGTCGTTCAGATCTCCCTGTTCCATTCAACAACATAAGAACCATGATCAACTTAAACAGACCCAAGATTCTAAGCTTGGGAGCAAATATAGATCCGGGCAATGGGACGATTCGTTGTGTTTTGATTTGAGCTGATCAAGCAGTATGCATGACACTCTTTAGCAAACTATTAAACATAGAGAAATGATTTGGATACAATCCAAACACAGTTGTGTTCGCAATTGTCTCATTCGTTTACTTCTCAACTGCATCAAACAATCCCAGACCCATGTATCTAATCTACGTCTAAATAGCTGGATCCAAATACCTGTGTACTAGCATTGTTCTTGAACATATACCCCTTTGTCCCAATTTGTTACTTTTTTGGGACTTTGTTCCATTTTAAAATTATTTATACCTTTTTTAAATTGCTTATATCATTTTGTATATAAATTTTTTCTGATTTTGAATTTTTTTTTTTATAATACTAAAAACAAATAAGATCCATTTCATTTTTACTTTTTTTTTATTACCATTTTTACTTTCTTTTTTTTTATTACCATTACATTTTTACTGAAAAAACCGAAAAAAGAGCCACATTAAATAAAATTTGTATTATTAATCAAAATATAAAAATATTTTTTAATCCCATTAGAATATAACGAGGGATAAATAAATTGGCGGTACTCGCTTTGCACCAAATTGCTCGCTCTTCCTTAAAAACCACGCATATTGCACTCAGAAAATAATAATCCATATCAACATGAATTTTTTTTTCAAAAAACTTTACACCAATTTAAAGATCATTGAGAAGAAAAATTGGTGTAAATTTCTTTCAAAAAAATTCTTATGGAACATTATTTTTTGCGTACAAAATGCATAATTCCAAAAAAGGACGGGCAATTTGCGACAGGATGGAGTATTGGGTGTGAGATCCTTTGTTCCCAAATTCCCCTGCCTTTGTTGCAAGGGGTTTTGGGCTATTGGATTGTGAGTTTTGTTTTTATTTTCCAAAAATTTGTGAATCAAACGGCCCAAAACACCTTGCAACACAAGGGAATTTGGGAACGGAGCATCTGGTTCCGGAGTATTGTATTAATAGGTGAGTAGTGGGTACTGGGTAGTGGAGATTCGATTTTTTTATTCACAAGTGGGGTGGAAAATCTATATAACTTGAACCAATTTTATAAAAGAATTCGATTATAATACTATTATTATGAGACGATCGGGGATGTTCTTCTTCCTACGTACAGTATCACCAATATATGTAGTGTAAAAAAAATAGAAAAATAATTTGCAGACTGTGAGGAGTATAGTACACTGACATGGATCAAAGTGACGCCGGAGCTTTTGAAGCCGTCGATGAGCTTTGCCTTAGCAGGATCGGAAAGAGTGCTTTCTCTAACCAAAGCGAAGGTGGGGTGGCCGGACTTGGCGCTGGCTTCAACTATGAATTTTCCGATGTACCCAGTTCCTCCGATGATCAGTATTTTGCTTTTCTCGGCCATTGCAGTTTTCCGGTAAAATGATCTGGGCAGGGACGACACACACCCCGTTTCCGAATATTTGAGTGGGAATTTGTGGGCAAGGAGAGAGAGAGAGAGATGAGAGAGGGGAATTCGATTCTGTACAAAAACTGGACCAGCGGGTACGTTTTTATTGAAGGAGGGGGGAATTGAAGTTACCGAAATGACCTTCTTTGGGAAGGGAGTGTATCTATCATTTTTGTAGCTGTAACGTACAAGACGGAACTGGAGGCCCACTATATGTATGTAGTTAGCTCCCTTAGTCGTACAATCAGCATCCAACGGTCCGAATCATCCTACACTTTAGAAAAGCATTGTTACATTTACTTAAATTCCATTAATCCAGACCGTTGTCTCCGATCAGACGATCGAGGGAGCTCACTATCGCATGTAGTTAGTTCTCTCCTTACATGCCCCCAAATCCGTACAAAGACCCCTCTATGAGCATCTCCAATAGATTAGCTAAATTTAAATAGCAAAATTATAATTTTTTGATAAAAAAAATAAGACCCACTTATAAATTGGTAAATAATCATTAGCTATTTAGTCTAACCGCACAGCCCAAAAATTATCGATTCGCTATATACTAGTTCCATTTCCAATTTCCCTCCGACGGGGGACAAATGGGTTCTCACAATAATAGCTAATCTCATCCGCAAATCTTTAAAATAATACTAATTTCCAGATGTCATGATGATGTCATCTTTTGTTGCCAAAGTGGGTGGCTGTACGTGAAGGTCAATTAGGTCAATTCGAAAAAAGTGATGGAAGGAGAAAAGAATATGGCAATCAATCCTTTGCTGCTTGTTAACGCATCTAGATGCATCTTCCCGCGATTGGGAGAAAGCTAACTATTGTAATGTATCTTCCCGCGATTGTGGCATATGGTTCATGATATAACCCATTCCTAGGGGGTGTTCCACTAACTTGTTTTTTAATTTTTTGGTTTTTTAGGCTTTTAGTTGTAGATTAAATCTACAACTTGTTCCACTAACGTGTTTTTTGGTTTTTTAGTTGTAGTTTATTGTAAAGGATAGTTGGTTTTTGGGGAGAGTTTTTTGTTAGTGGAATAGAGTAGTTTTTGAGTTAAAACAAAACTACTTTTTTGGGAGAGTTTTTTGTTAGTGGAATAGAATAGTTTTTGAGTTAAAACAAATCTAGTTTTTTGTTAGTGGAACATGGCCTTATTGTGTACTACATTTCCATGACTGTTAAAACATCGAATTCAATCTCTCTCTCCTCCATTGCCTCCCCCTTATCTCTTCTCCCTACCCACCGCCTCTCCCCTAGTCTCTTGCAACCACACCCATTTCTTTCCCCAAAAGCCTTGTCGTCCTCAACATTGTTAACATTACCCTCATCCACCAATTTATCATCGTCGACATCAATGTCGTTTATGCCGCCATAATCAATGCTCTCTTTGGAATTGCGGATGCTTTCTTTCCAACCACTCATCCCCTTCTTCTAAAAACTAAAATTGGATCAGATTCTTCAAAATTGCTCTGGCCATTTCAGTTTGGTACCCTCCTAATATTGATCTCTTCTGACTTTTTTACAGGCTCCTGTTAATTAATAATCTCCATCCATAACCCATTCGACTCACTTACTCCGTTCGAGTTATACACAAGCCACTCAGTCACTGTCGTCCACGGCTTCACCGGCGAGACCAGTCGTTGCCAACATATCAACGACCACTGCAGTAGTACAAAGATTCCAACTCAATTGGTCGTCGTGTACAGGTGGGGGTGTTGAAATAGTAGGGTTACGGCTTGAGATTGGGGGGCTTTGAAGCAGAGGCAGAGAAGAAGAGGAATAACAGGTCGATTGAGGTTGCGATTGGACGAAGAGGTCGAGGGTGGAACTGATCATAGGGCTTGGGTTTTGGTTAAGAGAAGTAATGTGACGAGGAGACAGAAGATGAATGGGTATTTCCTCTCCTTTATTAGGGTTCATATTGAGATTGCCATAGAGTGTATTCAGATTGGTTCCAATCAGGCTGTGTGTGTGTGAGAGAGAAAGAGAGAGAAGGGGGGAGGCAATGGAGGAGAGAGAGATTTCTCTTTTATGGATTCAAACTAATTAGGAGAATATACTGATAATTGTGATACATTTTCTTTCCTCTTTTTCCCTTTCAAAACAGTGGGTAAAAATGAAATTTCATTAGTTAATGCCCTTAGAAATGAATTGGGACAAAAAAAATTAGGACAAATAAAAAGTATTGTTTGGGACCAAAGATACCCCCGTACATCCGTCTCCAATTTTTGGTCCTATTTGACACTTTTTGTTCCAAAAATATTGTCCCTGTTCCAAAAGTAATGGATAAAAGTTGAAGAATTTACTACTTTTTCGCCCTTCGCTTTTGAAATATTCTCTTCGTTTTAAATTACTGGTCACTTATGTGAATTTCAACTTTTTAAGCAAACATGTAATAATTACATTCAATAAATGCATTCGCATTAAACAGATTTATTAATTTCCAACAATGCCTTTATATTTCAACTTTTGAATGAAAATGATTGGTGTCGGTAAAGGGTTTTTTTTTTTTTTGGAAGATTCAATAAAATTTTGTTTTGACTTTTGAAATAACACTAACAATTTGAAACATTCTAAACAACATAAGGGACAATCAATTTGGAATAGGGATGGCAACGGGTAGGGTATGGATCGGGGGACCCTATTCTATCTCTCATCCCCAATTGGAGAGTCTTTTATCATCCCCGCTCCAATCCCCACTGGGGATATTAGATAAAGCACCAGACCCACATCCCGTTGGATATCGGAGTTTCCCCAAATATACCCGTATCCAAACCAAAATATATAAGAAGTCAATAATGAAACCAAAGTGCAAACCCGATAATTCAAACCAACAAAAATATAAAGTAAAAAACTTCAAATTATCTTATTTTAACCACTAATGTAGCCAAAATAAGAGTAGTACAATATAAAACCAATCCAATCAAACATCAATTTCTAAGTTTCATAAAGCAACAAACCAATAAATTTTAAAAAATAAAATGAAAGAGCAAAATATAGCAAGAACATCACTTTAGGAACTAGAATCTTCTTAATATATTATATAGTTTATAATAGGTAGTAATTGACATGATTTGCTCTACAAGTAATTACTTCTATAAGTAAATAATACTCAAGATTCTTTTCTATTTATATGCATATGTATAATTTATATAGTATATATAACCGGGTATGGGGATTCGGGGGTGGGGATAGGAAACCATACCCGCTCCATATCCGAGCGGGTATTTTTTAATCCCACCATACCCACTACTATTGAGGAATTTTTTGAATAAACCCCGCCTCCATATGGACGGGGCGGAGGGGGTATCCATTGGATATGGGGAAATTGTCATCCCTAATTTGGAACGGTCTAACAATAGAAAATGCAATGATGATGTTGTGAGGGATAACCAAACCGAGCCTTATATCCCCAATCAATTGGGGTCGGCTACATAAATTATTTTTCTCCATTGAGCTCTGTCAAGTGCTGCTTCATCGCTTAAACCTAGTATACTCATATCTTTGCGTACTACCGCATCTAATGTCAATTTGGATCTTCCTCTCCCTGTGCGTTTCTACCCAAAGCTATCATATCCACTCTCTTAACTAGTGCATCCGCTGGTCTATGGTAGACATGCCCAAACCACCTTAGCCTATTTTTCCTTAACTCCTCCTTTATAGGTGTTACACCTACCATCTCGCGAACTGTTTCATTTCTAATCCTATCTCGTCTAGTCTTACCACACATCCACCTCAACATTCTCATTTCTGCTATACTTATCTTGCTCACCTGTTGTTTCTTAATACACCAACATTCTGTCCCGTAAAGCATCGCTGGTCTTATGGCAGTTCTATAAAATTTTCCTTTCAATTTTGTGGATACTCTCTTGTCACACAGTACACCAGTAGCGCTTCTCCACTTGAGCCACCCCGCTTGAATCCTATGAGTCACATCATTTGCAATCTCTCCATCTTGACTAATAATAGAGTTACCTAAAATGGTCACTCTTTGGTATCTCCTGATCCTGAATCATCTTTAGATCTCAGCCGGTCCCAAACCCGGATAAAGGAGGAGGGTTATGCGTTAGGTAGTTGACAGCGAGCACATAAAAAGACCTGTCAGAACCTTATGACATGAACCTTAAGCATACAACGAGACATGTTGTGAGCGATAAATAAAGAAAATAAAGTTATGACTAATGTAATGATAACGTTCCCTTAAAAAGTTGGAATCTTCAAAAAGGACCAATGAATTGTAGGGGTGCACAAGAAAACCGGTATAATCGCCAAACCGGTCCGATCCGGATCGATCCAGTCTATTTGGTTACATTCTACGGTTCATTGGTTTGGTTATGGTTCTAAAAAATTAAGAACCGGTAATTATGGTCCGGTTACTGGTTCTCAATTTAAGAACCACGGTTAGAACCGAAACGGACCGTATAACATTATTATTATATATGCACATATATTACTAATATATTTATACATGTACAAAATTATTTATCCTGATTTGATAAGTTTTTTTCTAGTAATGTATTCTTTTATGTCTATTTAGAATAAAATTTTACTTTGTTAAGAAGTTTTTAATATATTCCTATATAATCTAGTAAAATCAAATTACCAATTTCAATTCTTTTTTGTTCCACATTAATTTCATGATTGCTACTCAAAGGAAAACCCAATTCCTTTATTCTCTAATCTCGATCTGCTTCCTAATTTTTTCTTCCTTTCCTATTTCTTTATAATATCTCTTAATCTCTTCCAACCTTATAACTATAACGGGTTGCATTCTTAGTCTCTCTCTCTCTCTCTCTCTCTCTCTCTCTCTCTCTCTCTCTCTCTCTCTCTCGTGTGTTCCTTAATCGGGTAGAATCGAAACCGAACCAAAACCAGTCTGGTCTTGCGGTTTGGATCTGGACAGGTTCTATGTGTGTATTGGTTAGGTTTTGTTTTTAATTTTCTATAACCGATCGGAATGTTCCGGTTATTGAATTTTTAGAGAACGGGTCCAATCCGGACCGTGTGCACCCCTAATGAATTGAGACGGATGGAGTATTTGCTTAAATAAGCAATAAGCACCCCAAGAATAAGGAAATTAAGAGCTTGTTCCTAAAAACTATCTATTATGCAAATTGTCTATTATTATCTTTTCATGCTCTACGAGACATATCATTTTTCACATAATACATCAACTCCAAAAGTCAAAAAAAGACAATAAAAGAATGTGAAAAAAAAAGAAAAAAAAAGAGAGTTTTCTAGATCAACTCCTAAGTTTTTATTTTTTGTTTTTTATAAGAACTGTTTGCCCAATTTATATGTTAGTTGTTAATTGTGATTGTAAGTTAAGCAATTCAACTTCACCAAACAAGATTTTTTGGGAGGGTTGATGAAGTCGTCGAGCTGTGAATTATTCAAGCTTGATTTAAATCTTAGGGAGTTTTAAAAATGTATTTAAACTTGACTTGTTTTTTAGGTGAGTCAATCTCAATAAAAAATTCTAATTGAGACAATTAAGTTTAACTTGAAATTTTCTCACATGTACGAGTCGACTAATAACTTGTTCGATTTTAGTTTCACATAAAAAACCAATTCCAAACGAACTCACTTCTGTATCAAGAACGGCACAGTGCACTAATCTAAATATCCAACCGTGACACGAGGTGGTCCATGATACGTTTGTTAAAAAGAATTACTCGAGCCTTTTGCGCATTACGATTTTCTCATTTTGATTGTTGAGTCAGTCCCATCTGCATATTTTGATATAGAGTTGAAAGAAAGCTATCAATTCAACTACATTGCAGAGTTTGATAGTTGGGAGGTCAAATTAAAAGAAATAAGGACAATTGGGGTCAAAACAAGAAGTGAATAGAACATTCTGTTGGGACCCTGTAATTTGAAGCAGAAAAATGTACACGGACAAAATGCAATTGTCAGAGTCACAGATAATCAGTCAATAATAAAGTAATTGCTTGATGTTGCAGCGCAACAACTCCTTTGTTCGTTTTTCATTGTCAAGGATAAAAATCTGGAACACATTGGACTTCTTGATGTACATAGTTATTTCTCGTTCTAATAGTTAATAGTTAGGGGTGCCAACGAAGCGAGCCAAACTCAAGCGTGTTTGAGCTTGGCTCGTTTGAATATTCGACGTTGAGCTCAAATCGAGCCAAATATTCCATCTCAATTAGTATTTCAAAACTCTTCTTGGTCCGAGTATTCAACAAGGCTCTGTTAATGAGTCGAGCCCATACATACGAGCCAATTAAAGGGTTAGATAATCTCTCAAACAAACTCATTAAGGTATTCATCAACTGTGGTATATTTGACATCCGGATATAGCTCAGAAGCTTCAACCCCAAATGAAGGCTCAATCTCGAAGTTAGTCTGGAATCCCTTCACAAACACAGAGTGGTGGAGTGCTAAAACCATGTTGATTGGAAATGGGGACTCTGCAACAAGCGTAAGATCCAAAACAAATTAAATTTGCTACCATACTACAAAAATATGTTCTAGATTGTACTTGGACACTGCTTGTTTCATTCGACATACAATTCTTGGTAAAATTCTCTTGCTGTGAATAAGTAATTTACAGTCCCTAAGTGTTCCTTTTTTTTTTTTTGGTGGTAATGCAGGTGTTCCAAGCGAGCTTGTGCGCACCTCGGGCTAATCCCTACAGCCGTTCCATAGTGGTTTCACATGCTTATGCATGAGGTGAGGTGGCCCCAAGAATTGCTGACAAAGAGAATCGAACCTAAATCTAGGATCTTATGTTCCATTCTTTACTGGATAAGTGTGGGATACATCTTCCTTAAGTTCTGGAATTCTCAATCAAACAAACAACCTAACTTTATGGTTTTACCGAATTTCAGCCTATTTCCTAAATTCTGTAGTGAAAGTGAAACAAGCAGAGCCTGAGCAATATGAATAAGCCAATAAATTTTCCAAGTTCTACTGACCTTGTATTTGCTTTAGAACTTCATCCTCCGGGACATAGATCCTTTCGAGGGTCTTTCCAATCTTCTTCTCCCATAAGGAAACGAGCTCGTTGAATGAGTAAATATTTTTGGGAGGCTTGATGTAAAGAATCCTGTTCAATGTTCTTGGGTCATCCACAGCTTTGATGGTGTAGGTGCCAATGTCATGCTCCTCACTGAAGACAGCTATAGGTAAAAACCAGAAGAGAGAAAACAGAAGCTTAATTTTTTGTGTACTGTGTTCCTATTAAAAAACTAACAGAGACCAAATTAAAAGAAGGAAAGATAATGCATTTTTGTAGTTTGGAAACTTGGGTGTTTTGCGGCTGAGCATGTTTTGTGTTTCTGTTCTATCCTTCAATAAGTAATTTTACGAAGCAGACAATAGAAATAAAAACGCTAGACAAATTTACTCTCTTCATCCTTGCAAGAATGCAGAAATGCAGTTCAGTAAGATTTCATCAGATTCTCGGATTCCTTGAACAGGGAAAATCATGAGAAAAAGTGTATACTAAACTAAGCGTAGATTAGTGCAAAGAGAGAAAGTAACACCTTTAGGATTTCCATCCCCAGGGATTATTGCTTTGTCTCTTGGGGGAGCAGAAAGTCCTGGCTGTGCTAATTTAGGCAGAAAATAGCCAGCAAAGTAGTTTGAAGACACATAGGTGTGGGGAATTCCCTCAGCCTCAATAGTTCTGCGAATTTGGGCTTTCATTGCATATACTGTTTTGGCTGGCTCAACTGGATTGCTATGATCCACATCATTTCCAAACTCCGAAGGGAAGAACCTCTGAATAATTCACAAAAACCATAAGACCATATATCTTTCATATAAACACAAGGAAATTATGATATAGTTGACATGTTGTAATGCTATCAGCACTGCAAAACTAGCCAAATTTCAGTTTTAGGTGATGGTAAGAATGTATATGAAGATGATAGACCGTAAAATTAGACGCCTAATTATTCAGTCAAAAACCCAAATAGCCTTTTCTTGACTATGTGTCAAAAGGAAGAAACACGGTTTTCTGTTCCCCTTTTCGTTTGAAGCTAGGTAATGCTAATTTCTCAACATCTACAGTTTTTTAAGTCCTCAACTGCTTCAATTCTGATTTTCGAAAAACATGGCTTGAATTTCTTGGAATTTTCATTCCACAAGCATTGTGCGCACACACCACTTGTATGTATAAACCCAACCAAACAAATAGGTTTCCCAACTACTTATGTTGCCTGCATGAATCCACTTTGTCTTGATTAGGTACCATGATACAGAACAAAGCTAACACTTCTCCAACTACTACTAGACTCCAAATTAATCAGTTTAAAATCCAAACATTCGTTTTCACCCAACTAACCAAAAACTCCTGCGGCTCTATGAATCTTCTTTCGCCATTTCACACCATCAGGTCCATCTTATTGACTAATGCAATGGCAGATAGACGTATTGGCAAGGAGGGTCACTTGACCTTTGTGAGTTGAAATTATTCTTAGAATGTGGCCGATAGTGGTTGGTATTTTACATGTTTGACCCACAAATATTAGTAAGATCCAAAGAACCATATTTGTCTTGTATCACTGCCAAGCGAAACCTGATCGAAACAGAATGTATGAAACGTAAATATTTGATCCATTGTTTATTAAACGTGTTAGCCTGGTTCGGTCTATATATCCATACAATCAATTGCCAAATTGAGCCAACCTGTTCACCAAAACTAAGGACATTGTTTTCATTCTCATGAAGCAGACAGAAATGGATTATTAAACAAGACATCAAGTAATACAAGATCAAAAAAAGATGACGAACCTTGATGTTGCCCACTTCTTTTATGGCGGCAATGATCTTAACTTGATCTAATAACTTCATCGATCCAATAGTGGATATCACCACATCCACTTGCTTTATCGCTTTAACCAAACTCTCATGGTCGTTCAGATCTCCCTATTCCATTCACAACAGAAGAACCATGTCAACTTACTCGGACTCAAGATTCTAAGCTTGGAGCGAATGTACATATGGGCACCCGGCCAAAAAATTCATATGGGCAGTGGGTGCCGGTTGTCCTCTATCAAGAAGCTGGGGCCAACCAAGAGATAACAGTGTAGACCTATGGTGGTATGGTCATAAATCCACAAAATAGTCCCGCTCCAATTACTCTCTCGAGAATCTTGCTGAGTATCTTAAGGAAAAAAGAATTGTCCTAAGACTGCCATTTTTACCACAAATAGGAATATTAGTAGAGAGAGTAATAGAGCAAACAGATTTCTGATGTGTCCGGATATTTGTGTATACAGATGTGTTTGCAGGCGTCAAATGCATCTGGTCTCATGTGCCTCAAACGGTTTCAGACCGATTTGTATTAAGTATCAATGCTCTTAAACAAATAGTACAGTAATCTAAAATGGATAAGTTCACAGTCCTAACTCAGTCCAAACTCAGCCAAGCCATAGTGGGCGGAAAAGGTAAACAATAAATGAATGCTGTGAGTACGGATACAATAATCATAAAGGAAGGAAGGACATTCAGACATGGAGGAAAGTGACGCCGGAGCTTCTGAAGCCGTCGATGAGTTTCGCCTTAACAGGATCGGAAACAGTGCTTTCCCTAAACCAAAGCGAAGGTGGGGTGGCCGGATTTGGCACTGGCTTCCACTATGAATTTCCCGATGTACCCAGTTCCTCCGATGATCAGGATTTTGCTTTTCTCCCCCATTGGATTTTGGAAGAGAATCTTTCAGTAGGAATTTGTGGGCTAGGGAAAAATGGAAAGAGAGAGAGAATGAATTTGATTAGTGTTTTAATCGTCGGAGTGGGGAAATGGAGTTGACCTCCTCGTTTGAACAGAACTGTGTTCCACCGACCGAAACACTAAAAACTTGGTTTTCAGAACACGTTTTTAGAAGGCGTGTTTGGCAAACACGCTTTTACGTTGAATTAGAATTACCTTTTTTTTGGGGGGTTAACCCACGGTGAAAGTGTGAAATGGAAACACGTTTTCACGTATTTTGAGAATAAAGTTAAAAAACACACGTTTAATTTAATAAAGTTTTAAAAAAAATGTAAATCGGTTAATGAGCCGATGAATGAGAAATTCTCCCGTGTCGAGCAAGTGGTAGCTTGTTGATGTGGTATCTATAACACACTCTATTATTGTCGTCGATATCCATAATTAATGACTCTTTCCTAGAAGAGTTCATTAAAATATGGATCGTTTAAAACATTTTTGGATAGCCGGGATTCGTGTCGGGTACTCTCACGTGGTATCCACTCGACACCCAAACATTTCTCTTGCCAAGCAAATACCGGGAAAATAGCAAGACCATGAAAAGAAATGTTGCTTATTTTTTTTGCTTTATTCTACTCTTTTTCTCGTATTTGTTAGTTTCGTGTCAAACTTTCGCAGATTATTGGTTTTTCTCGAAAGCACTTTTAGTCGAGTGACTTATTATTTATTTTGGGAAACTACCCTTGACTTAAGAATTTGCACTGTTTTGATAACCTAAGGCATATTACCGTTGATTATTGCCGTTGGGATAATTTACCACTTGGCAATGGATCCAAAAGATATTTAATATATGTGCATTGGGTTTGATTTTTCCATTTCCATTTCCATTTCAATATTGGCGATCCCCTTGTTTAAGAATTTGATAGGATACATGAAAGATTTCTATGTAACTGTACATGAAAACAGAATCAACAGTTGAGATTCTTTACATAAAAACAGGATCAATAGTTGAGATACAATTTCATGAAAAAATTTCATGCATCATAACATTTTCGCTTGTTTAATGTCTACAGGTTCAACACGTGTTCAGTATTCTTTTTTTTTTTTTTTTTTTGAGTAAGTGTATTCTGTATTCTTCTTAACCCTCTTGCAATATAAATATAGAGAGAGGTTTTTAAAGGATACAGAGTATGATAATTCCTTCACAGAGTTTAGTGATACATTTTTCCCTACTCAGCTGGTGCCTTGCCTGTTGCTGATATATATTTCTACAAACTTCAAAGTATTTTTAATGTTGGGCAAATAATCGGTTAATAAATAAATAAATAAATAAGCCAAAATTGAGTTTATTTTCTCAGTTTTTAACAGCCCCTGCATTAGGTACGCCGCACAAACCATCACGTACTTAGAGCGCAGCAGGCCTCTCACTCTCTTCACGGGCGGAGACAAGATTTGTTCCCAGTAGGGTCAATTACTTCCAACATATAAAATTTATTTTCCGTACTTCATAATTGAAAAAAAAAAAAAAAAACACTGAAATGCTAACGAGAATATACTTTGACCATTTGAAAGCTTTTTGAGGCATCAAATTGAAAATCCTTTGGGGCAATTTCATTCCCAGTGTATAATATACAAACTGATTACCAATTTACCATATTATATGCTCCACACAAAAACACCTCTTCAACTGGTTTGGAGCTCACTCCGGTTTCTTTCACATCCACACATATACATATACATTTACACATTCAAACATATACATTAGCATTGGTTCACAAATCGTGTACTAATTCCAGTGCCGGTGTGCGCTTTCGGGGTGGCGATTCCGGCCACATGGAACTGTGATGCGTACTTGTAATCGCGGTCTGATGCAATCACCGGAGGCTCATTCAGAAATGCAGAGGTGCACCTAGTCCACCTGCAACCCACAAATCATATAGATGATTATAAGCTTTGAGATTCGGCCAATTTGACAAAATATGAGCATTGAATTGGACTACGAGTATATAATCATGCGCGCCCCGTGAACCAAACGGGTCCTTTATTCAACACGTACCATCCGTTTTTCTTTATAAGCTTCTGCAAGCTTGTTTCAGTTCCCACATCCAGCAGGCCTTCCTTTGACAAAGGCAAAGAGCTTGATCTCTGAATCTTTCTTTCAGGCTCCTTGAGTATGCTTTCCTAACAAAACATCCATCAAAAAAAAAAAACTAGCTTTAAAATTGAGCTTTTTTATCATTCAATTCAATCTCAAACAAGCTTCGATTGTGTTGATCTGGACGAGTAATTAATTCAGTGTTCTTGAGGCACCCCAACGCCCTCCGATTCAAAGCATTTTTGTGGGGCTCATAAATTTGGTAGGTCCACAATTGTATAGAGTTGGAGAGTGTCGCGTGACAGTGCCCAAGACCACACAATTGTTTTTTGATCAAGCGACGAACCCAAGTAGCTTGCCTTTTCATGAAATATTAGCTCATCGAGCCTTATTCAGAAAATTCAAGAACTTCAAAATACTTATGAGCTTAAAATGTTGGCATAACGAGCGAGTCTCAGAATGAACTTTTAGCTGAGTCGAGCTAGAGTAATTAACTTACAAAACTACAAACTGATATATAGCAGCCTAATAAGGAAAAGGACATGTAGAGAGAAGCTGAGATGTGTAGAGATCACAAACCTCACTGCTCTTCGTTAACGTCTCAGAAGTAACTCCGAGATGTTCTTCCTCATCTTTCTTCATTGATCTCCAGTACGCCTCAATCTCGTCTTTGGTCTCAGACTTGTTCCTCTGAAATCTCACTGCAAAATTACACTCAATTTAAGAATTCAAGCACTAAAAACACTTGCAGGGATGAACGCAGGATTCGAGTGTGGATTGCCAAATACTACGACAACATTTAATTGGACGGGCAAACCTATATAGTTGTAAACTTTTGAATTGTAAGAAAAATTTGAAACTTGGTAGGGCGGTTGCCCAGACTAACCCGACCTTGCGCCTTCATTATGTGAGAGCAAAAAAGAGAGGTTTTATGAGCTTACTTACCAGTTTCAGGATCAAGAACAGGTGAATCCCAACCAGCCAATAAAGAACCCATTTGCTCAAAAGACCTCCAATTTCTTCAACCAAATTACACAGATTTGTATGTTCCTCCAGAGAGTATTTAAAGAGAGTATTTAAAGGGATATAACGATCTTTTGCAAAGGACTTGATGGTGGTGGGCCTCAGATGTCTTGACCTTATCCCAAAATTTTATAGATATTTTACTATTACGTGTTATGGATAGATTTGGACTTCAGATATTTTTTTGGGACTTGTTCATTTTTGTATCTTATGAGGAGCATGATCTATCTTATTAAGCAACCATAAAGTGTTTTTTGCCTTTAACTTTGGAAAGCACAGCCCTCTGCTTAAAAAGGGAAATTTCGTGACTCACACATTGAAGAATAGTAGGGTCTAGAAGATCTTTTCCCGAAAATGCCCAAGAAAGAGAAATGAACGGCTCATATTCACATTTTATGGATCTGAGCCTTCTGTTTCTCTTTTCGGAACGTTTTTGGGGAAAGTTTTCATGGACCCTAGCATTTTCACTCATACATTTGTTCTATTATTCCGGTAATATTACACCAGCATGGACTTTTTTCTGAATGAATGGTTATTAGCTTCGTTTAATATCTTATGAGGAGCATGATTATGTTGTACCACTAAATGATGCAAAACTACGGGCGAATATTCTAGCAGCCCACAGATTTATGACTTACTATGTTTATAGCAATTATAAGCAAGGTGACAAGCACACAGCAAGATATGATTCATATAATAATGATATGAACAAACAAGATGTGGACAAATAGATGTTTGGGTCTATCCAGTGGAGCAAGGCAGGGCCGGCCCTGGGGCATAGGCGACCAGGCGGCTGCTTAGGGCCCCCGGTTTTTGGTCCAAGAATAGGGCCCCTAAATAAAGAAAAATATTAAATATAATGTATGTCAAACATTGTATAACAGACAGCGATTGTAGTGTGGTGGAAAACTTTCCGTGCCTTAAGCTGCAGGTCGCGAGTTCAATCCTTGCTTGATGTGATTTTTTTTTGAAGTTTTACAAAAATTTACTTCAAAATGAAGTTGCTGAGGTTCAAAATCGTGACCTTCAGCGAGGAAGCTTGCTATCTTACCGTTGAACTACAAGGTATACTTGCAAGTTTCTAAACAAAGATTATATATATAGTGAAATTAAAGGCCCCATTTTAAAACCCCGCTTATGGCCCTAAAAAACTCAGGGCCAGGCCTGGAGCAAGGTGACCAGCACAAAGCAAGATATGGACAAATAGATGGTGGGTCTATCCAGTGGCGGAACTAAAATTTTTATTATAAAACGATCGAGGAGAGCTGGCCTTGAAATTTTGGAGGCTTTAAAGTGGATTAAAAAAATGGGCTCCGGATTTTTGGTCAAAAAAAATACTAAAGGTGGGTATATAAGGTAAAAAGATTAAACTTGGTATTTTGGTTTCGTAATTAACTAAAATATATTTTTTAATTTTTCATACAATTAGAAAAAAATAAACCAAACATAACAAAGTACTGCTCATACCATGAACTAATTATGGGATTGTTTCAATTTGTGAGTGAAAATAAATTACTTCCGTTTATTTATTATCAACACTTATTTATTTGGGAATTTAATTTTAAAAGATAAAAGTAAGATTACAATAGACCAGAGAAAAAAAATCATCAAAATGTTTATTGTGTGCAAAGGATTTGAAATTTGGACTTGGATAGCATCTACAACCACAAAAACATAAAGTCTATGGTGCAGGAGTTTTGTCGTACAATAACAGTTGGCCAAAAGGACGTCTAAGGAGTTGAACCTAGAATAACTAGCCCCAATATAGACCAATAAACCAATTAAGCTAGCTCCAATCTTGATTTAAATCATATAGAAGTTTATATGTAATATCTGTACGAGTTCTATGGAAAAAGGGCCCTGATTTTTGCTTAATTTTTTGGGCCTAAAGCGGCCACACCTCCCGCTTTAGGCCAGGGTCGGTACTGAGAACGGGCAGACTTTTAACATAGCATGAAGTTGCAAGGTTGAGAGCAATAGTAGAAGACACATGTGAATATGTGATTGCATAGTTTTAAATATTGGTTGTTACGTAACATATCTGTCATTACGTAACATTTTTTGGGCTCTCCGATAGCATTACACTCCAGTATACCGGCGAGAGTAAAAGTCGTATTCGTATCGGCTGGAGCCCGTTGCATATCGGTCCGTATCCGATTCACAGACTGGTTTGCGGACGATACTCGACCATTACAGGTTATTTAAGAAATTTAAAATAATTTTTGAAAATTCACGACTGCAACACTCGATTCCCGTTACATAAGGTTTGATACTAGTGATAACGTTACACTCAAACATTACTGTTACGCATCACGTAACCGTTATTTAAAACCTTGTGTGATAGTCAGTGCTTTAAAAATCGGCCGACTAGGCCAACCAGTCCCCTCCTAGGCAGGAATCGAACGCCTAGATTAGGCGGCCGACTAGTCATCACGTGCCTAATCCCCTCCTAGGTGCTAGCAGCCAACTAGTCAACTTCTAGTCCCCGCTTACGCACTAGGCACTAGTTGCCCCTCTTCCACCTGACTAGCACCTAGCAATTTTTTACAACATTAGTGAGAGTGATGGTCACAGCAAAAGGGGAGAGGCCCGAGAGGGTGAGGCGGATCAGAAGACGTTTGAAGCTAATAGAGTGGAAAGTAAAAGTTCGAACATTTTGAAGGGAACATGCAATTAAATTGACGAATCCATTTGAATTCAATTTTGGAGGCAGGGGACTCAAAACTACCCATAGAGACCGTTTGCTACAAATATATTTTAGTAGTTCTTTACTAGAGAGTTTGGGAACTTATAAACTTTATGCTTTGAATTTTCATGGTGCACAATCTTTTTGGGACACACCAACTTGGAAAGACAGACAAACAAAATAGGACGAAGCAAATACCAAGTCAAAAGTCAGCATTATTAGCTGGGTGATCCTCAATCTTAAACTTGGGTTTCACACTTTGCTCATCCTCTTCTAGTTAGTTTTCCTTGGTTGCTGGTTTGTAGCCGAAAGTTGTCGTTGCAGTGAAAGGAGTGGGCGATAATGGAACTGAACAAGAATTGATTGATACATTTGAGACAGTTGGCGAAGAAGTTCCTGTTGCTGACAAAAGTGCATGTTTACACCATATTTACCGCCTTATCAATATCGATAAAAAGGTGATAATAAATCCTCCCTCTCTCTCTTCTCTCTAAAAAACCCTCTCATCTTCCAGATCTAGTTTAGCCGCCTGGGGGGGGGGGGGGGGGGGGAGCGACTCCTCCGCCTCCTCCCCCCGGGCTACCCTATCTCTCTTCCCCTCTCCTCCCTCCCTCTCTCTCTCTCTCACTGCCCTTTCTCCCATTCCATCCTCTTCTCTTTTTCTTTCTTTTTTCTTGTTTTTGCAGGTTGGTGAAGGGGATGTTCGGTGGTGGTTTTCTGTTGCGGCATGGGTAGTCTTTGCTAAGACGGTGGCTGGGCGGCGATGATGTTTTGATGGTGAATGGTGGATGGCTCGTTTTTGTTCCTGGCTTTGATGGAGGATGGGCGGCATGGTCGTGTTTTGTTTCGGCAGTTTTGGCGGCGGGATTTGAGTGTATTTCGTCGTCGTGCTTTGGTTGGAGTGAGGTTGCTTTTCTTCTCTCCCGGCGGGCCTGCGTTACGGCGTTCAGCCGCTTCTCGGTTGCATGGGTCTTTTGGTTCGCCGTCTCCGGCTGTTCGAATCTGCCTTCTCCCTCTCTTCGCTCTTGCTGCCGGCTCTTGTTCTCCCGCCGATCTCACTCCTGGGTGTTTTCCGGTTATGCCTAACGGCGTTGTGGTGTTCAAGCGTTTGGTGGTGGTGCTTCCCCTAACGGGTTCGTCTTTGGGATCAATCTGGTATGCTTAACGGTGATGTGGAGGAGTTTTCCGGGGAGGTGGCGTTGGCTGCGTTTTGTGGTGGTGTTTTCAAGGGTGTGGCGGTTGCTGATGGGTGTTTTAGGGTTTGTTTCTTTTTTGGGCTTGGCCCATTTGCGCTTATTGTTGTATTCGGGTTTTGACCCTGGGTTTTTTTCTGTGCTTCATGTTGTAGCTTGGTTTTGACCCTCAGGTGTTGGGTCTTGAATTGGTAACTGTGCTTGTTACCTTTTCTTGCCTCTATTAGTCTTATTCTTTTCAAGATTAATAAAGTTTTTTATCCTTAAAAAAAAAGATAAAAAGGTGATAATTGTGAAAAAATCTAATGAAATATAATTAGTATTAGAATTAGAATTAGTAAAGTATTATTATTATTATTGTTTGTACTTTTATTACATGTGTAGGACACTTGGCGCAACCCTATTAACTTGGAAGTTATTAGAACACACGACTTCTCCTACACATTTGGAAGTTGAAGAGGACAAGTGGAAGCAAGAGATTGAAAGAGTGCAAGAGAAGGAAATAAGTTATTCCCTACATTTTCTGGTTTCCTATACTCATTTGGCTTTTTGTAAACTCTCTCAACAAATCAAAGTCTTTATCTTTGTTTGTTCTTCAATTTTTTTCTTACTAACCCAATTTTGGGTTATAATTAGGAGTAGGAGTAGATGTAATTTAGATCCTACATATAGATTTCATTCTTGAAGATTGGTGTTTGCCTCGCAACATCTATTTCCTTTTACTTGTCGATATTCCATCCGAAGATTAACAGAAGTCTCTTTCATTTGTCTTCAATTATTTCCATCCACTTCGCATTTGATTCGCTTGCCATTTTACGTCCGATGAAGTCCTGAAATACGGCGTGGAACCACGGAGATCGCAGCCTCATTTTACTCTTGTTTTTGTTATTGACTTTGTTTCCCGAAATCTCTTATCGATTTCGATCGAGGGAATGGTAAACAGTGCCCTGCGAAAGAGGGTTCATCTCCAATGGTTATTTGAGGGTGCAGGAGTTGCTAGCCAGGATCCGGCCTTCGGGGATCCCGTAGTGCGGCATTCGAGCAGTTGATCGCTCAATCAACGGCTCGGATTTCATCACAGCACTTGCATGATCCAAGCCGTCCATTGCCGAGATGAAATCCAAACCATTGATTACCAAGATCAACAGCTCGAATGTCGCACTACAACCCTGCAATGCGGCTCCACATTACAGGATCCCCAAAGTCTGCCGGTAGACCTTTCCATTTTTTTCCTTGGACAAGGTTCTTTAGACATTTGCAGAATGAGGTGATGGAATGGGTTGGAGTAATGAACTATTTCATTTGTTATGATGCAATTTGTCTTCCCAAGATTAGTGCATACATTTCAAAGCTTTGCCTTTGTTGAGCTCAGGTATAGCATTTGGCTAAGCTGCTTGGTTGGAGCAACCTGTTCCGTTATACTGTTTTCTGACATTCAATAATCTCACGTGGATACAATTTACCGGGAAGGGTTGGCCAACCATGGTAATTTATAATTCAAGAATGAAATTTTGATGCTTAAAACCATAACGTCGCAGCTAGCAATGGAAGATAACTTTAGAAGATAGAATCCACAAATGAAATTACCAGATGCTGTTAGCCTCTGGCGTTACAGTTGTTCACTGTCCTAAGAATAGAGTTAGAAAATCCAGTGAGTCCCTATTGAGGGGGCTTCCTCGAAAGTAACCGACTAGTTTCTCTAAAAGACATACGCGATGCTCTGGAAGTAGATCGATTATCTTTTACCTGCGTTGTTGAAGTTGCTTCTATTGAAACTAGATTTAATGCAATCTCAAGTAGTTTTTGTACATTTAACAGCATTTGAGACAATGATGAGGACAACGACTTCATGCAATTCTTGACAAGGTTTCGTTTTGAGCCCAATCTATAATTCCCGACGCCAACGAATGAGCCTCGATGAAAAAAAAAGCCTCAACAAAGGAAGATTTTGTTTTAAACATTTTCCAACTTGTTTTCGAATTTGATTTTGTGAGGATTAGACCGTAGTTTGTACCGATAGCACGAAAACATCCAGCCGAAGCCAATAGCAATCAGAACCTGGGGTGTTTGGCCCCTGCACTCCTCTCAATTTTCTTCCTATTTATAGTACATTTTTTAATTTTTTTTATAAAATTACTGAAGAGTGGTACCCGTAAACCAAGTCAAATTCGTAATCTCGCATCTGCCACTACCCATAGCCATGCTAGATCCTCTTTCAAGGAACATTGCAATTCCATGGTTCAGAATTTTTGCTTCGAATTACTATATTTGTCAGTACATGGATGAATCAGATTGAGTTCTGGTCAACTTCTCAAACTTGGGATTCTGCCAATGCTCAGTAATATTCTCCTTCTTCTTTCATCTAATGTTATTTAACAGGGACTAGATCTGCTGAATATAAGCCATCACTGGCTTTTGTTTTCTAAAAGCCAAATGGTATTTCAGAGCGGTCTCTAGCTTGTAACCCAACCAACATTCCCACTGTGTTATTTTATTTTATTTTTTTCTAAGCAAAGAATTTATTAATCTCTGAAAACGAATTACAAAGATTAAATAGACCCGAAACTGAAAACTCCAAGTGCCCGAAGGGGAAAAACAAAAAACATGGAGGGTGTGTGAATACCGGGGAAAAATCGGTCGAGTTTCGAAAATGGTTTAGAAATTATGATTTTGATTTTAGAGTCGCCACCCAGGTTTAAGGATCGTACCCGAGAAACCGATTTTTCAAAAATGACTCTTTTGCCCTTACTTTGGTAAAAGCTTTTACCTGCGCATCGTTACCAAGATTTCTCGGGTTCGGGAGCTAAGTTACGAGGGGGGAAGGTTTTTAAGGCACCCCCCTCGCCCGGCTATGGAAACCGGTCTCTACTTAGTACTTAAGGGATTTGAGAAAAACATTTATTTCATAAACTCAAACACATAAACAAAATAAAGAAAACAAGTTTGCAAGGATCATTACAATTTATTGTATGAAAGTGTATGCTTGTGAATGTGTGGATGACATCAACATGAAGGTATAATGACATAAATATTAGTAGCAGCAACTATAAACTATGAATAAAATGAAATAGAAACTTGTTTTGAAACCCTTTTTAGCAAAATCAGATCTAACCTTCTTGTTTTCTTTCAAGCACCTGAAGGAATGTTTCAAACGCCTGAAGCTGAGAGGATCAGACGTCTAAAAGGGGCTTTAGGCGCCTGAAGTTACTGCTTCAGGTGCCAGAAGCTAATGCTTCAGGTGCTTACCCAAAATCATTTTCACCACTGTTTTGCCTTTGAAAATGGAAGAATAAACTATTTGAGACCCTTTTTGGAAAATTCAATCTGATGCTTCTACTTTCCTTCAAGCACCTAAAGGTATGTTTCAAACGCCTAAAGCTGAGAGGATCAGGCGCTTGAAAAAGGCTTTAGGCGCCTGAAGCTACTGCTTCAGGTGCCAGAAGCTACTGCTTCAGGTGCTTGATCAAACCCACTTTGACTTCTGTTTTGCCTTTGATACTGATAGTAAAATGATGTTAACTCACTGTAATGAGGAAAACAAACTTGAAAGCTTCATTTAAAACTCATTCACACCATAAAACATCATTGATTCTTCATAAAAAAAAACAAGTTTTTCATCCATTCAAATAGAAAAACAGAGATGTCCCACTCTTGCATGCAAAGAAAATGACCTCCAATAGATATTTTGTGAAAAATACATGGTTTTAACTACATTGATGGTCATTTTCCTCCTTAAAAAGTATGATTTTCACCTCTTGGAGTGGAAAACAAAAAACAAATAGTTTATTCCTGGGATTTAAACCATCATCATCATAACTATAGATCAAAATAAAGGATTTTAAGATAGATAGAGATGAAAAGGAACTGGGCCTGAAACTGCTGCTTCAGGCGTCGAGCAAAAAATGCTCTTTTGATATATTTGAGTCATTGTAAGCCCATTATTGGTATCAAGAACCAACATGAGCTTACTGATTCCCCTCAACAAGAACTTTGCCACACTGATTGGGTAGATTCACTACCTTTTGGAGCTTGAAGTGGATGATTGAGCAATGGGAAGGGTGTTTTTTGGTGGAATGTATGGTGATTTTTTACTGGTTTTTGTGGTTTTTATGAGTGAGAAGTGGCTGGATTGATTGATTTTTTTTCAGAATGTGGTAGAACCCCTTCAAATGAGGGGTGTGGGGGGTTTTATAGTGCTCCAATGGTTAGTTTAGGTCCCCTAGGGGCCATTGTAGGGGTTGGTTTAGGCCAAGACGCTCCTCCCCTGAAGTAATCTGTAAAATTATCCCAAAATCGCATCATAATCATTACATCCAGATTTCCCCGCTCAAAATTTAAAAATTCTGGAAAAAAGCTTCAGGCGCCTAAAGGGAAGGCTTCAGGTGCATGAAATGGGTTCAGGCGCCTAAAAGGGAGTGTTTCAGGTGCATGGGCAAGGTTCAAGCGCCTAAAGGAGATGCTTCAGGTGCATGAGAAAGGTTCAGGCGCCTGAAGGAAAGTGCTTCAGGCACACGCAAATGTGCTTCAGGTGTATGGAATGGATTCAACGGCTTCTTTTGGTTTTTGGTTTGGAAGTGTTTTGGATAAATTTCAATCATCTTTTATAAGCTCTAAAACGTGTTCGAAAGTTCACTTTCATCCTTGGGAAGGCCGTGGATTTTCGAAGGCCCGGATTAAGGTGTCTACAGGGTGGTAAGATACCAACCAGAACCTGAACCAAAATCCAGAAGAAACACTCCTGAGACACCCCCAAAAACAACAAGACAAAGAAACAACCTAGGAGCTACTTCCCCTAAACAGTCCCACTGTGTTTTGTTGTTGGATGTTTTCTGTCGAGTTCATCTTCTCTTCTCGCTTTCACTGTACAATTCAAGATGTCAGCTTACTCGCACTTCGACTAATTTATGAAAATTTATTTCACTGGCGGGGGCCTCAACTAAAGTCGGGCAAAAAGTGACAGACCCCACAAAAATCGATAGCACCTGGGATATTTGGAACCTAATGTCTTAGAAAAGAACAAACCCCTAAGTCTCAAGTTTTGACCACTGGACCAACCTGTTTTCATTCTAGTTCATCTGATGGATATTCTTGTATCTTATAGTACTATTAGTGGCAGTTGCATTGTATATTGCAAAAATCCCATTTCTGCTTTCAAATATTTAAGCAAAACACCATGAAGTCAAAAGTGAAAAATTACTTTCACCTAAGTTGCAGTTAAACACTGTAAACACAGGTGGGAATCCCTATCAAACCCTAATTGGTACAACTACCCTCCAACTACCGGAATGGAAAATTAACAAGATCACTGTCTAATATCTGACTTTGCTTATATTTAACAATATCATATACTTAATATATATGTAACCAACATCTCTAATTGTATATTACTTTACATTTTGATAACATGGCCAGCTAAGTTGTTAGAAGTCTTCCTCTCCCACCATCTCAAAGTTACAACATATAAAAAACCCTCAAGCAAACACTCCAAGATTGTCTGCCATGTTTTCTTTTTCTGCAGCAAAATGAACGGGAGAACAACGGTTGTGATATTGTTCTTTTGGGCTGTCCTCACCATTGTTACGCCGATACTTGTTCGCTTGTCGGCTTCAGCAACAAAACCCACGATGTATTTTGAGGGTACCGTGTAGTACTAATATCAGATACTGAGTGATCGAGTTTGAGGGTTTTATGTTCAAATCATTATCATGCAAACTTGGATCATTTTTCATCTTTTGCAGGTGAGAAGATTGAAGGAACAAAGGCTGGACTCAAAACATGGCTGCCCAGAAGAGCACTTGTAGCCAGAGCACCACCACAGGCACAACCTCTGCTTCTGCCTCTGCCTCTGTCTCTTGCACCGGCACAAGCACCTAAAATATCGCCGCAGTCTGGAATAAAAAGCTTATCGAAAGGTGACAACCAGAGTTTTCATAGCTCGTGATTGTACATATGTATGCAATTCAGAGACAAAGCAAAATGATTGCATTAGTTCCCAATAAGAGGCAGAATCAAGGTTTATAGTCGACTGAGAAAGAAACTAATTGGGAATTACTTACATAAGTAGAAAGCTTTTGTGTATAAATTCATTCATGCCTACTGTTTTTAACTTTCTATTTCCTGTGTAACTTGGAATTGGAAAGGCCAACACCCTGCATTGCAGGAAGGCTAAGACAAAGCCAATATCTGCCACAATTTTGTTTCTCCCACAATTTTGTCTCACCTTTCTTGGTGGGAAACAAAACTTTGTGCATGCATGTTTTTCATGGTATCGCATAATGCATATTGAAATGCCTAAAGAAAGAAAAAGAATATCCCAAGCTCGCGTCCTTTTCTTACACATCCAAGCAGGATAATGAGAAAGCACAATTATGTCTTTTCTTTCTCTCTCTTTCTTTTCTCAGGCAGGTGAGAAATCATGATACTTGACTTTCTTTTCTCACCAAGTTTACTAAAAAGACTACAAGAATGTCAACAAACACCATGATTACTGCACATGAAGTGTATCTTAAGCAAAACAAGCATTGCAATGCTAGATGCCAAATCAATTTCCAATCTTGCCCCCGTGCCTTACGGTTGCAGAAAAAGCATTGGAAGCAACATGAGCTTTCACTTTATTATTTATCACACGGAACAGAAAACACGAGTACTAAGTTTTAGGCTTCAATGAGATTGAACCAGTTTGTCAAACTCTTTTGGGTAACTATATCAAGAACAAGAGAAACATGTGTAACAATCCCTCATATAAGTAACAGTTACAACTTGTTCTTGAAGAAAGAAAGGCAATGAGATGTAGGAAACAACCAGTCAATTCATCAATCAGTTCTTACATTTAACCATAGACATTTATAAACACTTTG
Source organism: Vaccinium vitis-idaea (assembly GCA_963854785.1). Lineage (NCBI taxonomy): Eukaryota > Viridiplantae > Streptophyta > Magnoliopsida > Ericales > Ericaceae > Vaccinium > Vaccinium vitis-idaea. Next base: position 33,209,881 of record OY978226.1, on the reverse strand, counting down.
TTTCATTTCAGTAGAACCAAAAACAAATGTAATATGATCTATCAAACAAACTGATCAAGGTATTCATCAACAGTGATGTATTTGACATCCGGATAAAGCTCAGAAGCCTCAACCCCAACCGAGGGGTTGATCTCAAAGTTGGTATGGTCGCCCTTCACATAAACCGAGTGGCAGATAGCCAAATGAATGTTGATTGGAATCACGGACTCTACACCAGCAGTATGATCCAAAGAGAGTCAATAAACAACTTTGCCATATACAAAAGAAAAACTGTGTTTATATTACTGACCTTGGATTTGCTTGAGAACTTGATCCTCCGGGACATAGATTCGCTCGAGGGTCTTGCCAATCTTCTTCTCCCACAAAGAAACAAGTTCATTCAACGAGTACATGTTTTTAGGAGGCCTGATGTAAAGGATCTTGTTCAATGTTCTTGGATCATCCACAGCTTTGATGGTGTAGGTACCAATGTCATGCTCCTCAACGAATACGGCTATAGGTAAAAACCAGTAAAAAAGAGCCGGAAATTGACCAAGTTGACGGAAAAGACAATTATGGGCACCATGTTCCTAAAATACAGTAACTCAAAGAGATCAACAATGAAAGAAATCTAATGCATGTGGCACCAGACAATCACCTCAACCCATTTACTAGTAGTTTTTTTGCACAGTGGAAACTTGTGTTTCAAGGCTGCAACATGTTTTGCATTCCTGTTCTACCCTTCAATGAATTATTTTACCTAACAGGCTGGAAAAAAGAAGAAGTAACACTAGAAAATACCGATTCAATTTAATCCTTGTAAAAATGCAGCTGTGTATGAAAAGAACATACAACATGCCACCTACTAGTACTGAGGGGATATTTGACGAACGCGGCATAAGGAGTACCACCTATTTGTACTTACCTGCAGGGATGCAACTAAGTGGGGGCCACAGGGGGCACGGGCCCCCACTCGATTTTGTAAAATTAAAATTCTGAGGTATTTCAATTATACCAAATAAATTCATGATTGTGTTTCAGTAAAATCTTTACCTATTATAAAAGAGGGAGTTGCAAGTTTGTAATGCAACATGTGAAAAGACTATTTTGCCCTCAATCATTATTTTTTGTGGGACCTACAATAATGGAATATTGAACTATAAGTGGGACCCACGACATTTAATAAGCAGGAACTTGTGGGCCCCACCCTTAACACTAATATTCAACGCCAATTTTCTTTTTCAAAACGTGATGGTAGAGGTTGATGATGGTAATTGACGAGGTTAACAATTTTTCTTTACAAAGATATTAGTACATATCAACATGATATTGATGATAAAATGAGAATTGTGATAATAGATAGCATAATCACGTGTATGACACTATTTATCAAAAACTATTCACGATTGACTTAACTAATATGACAACCAAATGAGCAGGTGCAAAACAAGTGACCACCGCTTGTAAAATAAAAAGATGCAACTTGGGAAAACGAAACCCACATTAAATGGAACCCCTTTTCCAAGTTACTAGCCAAAACCAGGAATTTATATATAAACTCCTCTCTCTGCCTCTCTCTAAATCAAACCTTGAAGAGAGATTAAAGACCCCATTTTAGTCCAATCGTTGAGTGATTTGAGATTCAACTCAAAAATCTTGTGATGGGTATAATCAAAAGAACTTTCGTATTCATGTTAGGCACAATCACTGGAGTCTATATCGCACAGAATTACAACGTGCCCGATGTCAAAAAACTCATGGACATTGGTATTGCCATGGCCAAGCAAGTAGAGCAACAGTACCGCAAGGAGATCGCGTAAGGCCCCAAATCACCTACATATACATGAGACGTGGAAAGAAGAATAATATTTGTTTGTTTTCTTATTTATGCTATTTTAGTAATTGAATCTGCTAATTTAGGAAGTTATTGTTTATTTTATTTGGGAAACATGTTTATTTCAAGTTTGGAAATGTTGTAGCATGTGTGTTACTTTTGATATTAAGAATAAAGAGTTGATTGATAGTTTGGGTTTTCTTTTATTTTTGTTCTCTGGTTGCTTTCTTACGCCGGCCAAGCCCAAGCAAAACGGAAAAGAGGGACCCTAGAGGGCTCTCCCTAGTGTGCTGCATCCGAGCCGTCGAATGTGTTACGGTCCTGATTTCATCTCGGCACTTTGCAGATCTGAGCAGTCCATTGCCAAGATGAAATCCGAGCCGTTTATTGTCGAGATCAATGGCTCTGATGCGCATACCAGGGCCGCACACCAACACCCCCAGGTTCAGAAAAACCAAGACGACAAACAAGGACGGATCAAAAAAAAATTTGGATGGACGAACCTATATAGCTGTAAACTTTTTAAAAAATATATATTATCTAGCTGGTCAAATCGTACGGTCCCATTTCTCATTAATTACTTATTACTTAAAACAGGTAATAAATCCTGCAGGATTAATTTATGTCCTTATTTAACAAAATTCTCCTTATTCAAAAAAAAAATCGCCTTTGGTAATTTTGAGTCGGTTTTTTTTATGGACTATTGGTTTCTCTCAACAAGAGGAATTTAACAAGTAAAATTTTAAGATCAAAGTTATTAAAAGATTCACTAAAGGCAAAATTAATCCAAAACAAAAATATTTTTGAGATTACTTTTGTCTAAAATAAAAAAATCTTTGGTTCATAATTTTATATATTTTAGATTCCTCTAGTCGAAATGATCTAAAAATTCACAAAAAAAAATGAGGCAAAGCTAAAAAATGCGATTTTTTTTTAGGTGAAAGTGAAGTCAAATTCTGGTAATAAAAAAACAAAGGAACCAATTAATTGGACAAGGGAAGATTAAAAGATCAAGCCCTACAAAATGAACAGCTTTGATCATCGTAAGTGACAAGTGAACAAAACAATACTCGTTTTAATAGCCTCGCTACTAATTTTGATGCGATGTTCACGTAACAGATTTCATTAGATTCTCAGATTCCTTGAACAGAGAAAAATAGTGAGAAAAAGTGCATCTCTAGAAACCAAATATAGATTCCTTTCAACAAAAAAGGGAAACTAATCATAGATTAGTAAGGAGAGATTAATACCTTTGGGATTTCCATCCCCAAGTATGATTGCTCTATCTCTCGGGGGAGCAGAGAGTTCTGGCTGTCCAAAGTGAGGCAAATTATAGCCGGCAAAATAGTTTGAAGATACAAAAGTGTGGGGAATTCCCTCAGCCTCAATAGCTCTGCGGACTTGGGCTTTCATTCCATATGCAGTTTTGGCTGGCTCGACTGCATTACTACGATCCACATCGTTTCCAAACTCCGAAGGGAAGAACCTCTGCATAATTCAAGAAAATTATAAGAAAGTGTTTCTGAAGTCCACATTGCTTTTTTAGAAACCAGCAAATCATAACACCATACAGTTATTTCTCCGTATAATGATATGATTAGAATCCTGTATTAATGGTTCATATTTTGCAAATTTGCAATATTTTCTTTTGGAAACTAACAAGGGTTCAAAGGAAGATCATGCTGCTGTTAGCCTCAATTTCGTAGCTCGGTAGCTCCTGTACAGCTCTTTAAGCAATAAAAAACCTAAGTTTCCTGATTATGTATAGATTAGGTATAGAAATTGTTTAGAAACTACTCCTATGCATTTTGGTGGTCCTTTCTGGTGAAGCAAAATGTCGAAAATTGCCCAAAAAACTGCACAATTTCTATTTTGTCATTCCTTCCAACTACTTCAGTTCTTTACTCTTTGTTCATACTCCACCTCCTGATTCTCCTCTCAACAACTTGGTTTTGCTCTATGAGTCCTCCACAATATTATTGAATCCTCTATGAATCCTCTTCCATCATTTCACGCTATAACATTTACTCTTAACCAGGATATGTAAAGCTGTCTAGTTAATGAAGGATATATTTTCTTGATCATGAGCAGAGGACAAAATGGAGCGATAAAGGAAACCTATCTTCTAACGTATACAATAAAGCTCACATTTCATGTGATCGCATAAAGATATAAACCATTCATTTTATAGACATCAAGGCGTAAATTATTCATTCAAGCACTCAGATTCATCGGATATTGGTAAAGGGGATAGTCGAATCATATTCAAACTTATGAACCCATTTAGACGAATATAGTGCTACGGATGCCCAATGAAGAACTACGGAATATACTGCTTGAATTGACAAATGAAACCGCTGTAAGTCTCATTTTGGATCACAAGATTCCTCATGTGAATATGACTGCAGTACCTTAATGTTGCCAGCTTCTTTAATCGCAGCGATAAGTTTGAACTGATCTAACAATTGCAATGATCCATCAGTGGATGTCTTGCCAGTAGCAGATATCACCACATCCACCTGCTTTATGGCCTTCACCAAACTCTTATGGTCATTCAAATCTCCCTGTTTCAAACATCAAGCAACCATGATCAATCCGGTTTCAAGTTTGAGGTTCAAACTCATATTAATTAACCCGACGGTGGCAGTCAGGTGGTTAATTCCTGTGACATAAAGGTCCCTCCAAGGTTTCGGGTTCAAGACCTTCCAAATGTCACCAACTCATCTGCCAGAGTGACAGTTTATATGTGGCTTTGTCCTGCCTTCCATTGAACCCGTGTTAGTGTTAGTGGATGGTGGAGTCGGAGAGCAAATTTTAGGTAACTTTAGCCGCATTCAGTAAGGTGTGCAGCAGGTTTCGATTCAGTAATTCAGGTTGTTGGGATGTCCGAGGTGTATGCAAACAGGCCCGAGACACCTTACGTTATTATTTTACCTTATTTTTATTTATTTTCAAACTTTTTACTATTAAGTTTACGTCAATTTTTTCAAAATCCTTAATTTGTCCGATGAAGAGAAAGGGAAATCACAAAAGTAAAAGAATTCGTTAAAATTAGTACTGCTTCAAAACAGACATACAGTAAACTTAACCTAACTCATCAGTCAAACTCAGCCAAGCCGACAAGCCGTACTGTGCGAAAAGGTAAACCCAATTAAGTTACAATCATAAAGGAAGGACATACAGACATACATGGAGCAAAGTGACGCCGGAGTGTTTGAAGCTCTCAATGAGTTTTGCCTTCACAGGATCGGAAACTGAGCTTCCCCTGACTAAAGCGAAGGTGGGGTGGCCGGATTTGGCACTGGCTTCCACTATGAATTTCCCGATGTACCCAGTTCCTCCGATGATCAAGATTTTGCTTTTCTCCCCCATTGGAATTTTCCGGCAAATGATTTTAGAAGTGAATCTTTCAGTAGGAATTCGAAGGCAGACAGAGAGAGAAATCGTTTCTGCATGATTAGCTCCAACGTGAGCTCAATTTAACGAGGGTTGGCCAAGCGCCGCCGCCTTCCACAAGGTTGCAAGTTCAACTTGCACGTTGCAGTCAAGATTTGGAATATCTCTGCCTCCGTCCCAATTTTATAATAAATATAGATATTGTTTGATAAATATTAATTTATTTTGTTAAACAAAGATTTTGAAATCATAAAAAATATTATGGATCACATTATGAAATATAGACAATTTTTTTTAAAGGTTCAAAAAAGGAATCATACCCAATAAATTAGGACAGAGTGAGTAGTATTTTAGAAGTATTTCGTACTCCTATTTTTACCATCTGTATACCCTTTCTTGTGACGGAAAGGAAAGGAAGAGTATATGTATGGCAAAAAAAAGAGAGTGCTACAATACATTTCCTTTTTATTTTAGTAAAAAAATGCAACTGATATTCATAAAATCATATACAAATTCCACGACTCATAAGCCTAAAAAAAACAGATACAACAAATGACTTAAAGGTTCGAACAAAAAACAAGAGAACAAAAGAAAAACAACAAAATAAAAAGCCGCAAAAATGAAGGTTGTGACGTTGGAGACTATTGATCCGCTCGTAGATGTGGCTGGAGGAAGTTGGAGAAATTACATCGCTGTTGGAGCTCGCCGTCCCTTTGTCCCACCGCAATCGCTGCTGCTAGGTGCCACTAGTGCCATTGCTGGAAATCTAGAAATCCATCGCCGAAACTGATGGATTAGAGGGCCAAAGAACCCAAATCTGGCCACTTAATCGGAGCCGATATATTTGGATCTGATCCTCTATCACTATTATTGATGGAGGTTGGACGGTAGATGTTGAGGAGGGCTTCAAATGACGAGGTCGTGAGCTAGAGGGATGGTTGGTGAGGAGAGAGGGGGAGGTGGAGTTGGTGGAGCATCAACCCCACCCTGGCCTTCTCGGGAGCAGAAGTGTAGTGAGCTTGGCCCAATCGTCTGATCGGCGATCAACGGTCCAGATCATCTTACACTATAAAATTTTAAATATAATTTAAACCCCATTTATTCAAACTGTGGAGGATTGCCGATCGAACGACCGAGCTGAACTCACTATTCCCTGTAATGAATTCGGCTCACTACAGGCCCCTCTCTTGGCCTTCTCCTACCTAGGGTGAGTTCTTCAATGGATTTTATCAAGATTTTCATAAAATCAATCCCTTGATTTTATCTATTCGTGAAGACATTTGATAAAATCTGTAGATTTTTTAGATTTTTAAATGCAAATATCCACAGATTTTATCACATGTCTTCACGAATGAATAAAATCAGGAGTTGATTTTATCAAATATTGATAAAATCCATTGGAGAACTCAGCCCTAGAATGTGACGTGAGAGGGACCCGAATAAATAATTATTTCCACTCTATTTAAATTGTTGGACAAAGTTGTCTTCTCCGCCCGCTTGTTTTGGACCAAGTACTCTTTTCTTCCATTTTTTTAACGCCGCCCTCCCGACAGCCATGACATTGGAGATGCTGCTGAGATGCATACACTCCTACTTGGCTAACCTGTGAAGAAAAAAAATAAAAAAAGACGAGATGAAACATGCAAATTGAAATACACAACGAGAGATTCACGGCTAGAGGGATGATAGAGTGCAGGAAAGGTTCAGATTTATACAAAAGAGAATTTGAACTGTTCATTTCTCTTTTCTGAACGTTTTTTGGGAAACTTTTCAGGTATCATAACATTTTTGTCACGGCTTACTCCCATGTGTTTTGGATGATCAAAGAGTACAAATTTCGAATCGTGCAATCGATACTCCCTCAAACTTTACATACCTTCCTGTGAAGCCATGTTGGTTCCGCTAGCCTTTGGTGGGAGGTAGAAACTACTTGGTCCGTTCCATGGCCCACCGCGAATTTAGATTTTAGAGTCCATGTGGTCATGCCTTAGAGAAGGTTGCTATTGTTTGCTGTTCCCGTTTTATCCTCTTAAGAAAAAAGCAAATAGAAGTATGCCAGAAGTTAGAAACCAGGGGAAATTTAAACATGGAGTACCTTTTTTTCCCCACATTTTATTGGCCACCAAAAACATGGCTTTATTGGCTTCTTTCTTCAAAATTTTATAATCAAATTTAAATCGTTAAAAAGAAGAATGGAACCCTAAATCTTCAATCATACTCCATTTGCATCCTTTAAAACATACTAGAAATCTTATAATTTGTGATTTCAAAACTATAAAATAGCACTATTGAAAAATATGTGTAGTAAAATAACACAATTTTCCGTAATGACTAGAATTACATGACGAGGAGTACATATTATATCTCATTTAAAGAAAAATTGTAAATGAATGTTATTCTTAATTTTAAAAATAACACGAATTTTATAAGACAATCAAAATTATAAAGCACATAGAATATGTAACTTAGGGAAAGGCTACAATACACACCCCTTATTTGGGTGTGTATCATACACACCCCTATAAAAGTTACGAATTTTTTGTAAAAGTTACGATTTTTTTTGTAGAAGTTACGAATTTTTTGTAAAAGTTACGAATTGTTTTTAAAAAGTTACGAGACACACCAAAATGTTACGAATCATAAAAAATGTTACGAATCATATTGCTGAAAAGTTACGAAAAACTAAAAAATGTTACGATTGCCGATGAGGTGGCACAATCTGGACCATGCAATAGGTGCATATGGTACACCCAAATAAGGGGTGTGTATTGTAGCCATTTCCTGTAACTTATTAACTCCCCTGTTAATTAATAGGATAGTAGTCTACAAATTTGTTTTGAGAACCTTTGGTCCAATCTAGTATGGGTCTAGGCTGTCTGCGACTGTGGATAAGGCTTTTTCCGGTGTTGGACGGGGAATTTACCAGCCGCTCCAAATTTTCCCGCAAATGCTCAGCCCGCTCCAAACTTTTCCGGAAGAAAGTGCCAGCAAATGCTATGGCCCATCTCTCTCTCTCTCTCTACCCACCCCATTTAAAACCCAGGGTACCCTATGAAAGTGCCTAAACTTAAACCTAAATCCTAGGGTATCTTATGAAAGTGCCTAAAATCCTAGAGTACCCTATAAAAGTGCCTAAACCACTAAAAATCCTATAATAGGAAAGTGCACCCTAAGTGTCTAAGCCCCCAAAAAGAGTGATTGACCTTAATGATAATTAAAAAAGAATGATTGGAGTTAGTGGCAATAAATAGTATTTATTTTTGTGCCGGCCCGTAATAAAACCTAAAGGAAAAGCAAGTCTTTTGGGGTGGGGGCAAGTATACCCAAAAAAAAAAAAAAAACTCTCTTTTTTTGGTAAGAATACCAAAAAGAAACTTCTTTGTATGGAATTAATTCCAAGTTAGACCAATTTGATTTTATTTCAGGTTTTTTCGGGCACGGTACCGTGCACTCTATTCACAAAACTTTAAGTTTGGATTATTCTTCGTCTTTATTCACAAAACTTTAAGTTTGGCTAATAATTTTATACTTTTTAGATTCCTCTCGTCGAGACAAGCCAAGAAACAACAAAAAATCGACCAAAGACTAACAAATGCAAATTTTTTTTGAATAAGGACAACGAAAAAAACCAAAAAACCAGTTTTTTGGATTTAGCCAAACCGGACATATTGCCAAAATTAAAAAACCCCTCCCCTAAAATTTGGCCTTTTTATTGTTTTAGTACTAACAATACGAGACTCTAGATATGCAAATGCAACTCATTTTTTGAGAAATCGTAGCTCCACCCTTAGATGCGTGGCTATAAGCTAACTATTGGATCATTTCATCAAAACAAATGAAGCGCTATGTCTACACTCGGTCGGTCGTAAACATTAAGGTCTCACATGTAATAATGCGTAGATATCAAAATCTCATATATATAGGTGGAGTGAGTGAAGTGAAGGGAGTGGACTAACTCATTGAAAGCATATTTCTAGTCATGTAATCAAATATATTTTTTGGTGGGTAGGGACTCTTAAGTTTGGTATGTGTCACGTTACAAACTTGGAGCACTTTATTGCCTGAAAAATGTATGGAGCAAATTAACATTATCTTTCTCGAAGTTGCCAATCAAATCCATGTCTAGGGTTAATTATTCTCCTTCCTCGTTGGCATTTAGAGCATCTCCAACAGACTCAGCAAAATTATCACCAAATTGGCTAAAAAATGTGTCATACGCTGATATAGCTAGGCAAAAAATATCACATCTATCCAACAAGCTAGCCATTTCACTCACTAAAAAAAAAAAGTACCCACAGCCACCATCACTGCCACAGATCACCATCACAACTACACATACCCACAGCCACCATCGCCGCACCACCACCGCACAGAGAGAGAGAGAGAGAGAGAGAGAAAGAAGGCTTAGATCTGTTTCATCATTGCTTTCACAGCCACCATATATATACATGTATATGTATATATATACACATACCCACAGCCACGATCGCCGCATCACCACCACCGCACCAGACCCACCGCACAGAGAGAGAGAGAGAGAGAGAGAGAGAGAGAGAGAGAGAGAAGGCTCAGATCTGTAATATCATCATCGCCTCGACCAAAATCCGGCCATGGCTGCAACCACGGTAGCCCGTAGGCCCTTCGCGTTGCCCCGTCATGGAATCCGACCAAAACCCACAACAATCCGACCAAAATCCAGCCGGAGAAGAGGAGAGAGAGAGTAATTTTTTACCGGTCGGAGTAGTCGAACAACGGCAACGTTGCGGTGCGGTGATGGTGAGGGCTACAGTGCCTCGCGGAGACAGGCGAGGCAAAAAGTGAAAAACCAAAATGGCGATGGAGTGGCGAGGCTGTTGGGTGCCATTTTTGGGGGAAAATCTTTTCATTTTGGTCTCGCCGGAGCAATGGCGAGACTGTTGGAGATGGTCTTACACATTGCAATTTATATTGTAGTGTTTATATATTAATATAGTACTCCTTCCGCACCCATTTATTCGTCTCAGTTAACACTTTTCGCTGTCCTAAAATTATTGTCCCAGCCTAAAGCTAAATGGGTAATAGTTAATGAATTTTCTCTTTTACCCTTCCATTTTTAACTTAATAGTACTAACAAAGTAAGAAAAGGCAACGATTGAAGGGTAATATGAGAAAAACAGCTGATCAAGAGTACAATAACATCTCCCGAGCTCCCCCTCAGCATAGCGCCTTGCCCGAGAAATGTAATCCAGCATTCATGAGACACCAATCTAACCCGATGGCCCTAGTGAATTGGGTCGTTGTCTGTCTTCCATCCTCACCCTGTCACAACTAAGGTGGGCTTTGAGTCTTGAGCTGAGCCATCCATAACACATTTCTTGAGAAAACGCCAAGCCGTTTTGGCCGATTATAACAAAGGGTGGGCTTACACCCGCCCTTCTATGTTTGGTCTGATAATTGACGGCTTTAATCGGCCCTCTACAACCTTCTGTACCATTCCAACCCCAGCATCTCTTTGCTTAGTTATTGTGCAAGAAGTAGAAGACGAAGAGAAACAGATGAAAGGTAAGGAAACAAACCTATATTGGGCCAAGGAATCCACTTATGTTTATTTGCTTAACCTGGAAAATCAACTTGTAATTTGGTTTGTGGTCCCTAATACAGGTGGTTAGGTTTCTAAAGTGACATAGCAACGTCAAGAGATTACTCTCAACTGATTTCTTCTTAAAAACTCATTAAACAGGGTCCACTACCTCATAAAATCAAAATTATGTATCGTTAGTAAAGGGCACTTCACAATACTATTCATTGCGAGTCCCCTTCACAAAGTGTGTGGATTCGATCACATCAATGTTTGGTGGCAGGGGCGGCCCCATGTAGGGGCAAGGGGGCAACTGAGCTCCCTGAGCCGGAAATCCTCCCTGGGATATGCATATTTTTTTGGTTATTTTTGTAATTTTGCCTCACGGAAGTATATCTTGTTGTCTTTACGTTGTGATCTTTGCCCCACAAATAATTTACTTGTCCCAAATGTGCTAGAAATATTTACAACATTACCCAAATAATTCACTGAATATCCCCTGATTTTTCCTTCTTGTACGAAATTTGCACGTACGAAAATACTTTAATGTTTTATTTGAAAATTTGCATTTTAACACACTCCTAACCATCAAAATGAAACGAAGGAACTAAATATTATAGACCCCCTAATGATAAATCATGCGTCCGCCCCTATTTGGTGGGGGAGTGGTCGAGCATTGCTAGCTCTGGGCATTTTATAATCTCTCTTAAAATAATCGTTTTAGAGCAGAAACATGCTGCTTCTAACATGGTTTGATGGAAGTAATATGTAACCAGCTCTTTCTCGATTTCTTTCTAAAAACCGACTCTCGTGAATGCATCTGCAATCGTATGGCCAGTTTGGGACAGGAATCGCAAACATGAAAACAAAATATGAATTATTAAGGAAATAACAGATTTCTACATGTGCATTTGGTAGTTCTTTCGAAATCAAGTAGTTTAAGAAACACTCCTTTTATAGTGTTCTTCATGAAAAGTAATTTCCAAGTACATGGAGATTTCTTAGTACTAATTAATGAGCTTCTCAAGATCTTAATCCACACAAAAATTCTGAGAAAACAAGTTCGAAACCTGTAAACATATAAGTTTTTTTATATAAAATCATTCTGCAAATTTGATTCTAAATAGACAAAAATTGCCAGTTTGCATACCCCTATGAAATGTTGGATACTTTATGAACATGTCTTGGTGTTACCAAAGGTGCATGAACTGTACTCTTCTTTCCTTTACCTATTTGATTGAGTAATTTGTCAGTAGTCTCGGAGCACAGCCACGTGGTGCTTCGGATTAATCCGACACCAAACATATACATGGACTCCATACATTTAGTCATCGGTCACATAATAATATGTGATGATAGATTAATCCAGAATACGACGTTCACGTAACGGTACTTCTCGAGCATTGAATTATTAGACCATTTGACCCCAATGCATGCTCATGTGGTTTTGGAGAGGTCCCTCTGCTTAGCCAGTACTTTTGGAAGATCCAGCTTTTTCCACTATGTTGGGGAAGATTGTACTCTTTACTTTGTCTATAAAATAGTTTTTTTAAAAAAGGATAAACTTTACTTTGACTATTTAATTTTTTCGTCAATTAATTCCAACTCTACTCTTTATTTTCGATCTCTATTCGAATAAATATTTTTTTGGAATCTCAGCCCAAACTAAATTAACTGTTTTTGTTTAAAAATATCTTGCACACATGATGACAACATAGTAATGGCTAAATTGTAACGACATAATGTCTGATGTGACTATTAATGATCAATAATCTCTATACAATAGAGTGAATGGTTCAAATTTAACAACAAATTTGATGACCTTATGGACTTGCATTTGGTACTATCCACCAACGGATATAACGCAGAAAGGTGTCCAAACTCCAAAGAGGTTATGGTAAAATAAGTGTGAACGCGCACACATGCACAGTCGCTAAGCAACTTTGTGTACCCCAAAAAGAGAGGGAAAAAAAATCCATTCCTCTATTTTAACTAAAGCTACTAAAAAGGCAATTTTATTTAATTTCTTCTGGATAAATTACACAACGATGATCGAAGCATACACCAAGTCGAATTAAAGCTCCTATTGAAGAAAAAAGAAATTTATTCTTTCTAAATTCACCTCTCTCTCTCTCTCTCTCTCTCTCTCTCTCTCTCTCTCTCTCTCTCGATAAACTAATTAATAATTTTACTTAAAAAGCAAAGAGTAATACTTTGTCGTTGAGTTCTTTTATAGAATCAAGGATCTTTCAGTCTTTTACCACTCTCTCTATCCGTGTTTGTTAGTCTTTTTTGGAAGTCAATATCACTTTTCAGTCGTTCATATCTTTCAAGAGGAAAACTTATTCACAGAGGAGCCGTGAATAAGCAACTTACAGCCCCCAATGGCTATTGAACACCTGTCCTGAAGATTGTCCTTTTAAACTGCAACGACAAATTCTCCTTCCAAATGTAACCATGGTTAAGTTCCTTTTTTGTAATTTCTATCAGAATGGTTAAAACCATCAATAGCTTAATACACCCAAAATGAGAAGAGGCGCGAAGCTGAAGCGAGAAAATCGACGAATAACTGTTCATCTTCTCTTCCGAGTGTTCCGTCGATTATGATCAAGTTTTCAGCTAATTAAGTTAATTAAGGTTCTTGAATCCTCCTCTGTTTTTTTTCCCCTTCTTCTTCTTCTTCGTCAGCTATGGAGTCTAAGATGATCTGTGTTTCACCAACACTGTTTTTTGTTTCGAACTCTGGTTTTTGGTCATCCTGTTCGAGCTCCTAAAGATCTTGTATTTAGTGATTTGTCCTTGTGGCCACCTCACCTCATCTCACTCAAATGCCTGAAAAAGGCTATGGGAGGAGCTGGAGAAATTAGTCTAGTTCATCAGGACACTCTTCATTACCAAAAAAAAAAGTTTCTTATATTTGGTTTCTGCAAGCTCCTAAAGCTGCAACCATGGTAATGACAACTATCCATTCGTGTTTGAACCAATAATCCATATAAATGCGAAGCAAAACTATCAAAATCATTTTATTTATTTTTTGGATAAAGGAGAAAAAATAATACTTCTACACTTGAATTGGTAAGCCAAAAAACCCCTAACTTTTTCTTAACTACAGGGCAAAAAAAAAGGGTGTACACAATTTTACTCTTCCAGAAAATTAATTAGTAATTTCAAAAAACTTCCGGGGTGATTTTGATAATTTACCCTTAGAAACAGTGTTTTTTTTTTGTCTTGCTAACCCCCATCCGATAGGTGAAGGCAATATTCATGTAATGACAAATTAGTTCAGATATCATTACATATTTTATTTCACAAATATTAATACATTTTCATGGGATATTAATACTCTTTTATCAAATATTTATACATTTTTTGCTTATTATCCTCCACCCACCGAGTGGAGGTTAGCATTTTCCTACTTTCTTTTATAGGTACATTCAAAATCATGTGTAGCAGCACCATAAATACTCCTATTACTCTATATATATATATGTACCATGCATAAATAATAATCCCGCCAGCAGCTCTCAGAAAGGAGGGACCACCACCAGCCCCAGCTGTCAACTTCACTAGGACAATAGGAGCAGCTAGAAGATTTATTAGTGTAAATTGTAAACATATATAGAGCGCAGGACAGGTGTTAATAGCCATTGGAGGCTGTAATTTGCTTATTCACATCCCCTCCATGAATAGGCCTGGTTTGGGTAAATTGAAAAAATTAATTTTTTGGTTTTTTTGATTTTGTCCTTATTCAAGAAATTTTTTGGATGTCATATTCGTCTTTATTCACAAAACTTTAAGTTGGCTAATAATTGTATATTTTTTAGATTCCTCTCGTCGAGACAAGTCAAGAAACCACAAAAAATCGACCGAAAACTAACAAATGCAAATTTTTTTTTGAATAAGGACAAAACCAAAAAACCAATCTTTTCAATTTACCCAAACCAGGCCTTAAGTTTTCCTCATCTTTCAAAATGACACAAATCTCCAAATTGGACCAACAAACACAGACATGTGAAGTATTTAATAATTTCAAAAAATAGGGGAGGTAACCATATGTGTCAGAACCCCAGGGGCTGCCCTTGCATTTATAAAAAAAAAAACCTTAGGAGAGATCACTGCAATTTACACCCAATAACTTTTTGAAAAGATGAGAGGAGTGCAGGGGGTTGTGGATCCGAGAAAAAGCTTGTGGTCGAGGCCTCGCTGTCTCTAAAGGTGGCGGCCACTATAACGACGACGAAGAATGAGCGGCGGCGGCGGCGATAGTAACACCGACGGCGGACCTCCGGAGACGTTAAGTATTTCGAAAGATAGAGAGAGAAAGTGAGGGGATATTGTCTGCATTTTCTAGGTTTTCGCCCCTGATTTTATCTGATCTAGTTTTAAAAAAAGGCATTTTGCTTCGTCCGAGACCACGGGGAAAGAGGTTGAGGAAATAGAAAACAGAAAGCAAATTGAATAAGATTCGTTTATTCTGAAAAATTGATTTGTTCGGAGTGCTTTGGCCACTGGATCTTCCCGCATTTCGATCTTCGAGAGAGAGTGAATTTTGTTTTTGTTCTGTTGTTTGGGGACATTGCAACGTGCTTGTTTTTGTTTCCACTATCGCGCCTTTGGATCTGAAATTACT
Organism: Vaccinium vitis-idaea; assembly: GCA_963854785.1. Taxonomy (NCBI): domain Eukaryota; kingdom Viridiplantae; phylum Streptophyta; class Magnoliopsida; order Ericales; family Ericaceae; genus Vaccinium; species Vaccinium vitis-idaea. Next base: position 33,194,485 of record OY978226.1, on the reverse strand, counting down.
TGAATCTGAACTACTTGAAGGTTTCAGCAAAAGTCCTTGATTTCTATCTGGCGATTTCAACAGGTACATGAATCTCGCTTGTTTTGATCATTCCTCGCGTTTTTATTTTGTTTTGTTGTCTTTTGAATTGCGTTTGGTTCTCGAGAAAATTGAAATGAAAGACGAGAAAAGAAATATTGGAGATTTTATTTATAGATGTCTGCACATTGTTTCTGCAACTCTAACAGCCCCTTTGGACAGGACAGGGATTTTTAAGAAAGAAAAATAAAGGGTTATTCATTCATTCGGATTGAGTATTTTGGTGAGAATTGAGAAATGGAGAGAAAAGTTCAAAAATGGAATTTTTTTTATTGGCTCTTCCAATTTCTCACCCAGTCTCCACCATTGTTGGTGAGAAAGGGCTCGGCTTTCTTATCTCACCCTTTCTCTCCTTACGATAGTGAATTTTGTTGTCGATTAGTCGAAACTATGTTAGTGGTGTTAGCTTTCTTTTCTTTTGAATTGCGTTTGGTTCTCGAGGAAATTGAGATGAAAGACGAGAAAAGAAGTATTTTCGAAGATTTTGTGTATGGATGACTGCAAGGGTGCGGGTCCCCGTAGTGAGGGGCTCACTGTAACGTAGTAAATTAGTGAGCCCATCCGGCCGTCCATTTCGATAATGAACGCTCGGATTTTAATCCAAACAATGAACGGCTCGGATCATTTGAATTTTGGATTAAATCCAAGCTGTCGGTGCCGAGATAAACAGCCGGATGGGGCTCACTACAACAATGTAGTGAGTTACCTCACTGCAGGGCCCACGCTTCCATGTCTGCACATTGTTTCTGGATTCTAAGCCGACGGATGACGAATTTTATTGCTTCGCTGTGTTTTTATCATTCGTCCCATTTTGACAAAATCATTTTCTTTTGAATTGCGTTTTGTTCTCGAGAGAATTGAGATGAAAGGCGAGAAAAGATGTGTGCACATGTTCTGGACTCTAAGATGAGGATAATGATTTTTATTGTTCCGATTAGTCGAAACTTTATTGGTGGAATCACTGGAATGGGGTTTATCCTTGTTATTCTGTATAAGGTTTAGTTTCCATATTTGTCCGAATTTTTTGCCCAATTCATCAGATTCAACCTGAAATCCAAAGGATATACATTGCTTATGTTTCATCTAGTCAACAAGTAATTAGTAATAAGCATAATGTTCCGATAAGGACATTTATTTGCTTTTCCGATAAGGTATATCTTTTGGATATACCTTCCTCGTCGATCAGACATTTATTTGCTTTTCACTTCTTTCTAAAACCTTGTTAAAGTTTTTATGTGATAGTTAATGCTCATTCGTCAATCAGACATTAATGCAAATGTGTGTTTGTGTTTTTCTACAATTAGATGTCGAAGCTATAGTCAGTGTGTGAATTTGTTACAAATTGTGTTTTGTGACATTTTCAGTAGGAAAACATCAAGGGGAGAACAATTTGTTTTATGATAATGGCGTTTAAGGGCATATTTCGCCAGTTTAGAGAAATGAAAGATGGTTCTAAAAATAAGTCAAGGAGGCGAGCTGATAGGAAATGTATGCCTGGCCGTGGAAGATCACATATAGCCCCCGAAAGTTCTCCTTCTCCATCTGCATTGTTGGTTCAGGAGAGCCGTTGGGCGAATTTGCCACCTGAGTTGCTTCTTGACATAATTCAGCGACTAGAAGCTAGCCAGACCTTGTGGCCTGCCCGGAGGGATGTGGTTGCTTGTGGTGCAGTTTGCAGGTTGTGGAGGGAGACAACAAAAGAGGTCGTGAGAACTCCTGAGCAATGTGGGTTGCTCACGTTCCCCATCTCAGTAAAGCAGGTTGACCCTCAACATCCCTTTCCAGTTTCCCCCTTCCCTACCCCCCATCCTTCTCCTTGAAACACCCCCCCCCCCCCCCCCCCCACACACACACACACACACACACACACACACACACACACTTCATTTTTTGTGTGTCTGCTTTCCTGCATTCTGAATTGGTGTCCTTCGTTTCTGAATTACTTCAACTTTTGAATATCAGCCAGGACCAAGAGATTCTCCAATCCAATGCTTTATAAAAAGGGAAAGGGAAACATCAATGTATCTTTTGTATCTTGGCTTGAGTCCTGGTAAATAATCCTATGCTCTCTTTCTTTCTTTTTCCTATGACTCAACTTTTCTTGTTAACTTCTGGGGTTTGAATAAACATCGTGATTTGTTTGAAACTTTGAACTACATATCTTATTTGACTGTGATTGTCTAGTCTTGATATATATCTCATGTTAACTTCATCATTAATCATTTGTTTTGTTATTATCTGTTAAATTGATCATTAGATGTCTCTATACTACCATTAGAAATTTTATCATTAGAAGTCTCTATACTACCATTAGAAATTTTTGGTTGCTTTATGTACTGTCAGTTTGCTATTTGATTTTGAGAACTTCTGATACCTGATTCAAATTAGCTGCAGGAGGAACAATGATGAGATTTTTTTTTTCCTCTTCAATAATCTACCTTATTTCCCCTGTCAAATCTTTAGACCATTAGAAGCTCACATAAGGGGCCTTCAGGTGATGATTTTTGTTTTCACTTCCAGCACTGTCAGGGGATTTCAGCAAACTGTTGTTGGCAGCAAGAAAGATCAGAAGGACAACAAGCACAAAATTTTTAATATCCTTGCCAGCTGATGATTTCTGTCAAGCTAGTGATACGTATATTGGGAATTTGAGGTGCTTTTAAGATCCATATCCTTTTCTTTGCATCATATTATTCATTCTTTTCAGGTGATTAATGGGCAACAACTTGAACAGGTCAAATTTATTTGGGACCAAGTTCAGTATTTATGACTCCCAGCCTCCATGTGACCATGCGATCCAATCTAATGGGCGATCACTTCGAAATTGCTATTCAACACAACAATTATCTTCCAAAGTACCAACTGGTAATCACAATGTGGCTACAATATCTTATGAGCTAAATGTTCTTCGTACCAGAGGACCAAGGAGAATGCTTTGCACGATGCAATCAATCCCCATCTCTGCAATTCAAGAAGGGGGCACTGCTCCAACTCCATCAACCTTTCGGAGTTGTGTTGATGAGCAATGCTCTTTTTTCTTAGCTGCAAAAGGGAAAGAAGTCTTAAATTTTGGCTCCAGTAGTCCTTCCGAGCCACTTGAATCAGTCCACAATGCAAGAGACCCACTGATATTGAAAAACAAAGCTCCTCGATGGCATGAACAATTGCAATGTTGGTGCCTTAATTTCAAAGGACGTGTCACAGTGGCTTCTGTGAAGAATTTTCAGCTGGTGGCTGCTGTTGAACCCTGCCACAATGTTCCAGCTGCAGAACAAGAGAAAGTAATATTACAGTTTGGAAAGATAGGGAAAGACATTTTTACCATGGACTACTGCTATCCTCTCTCCGCCTTCCAAGCCTTCGCAATCTGTTTAAGCAGCTTTGACACCAAACCAGCATGCGAATAATCCTAGTGTGAATCCTATGGTGGCCGTGCTCATGCCTTGCTTATGTAGAAGAGTGGTGTTGTATATATTGCCTTCAAAGGAAGTTCCGTCGTGTTATTTCTTTTCCATCAGTACCTTTTTTAGTGTTGGCATTTGTTTATGTAATGGCAGTGAGCCGCGTAATGTGTTTCAATGTAAAATTGTATAATCTGCTGAATGGCAGTTTTGTATCTGAGCTGGTAACTGTAATACTTTCTGGAGTTTTTTATTTTTGGTATTGCAGGAATTCAGATAATCTTCTAGCTGCAAAGAGATTCACACTAGCTGTATATGTGAATCCTTGTGTATTCACAAGGTTAATGTTCCAATGCAAACTGTAACAAGTACCAAAATATTTTCAACAGCAGGATACTTCTATTGTATAACGTGGATGATGTAGCATCCTTATTATGAATTTATTGTAAGCTTTGTTCCACAATATGTACACAAATACTCAATATCTACCGTTAAAATGTAATCATTGATGCAATCTAATTGCTTAGAGAACATCTGTCTCATTATCTTCACTCTTCCCCTTGTAGGCGTATCGGCAACCGTGGCGCCTTGGCTTGTCAGGGTTATCTGGGTCCGAGTCACTTGGTTCCATGAAAAGTCCTCTCAGGCATCTTCTTCTAACTGTGGGTGTGGGCTCATAAGTGAGCCTTTGCGCTGTTGTAACAATGGCTTCAGCCTTAGGAGTCTCAAGGGACTCCATACTTCTATTTGGCTTGGAAGGTTCTGTGAGTTCGCGGGTAAGAGCCAGCTGTACGCCAGGATCCCTTTCGGTAATTGAACTGTTAAACATGATGGAGTTGTTGACACTCTGCACATTGCTGTTAACGTATGCTTTTGATTCCTGCTCTTCTCCAGTTTTTGAATCTTGTGACCCTTGTCCCTCGAAGCTCATCTCTCCCTCAGTGTTGCTTTCGTCTGGGTTTATCTTATAGCCCCGGTGGATGTGGACTGTGCCTTCTCTTTTTGCTGACTCTGAACCTAGTTGCATCGATGCTCCTCTGTTTTCACCAGCTAGGGTTACAACAACAGCTGGACTCTCACCCAGCTTATGCTTTTGTTGATTTGTGGCCATCTCATGAAGGAACTTGGAGATGTCACCCCTGATCTCTTTTTGCAGGGGGGCTTTGTCTACATTTGATATGTTGGGCTCTTGGCGAGATTCACTCACTCTGATTTTGTCCTTCAAATTTAAAATCACAGTTTGGTCCTCTTTTCCATGAGAGCTGGGGTTGGATATTGTCTCCTTTTTGCCCATAACCTCTTCTTTCTCCAGCTGCTTTTGTTCTGCATCAAAGGCAACGCTCGGATGCATTTGGGTTGCTACGTCTGCGCCTGCTGCTGCACTGAGAGTCTCAGTGACACCAGTGATCTTCTCTTTGCTTCCATCTTCCTGGAGTATTTCTTTTCCTTCTCTATCTTGTCCTGGATTTCCGTCTGATTCTGGAAGGGACTTAGTTTCAGAACTCACAATAGAAGAATCTGATTTCTGGTTGAGGACAAGGGTTTCCTCAGCTTCTGTGGATGTTTGCGGTGGTTCTGTTACATGTACTGATGCTTCCGAATGTTCTGCTGGCTTTTCGTTGGGCTGAAAGGTCACTTGGCTCTGTGTTTGGTTCTGAGCATTTTGAACATTCTCAGATGCTGTTTCTTCCTTCGGCTGTAGCTCTCGTGATTCTGGCTCAGACCTAGCTGGGTTTGGTTCTTCTGTAGACACAGACAAGATGGGCTCACTGGAAGAGGGTGGAAAGGTTAATGGGCTCTGAGTCACAGGTTGTAAATTTTCTAATGGGAGAGGGGGCCGAGTGACTGCTTCTCCTGGTGCTGATTGTGCTTTTGTGGCTGTGAGAGATGGAGAAGAAGGTGGCAGTGAGGTTGTTTGGACTGAAGGCTCAGAAGCCAATTTGGGTAGTGGGGATTGCGGCGGTGGTGCCGCTTGTAATGCTTGTTCAGACTGAGCCTGGGGTTGAGGGGATGAACGAGACGGCAACGGAGGTTGAGCGGCAGATTGGGATTCTGTTGCTGCGCGGTATGGTGATGGAGATTGAGATGCACCTCCGGGTTGGGTTGATGCACGAGATGGTGGTGACACTGGTTGAGGAGTCACTCGGGATCGGCGGGATCGAGTGCTTTCAGTTGACGGTGGAGATGGTTGTGACTTGGGTGATGTTTGAGCTTGTGGAGGGGGGCCCTGTGGTGGGGCCGTCCCTGGAGGTCTAAAAGGTGGTCTTTGAACTGGTGCGGTGGTGGTGGTGGTGGTCTGGGTAGGGACTGTTGGGCTTTCAGCTGGTGGTGGTGGTGGTCGTGGTGGGCGAGGAGCTGACGTTCCTTGTCGCCAGGGGAGCCGAAAGCGAAAGCTCTGCCTTTGTTCTGCCATAGGTGATACAGAAAGGTTAAACTGGTGAAAGAAATGGATGAAGATTTAATGGGGCAAAGCGATGATCATATGGATGATTTTGACCAAAGGCGAGCGTTTATATAATTTTCTGGTTTTCTATTTTTTGATACCTTGGATTGCATTTGGAAGTTTAGTATGCTTTCTTTTTGCCTTACAATTCACTGATTGCTTTTTCCTTAAAACTTTTTAGGCAAAGCTTCTTTCCCTTTCGGATACGAAACTTTTGCGAATGGATACTTTGGGATTCTTCAGGTTTTTCTTCGCTTGCAGACCGAGCATCTGAATTTAATTGGCTTATGGGTTTCCAAATTTTGCGCAATTAAAAATCCGATTTGGATCTCTCCATATTGGAATACGTGCTCTTGATTATTAGTGCGAATCAAACGCGCCTTTAAATCTTCTTTGTTTGGCATCTGATCGCGCCGATCGTGGCACCAATATGGAATCCGTGAGTAGTTTTGGCTGAAAGCCATAACAAGCATATGCTTGCCTGAGTGTGCAGCTCAAGTATTCTGCAGTTTACAGCAGCACGTTATACATGATAGTTTATAAATTTGGACTCTTTTTTGGAACTCAAATTTCGACCTTCGAACGCTACCTCTCATCGAGCACAAGTCAGTATCCTGTTATAACCCGGTATCGAATACACGAATAATCCAAAAATAGTTCATACTCTACTACTACATTAACTCATGAGGGCCCGTTTGGATGAGGTTTATAAAAGAGGGATGACTGGGTTGGGTTAAATAGTCAGGGTTCTCCTCCCATATCAACCGTTTGGCAACATTTTTTCTTCCCCAACTAGGGGGTGTTCCACTAAGGTAGTTTTTTGAAAAAATTGACTTTTTACGGTTTTTTATGTGATGTATTGTGAGAGAATGACCTATCTCGGTTTTTGGAAAAAACAGTTTGTTGTTAGTGGAACACCCCCTTATCCCCTTCCCCCTGACTAAATAAAAGATTATGGAGAAAAAGATTATAAAAAATGCAAATGGTAAATAAAAGGAAGGAAAAGGAAATTAGCAATGTAGTAGGAGTATTTGATTAGGATGAAACATTTGTACGAAAATTTAGAATTTCTATGCCAGATTTGGCTACAATGAAAGTCGCAAAAGCATATGAATATTTACCCAAATTGACCTTATATGTTTAATTTTGACTTCCTTGAAGTAGTTGACACAATTTAAATTGTACATAAATAATCTCATGAGAAAGTTTAAATTGTCTTACATTTTCTCTAGGAAATAATAAAAACAATTTTGATGTATAAATGAGTTATACATGTATTTTTAGTTTATCGGTCCGTCTACTGTTAGTCCACTTGGCTGACGATGACTCTTGCAAAGAAGAGTTGTCTACAAGAGTTTTTATTTTTTAAACCTTAACGTCATCCCAATGGGCTCATGTTGAAATTTTCCTTAGTTTATTGCATTTTAGGCTCCGTTTGTTTCAACGTAAAATATTTTTCGGGGTAAAATATTTTTCATGTAAAACAAGTTCGACAAAAAAAAACTTTTTTCGTTTTTGTTTTCCAATGCTTGGTTGACATTTGCCAAATATTAGCCTAATACAATTTCCCAAAGAAACCTATGCGAGAAACGATGCATGCGATGAAGAGGGTCAGGTAGATATGGATGAGGGAAAGAAGGCAAAATAGTGATTATAATGTATAGAAGTTGGGTTCCAAGAGAGAGAGAGAGAGAGAGAACAGCAGTGGAGATTTTCAAGGGCTTTGAAAAGTTGGTTGCTGAGAGAGAGAGAGTTGGTTGGGTAGTGGGGGTGAGATCAAACCACATGGAGGAGAATGGATGAAAATGTTTTACCATGTAAAATATTTTCCGATTATTTAATGTAAGCAAACAATGGAAAATAGGTAAAACATTTTACACAAAAATATTTTACGTCCAAATGAAGTCTTAGTTCATTCTCTTTCTAATAAAAAAAATCACATAAAAACCTATTCTTCATCCTTTTTCCATTACTTTTCACTATTCTCTTGCTAATCAAATACGTAGTATTAGATCAATTTTATCTGTCCAATTCTTTTACCTTCCATGAATCCCTCAACAAATCCAAGAAGATACCATAGCAATTTGCGAAAGCTTCCTTTTCAGCGGTGTGCTTAAAACTACGTCGTTTTACCGCACAACACCCTCCCCGGATCCCCTACCCAGAGAAGCAACTAAATCCCCATATCAAGACCAAAACTACACAAATATTCACCCAACTATCCAAGAAAAGAACATCACAAAACACATTTTCACAAGTAAGCAATTGCGGCAAGATATTCCTCCAAGTCTCATCTCAATTGCCACCCCAATGGCAGCAGCATACATATCTTCAGCTTCAGGGAAGCTTCCATTCAGCTCAATCTCTACGTATCTAATCGGGTTACGAGATACGTTCAACTACAAATTCATCACTCTCTGTTTTCCATAACTTCTCCAGAATCGCAATTCTCGGTTAAACTTTAACCCCCTCAAATCCTTGCCATAGCAGGGTCAAAATGCAAAGACTTGTTCGGGCAGTAAGATCTTGCCAAGAAATTCTGCAGCAATCACTTGGGAGGGACACGGCTGGTATGAATAACGTTTTCGACCGTTGTAGACGGGTCACCTCCTCACCTGCTATGCTGGAAAAGGGCTTAGAAAACACAACGGTTGCAGAAGTATTGATGACAAAGGGAGAAGAAAAAGTGGGGTCTTGGCTCTGGTGTCGCACTGATGACACTATCTACGATGCTGTAAAACAAGTATGTTCCCACAACCCTAACAAATGAGACTAGGAACTTCTTTACCGAACTTAAATTCAAGGGTTGCCATTTTCGAACTTTTAACTTGCAACATTACCTTTTCATTTTGAATTTTACACATAAAACCGAAATATTGCAAATTCGATTACAGAGTGCGTGTGGTTAAAATGGTCTGCGAAAATCAATTACCTCAATTTAACCTATCTTTCAAAATGGCTACGACAAAACTGCAGATGGCCCAAAATAATGTTGGATCCTTGGTCGTTCTGAAACCGGGAGAGCAACAAAACATTGCGGGAATCATCACAGAAAGAGGTAATTTCTTACCCAGATGGGGAGAACGTACTAACACAAAATCCAAGATACCAGTATCCTTCTGTCTAAACCCATTTCAAATGCTAATAATTATGATTGAAGCTAATGTGATAATTGCTGATGAAATGAATGAAAAAGCAGACTACCTAAGGAAGGTAATTGCACAGGATAGACCTTCTAAGTACACAAGAGTTGCTGAAATCACGACTGATAAGGTAATTTCTGCTACCCTAAGACATCTATTTTGTTAGGACAAACACTGGAATCGTTGGCCATACTTGACATTCTCTAATATCAAACAGAACAAGTTGATAACAGTGACATCCGATACAAACATTCTTCATGCAATGCATCTCATGACAGGTAGAGCCTTTTCGATTTTTGATGTAAAAAAGAGTAACCATGAAACAAAAGTCAAGATCTTTATTCAATTCCATGGAAGCAATTTTTTGGTATGGGAAATAAGAACAATTCTTCATGTTTACAGAGAATCACATTCGGCATGTTCCAGTAATAGATGGGAAGATTGTTGGAATGATATCTATCGTAGATGTTGTTCGGGCAGTGGTAGAGCAGCAAAGTGGGGAAGTGAAGAGACTAAATGAGTTCATCAAGGGAGAATACTACTAGAATGTGAAGACTTCGGTGGACAACATCCTGCTTCCGCAATATTACTTATGAGATGCAAAATAGGGAAACACAGATGTATAGGTTTCTGTTAATAACAAAAACATAAGAGTCGACATACTTGCTAATCGCCCCAGTCTTAAATCTTGAACACAAATGTAACCAACACATGCAGGAAGCAAAATGGTATTGAACTGTTATTGCAAGGAATTCACATATTAGAAGACTCAATTCTTTTCTGCGAACACAGCTGCTATTGCAAACGCTGGTTAATTAAAGCTTCCAAAACCTAAAGTTGCTGCTTGGGAGAATTATGAAAGCAAATTCCAAGAACAGAAACTGCAGAAACAGTGGAAAATATGAAAATTGTAGTGCATGCTCATCTACTCCTACAATATGGAACAAAAGCAAATCCAAACACATGGAATTTCTCTTCTTGAGTTAGAAAATGAAACTACTAGACTAGTCAGGTATAGCTCAAAGAATCTGATCTGTTATACGGTCACCCTAGATTTCAACCACCAAAAGGCGGTATGTGATATCACCACACCACGGATTATATAACCATCAAAGCTCGAATCAAGTACTCATTTGAAGAAGAAAAAAGTCAAACATTAACAACAGTAAAGCCAATGGACGACGAAATTTGAAAAGCCAAGATGTTGAAAAGCCAAGATGATTAAGTAAAGAGAACGTGTGGTGCCTCAGCAACCTTGTGTGCCAAATTCTGGATTCTTTTTGTAGAAACAAGAAATCATACTGCAAGCCAAGGTAAACTCTACTGAAAAGTAGACTACCCAGCTTCACATATTTGGCAGGTTCCAAACTAAGCAACATACCACTCTCGGTTCATACGAGGCCTTCAATACACGGTGGTTTCCAAAATTGGAATTACATGTTTACAGGCACAAAAACCCTGCCAACAGTCACTACATACGTTGGTTCGGATCAGAATGTGATAATGAGCTCAATTTACTCCCTTGTACTTTTAGGTTCATTCTCCTGCCATTCTGTGTTTAGAAGTGCATTCCTCAATGGACTGAAAAGTCTACCTCACTTCCTTATTTCTTGATAAATAAAAAAATAAAAAGACTACCTCATTGTTGGTCTCGTGCGGACAAAGGGACGGGATGCCATTAAGCTCATCCTAAGCGGTTCTGAAGGTACAAACCCTTGGGCCTCCATCAACCCACGCATCCTTGTAGCATCCTGGGAAAACCCAGCAGCAGTAAGCGCCATTATAATCCTCTCAAAATCCACTGCTCCCAACTGCTGCTTCTTGGCTTCGAGAACACCCAAGGCCTGAAGTGCCTTTTTCTCAGCTCCAGCCTTTAAGTACATCTCACAAAGGCTTACATGGACCTTAAGCGGAGGAGACTCCCCTATCTCAGAAATTTTGCCCAAAAGGTTCTCAGCTTCATCAATCAGCTGTAGTTTACCCAACCAATCCACTAGAACACTGTAAGTAGAAACCCCAGGCTTAAACCCATCTTTCTCCATTTCCAGCAGAAGATCCAGTGCCTTATCCAATAAATTCTTCTCCTCATAAGCTGCAATCATACTAGCAACACACCTATCATCAGGTTTGAGTCCAACTTTAATCATGTAGTCGAAATTGCTTCTTGCCTGATCCGGGTCCTTTGCTCGCCCAAATGCCTCCACAAGAAGTGTACAAGACTCCAAAGTAGGTTGGAACCCTGCGAAGTGCATCGTCGTGGCAATTCGTTGGGACCCATTATCGTCGCCCCTCTGGGCAAACGAACGGAGCAATGCCATGTAAATCTCCTCTGTGAGTTTCATGTCCCTTGCCTCCATCTCTCTCATCAGGGACTCGCCCAACTTGGGTTGACCAGAATGCACATATGCCATGATCATAGTGTTGTATATCCTCACATCTGGTTGAAAGCCTACGCTCCTTAGGTTTTCAAATGCCTCTTTTGCCTTTTCGACATTACCTGCCTTGCTGTACATGTGGACCAATACGGTGAATGTGAGAATGTCGGGTCGGAAGCCATTTTCATTCATCTTCTTGAGAATCCTCTCCGCGTCATCTAAATGGTTCTCTTGAGCATGGGCTTCAATAAGCTTTGAATAGTCACGAATGTTTGTTTGAAAAGACTCCTCTCCCAAAACAAGTTCTGATACCTAGACATATATCATGTGAAATTTATCGTCCTAAGATAGAACTCAAAAGCAAGAAATACTGGAACAAATCAAGATAATTCAGGTTTAAATAGCACATGATGCCTATGGTTAAACAGCCACAGCATGCAAGATCATATGAATGACAAACACATGCCAAAGGAAGAGTAAAGGGAAAAACTAACCACCAAAAAAGGAAACAGAAAGGACATGCCAAAACCGATGCAAAAAAGTTAATCTCTTCAGTTTGGTGAGGCAACGCAATCAAGTTACAAAGTATCATCATGGGGAGAAATAGGAAAACTACAACTCCCATTGCGTGAAAACTTTACCGTTAAATCCAATTTCTGGACAAGCGGATGATACCTATCCCACAAGTTAGCCTAGGTATCACCATATAGAACAAGCACAATTCTAAATTTGGAATGAACAACAGACAGTTCCTTTATCATATGGGAAAACAATAAGTCATATCTAATTTTCCCCCAAAACTTTTTGTTTGAGGGATGCCCACAAGAATCAGTATATATGCTTGCAAAAACACAAGCTGATTAAAAAGAAATATGATTTCATATTTGTGCCCGTGTTGCTTGTATAATATGATTTCCAAAGAAGTACAACCAAAATACAAGTGACCACTTCTCAAGGTACGAAAAAACACATACATCGAATGGCTACCAGATAAAGGTGGGAAAAGAATAATAACTAACCTTAAAATATAACCGGCTGTTCTCCACTTTCAATCTATCAAGCAAAGTAATCCAATCGATTCGGTTAGGCTGTAGAAGCTCTACCCATTCAGCCAAAACTGGAGAAGGATTATCTTCTTCTTTCAATGACAGGATCCTTTCAGTAACCAGTTTACATTTCCCAGAAATTGGTTTAGGCTCCTGAGGCCAAAGAATCTCCCCAGTCTCATGTATCTTATCAGCCACTTCAGCCCATTTTGGGTCAGAGAGATCAAGACCATAAATTTTGTATTTGATCCTCCCATGTCTCTTGGGGAGAGAAATAACCTTAGATTTCTCTTCATCCATAACAAAACCATTCCCAACAGCCTCTTCACTCACGGCTTCAGATTTCTTATAAACTGTTTCATCCTCCTCTTTTTCCACCTGAGCTTCTTCCTCACGGAGCTGCTCCAAACTCTGGTAAAACTCACTCTCCTCCATTTTCTCGCGAGCCCATTTGAACCGCAACTCTCTCAGCATTTCCCCGCGAATACCCACTTCGCCAGCGAATCTATACATTTCCTTAACTTCTTCGGATTGAAGAAACCCTTTCATTTTCTCCTTCTTCCTCGCCTTCTGCATATCATCCAACACTTCATTGCTAACCTCCCACACAGTTTTCCACAGATCCTCACTTAAATCATGTGACGGGGTGGCGGACGCTGCATCAACCATCTGCTCAAACCCACCTTTCTCCATTTCCAACACAACCTTCTCAACAATAATCAAAAGCATACCATCGATTGTATTCTTATCACAGTCAAGGTACACTTCGGATAGCTTACGGCGCATCACCCACACGAATCGGGACAAAAACTCGGTCATGTTTCCATCGTCCTCTGATTCTTCTGGGTCAACCTTAGGATAACCACCCGAGTCACTCGTTATCGTTTCTTGACTAGAATGAATGTATCTACTGAAGGGCGAATTGGGTTTTTCATATTTAGGGTTTTGGATGGGAGTAGGGTTTTGAGTGAGTGGTGAAAAGATAGAAAAGGGGGGAATAGCCGTTGATAGGTTTCTGTAAATACAAGGGTATGGAGAAGAAACTCTTCCATTGAGTCTAGAAATGTTGTTGATTATCTGTCTGGAAAACAACTGCTTCAGATTCATGGCTTGAGACAGGGGAAGATCAGAGAAGGAGAAAAGTCGATGAATTTAGGAAGGGAAAATCAGGGGTTTAACTTTAAACCCTAGAATTGTTGACTACAAAACCTTGACTACAAAAAAAACCTAGAATTGTTGAATCTCTATGAGAGAGAAGATTGTGGAGCTACTGGCTTACCGAAAGATAATGCACCAACTGTAAATTAGTACAACAAACACTTGGCGGCTTCCGTCAAATAACGAACTTCCTCTCTGTCCCCGTAAAACCCTAGCTTACTGTTTTGAATCTTGGATCATTTACGGAAAAGAGGAGAGAAGGGAAAATTACAGTCACCTCTCCTGATTTTTAAGACAATTTCAATTACCTCCCCTTAGATTAAGCTGGACTTTCAAAAGTAGTAGGCTTTCAAAGTGGGCCGGCTAACATTCAACAAGGTTGTAAGCCCACACGTTTTCTCTCATATTCTATGAGTCCTCCACACGAACAAATCAGACCAAATCGCAGCCCATGTTTCAAATTTATCGGACCAACTCTTGTAGACCAAACCACAGGAGGAAAGGTGTAGCTTTTGTGTAACAACTAGGGGTGTACACTGTTTGGATCGGATCAGATTGGCATGAATCCAATCCTAATCTGCGAGTCACAGTTTTTTAGAAAATACAATCTGTGTCCAGACCAAAAGTCTCACGGTCTGATTCAAATCCGATCCGCGGGTCACGGATCGGTTTCGGTTTTATCCACAGATTACATGTCATACGTAACTAAATAACAAACAGTATGATCAAAATAAAATTCTAAAAAATCCAAAGTAGAAAATAGAGGGACTTTAGATGGAGCATGTAATGGAGCCACAACCAGAGCCTAAACAAGCAGCAGTAGAAACATGTAGCTTAGTTCAGTTACATAGTGGAATAGAAACAAAGACATTTTAATAAAAAAAACAATGAACAACTACTGAATGGAGTGAATAACTATTGCATTCATAAAAAATCTAATACAAATGTAAGGCAGTGGAATACATCAAAGTCTAATACAAATTGACAATATTTATAAGAGAGAATAATATAACCCCATATCAAATTGACAATATTTAAAAAGTGGTAAAATTATATATAATAAAAATCTCACGCTTCGGATTGGTTAATCCATGGTTTCAAAATCAAAATCCATGTCCGAACCACGATTCATGGTTTATTATTTTTTGAATCCGTGTCCGGACCATTAATCGACGGTTAAAATCCAAAACGTGCGGATCGGTTCGGTCCAGACCAGATTCACGGTTCACCGGTTTTTTTGTGCAGCCCTAGTAACAACCATTAGATAACCGATTAAGATTGAGTCTCCACTAAATTTTTTGTATCCTAATTACAAATATAAGTACTCCCTCCGTCCCAAAATGTCTGTCCTACTATTTTTTTTTGTCCCAAAATGTAGGGTCCATTTAAAATTTTCAACAAAGGAAAGTTGGTAAATACCATTTCTGCCCTGGAGATGTTTTTAACAATCAAAACAATGAGACCAAAAGAAGAATAATTTAAAAGTTCAAAGTGCGCTCTAAAATTTTGAAAAAGTTCTCTGATAATATTGGCGGTAAGATTTTCCGCTTTCCAGAAAACAATTTAAATTCAAAACTTGATTAACTCCTATTTTATTAGAGTCAACTAATGAATGACAAACTTGAAAAGTTACAAGTGTATAATTGTGTATTGTACATGAAATGTTGAAATTTATAAGTGGGACAAACATTTCGAGATGGAGGGAGTACAAAATACCAAATATATTATTTGAAGAGAGAAACTTATTTACAAATGGAGTTTGTGCCGCCCATTGTGGGCCCACTGTCCGATTATTGCAATAATCTAAACCGTTCATCTTGTAGGACTCGCAAAATGATATATTATAGCAAAATTTAGTTTGATCGGACATAGATAGGTATATCAAAAGTTGAATTTGGGTTTAAAAACAGGATGGTCATGGACATTTTAACTTAAAACTATTGTTAAAGTCTAGACCGTCTGTTTTTTAAACCAAAATTCAACTTTTGACATAGTTATCGATGTCCGATCAAGTTAATTTTTTGCATGGATGTATTATTTGCAGGTCCTACAAGATGAATGGTTCAACTTATTACAACGTAGGCTCGGTGGGGCCCATAAAAACCGGTGGCATAACCATAAAAGTTTACCTCATTACTGAATAGCAGAAAACTCGGACTAATTCTTGGGTACTCCTACATCTCTTATGTGTTTCTCCAGAACCCGGGGGGCCTGCTGTCCGTGGGGGTCGGCAGGCCCTGCCAACCCCCATCTGCGCCGTTCGTTTCGTGCATCAACGGCTCGGATTGCATCAAACAATGGACGGCTCGGATACACTTTGGAGAGGTAAGATCCAAGTCGTTGATGAGCGAAATGGACTGCTCGGATGGGGTCGGCAGGGCCTGCCGACCCCCACGGACAGCAGAGCCCCCCATTTCGTTTCTCCTGATCAATGAGTTGTCGCAATTCTTACTCTCTGGCATACATCGCTTATGTGATTCTTCCAATTAATAACCAATTATTGCAATACACATTATATGGATCGTCTTTTATCTCTCAATGAGTTATCGAAAATGAGAATCAATGTACCAACCGTAGAATTTATCACTGAGTAGAATGTCAAAATGTCATATGGTACTCTAAGAGAAACCTCGGTTTACTGCAATACACTGATACTTTTGCTTGTACCAACATAAATGAAAATAAGAAAAAGAAAATGAATTGGTAGAAATATATCTTGAGTCCGAATACAAATTTTTCCCCATTCACAGGAAATCAAGGCAAGAAACAATGGAAAATCTTACTTAACATTTGCCAGTCCAGATTTTGAAGAAAAAAAAAAAATTTGCTAGCCGCGCAGATAAAAAAAGGTAGTGAATTTCACGAATAAAGAAAACAGTAAATGGAGAAAATCAAGTAAAATTCATCTCCAAGCTGCTCCATGAAAGGGGATAAGAATTGGCTTTTTTCTCTTTTCTCTAGACCCAAAACAACATCGATTTGGATTGCTCTGATGGCGAGGTGTCATTCCGTAGCCATCACATGAGAGGATCTAGACTTATTTACTCCTATCTTATATTGCCTTTCTGTGTGTGTTTCCATAACTCATACTTAATGAAACACAAAATCGATAAGCTCCTTCTTAATTCTGTTTATAATTTGTGTTGCTTTTCCCTTCTCACATTCTGCAATAGGATTGAGGAGAGTAGAGAACCGAAAAATTGCAGTTCAACGCATCTCGTCCACTGGAAAAGAAGTCCATAATCTACCAATTATTTGATCTCCGCATCAGTATAAACGAAAAGAAAAATTTACTTAATTGTCACAAGAAAAAGAAAACAAAAAATACCCGAAGCTTATGCCTCCTGAGTCCAAAAAGATGAAGCATATCTAATCTCTTTGAATAAAATCACTAATACAGACACTAATTAAGTTAATAATGAGTCAAAACTACAGTAGATTGCTTAATTAATACCCAACCTTCTGAACAGCATATGTTTACCTCAGCAGTTGCAAGATTGAGCAATCCCCATTGGTGGGTTAGATGAATCTCATGCATCTATCTATCTCCTCATCTTTTTTGAAAATTCCATCTCCAAATTAAAGACCCTTTTCCTGCTTTTCCACTCTGATATTGTCTTTTTGCCCAAATCTGTGTTCCCTTTATTCAAAGGCTCCTTCCAGTGTGGATGAGTGGACCATGTAATGTTTGGCGGACTCAGCTACTGAAAAAAGGGTTAAAGTCCGGTTGGCTGACGGGTTTGCTCCCTAAATAATTGACCAGCTTTCCATTCTTGAGGACCATGGAAGAAAGTAATTTCTTGTGAATCTCCTAGTCCCGGCGCAGATGGCATGTCCTTAACTAGACCGAGGAAGGGATTCATTTAGGTGTACGTGAACTGGCCCGGACACCCTTACTGTCAGCCAAAAAAAAAAAAACACAGCAGACAGCTTACAATCTTGTTTGTACTTCAGTGAAGCTAAAGCCTGATGAGTTCTCAGGCCTTGGAATCGATTTAATATCAGAAATTATATGTAGCCAAAAAAGTACTGAGAAAGAGAAATGTACAGGACAGTTTCAAGGTTTATAAAATTAAGGTTTGAAAACCTATTTCTCGTGTTGAATTGTTCCAATTCCCGTATTTTAAGTTGAGAATTGACTTAAGTCAGTTTTTAAGTTGATGTATTGTGAGAGGGTGACTTGTCTCGTAAAACGCAATAAGTCATTTTTGAATTTAAGCCAAGAATTGAAACAAGACCCTCATTGCATCTCATTTTTTTCTTGTAGTTCTGAGGGTTTGTTATCTTGGACGGTCTTAGGCACGCAATCTAGTGGCTCCAGTTTATTCGAGAAAGTGTCTTCTCTTGAGGTTGTATGACATGGGTCACACTTAAAATGAATCTGATCCGTAAAATTCTCGTCCCTACAGACTAATTTCTAGTTCGGATGCAGCAGCGTCGCGTGAATAGAAGGCTATACCGAAACACCCACCTCGCGAAAAAGCCTATTCAGATAAGCAGTTCCAACCATATGGAAGGACCACCAAGCATGGTCCCAGCCACAGGACACCCTTTTCTCAAGGGGGGAGAAAAGGGTGAAACCCCCATTGCCATCAACTTTCCCTGAGATAGACCTGAAAGATGATAAGGATTCTAGATATGAAAGCAATGGTGTACTTTTAATACGGATTCGCAGTGTGTTGGCTTGTCTATTACCCATGAGAAGTGCCCACTGCCCAGCAACTGCATGTGGGCAGTATCTCAAAACAAAGGACCCAAAGCAAGTTGCCTGTCGAGGGGCTACCCTCAACAACTTGGCTAAGCCCAACTCATGATTTCGTATGAACAAGACATCAGGTTCCGCGATGATGAGATTAAAAGTTTCAAAGCGCGAAATTCTCAGCTTTTTTAGTCAGCAGAGTAGACTACTGGAATCATATGGCAAGTCACAGGAATTTTAATAAACTCTGCTGCAGTACATCCCACGCCCAAGTTCTCCAAAATGGTTACTATGTCCCAAAGGCTATTTTCTTACCCCCCCAAGCAAATAGAAAAACCTCGTTTCGCAATTAAATTAGAACAACTTAATAGCATGTCTAGAGGGGATAAATTAATATAAGGCCAGGACAGCTTATGCGCGCACCTCGACTAATTCTGGGAGACAAATCCCGCCGTCCACTAACTTTTATTATTCCAAGTATTTTTTGCATCACGATATCATTTATCCGAGATTGTGTTTTTGCATACGATAATTCAATTCCTTCTCTGAGGACGATGAAGATTAATGTGTTCGCAATGTGGCCGGAGTAAGAAGATGCTAGAAATTAGAATCCCCTCAAAGGTGATGTAAGGTTGGCACATCTACCTCAATGGCTGGCTTGGAATTGAGGGATCTAATCCCCACCAGCTGGGTGAATATTTCTCTATCAAATCCACTTGCTCATGATAATATTAAAAGACAAGAGAATGGCTTTTCAGGAGGAACTCAGAAAGAGCTTTCCCTTTGACACTGTTGTAAAATTCCCTTGTCGCGCGCATCTTCTCCTTCTTAGCTTTGTTTCCATATTGTGGCCTCAAAGCAGACGAATCAAATCTCAATATACCTCTGCCCTAAATATGAATAAAAATAAATTAACTGCCAATTTGCTCGTCTCTTACCGCCTTTTCCTCTTGTATATAAGGAGCTGGCATGGCAATCTCTTACTCATACCATCCCCTTGACTTCATTCTTCTCCCTTGACTGAGGACACACTCTCTCTTTCGAAGTCTCTTCCCTTGTGTTTGCTCTTTTTCATTTGGGTCACCTTACTCCTCTGATTAGGATCTTCGGTGACTCGTAGGAATGGCATCAGGCTCAATCTCTTCACGTAGTTCTAGCTCATCCTGGACAGCCAAGCAAAACAAGCAGTTCGAAGAGGCTTTAGCCTATTTTGACAAGGACACCCCAGACCGCTGGCAAAACATTGCCAGGGCCGTGGGTGGGAAATCAGCAGAGGAAGTGAAAAGGCATTACGAGATCCTTGTGAAGGACATCATGCAAATAGAATCTGACCAAGTACCTCTGCCCAGTTACAGGTCCGGTGGGAACAACGGTAGAGCCATTTATACTGGACAGAGGTAGTGCTGTGAGGTAATTCTCTTCACCCATCACTCAACACAGTACAAACAGTACCTTTGCATTGCAGCTTCAGTTTATTCTCTTTTGTAAATCATATGCTAATCAAAACTGCGCAAAAATGAGCATCATCTTCTACTGCTATCCAAGAAATTGTACGTCGTCATCCACTCATCTGGTTTCGTCGAAAATCCATCTCTTTCAAGTAAACCATTACGTCCCATTTGATACATCAGCTATAGTTAAGAAAACAGCAGTGCTACATAAACATAAACAGCACCGAGAAATTGCACAAAATTTGAAATCACTGGCTCAACTGATTTCAAATTCTGGGCAATTTTCTGGGGTACCTTTATGTTTACTTAGTATTTCCCGGGTAAAATCTCCTCAAAATGGAGCAATTCTGTAGAAACATGTTCAAGTTAGATACCATTGACACCAGTCATGAAAAATCCCCTCCCAGGTGAGAAGAGCGGAGCTCCAGCAAATATTTTACAAAAGTCAAACATATCCATTAAACATTCCACATGAAATCTAATCCTACTTGTTTTGGATCACATGTGCATGGTCCTCTTGCCTTGATAAAGATCATCAACAGGCCCATTAGGTTGATCATTAAACCTCCAAATTCCCATTTAGCCCTCCTTCATTTGTCCCTGCCTAGCTCAAAACAATGGTTTGTTAGATCTACTTAGAATCTTGTTTTCTATACATCGGAATACTCTACAAATGCATCGGATTTCCTGCAGAACTAACGCACTTTTGTCTCCCCGCGTCATTTGTGTTTCAGCAGGCTAATGAAGAATCTAAAGCTCCAATGAAGTTGAAGTTGCAGCTATTTATCATAGTATCATACATAATAGGTGGATTTCATAACAAGAGCTATTAGCAAAAATGTGTAAAGAACATTGCTCGGAAGTGGTTATCGTGTTCCTTCTTCGTTCTATCTTCCCGTTGCTGGTACATCAATGTGATTGATGAAAAAAAGAAGCAGCCGGTAAACCTGTGTGTATCTGTTTATGTCATTTTATGTTTACCTTACAAAAAGAAAAAAAGGAAAAAACTTATCCTATTGTACTGGATTCTCTAATAAAATGTGATATTTATAGTACTCCTAATTTGTGGTTTTATCCCTTGGGTGGTTTCATTATTCTTGTGCATATAAACTAATCAACTAAGAAAAAGAGTGGAAAGTGGAAACCAACATAAAGGAAGAATACATTCTTTCCAAATTCCAGAGAGCCTAATGAAGAAAAGGATGTGAGACAACTTGCTCAAGCCAAAACCAGAATGGGCAGAATCCTACTATGAATAACAATAAAATTGGTAATGGGTTTTGCGCTCCACTTTCTTACAAATACGCTCCAAATTTCTGTCATACACTGCTTAAAATTACCTATAATTTCAGAGTGTAGTTGCAAGAAAGTGAAATGCATCCCAATGTACATAATCAGTCTAAAGAAACTAGCATTGGTAGAAAAAGACAATAGAAAGAAAATCAAATTGAATGTAGTATAAACGCGAGACAAATAAAGAAAAGAGAGAGAACACGAAATATTGGGATCGCATAGGTTGATCAGCTGACCTGATCGTACCCTTTTAAATCCAGCATAATACAGTCGGGCAAAGCAATGCATATTCAAAGCCACCAGAGTGGCCTAAAAGAAGCGGGGGGGAATTTTCCATGTGCTTCGGATGAAAAATTCTAAAAAACAGACACAAATCCACACAAACAAGTAGGCGTGCCCCACATACTGCGATACCCCACTGAGTGAATGTGTGCGCAAGTGTTTGTGAAAAGCGTTTGTCACCGGCGGCATGATTGCTTAGCCATAAAATGCAACTGTAGAATTTTCTACAATCTACCGATATAAACAATAGTGAATAAGTAAATGTTTCGGACACCCTCGGTAAGGAAAAATGACGTTTTGGCAGGGACTGATATTGGGCTCCAAGGGCAAGGTACATCCAACATCAAGGAACTGATGTTGAGGCTGAGGTGCTGTGCACAGCCGTGCTGTGCACCCCTCGGCCGTTGGATCGAGTTTTGGACGGCTCGAATTCGTTCGGCAAAAAAATCAAAACGCATCCGAGCCGTCCCCCCCCATTTCCCTATAGGGATGGACCATCCTCCAATGTCACAGCAATAGCTTAGCCCAACAGATTGAACCAAAAAGAAAAACCGACAATCTGGTTGAATTTACTCGGATTTATTGGTCAAAGTCCAGCTCGGGACCCCTTGCGTACGGATGAAAGGAGCTAGCCCCAATCATTGTAGTATTGTAATTCTCTTTTTGCCCTTGCTCTTTTGAATTGATGTGCAATTCTAACTTTTAAATTTGAGGGCATTTTTGGAAAATTCAATTTTGTGGAGCGTAATGATTATTTTTTTGGGTATATGGGGTGTAATGATTATGCTCCCTTAATAAGTTGGATTCTATAAAAATGACAAATAAATTGTGACATAAGGAATATAATCTTTTGAGCTCGATTCATACGCCGTTTGACAAGCAATGATGATATAATGAGTTTAACTAGGAATCAAATCACTCAACTATACTACTAATATGTGATCAACTTCATGGAAACTCAGCTGCTTACTCCAAACTCGTGTCTAAGGTTGTGTAGGGATATTGCGATCTTTTAGACATCGGAGATTGACAACCATAGTAATTGTAGAGTGAAATGCGTGCGACAAACTCCGACTTTTGAAAAAAAGATAAAAGACAAAAGGATGACACAAGATTTGCTAGCTGTTCTTGCATCCCCTCAAAATGCTTGCAAGCAATGTGGTAAGTGAGTTGTCATGACCATGCATCAACATTCCCGCATGACAAGCGTATCCGTTTTGGGACACGGGGTGGGTGTTGTCCTTTCAAGAACAATATGGGTGCCGGCCGATCACGGCCGTCCGTAGTCGGCCATGGACGTCTCAAATCTATTCGGAAGCGGACAGTTCAGATTTATTTAAATAAAATGTGATCTGAGCCATCCATGGCCGACCACGGACGGCCGTATCGGCCTAGCACCCATATTGTTCCCAAAGGGAAAACACCATCCCCATTCCATTTGTATCAAGACTTCAATTTTTAAGTAGGCCGAATTTCAAGTACTCAAATAAAGTAGTATTTACTACTTGGGTTGACACAATTCATTTAAATTCCTGCTGGTACATGAAATTTGCAACACTATCATCAAAATCCGGAAAAAATGCTGCATATCATATTCCGCAGTCCATTGCTCATAATCTTATCCTCACTGTGAATTTTAGAACCTTCCTAGGTTCTTAAAACTGAAATAAAGGTTATCAATCAGTTCAAATCAACCAAAAACACAACGGTTGTCAATGAGTCCCTCCATAAAATACAAAAAAAATATTGAAGAAAAGGGAATAAATTACAAAATCTTCTCCCAATAAGTCAAATCTGGTCTCTAAAACAGAGTTTTAATACGATGTGCTCTTAATTCAACTTTCTAGTGTGGTAAATTCGAGGTCTTGAAACAGAATCGAAATTGGGAAATTAACTCATCAAATTTCTCTCTAAAAAATATTTGAATGAACAAATTTCCATTTTCTTACACTCCAGTCACCCAATCTACCAGCTCAAAGCCATCCATGCAAGCAACAATAAACAAGTCCAGCAATTCCATTCTCAATCCTGCGAATTCCAAGAAAATCAAATCCAAGCTACGTTGAAGAACTCAAATTACCATTAAATTAACCAAAGATACACATGAAAGAGACTTACAGGCCTCATATTACCATGTAAAACCTACTTGATATATCTTCTACTTCTCTACTCATCCATTCCATCTCCATTCTCCTCCCTCTATGCACTACCTCCCAATTCCTCAAAAGATTCCAAGGGTGTCAAATCGCGCTATCGGGAAACGTGACGATGATACTAACAAAGTCGGAGATCTGAAATCCCGTTATGTAACGACCGATACATTTGAAATCCCGTTATGTAACATCTGAAATCCCGTTATGTAACGACTGATACGATACGTAAAAACCCTGAGTCCCTCCCTCTCAAATCTCCGATTCACGATTCGTCTTCCTGATTCTGGCCTGACTTCTTGGTAGTATTCTTGTTGTTATGCATCCAGACTTTGAAAACCTGCCTCTTCACCCCAATTTCACCGCAAAACCTCTGCACATCCACATCATCTTCCCTCGGAATCCTCCACCCTACTTTCTCCGCGTACTCCATCATCTTACCCTTCTGCTCCGCCGTAAACCTCGTCCGGAACCGCTTCTTCGACATCACGAACGGCGGCGGTGGCGGAGCAACACCTCCCGCCGCCGCCGCATTCGACTGATAACCGCTAAAATTCAAATCCTCACTCGACGAATCCGTACCGCCATTCCCTCCGCCGTACGCCATTTTCACCGGCTGAACGATCGGAGTCCAGTGATTTTTAAGCGGCGGAGGGAGCTGAAGCGGATGCAACATCGTCCGCCGAGCAAAATCGACTCCTCCTCCCCCGCCGGCGTCAAGCTCTTTACGGTGGAAGTTCCTGTGGCAGTTACAGGCAGCGCACCTGAGAGCATCTAGACCGTCGTCGCCGGCCGGCATGAACTCGCCGCAGCCGTCGAAGACCTTGCCGCCGGCGCTCGCCGCGTGGTTCTTCCGGCATTCTCGAAACCTAGCGCCGCCGCCGGAGCCGCCACTCGATCCGGTCGACTTCGGCTGAATTTTACAATCTCCGCCGCCGTTGAACTGATCCGAGCTTGGCCGTTTTGGATTTTGCTGGACAAGATGAGGATCTAGGGTTTGTGGTGGGAAGATGGAGGTACTGTTATAGCCTAATAATGAACCCTCTTCACTTTTCAATTCCATTTGTTAATTAAAGCACTAAACCTGATAGTACTACTTTCTGCTACAGCTACTGAATCTCCAAGGCTACAAAGCCAAAGATTAAATGCTTGTTAAAATAAGAACCAAAGAGTTGATTAGTACTAGTAATTACTCACCAAAAGGTCTCCTAAACTCAAGAGTTAACAGTAAAAATAGGGTAGAAAAAAGTAATGGAGAGAGAGAGAGTGCAATGGGGGATTTTTAAGGTTGTGGAGGAGATGGAACAGAAGGGTAAATCTAAAGATTTGAGTTTGTCGAGTTTTAATAAAATTTTGTTGTCGATCAAGAAAAATCTAGAGATTTGAGGAGGAGATGGAAGGAACAAATGGGGCCATAAATCTACCTTAGAAGAAGCACCAGTAGCTGGTTGATGGGTCTCTCTTGGATGTGAGAGAGGGAAAGAGAGAGAGAGAGAGAGAGAGTGCTTCAGTGCTACCAACAGAAAGGCGACTGTGGTAACCAAACAAGAGACAGCACGGTTGCTTGTGGTGGAGCTAAAGGCAGATGGACGGGGAGAGTTTTATTTAGTGTTTTTTAAGAGCATGTTTTGGAAAAACTATGGCAGTACACATTAATACAAGATAAATGGGAAAATCTAAAAACATTGCTACTAATAATTTGTACTACTACTACTTCCTCTCCCTCCCATTTTCTTTATTTCCTTTTTCTTATGATAATTGTTAAGAGGTGTTCCACCAACAAAAAAATAGGAGTAATTTTTTTAAAACTAAGATAGATCATTCTCTAACAATACATTACATTAGAAATTGTGAAAAACAGTTTATATAAAAAAAACTCTCCTAAGTGTGTTTATATCTCTTTATACAAATCTCCAGAAACAAACAATATGAATTTTGTTTGATAGTTTTCGACTAACTATATTATAAAACGTTTCAAAAAATCATGAAAAGCATAGTAACAGATTGAGGGATATATGCAATTGAAAAACGGGGCAGTTGTTCTCACACAACGAATAACACGAGTTTTTTTGGTGTGAGCTCCACGCAAACGATCCGAACTGTTCAACTTGTTTAAAACATGTTTTTAAGAGTTCCCTTAAAAAATAACTCATTTAGATATTGGTAAGAGATTGATCAGTTCATTCATCAATTGATTCCTGTCAGATTTTACAAGATAAAATTGAATGAACCGATCAAACATTTACTGATATCCAAATGAGTTGATTTTTTACAGGAACTCTTATAAATGTGTTTTAAACAAATTGAACGGCTCCAATTGCTAGCGTGAGGTTCCAGTTATTGTTGTATCAAATGTTGTATTATTTGTTGTGTAAGGTAAATTGCCCCAATTGAAAAATGACACGAATATTAAAAATGGATAAAAAAAGTGGGACGGATGGAGTATATTTGAATTAAAACTTGAAATTTGGATCATTCTCTTATGCATATCAATTCAGCTGAATTTTTGTAGGGACACTCGAAAAATTATTTTAAAATTACTGAACAGTTTAGATTATTTGTATGGGACCCAAAAGTGAATTATGTAAGGCGTCACTACGTTTTTTGTATTCCTCAGATTTATACGTCTAGCAGGATCGATAATTTTTCACACAGCAGTGCTAAGTACCCAATATATCTACCCACATATATAAAATTACCTAGAAATGAGTGGCTGAGATCTCAAGATAAGATAAGTGGAATCTGAGGCACTGATTTTACTTTCTAAGTAAATTTAATTTTTTAGATATTTATTCTGGATACTTAGCATTTTCTTAAGAAGATAAGGGCAAGTGCAACAAGACTCCTCATCCTCCTCCCCTCTCTATTTTAGGGAGCCAAACCCCAACATTAACTTCCAAGAGACTCTCTAAACCCCTCCCTAAAATACAAAACGCTACAGTACCTCCCTAAAATCCCTCCATTTAGAGAGGCATTATTCACTCCCTACCCATGTTTTAATTCTCTCTCTCTCCCCCTCTTTGCCGTAGCTTTCACCTTTTTCTACTATTTTTTATTCTCTCTCTCTTGTCTCTCTCTTACTTTTCCCCCATATATCATATTTTATTAAAAATAGGAAGGATAATAGAGAGGATTGGTAGAGACGTGGATTGGTAAAATAAAAAATGTGTACTACTTACTATTTTTTTTAGAGAAAAATTTGAATCATCTATTGGGATTGCTATGAGTGG
Source organism: Vaccinium vitis-idaea (assembly GCA_963854785.1). Classification (NCBI taxonomy): domain Eukaryota; kingdom Viridiplantae; phylum Streptophyta; class Magnoliopsida; order Ericales; family Ericaceae; genus Vaccinium; species Vaccinium vitis-idaea. The sequence goes on along the minus strand of OY978226.1, from coordinate 33,167,736 downwards.
AAGAGAGAGAGAAAGAGAGAGAGAGAGAAGTGATGAGTTGGGGAGAAGAGGGTACAGTACAGAGGCAGAAACAACCGACAATGTCATGTTCCCGTCCTTTCTCCCTCCCCCCAACGCCCTGCAACAATTTTGGCCCCACCCCCAAACCAATTATTGATTGCCTTCCTTGTCTTTGCGAAACCCCTAACCTATCCCAACCAACTGAATTATGCATAGTGACTGGATTCTCATAGATTTTGATGGGACTTTCTTATAGTGTGTCTACCTTTTTCCTGTCCCTTCCTCTAAGAAAACGTTCTTAAGATGGCATTAGAAACTAAACTAACATTAGGAGTAATAAAAGAACAGAAAGGATATGTGTACTTTAACATCACCTTTGAGGGCTGTCTCGGTTCTACAAAGATGATCAGAGTTGTTCATTTTATTCAAAATATTTTGCTTGCGATACCTCAAAAAAATCAGATCCATTAAATATGAGTAGGTTTTTATTTTACGAAACATCCAACTATACTTCAAAATTCATGTCTCCGATCATCGTGGTGGGACCCAAGACGACCCTATAGTGATTCGTATGCAAGGGTACAGCGCTGCAAAAAAAAAAAAATTAGTACCCCATTTGGTGTAGATCCAATTTACAACAGTTTGTATATGACTCACTTTGGGGTTTCACAAAAGTAATCAAAGTAGTTGAATTTATTTAAAATATGTTTTTAAGAATATCCTCGAATATCGATAAAGTCTTAGTCGATTTTCGTCTTGATATCCTAGGGACAAAAATCAAACAAACTGATCAAGCTCTTGCCAATATCCAAATAAACTGTATTTTATAGAGACCCTTAAATTAGTTTGCTAAACAAATTAATCAGTTCCCGTCATTAGAGTGAGTTGGTGTCGGGCAACAGAGAGAAGAAAAAAAAAGGAAAAAGCTGTCAGGAGAAAGAGAAGAGAGAGGAAAAAAAAGAGAAAAGTTGATAGGAGACCCCATTTATTAGTATCTACATATACATATACTCCCTCCGTCCCTTTTTAAGTGATCCACTTAGGAAACGTGTATTTTTGCGGACTTTTAAAAATATACTTTCGCATATCGTTTTTAAATTTTTTTTGCACCAAATTAAAGTACTCAATGAGCACTTTAATTTGGTATAAAACAAATTAAAAAGTTACATAGAGAAATATGTTTTTTATTGGTTTGAAATTGCACGTATTTCCGTATGGATCACTTAAAAAGGAACGGGGAGAGTATATTTTATATTTTTTTACACTTTAACAATATCATTGCAAGTTGCAACATTACTAACATTAACGACACATTTTGTCACAACACTACAAAAATGTGCGCCTTCTGCTCCACTGCCGTATTTGTTTATTTTTACACTTTTATATCATATAATACTATATTTGTGTCATAACCATTGGAGATGGCCCTTATGTTTCTGCTCCACCGCCAGGTCCACGCTTTCCCTAACCAATGTCCATACCTTTCTGTGATGCAATAGATGCGTCTCCTCTCTCTCTTCTCTCTCTCTCTCTCTCCCCCCGTTTGTGCTATGGTACTTTTTTCAACAGCAACTGGTGGATTAATACAGCTTCTGACGTATGCAACTGCATAGCAGTTATCTGGCGGGGTTGAGATACCTACTACTCCCTCCGTCTCATTTTAAATGTTCCCTATGAATATTCGTGTCATTTTTAAACGTCTATATCTTTTTATTGGTAATGTTTTTAAAGTTTTCAAAAATTTTGTCTAATAGAACTAATTTAGATCTATCAAATAAGATCCATATAAGCATATATAATACATTATAGAATAAAAACTACAAAAGTTTTAAAAAGGCACGCATAACCCTATGGAGTATTTAAATTGGGACGGAGGGAGTAACATTTTCGTCCCAGATTTCTTGTCTATTTATTTTTATCCGTGTTATCTTTAAATTACTCATATTTTATTTTTTCGTGATTTTAAAAGTTTTGTTTGATAAATTTTATCAATATTATTAAATAAGATCTGTACTGCATATTCAAAATCATATATATTTGAAATATAAGCAATTTTTTGAGGTATCCGAAATAGTAAAAGTGGACAAAAAATTAGGAACGGAAAGAAGAATTTTCAATCCAAGTGTAAACCTTCCATTATGCCGGCTCATTTTTAGTTTACAAATTTAATAGTACTAATAATTTAAGATGCTATTGAAAGAAATTATCATGGATGCTCGCACTTTTAGTCACGCTTATACAAAGAGAAACTATTACTTTTGCATGATTCGGATATCATTGGTGGGCTCCATCGTGTGTTTGTTCCAATAATCTGAAACGTTCATCTTGTAGGGCTCACAAAATAGTGTATCAACGCAAAAAATCAGCTTGATTGGAGATCAATAGATATATCAAATTTTGAATTTCGGCTCATAAAACGGAGGGCCTAAATTTTTTCAATAGTTTTTAAGTTAAACTGTTTAGAACTGTTGATTTTATAACCCAAAATTCGACTTTTGATATACCTATCATTGTCCGATCAAGCTGATTTTTTTCCATTATTATATTACTCTATGGACTCTACAAAATGAACCGTTCATATTATCTGAACAAATATACGGTACAACCCACAATGAGGGATTTCCGGACCATCTGGAAATCACTTGCTCTTACTAACCCCAAACCATAATAAATGCCCTCATAGATGAATATATTTATACACGTACATGACCAGCTTGTTTGGTTTAGATCTCAAGACTCAGTTTTTAAATTATTACTCAATTATTATTATCTCCATTTCTTTTCAATCAGTACCCCTATTTTCAATAATTATTTTCATTTCTTTCTTTATCTCTCTCCAATCATCACCCCTATTTTCAATTATTATTTTCATTTTTCCCTCCACTCAAAATCCAAATCCCAAATCTAAAACTCAAACCGAACAAGGCCGATAAATGCTTTTGTTTATATTTATACGGAAATCTTCTAGTCCAAACCCTCCCGAGAATAAGAAAAAAGTGATTTTTTTGTGTTGCAAATTATTTTTGGAAAATCTGAGCCGTCCAATGTGTTCAGAAGGTGTTTTCAAGGGTCCACGCGGGAAATCTTCAAAAAAAAATACCGGGAAGGGCTTGATCCAAGTAGTTTTCGCAAAAACTGTAAATATAAATTTTTTTCGAAAACTGCTTGGATCAAGGCCTTCCCGGTATTTTTTTTTGAAGATTTTCCGCGTGGACCCTTGAAAACACCTTCTGAACACATTGGACGGATCGGATCGTCAAAAAAATGCTTGGATCATGGAGGTCCGGAAGTCCGGAGTCCGGAGGAGAAGCTTACCCTATATTTATAATGTCCTCATATAGATACATTTGTATAAACCCAAATAAAAGATGGGTTCAACCGGGTATGACCGTTACAATTTAGATCAAAGATGAAAGAAAATCCGTCAGATTTCATTTTAAGGTTGATTTTGGTTGCACATTTTAGGCTTGTTTAAGTTTGGCAAAAAAAATCGGGTCGAACTCTATTGTGGTCCTCTCCGATTGGCATGCAAGCACGTAAGCTAAATCAGAAATCACAAACAAATTTAAATTATTAAGAAATGCTAGGAGCACAAATCATAGTCCGTAGATGCAAATACATATGTGTCCAGAATCATCTGATGCATGTTAGCATGTGGTCCTACATGTTAGATGTGAGACCTATACAAGTCGAAAAGTTTCGGTCACATCTGTATCCGAATCTGTGCACTTTAATATTTTGAACCGAGAAAACTCATATTATTAGACTGAAAAAGGACATTACGAGTCCGAAAATATAAGAAAACAACAACGAAAAAAAGCCACAAAATTGTACAACAACGATGATGGAAACCACCAATCTGCAAGAATGTGGCCTGAGGAAGACGACGAAAATGTATCAGCGTCTGGAGCCTCACATCTATTCGTCCCACCGCAGACGTAGCTACCATGCGCCACTGCTATTGCTGGAAAACCCACAAATCCGGTACCTAAGCTCAGATCTGAGGGCCAGAGATCCCACACTGGAAAATCTGGGTCGCCGTTGTCTAAAAATGATGGGGAAGCAGGAGATTTGTCCTCTCTACGGAGAAATTCTTGACCACCTAGCGGCCATGTAAAGAGGAAAGGAGGATGAGGAGGCGATGGAGAGGAAAGAGGTGGGATGGCTGCCATGGGGGGAGGGAAGAAAAGAAGACAAAGGGCAGCTGGAAAAACAGAGAAAAAAAGGGGGAAGAGGGCCTTCTCTCTCTACCCTAGAGAAAAAAGCTCTTGAACTCTTGTAGACATCCCAAGTTTAACCCCGATGATCATGAAATGTCAGAAACAATATTATAAGCTTGAATGAGGCTTCGAACCCACCAAAACCAAGTCACAAACCAAGAAAAACCCAAAAGCCCTTCAAGGCCATCTGAGCGCTCAAGTCGTCTGCACGAGCAACTTTTTGAAGACGCTACAGAATGACTACAATGATGGAGTTCTCCACTCCGGCTAGCCTCACCTAGCCCCGAAACACTAAACCCTCATGCCAAATACCCTAAACCTTGACTAAATGATGGTCTCTAATACCTTAAGGCCCCGATTGGCTGCAGCATTAGAGGGGGTATTAAGTTATACCCCCACCCCTTATCCCGGTCCCACCGGTTAATCCTTGGTTTGGGAAAAAAAATGGAACCCGGATTAAGTAATACCCCCACCCTTTTAATACCCCTCTGTACCCCTTCCCCCTCACTAATTAATAACACCCCTCCCCCCCTATTACTAATTTATACCCCCTACGAAATTACCCCCGTACCCTCCCTTATACCCCTCCCCTTACCCCCAGTTTGTTTACTGTTGCGATAACAAAAATCGAATTGCATTTTAATGCTTTACGAACTCTTGCGATTTCATTCGGATAAAAAAAATGAAGTACTTTTGTGCATAATTTTTAAAATTTTTTTGCACCCAATTAAACTACTAATTGAGATCTTTAATTTGATACAAAAAAGTTTGAAAAATTTTATACTTTAGAATTTGACATTGTTGACTTGCTTTGTAATATCCTTCGGATAAAAAAATAAAGTATTTTCACATTAATTTTTTTGATTTTTTTTTTGCACCAAATTAAACTACAAATTGAGATCTTTAATTTGATACAAAAAATTTTGAAAAATTTTATACTTTAGAATTTGACATTATTGGCTTGCTTTGCAATATCCTTCGGATAAAAAAAATAAAGTATTTTCACATTAATTTTTTTTACTTTTTTTTGCACCAAATCAAACTACAAATTGAGATCTTTAATTTGATACAAAAAAATTTAAATTTTTTTATACTTTAGAATTTGACATTGTTGGGGAATACCATAAAAATTACTAATTAGTTAATTATTAAAAACGTACAATTAGAAAGAAAAAAAAAAGGAAAAAATTAAAATTTCGAAATATTATTAAACTGAATAATAAAAAATAAAAACTAAATATTTTAATTTTAGATATAACTAATAAAAGGAATTATTTATTGAAAAGTATAATTAATTTAATTAGTATTGTTTTTATGTATTTATTTTATCATAAAATCTAATATGACTGTACAAGGGCAAATAAGTCATTTGTCAAGTTTTAACATCATCCAGCCAACTTTATCCCCCTTTATCACAAATTCATCCAAACCACATACTATTTAATCCCCCCTTCCTAAATGTCACATCACTGTGGGTCCACCCTTACTAAATAATACCCCTTACTATCTTATCCCCCCTTACTATTTAATCCCACCAAAACGTATCCCGCATCCAATCGGGGCCTAAACCCATTAACTCCCTTCAAAAACTCATTATTTAAAACCCCTCACTCCCCCATTTTCGGGTTACATGCCATCACTCTCTCCTACACTCAAACCATTCATTCTCCGGCCTTTGTGATCCAGAAACATCCATCATTCAACTCCAATACTTCAAGAACTAGCTATACCACGTACTTTCTTAAGCCAAGAATCATTTTCCTCAAAGAGAAACGTTATTATTACCCTATTGCCAATCTTCCAATCCTAAATACTCACTTACACCCTCTAAACATTCCCATTTCAATGCAAAACCAAACCACATTTGCCCTTTTCAACTAAAAGTCCAAGCTTAAAGTCTTGTTTCAAGATGAAAAGGTAGAAATACCTTATAAACACATTGCTTATGCATCCTGAGGGAAGCCAACAGACCTGACCTAAACTGTTTCCTTATGCTTGTTTTGAGTTTGCTTGGGTCTTTTGTAATACAGAAATTAGCTTTGAGCCTCAAACCTAGCTTCTCAAAATATTTTACTTATTAAATTCCTCTTGTCGAGAGAAACCAATAGTCCATAAAAAAAAAAAACCCAACTCAAAACTACCAAAGACGTTTATTTTATTTTATTTTTTATGAATTAGGAGAATTTTGTTAAATAAGGACACAAATTAATCATGTAGGATTATCAAGCAATAAGTAATTAATGAGAAATAGGGACAATACGATTCAACCAGCCATATAATAATTTTTTTTAGAAAAGTTTACAGCCATATAGGTTCGTCCGCCCAAAAACTTTTTGTTATAGTGTTTGCCCGACCCACACTAAATCCTGCATCTGTCCTTGTTTGTCGTCTTGGTTTTTCTGGACCTAGGGATGCTGGTGTGCGGCCCTGGTGTACTCATCCAAGCCATTGATCTCGGCAATCAATGACTCGGATCTGCAAAGTGCTGAGATGAAATCAGGACCATAAACATCCGAAGGCTCGGATGCCACACACCAGGGAATGCCCTTTATGGTCCCCGTTTCCCGTTTTGCTTGGGCTTGGCCGGCGTAAGAAAACAACAAGAGAGCAAAAATAAAAGAAAACCCAAATTATTAATCAACTCTTTATTCTTAATATCAAAGGCAATAGGCTAGCCACAACATTTCCAAACTTGAAATAAAAATGTTTCCCAAATAAAATAAACAATAACTTCCTAAATTAGCAGATTCGATACCTAAAATAACATAAATAAAAAACAACAAATATTATTCTTCTTTCCACGCCTCATGTATGTGCAGGTGATTTGGGGCCTTATGCGGTCTTCTTGCGGTAGTGCTGCTCTACTTCCTTCGCCATGGCAATACCAATGTCCATGAGTTTTTTGACATCGGGCACATTGTAATTCTGTGCGATATAGACTCCAGTGATTGTGCCCAACATGAATACGAAAGTTTTGCTGATTATACCCATCACAGGATTTTTAAGCTAGATCTCAAATCACCCAACGATTGGACCAAAACGGGGTCTTTAATCTCTCTTCGAGGTTTGAGTTAGAAAGAGAGAGAGAGAGAGAGAGAGGAGTTTATATATAAATTTCTGGTTTCGGCCAGCAACTTGGAAAAGGGGTTACATTTAAGGCGGGTTTCGGTTTCCCAAAGCTGCATCTTTTTATTTTACAACCGGTGGTCACGTGCTTTACACCTGCTCATTCAGTTGTCATATTAGTTACGTCAATTGTGAATAGTTGTTGATAAATAGTGTCATACATGTGATTATGCTATCTATTATCACAATTCTTAATTTATCAACAATATCATGTTGATATGTGCTAATATCTTTGTAAATCAAAATTGTTAACCTCGTCAATTACCATCATCAACCTTTAACATCACGTTTTGAAATGTCTTGTGCCACTAATAAATTTTTTTGGTGTCCATTATATTTTGAAAATTGGCATTGAATATTAGCGTTAAGGGTGGGCCCACAAGCTCCTGCTTATTAAATATCGTGGGTCCCACTTATAGTTCAATATTCCATTGTTGTAGGTCCCACAAAATAATAAGGACAAAAAGTAAAGATTAATAATTGAGGGCAAAATAGTCTTTTCACATGTTGCATGACAAACTTGCAACTCCCTCTTTTATTATAGGTAAAATTTTTACTGTACTTTATTTGTTTCCTTAGCTGATATAGCACAAAAGCTCTAACCACAGAGGTAGAAATTGAAGTCGAATGAGGCCGAAATTAAGAAAGAAATTTTGGTTTGAAGATTTTTTTTTTTTGACTAAATATGGTCATTCAAGTTTTTATGGGACGGTTTGATAAATTGAAAAATGAATCCCGAGTATTGTTGTTATCATATCATTCAACGAACGCAATATCATTATCACACGGTCTATTTCACCATAATTCAGTGTTCTCGGAATGAAAATTGTTCTCACATTAAAATTATTGTTGAAATTTTATAATTTTTTTAAGAATATCTATAAAGTAAACATGCTTATAAATATGCTCCAAAATAGAAAAGAGGGGCGGGGCCACCCCGACCCTATATAGCTCCGCCCTTGCTCTAACCCCTCCTCCAAGAATCAACTTATATACTCACTTTCCCAGTAATTTCAGGGAATAGATAGGAGTACATGGTTTCATTATCATATTCTCTCTTGTAGTTATTTCGGATAATTCAATAATTTTTTCCTAATGCAAGAGATTATCATCGGGGTTTTTTTTTGTTAAAATCCTTGTGAGACAAGTCCAGCAATTGTCCGATCAATCATTGAGAAGGATTCTTTTGTTATACACTATTACTCTCGTATCGTTATATGCATCCCTTCCTTTTCTTACGTGATTTTTTGGGTTTGTCACAATTTTCCACTAACAAAAAACATTTTTTTTCAAAAACCTAGATAGGTCATTCTCTCATAATGCATCACATAAAAAACAAAAAAAACCAATTTATTTAAAAAACTCCCTTAGGGGAACACCTCCTATAATAATTAGCATTAACTCAAAACAATATCGCTTCAGCTCAAACATTTCCCATTACTTTTTTGTGATAAACATAGGCGTTTAGAATTTGTGTACAAATCAGTTGATATAGACCCACTCCGGGTTTCACACAGATGATCTTAGCTGTTCATATTTTTCAAAATAATGTTTATTGATACACCATAAAACATCAGCTCAATCGGATATCGGTAAATGTTTCACCAATTTATCCAATTTTTTATTCTGAACCAAAAAGTAGATAAACTAATTGAGCATTTTCCGATATTCGATTGAGCTGATTTTTTTCGTTGTAACAGTATACATTATTTTGAGAAATAATGAAAGGTCCAAGGTCCGAATCTCAAGAGGTGAATTTATGGTGAAATTTCGTAACTCACCCTCCTTTGAGGTTACCTTCAGGGCTTTTTAGGTCCGATAATTACCCAATAGTATTGCTTATGGAATGAGGGGATTCTATGTACCCGAAGGATTAGTCAATTCAAAATATTTTGAACACCCAAGATAAAGGGAAGGGAAAAAAAAAAGAAAAAAAAGACATAGGGTTTAAGTGTATGAAGTATAAATTAATTGTCATTGGTTGGTCCACAGTGGTTACCCTTGTTCTCTTATTTTATGTTCTACTCCTATATCTGAAGTGTAAATAATGTATGATGTGCGGCTTGTGCTCCACTGCCAGCTCCACGCTTCCCCCATAGAAAATCTAGGGGCACATACTCTCAACCACATACTAGCCACACCCACTCATGTGGGCAGGCCCGGCCCTGTGGGGAGGCTGGGCAGGCCCAAGTCTGGGGCCCACCGAAAATGGGCCAATTTTGGGGCCCCCAAGTATATAGGTTAGTATATGTATGGGTTTGCATAAAATATTTAATAAATTGATCTAACAAGCCCACCAAAATACTTAAGCCCCATTTTATTTTTTGAGGCCCATTTTATTGTTAGAGGCCCATCAAAATTGAAACTATTTTTTGAGGCCCATTTTATTATTAGGCCCCATTTTATTTTTATTATTATTTTTTAATTGTTAAAATTGAAACTCCTGTGTGAAAGACTTGAGAGACTCAAGTCATTCGGTGGAAGTTGAAAAACGAAAAGAGAAAAAAAAAAAAAAAGCCCTAGCCCCTAAGTACTTTACCAAATTTCTCTCCCCCCGATTCTCTTAGCCAGTTTAATTTGAACTTTGAACCAACGGCCAACGGGCGACCGGCGACGACAGTCGGCGAGGCACTCAGAAGTGCAGAACGGCATAGCCTCTGAGCCGCAGAATCTTGGAAGACCCGAAGTCGAACTGTCGAAGAGCGCACACACTGTCGCAGAACTACAGAAGCCAAACTACCAAAGCCTTGGGTTAACTGTTGTCTTTAAGGAGGAAGGTATTAAGGTAATCTACAAATTTACTAGACTTTTCGGCTGTGTTTGGTTAGATAGTTTAGTTTAGTTTTGATGATGTCATCAGGTGTAATGAGTGGAAAGAGATAGAGAGAGAAATGAGGGAAATGATGATGTCATCAAAACTAAAACTAAAACTAAACTGGGAAACGAACAGGGCCTTCATGTTTTGTCTTATCGTGTAAATTTTAATCTTAGACTTCTTGTGGGACTGTGAGAATCCCACCGATTGATTGTGTGATTTGTGTCATTAACTTTAGACTTTTCTTGTTTAGTTGTTTTGTCTTATTAGTTATTAACTATTAGTCTATTAAGGTAATCGACAGTTTAATAGTTTAATCTTTGACTCTTTGTGGGAATCGATTGATTGTGTAATTATTTTTTGTATTCTAGATCCAACTCCAAGGAGGCAAGGACCACCTATCACTAGTTTAATTGTTTAAATGTGTTAAAGTTTAGTGTCTAATTCCCAATTCCGAACTTTGGTTGAAATTTACATGAGATGTTGATCTTTGTTGCAATAATAGTCTTGCTTACTCTTAGAGAGAATTTTTTTTTTGAAGGGCCTCAAATTGAGGATAGGGTTGGGGCCTCGACAAACACAGGGCCGGGCCTGCATGTGGGGCCTACTTTGAGGTCCCACACGAGTGATCAGAACCGCTCAATTTGTTTACAATATTTTTCTAAGGGTCCCTGAAAAAACCCAGCTCAATTGGATACCATAAAAGCTCGATTGATTCATTAAAGTTTTAATTCCTGAATCGAACGGACCAAAACTTTAACAAACTTATCATGCCTTTCTCGATATCTAATTAAGTTGATTTTTTTCAGAAACCCTCAAAAACATATTTTAAACAAATTGAGCGGTTCTGATTATTCGTGTGGGACCTCAAAATAAGTCCCACACGAGTGGGTGTGGTCGGTATGTGACCGAATGGGTGTGCCTGTAGAGGGATACGCAGAGCAGTTATCTGGCGGGGTCGACATACCTACTGACATGTCGTCCCAAATTTCTTGTTCGTTTTTTAACATTCGTGTCATTTTTAAATTACTTATGTTTTATTTTTTCATGATTTTGAAAATTTTGTTTGATAAATTTTATCAAGATCTATTAAATAAGATCTATACTGCATACTCAAAATCATATATATTTGAAATATAAATAATTTTTTGAGGTATCCGAAATAATAAAAGTGGACAAGAAATTAAGAACGGAAAGAAGAATTTTCAATCCAAGTGTAAACCTTCCATTATGAGTTTCATTTTTAGTTTTCGAATTTTATAGTAATAATTTAAGATGCTATTGAAAGAAATTATCATGGATGCTCGTACTTTTAGTCACGCTTATACGAAAGAGAAAATGTTATTTCCGAATCAATTCATAAAACGGAGGGCCTAAATTTTGTCAATAGTTTTTAAGTTAAACTGTCCACAACTATTGATTTTATACCCAAAATTCAACTTTTGATATACCTATCATTGTCCGATCAATTTTTTTTTCTATGAACCCTACAAGATGAACGGTCCATATTATCTAAACAAATGCACGGCAGACCCAAAATGAGGGATTTCCGGATCATCCGGAAATCACTTACTCTCTTATACTAACCCCAAACCATAATAAATGCCCTCATGAATGAATATATTTATACACGTACATGACAAGTGTCTTTGTTTATATTTATAATGTCCTCATATAGATACGTTTATATATATATAAAAAAAAAACCCAAATAAAAATTGGGTTCGATCGGGTATGGCCGTTGCGGTTTAGGTCAAAGAGGAAAGAAAATCCGTCGGATTTCGTTTCCAGTTTGATTTTGGTTGCACATTTTAGGCATGTTTGGGTTTGGCAAAAAATCGGATGGAACTCAATTGTGATCCTCTCTGACTGGCATGAACTATTGCAAGCACATAAGCTAAATAAGAAATCACGAACAAGTTTAAATTATTATGCAATGCTACAAACACAAACCAAAGTGTGTAGATGCAAATACATGTGTCCAAAATCATCTGATGCATGTGCAGGGCAGGCCCAGGAGTAAACCGCGGCCGTGTTCAATTGGGTTTTGCAAAACCCAGTTCCCACTTTTTTCCCCTGTGGGGCCACTGACCCAAAGGAGTCCCCTTTTCATTTCTCACTCCTTCTCCTTTTGGGAGATGTTATCCTAGTGCATGAATTATGCACAAATAAGACGGTGGGGTCCACTTCGGAGTCTCATAAAAATGATCTAAGCAGTTCATTAACTTTAAAATAATTTTTCGATTGGCCTATTAGATAATCAACTCAATTTAACAACTTTAAATATTTTATCTAATCCTTCAATTTTCATTCAAAATTTAGAATCCTAAAATTTATACAAATTTTAAATAAAAGTTAACTAATCGGATCAAGTAGTTATAACAATCTGATTGAGCTAATTTTTTTCGAGGCGACTAAAAAAATTATTTTAAAGTTGACGAGTGGCTTAGATCATTTTTATGAGACTCCGAAGTAGACCCCACCGACTTATTTGTGCACAATTTGTGCTCTAGGATAACATCTCCCAAAAAAGAAGGAGAGAGAAAATGAAAGGGGACTACTTTGGGTCAGTGGCCCCCGCTGGGGAAAAAATAGGGAACTGGGTTTTGCAAAACCAAATCGAACACAACGCGCAAGTCTTTTGGGCTAGGGCAATAGTAAGAAAAAACAAAAAAATTGTCCTGACGTGGAGAGTTCGAGCCACAGTACTTGTTATTCATTTTTATTTGCTTGGCAAAACTTGTTATTCATTGCATACAAGATTCCTCTCTTCATATTTAATGCAAATAATTTATGAGTTCAAAACTTGTTTAAGAAAAAAAATGAAGTATTATTTACAAATTAGAAAATTGGCTCATGAGCTACGCTTGGCCACACTTTTCGCCATTTACTTCTTTTTTATTTGTGCATTTTTAATACCTATAGTATTTCCTCTTCATGAATTATATGTTACCTCTATATCTTTTACATGATACTAGAAAGTATTGATATTTATAGCCACCAAATCTATACTCAACATTTACCTCAGCAATAATTGATATTTTTTATTTGTGCATTTGCATTTTTAATGTACTATAAATCTATACTCAACATTTACCTCAGCAATAATTGATATTTTTTATTTGTGCATTTGCATTTTTAATGTTGTTCAATAAATATCAATACTTTCTAGTATCATGTAAAAGATATAGAGGTAACATATAATTCATGAAGAGGAAATACTATAGGACACACCCCTATTTGGGTGTGTAAAGTATGCACCCTTGAATCGCATTGTCCTAATCGTAAAGCACTATAATAGGCGTTACATTTTGATTTTAATTTTTTTTAAACAATTCAAGCTACAACCACTATGTAACCCTCATTTCTTTAGACTTGTATATCTCTCTTTTTTTTTCTAGGATTTATTAGTAAGTGGACAACCAAACTTGGGGTTAGGTTTGGGCAACCCAAATACTGGGGCCGGCCCTGTGCATGTGATCCTACATGTAAGATGTGAATTTCAGGCACATCTGCATCCGAATCTGTGCATTTTAACATGTATTTTGAACTGAGAAAACTTATATTATTGGAGTAAGAAAGGACACTACAGGTACGAAAATGCAAGAAAACAACAAAAGAAAAAAAAACTGCAAAATTGTACAACAACGATGATGGAAACCACCAATCCGCTCGGATGTGGTTGGAGGAAGATGATGGAAATGTATCAGCGTCCGAAGCCCCATATTTCTTTGTCCCACCACAAACGCAGCTGCCATGCTGTAGACACCCCGATTTTGAACCCGAGATGCGCTCGAGCATTCCCGATGATGAAATTGACCAATCGTGGCTACCCGAGGCTTGAACAATGCTTGGAACTTGGCAAAACCACCCAAAAACCTCTTCAAAACAAACCCAAGCCTACACCATCTTCTAGTACATTCAAAACCCTCTTTATTGATATATAATTCATCCCAATCCGTTTTGAAATGAGAGAGATGCACGAATGTTGCTAAAACGACTTGTTTTCCCGACCGTTTGAGGGTAAAATGGTCATACATTTGGATGTATAAATTTTCTGGATTCCAAACCACTTGGGTTAGAAAATAGACTCAACAAGCTTTCCAACGCTTCAAACCGCGTCAAAATCGGCGTTCGGTAGCACCCGGGGCGGCCCCGCAAAGTTTTACCTTTTGAGCAACAGCCTTGAGCGCTCAAGGCCCTAACCTTGAGCGCTCAAGCCCTAAAAACCACCTTAGGCGCTCAATCCTACGGCTTTGAGCACTCAACTCTGATTCCAGATCAGTTTTCTGCAGAGCATCTAATCATGATATTCTACTGCAAGAGGAGCGTCTACCTATGTTTTCTACTGCCTAAATACACTTCCTAGACCCTTGAACATCTCCTCAATCACCCCCCAAACCCAATTCAAAAATTAAACCCATTTTCCTCCCATTTCTCTCTCTATATAAACCTCCTCCACTCCCTCACTCACTCTCTGGGCTGCCCTACTGCCATTTTCTCCCTCCACCAGAGCATATACACTACACCAGTCCATAATCAACCCATTAATTTCATCCCTTCAAGTTCCTTCAAACAAACCCACTTGATTACATCAAGAACATGGCCATTTAGCTTCAAGTGCACCCTCCTTTTGGCTGATTTTCATACTCTTCCAGTCATCACAACTCACTTCTGACACCCACAACTCAGTCTCAACTCACCAAAGTCATCCAAGCTTCTTCCACCATCAAAATCCATTTCTATCAAGCCAAAATCATCTTTTTGCTTACAAATACACTTTCATCCTACATCATATTGAACCAATCAGGTCTCTCAATCACTCAAACACACTCTAAACTCATTGTTCTACACCATCATTTAATCAAAAGTCAAGTTACAAGCCTTGATCAAGCCAAAAGGTAGTTAAACATGTGATTTATTCACTGTTTTGATCCTTCTGAGGAAGACCAGTGAGTTCAAACAAGTTCTTTATACTTGTATTGAACTCACAAAGGTCTAAAAGTTGTTTAAAAACGTCTTTCAAATCTGCAGTTTCAACAGGGGTTGAGCGCTCAAGCCTCAGGCATTGAGCGCTCAAACCCAGATCTGGGTCAGTCACTATTTTGCTGATTTTTGTGCTTTCTTCTGGTTTTGATCATCATTCAATAGTTAATTATGTTCATGTCATTCTTAAACAGCTTATTTCTACCTCAAAATCACATGTATGAGCGTAAATTAACTATTTTATGATGATCAAATATCAAAATCATTGCAAATCTCATAGTTAAGAGTAAAATAGTGGATGTTCAACTTCAAATATCTTTTATCTGAACATTTATGGTCCTGAGAATCACTCAAAATTCATTTTCAAGTCAGAAACCAGAAAGCCAGATTATGGATTGAGCGCTCAAGGTCGTTCACTTGAGCGCTCAAGCTGATCTTGAGGATTGAGCGCTCAAGCCACCACCCTTGAGCGCTCCACCCCTATTCAGGGATCCATATTACAAGTCAGTTTATTAAGTTTCTATGTTCATAATCTCTTGCAATTGCTGTACAGTTTCTGTGATATCTTTATTCTGTAAATATTTGTAGTATTTTCCATTATTGTAATCATCATCACCCATGTAGATCACGTGCACGAGCATCTACGATAAGTTCACATTTTGTATTCTCTACTATCTACGTGATTCCCGTCCCCGATTCCCATTTTCATGATTAGAATTAAATTTCAAACATTTTCAAAATCCCACAAAATGTCGAGTAGAGACCGGTTCACGGACCGGGCGAGAGGGGTGCCGTAAAACCCTTCCCCTCTCGTAACCAAACCCCCGAATCCGAGAAATCTTTGGTTCCGCCATGATCAGTGAAATCTTTTTCAAATGGGCAGACGAGTCATATTTTTATTGGTTTCTCGGGTTCGGACCTCAAATCCGGGTGGCGACTCTAACAATCACAATCTTTTTCAAACGCGAAACCGCACAATCTCGGTGGGCCGTCCACACATGCGCCACCACCGCTGCCGCTAGACAACCCACAAATCCGGCACCTAAGCTTGGATCTGAGGGCCAGAGATCCCAGATCGGAAGATTTGGGTCGCCGTCATCCAAAAATGATGGGGAAGCGGGAGATCTGTCCTCTCTAAGGAAAAAGTCTCGACAATCTCACATCCATGTAGAGAGGAGAGGAGGAGAAGGAGAAGATGAGGAGGAAAGAGGTGGGATGGCTGCCATGGGGGGAGGGAAGAAATGAGGAGGGAGGGCAACCGAAAAAACAAAGAAAAAAGGGGGAAAAGAGCTTTCTCTCTCTATCATAGATAGAAAAAGCTCTTAAACTCTTGTAGACACCCTAATTTTAACCCAAGAATGCTTTTAGGCAGAGCATTCCTGATGATGAGGAAATGTCTCTAAGCTTGAACGAGGCTTCGATCGCACCAAAATCAACTCAAAAACCAAGTAAAACCCAAAAGCCCTAAAACACGATTGCCAATCAACTTTTTGCAAGCAACTTTTTGCACAAGCAACTTTTTGCCATATGAGCGCTCAAGTCGTTTGCACAAGCAACTTTTTGCAGACGCTGCAGATTGACTACAATGATGGGATTCTCCACTCCAGCTAGCCTCCCCCAGCCCCAAAACACTCAACCCTCATGACTACTACCCTAAACCTTGACTAAATGATGGCCCCGAATACCTTAAACCCATTAACTCCCTGCAAAACTCCATTATTTAAACCCCCTCACTCTCCTATTTTCGGGTTACATGCCATCACTCTCTCCTACACTTAAACTATTCATTCTCCGGCCTTTGTGATCCATAAACACCTATCATCCAACTCCAATACTTCTAAGAACTAGCTATGCCACATACTTTCTTAAGCCAATAATCACTTTCCTAAAAGAGAAACGTTACTATTACCCTATTGCCAATCTTCCGATCTTAAATACTCACTTACACCCTCTAAACATTCAGTGCAAAACCAAACCACATTTGCCTTCTCACCTAAAAGTCCAAGCTTAAAGTCTTGTTTCCAGCCGAAAAGGTAGAAATACCTTATAAACACACTGTTTATGCATCTTGAGGGAAGCCAACAGACCTAAACTGGTTATTTATACTTGTTTTGGGTTTGCTTGGGTCTTTGGTAATACAAAAATTAGCTTTTAGCCTCAAACCTAGCCTCTGTCACATCTTTCTAGTTTTCTTACTCAGCAAGTGCTAATATCTATTTATTTCATGTTTGCGAGTTGTTTTCTTCAAAATAAGCTTATATATTCTATGATCAGTCTTCGCAAAGGGGTAAAAGTTGGATTTTGAGACTTAAATAATGTAGCGGCCGGGTTCGTAGGGGTCAGCAAAGGCCCCTCTCCACATCATAAAGGGCTAAAAGGATCACTGTCTCAGAATCTGCAAAGCTGAATGCAGATCGATCCGTCTCGATGGTGCCGAGCGTACGGTGCCCTCGGCGGAGGGCGCGGGTGTACGGTTCTGGACGAATATAGATTTGAACGATGTCTGCCGAGCGAGAAGTGCCGAGGACATGACACTCCGCTTGGCTCTCGGAGTACCCTCGGGATCCCTGCCGAGCTAGAAGTGCCGAGGACATGACACTCCTCTTGGCTCTCGGAGTACCCTCGGGATCTCCGCCGAGCGACGTGCCAAGCGCCTAAGGGGCTGGGTCACTCGCGTGCCGAGTGGTTCGACTTCGGTCACGCGGGGGCTCGGGTTAACTTAGTTCGGTGGTGGCGTACCAGGCACGCTACACATTCCACGACGGAGCATTCAATGCGGCAGTCACCTACTCTGCCACCGCCGCCTGCAGGAGCACGTGGGTGATGGGGAATGTCTCGAGATGATTTGACTACTCGAACCCACGTGCCGTGACGTCATCCTAGACATGGCGTCTGTAGCAGGGATGAAGGTCACATCACCTGTCATTCCGAGCGCGAATGATAGGCGCGTGAGGGGCACCGAGCGCGTAGGACGCACGCCCCTCAGCCTATAAGTACCCAACTACAACTACTGCAAAGGGGATCCCCCTCTCTCCTCATTTACTACCCTCTTAACTTTACTTCTCTCTCTAGATCTCCGGTGCATTTCTGCCCTTCGGTGACTGACTTAACCGTCAGAGTGCCTTCCCGGACCACCACCGTTCGGGCTAGGCACTGACGTGGTTGTCTACATGTGCAGGTTATCACCACCGGTGAGTAGCAAAGGCTCAGCCGTGCACCACTCTCTCTACCACTATCTATTCCACTCCAGAGGGTTCAGAGAGATCACTCCGGCGAAGAGACCTCCACAAATAAATTAATAAGTCATATTTTGTAACATTTCTTACTCTAAAACCCACTGTTTTGAGCTATAACATGATAATGAAGTGAAAACAGTATCATTTTTGAAGAAAATGGAGCAAAACAGGAGCAGCTCAGGAAGTGCTTACAACTTGAGCTCTCAAGTCATCCTCTTGAGCGCTTAGATCAGAAACCATGACAGGCTGGCAAGGTTTTAAATATCGATTTTGAGACACGTAACGGTAACGGTTTTGGTGTAACAGTTTCGGTAGTATCGAACGTTACGTAACGGGAATAAGGTGTAGCGGTCGTGAATTTTTAAAAACCATTTTTTGGTAAAAAATTATTTTAAATTGCTTAAATAACCCGTAACGGTCGAGTATCAGACGTAACGGTCGAGTATCAGCCGTAACGGTCATGAACCGGTCAGTAAATCGGATACAGATTGATACGTAACGGGAACCGGCCGATACGCATGCGATTTTTCCCACTCACCGGTATACCGGAGTGCAACGGTATCGGAGAGGCCAAAAACCGTTACGTAACGGCCGGTATTTAAAACCATGCAGGCTGGTTTTGATGCAAACAGTTCTCTCTTGTTGTATATTTCATGTTTTAACTTTTGATTATTGCTTGTTTTAGTGTATATACACTGTTATCGCATCATATCTTGCACATATGCATCCCCTCCTTTTCTTAGGCGTGTTTTTGGGTCTGTCACATTTTCCCCCTTAATGTATAATAATTAGCATTGAATCAAAATTAATATTGCATTAGCTCAAACATTTCCCATAATTTTTGTTTAAAACTCAAAAAGAACTTTCCCATGATATTTTTTTTGCAATAAACATAGGCGTACATAATTTTGTGCACAAATCAGTTGATATAGACCCACTCCGGGTTCCACACAGATGATCAGAACCGTTTATATTTTCCAAAAAATGTTTGTTGCTACACCATAAAACATCAGCTCATCGGAAATCGGAAAATGCTCCATCGGTTAGCAGTAGATATTATTTTGAAAAATATGAACAACTCTGATCATTCGTGTGGGACCTGAAGTGGTCCCAAATCAACTGATTTGTTCGATTTCTATACAAAATATTCTATACACCTAGTCGATAAAAAAAAAACCTCTATTGGACCAACACCACTAGACTATTCAAACCTTATGACACCTTTTTGATGCACAGCCTGAGGGAGGAGATTGTCAAGCTGACTTTTTGTAGGATATCGAAAGTGCCTCAAACGGTTGTACAACATGCACACTTTTTGGCAAAGCATGCCCTTGTTCCTCACCCGGACACCGGTGATGGATATCTCTCTTAGTTTTGCCTCTCTTGTTTTAGTTCTTATTGTTGTGGGTGGTATGTTATCAGCTTGCAGATACTCCTTTTGTATCAGTTTGTGTTTGTTT
Organism: Vaccinium vitis-idaea; assembly: GCA_963854785.1. Classification (NCBI taxonomy): domain Eukaryota; kingdom Viridiplantae; phylum Streptophyta; class Magnoliopsida; order Ericales; family Ericaceae; genus Vaccinium; species Vaccinium vitis-idaea. The sequence continues at coordinate 33,147,893 of OY978226.1, read as the reverse complement.
AATGATATTTCTCTCATTAAAAAAAAAAAAAAAAAAACCCTTATCCAAGCGACCCCGTTTGGTTTGTATACCTTATTTTATTTGTTTCTCATAAGTAAGCTATAAGCAAAATTATGGATGAGAAAAATTGTTTGCCTGTTAATTACACTTTTCATTGATTTTTTTTTCTCGTCACGAGGAACCAATAATCAATGTCAAAAAAATAGACTCAAAACTACTAAAGGTGGAATTTTTTTGAATAATCAAACCAAACTAAACAAAACTGAGCCTTTTGTCTAAATCAATTGGGGAATTTTTTTTGAATGAAGACAAAAAAAAATTATCCTCCAGGATTATTACATTTTTTAAAAATTATCCTCCAGGATTATTACATTTTTTAAAAATTATCCTCCAGGATTATTACATTTTTTAAGTAGTAACTAATTGATGAAGAATAGGACAATATGATTCGACCCAGTATTGGTCCTGGGCTTTAAGCCCACCAATAATGGCTAATTTTTGGAGTCCCTCATATGTAATAGTCTCATGTATATATACCCAAAAATAGGTCACCGGCCTACTTAAACTTTAAATGTAAAGGCCCAATAAATATCCAATGAAAATAGGCCCAAAAATTCTCGACGGCATGATTGTAATTTTTGAATCATTTGCCCCCCCCCCCCCCCCTTTTTTTTGAAATTAATTGTATTGTTTTATGAGGTTTAGATGCTTAGTTTAATTTAACTTGGAATGGGCACGAAGGCTGGTTTTCTTTAGGTTTGTTTTGGCCTACAAAGAGTGAAGCCGATTTCTTTTACGCCTTTTTAAGAATTCGTTTTGGGCCCATTTTTTATTACTCCCTCCGTCCCTTTTTGTTTGTCATTTTTTGATAATCGTGTCAGTTTTCAATCGCTTATATCTTTTAATATCGATCTCCAAATATATGCAATATGGATCTTGTTTGATAGTTCACGACTAATTCTATTATACAAAGTTTTTAAAACGGTGAAAAACATTATAGATTGAAAGATATAAGCAATTTAAGGCGTATCAGAAAATAGAATAATTGACAAACAAACTGGGACGGAGGGAGTATCATTTTAAGCCCTTAAAAAGTCAGAACCGACTCTATTACATACATCCGATCAATTTGATTTTGTTTGGATGGTGCAAAGAGTGAATCCTATTTTGCGTCACAGAATGGATCGCACGAGAGATCTTCCCACGAGAGGATTCATTCATACATACACAGGGAAACTTGTAAAATTTGCCGCATGAACGGGACTTAATGAAACAGAGCATATGACTGAAAGCCTAAAAACATGCTTGGCGCATTCATTCCAACACAGACACATTCTTCGGCAAACTGAACCAAAACCCATGTAGAAATTAGTGAGGGACAGGAAAAAAAGACACAATTTTGTTATTCTTACGTAGCAAAAGCGTAACAAAATATTTCCAACGAATTACTCGCTGTGTTCGTCATTGTCTTGGCTTTTCTTGGGCTTGCGGTAGCGCTCCTCTACTTGCTTGGCCATGACAATACCATTGTCCATGAGTTTCTTGATATTGGGCACGTTGTAATTCTGTGCGACATAGACTCCGGTGATTGTGCCCAACATGAATACGAAAGTTTTTCTGATTATGCCCATCACAGGATTTTTTAGCTGAATCTCAAATCACCCAACGATTGGACGAAAATTGGGTCTTTAATCTCTGTTCAAGATTTGATTTTTAGAGAGAGAGAGAGAGAGGAGTGATGGTGGGTTATTTATGAGTGAGATGGGAGATTTATGGAATGTTAGATACAGTTTATATAATTCCTGGTTTTGGCCAGTGACTTGGAAAAGGGGGTTCCTTCCATTTAAGGTGGGTTTCGTTTTCCCCAAGCTGCTTCCTTTTACTATTTTATTTGTTTCCTTAGCTGATTGCACAAGAGCTCTTACCCCTTGTCCAAGAGTCAACTCGTATGGTTTTTTCATTATCATATTCTCTTCCCAGTAGGGAAGGATTGATGTACGGTCTTACCCCTGCAAGCCTGTATTCAAGAATCGAACCCTGACTTTATCGTTGTGCCAGGTCCACCATTCAGTAGTTGAGACTCTGATCGTAAGAGTTATTTTTTGTGAGATAAATCAAGCAATTTTCAGGATCAGTTGTTTTTTTTAACAGTTCAGGATCAGTTGTTGAAAATTATTCTTTTGCTATATATTAGTATATTACTCCCATATCCACCCCCCTCCTCTTCTAATGTGTTCTTTAGGTCTATAAAAAAGAACTTTCTCATAATTTTTTTGCCTCGATGTTTCTATATGAGATGTTTAAATAAAGTTCTTAGGGGGCAAAAAAAAACCATTTTCTTCTTTTTATCTTTAAAATTTCCCTCAAAATATTTTCATAAGTTCCTCATTTTCAAAATTTTCTAGTATTAGACTCATTTTACAATAATTTTTTATATATTGTCAGTGGCATCAATTTTATTATACTCGAGTCAATAACGGTGTATAAGCATTTTTCAAAAAGCTAACAAAAGTGGAATGGATATCTTTGGAGTATTTCACTTGATGTCAAATGATGAAATCGTGATTTTGAACAAAAAAGAAAAAAGAAAAGAAGAAGAGGAAATGAAGATGGTTTTCCACTTGAGCCTCCATTTTAAACACCCCAAATGGAGTTGTGATTCTCCAAAATAAAGTCATGAAGATGGATTAAAGATGCCAGGTTTAAAAAATGAGACCCTAGTATGCGGCTCTAGCGTGCGGATCCAAGCCGTCAGCTGTGTCTTCAACGGTCTTGATTTCATCTCGACACGTTGCAGATCCGACCCGTCCAATGCCAAGATGAAATCCAAACCGTTGATTGCCAAATACGCACACCAATGGAGTTGACACAATATTAGTCAAAATACCAATTAAGGGCCTCAAAAGCTTTTAATCTAGAATTCTTCTTTCATTTACATACTATCAATTGCTAGGTCAAGGCAACGAGATTTTACCCCGACTTTAATTGAACACGCGTTAATACTTAATAGATGGTCAAATGGTTCATTAGACGGTCAAATTGGTTCCACAAATTATCTGATTCATTGAGCCAGCTACGGACTTCTAAATGGTCCTTTTTTCGTTCACCCATCTCCTATTTCACAACGAAAGCAGGCTCAACCTCTAGGGAGACGAAAATTCCAACCCTAAACCAGGCACATGGGGAAATGCAGACCCTAGTGTGACGTTCTGGCGTGCAATGTTACTTTGACCTTTTGTCAAGACCATATACCTTTATCAGGAAGTTAAGAGGCGCGGGCTAGTAATAGTGAACAAAGTGTGTCAAATTGACGGGCGAAACAGCATCAGAAAGCGAAAACACCGATACATCAGCTTCTCAAGTGTTGTATGAAATAACATTAATTAGAGCATCCTAGTGCTTATATTCGCTAGATATCAGTTTAAAAACTCCTTTCCGGAGCCTCAATGACTTCACAATATGTGTATGACAAGAGTGGCATCCTTCGTGATTGCTTTCGAGCCTTCTCCTCGCAGTGATTTGAGGGAAGAACATAATGAAAGCAAGCACTTCTGATTGTGATCATTGTCCCCATGCACAGGCCCTGAATCACAGAACAGGAAAAATAAAAACCGGTACATAAACATTGCACATATGACATAACAACAGTAACGGAAAGGTGAACAAGCTGAATTACAATTGGAGGAATGAAAATGACACCAAGTTTATAACAGAAAGAAAATGATAAAGTGCTGTCTTCGGAAATATACAACATTCTTTACTGCTGTGGTAATGGGGTAGATACCGGAACCACACCCAGCAAATTATTTGTTAAGGTTATGCAAGCTGGGTCCTCAAACACAATATTTAGTAATACTACCATTCCTTGAAGTCGACTACAATCATCCATACCATAGCTTATTCAACAAAACTCCAAATTTCAGCAGCACAAAGTTGGAACAACTCAAACATCAGGGGCCTTAAAGGAGCAATGATTCTCGGTGTACCACAAAGATATCAGAAACAGAATAATTAAACAGAAGCAACTAAAGCTAGGTCAATATAGCAAGTCTCGCCATTAGAGTGTGTATGGAATACTACAGTGGATCCTATTTGTGTCTTATGCAATAGAGAGAAAAAGTCTCATGATCATTTGTTTTTTGAGCTCCTTTCATCTGGAGATGGAGCTTGCTTGGGCTATGCAACACATAAAAGGAGGGAGTATGGGTGCAGTGTTATTCAGATTAGTTCTAGGCTTCTAGCTGGGTCTGCGTACCATTTATGGATGGAGAGAAATGCAAGGATTTTACGCAGACAAGCCACGACCAGTAATGCCATTTTGCTCTGATATTGTGGATGATGTCAGGGCAAGGCTGGTTCTTGGCAGAGGATCAAGAAGTGCAATTCGAATATTATGTTGTGTCGTAGTTAGAATATTTCTCCAAAGATTTTGAGTCGTTAACAGTGTGCTTTCATGTTGTTCTTTTTCTTGTTGATAAGTGGTACTTGTCTAGCTTTGTTTTATGCTTTTGTGGCTTAGGCCTTGTTGCTTGTTTCTGGTAAAGAGAAGTATCCCTTGTGTAACCTTGGTTTTTTGGTATATAAATGGCATTTACAAGGGGGGGAAAAAAAGTCTTGCCCCAATAATGAACTTCAAGCAATTTTTTTTTATCACTTTTAGCAAAGAGAGTAATGCTACCAGTCAATCGTCCATTGTCATGTGTCAATACGAAATTATTCTTATTCCAACACATCCTTATATAGCTCTAACCAATCAATTCACCAGAGCATTGAATTTTCTGATTCAAAAGCCTTCAACTCTACGAAACGAAGCTTGTTCCTTGGACTTTTAAGTCTGAAAAGGCTGGCAATCATATGGTGGTTATCCGTAGTTTCGTTAGACTTACCATCAAGGTTAACCTAAGTAGGGAATGGTAAACAGTAGACAGTCAGTCTTCTTCTCTCTGCACCATCCCTCCCTCTGACATCTCTCTCTCTCTCAGATCTCTGTCTTAGTTTAATCTAGTTTTCTTTGTTTTGGGTTTGGTCTGTTCATTGGCGTTGGCCATCGAGGGACGGGTGGCGGCAAGGTGCGGTTACAGTGGCGGCAACTGCTGATAGGGCGATTAACTCAGGGGCTTTTGGTATGCAGAATCTTTTGGGAGGTTTCATCAGGGGGTTGTGTTTGTTTGATTTGGTGGTTCCATCGTGCGGTGGTGTTAGACGAGTTGGGAGTTTCATCAGACAGTGGTTTAAGGTGAGGTAGGGGGTCAAGGAAGCAATGGTCATGGTGGCGATGGTGCGTAGGTGTAAGGATTCTTGCTGTGGGGTGTTTTTGTTATGGAGGGTGAATTTGAGTGTTTTTGTTGTGGAGGGTGAATGTTTCTTGTTGTAAGGATTCTTGTAACTCAGGGATGTTCAGGGGTGAATGCAGGTTGGTGGTTTGGGCGGTTTCCAAGTTTCTTTCAGGGATGAAATTTGCAAGATGTTCTTTGGATTGGTGGTTATGGTGACTACTGCAACTTTGGAAGATCAGAGGTAGGTGGTGATGCATGGTAATATGCGTGGATATTGGGTATGTTGTGTGTGGATATTGGGTGTGATGCAGTAGTGCCTATGTTTTCTAGGCTTGAATAGGTGTGGGATTGGCTGGGCTCTTCATACCTTGGAGCAGAATCTTGAGGATTGCAATAGCTTCGCTTTGAGAACAGCGCGATGTGTTTTGGGGTTTGCTTTTGTTGTATAGTTGGCATCTTGACAACTATATTTTTGGGCTTTTTTAGTTTGTTTGTTTGGTAGTACTGTTTTTATTGTTATTTATCTATAAATATAAATCGGGAGGCTTAGAGGTAGGTTGAGATTTTGCGAATTTTTGCACTAGAAGAGTCCTTGTTTGCTCTTGGAAGCTCTCAATGTATTTCTTTTCATATTGTACTTATTTTATATCTTTATCTTTGTTTGGTCTTTATATGCAAGAAGAGAAACCAGCCCCTCTTTCCCTTTCTAGCCTCACCTCCTGGGTTAACAATAATATGTGCATGAGACCCTACATAGAACTGAATGGCAACAGAAAGATCCATAAAGGTGGCTTGAAGAAGTTGGAATTAACTCAATTAAGGTCTGGTAGAGATGGACATCCACAAGTATAGTCAATCACGCTTAAATATTTCCTTGGCAGTAATGTAATTCAATCAAGTTTTGGACCCAAAGTTTCATAGACTAAACCACTAGGGAGAGGGAGAGGGAGAGAGAGAGAGAGAGAAGAAAAAAAAAAAAACCTACCAAGTTTGGCATCACTAACTTCCCAATCTGCACCCCTCTAACCCCCCACTGATGTATAAAATGTTGGCAAAAAAAAAAACTTCCCAATCCGAATAGGAAAAATGGGGTAATATTTGCAGAGTGTAGATCAAAAGAGGCATGCTGTCTGGAGACTATAGCAACGGGTTTGTCACAACGCCTACAAGCTCTACACCTCCCAACATGATAAGCTAAAAAAAGAGAGGCCACCTGTCCTCAAGTGAGTTGGACCTCTCCTCCAACTCTTCTATCTAAAGAGAGGAACAAGAATATACTATCACTGACTTTATATCTAGTATCCTCTCTCCAATGCCATCACCTGTCTCTACCACTGCCCTGACCCCTCACCTCCGCCACCTCCAACAATATGTAGCCATTCTAGAGATAGACATCTTCCCGGCAGAGCAGCTCAGCCACTTCCACCTCCAACATGAAAAAATAGCGCCCCTCAGTTATTATTCCAAAACTTTGTTTTATTTTTCTGAAGAATAAGAAACTTAGCTTCTCTAAGGATCTTCTCAACCTTTAAAATCATCTTGCCAAGATGATAGTGCTACTGCAACATGGTATAGCAAATTAAAAACACTTGGTGCCGATATATCATCACAACTGTGATATTATATACCAGCAAATTATCTTGAGCATCAGGAACTAGACAAAAAATATGCAAACAATTGACTATATGCTGTAATCCATACACTGACTCTCGCATGGAATTGAGAAAAAGGCGTTCTTGATAGGGGGATTCTCGTGTTTATATTTCTACATACGTGGACAACTATGAAACATGGCTTGTATTAGACACATTACAGGATGAAATGCATCAAGGCCATACAAATTGAAGTACGTCCCAGCACGCATGTAATCTCTAAACCAAAGGAATGCGCAAGAATAGAATGAGGACATTATAACCAGCACAACTAAGGAGACTAATACAAGGCAAAAAAAAAAAAAGACCAATTCACGTGTTACCAATATTCTGACTTTCTCATGGAATTTAAAAAAGACATTCTCATGTTTCTATCTCAATATACGTGGACGACTAGGAAACATGATGTTATTAGAGCCATTACAGAACTCATGCATCAATGCCACACCAATAAAAATACATCCCATCACAACCATGACCCACAGAATTTATCAGAATACAATGAGGATGAACATCCTCATTTAGCGACTCAAGCACAGGAGAGGGAGTGTGCAGCTAATGAAGCAATGAATGAAGCTGCTCTTGACGCAGCCAAAAAGGCTATTTAAAAGAAGCTCCGAAATCTATAGTACAAATATGATTTTGTACTATCTAGTATGTATGGTTGATCTTCATGCAAACACAGTCACTACATCTTTATTCCTTTAGTTACTCTGACTTCGGCATATACATTGGTCACACGTCCCCAATGTCGGTTCAGGGGGCTGCCATTTCTGACGCTTCCTATGTCCACAATCCGTAGCAAGCCCTTCCTACATGCTCTCGTCATCATAGCTAGATTTGTTGAGAAACAATCTGTCGGAAATTAAATTATATTCCAATCACGCCATTGCAGGGCAATGACTAAAACAGATTGAAATTGACCCAGCTGTCCAAACCCTCACTTCAAAATTGCCCCGACTTTGAGGCGAAAGTTGAATGTCCACAATAGAAAGTACATAGCTACGTAGGAGCCCAATTACTAACCAAGCGCCTCATACCAAATGCAGCCATAAGCATAAAAAATAGGTTGGGTCCTAGCTTCAGCAAGACATGGCATGCTGGTAGAGTCCTAGACTTCCATTTTTGTTTCAATTTGACAGTTAGTTGTACTTCTGATGCAAGCATCCAGTACGGCTTCTAAATAACCATTTCAAGAAGTTTTTGGTACGGAAGGTTAATGTCAAATTCTTGGAGCAAATTCTTGAAGCTTTTCCTAATAATAGCAACTTCAGTGCTTAAGAACAAAACTAAAGAGAACCAAAAACTCACATTATATAGCAATAACTCGGAAGTGGTACATCTATTCCGTAAAACATCTGTTTCTTTTTATAACATAAGTGGAACACTAAGAACGTACAAAGCGGTGCTATGAGAATTGATGGTGATTTCGTGTGGCACAACCAATTCAAGTTCATTAACCAATACAATAAAAAAGGCCTAAAATCTTCTTGCTTGATCACTACAAGTTGCACTTACAAGATTTCAGGTAAATTTAATACTTTCATGTATAGTTGAGACACTAGAAGTGAGTATGCTCCGAAGCTGGAGCAAATGGCTAATAAAAGAGAGAATTGCGAGCAGTTACTGGCAAGTTGATTTTATAAAAGAAACGATTCATCCACTAAAAAATGAATAATACAAAAGTACGAGACAGACAAATAAGGCTCAACTAAGAAGGACCAACACTTAAGAAGAGGGGCATATCCGTGTCTAATGCGTGTCAGACACTGACACTCTCGGACATGTGTCATTTCGTGTCCATAATTAGTACTCCCTTTGTTCCTAAAAGATAATCCACTGCGAAAAGATTTTGGGAACAGAGGAGTAATTAAAAAACTAAATTCGGACGCCTGTCCGACACTCTTTATGCATCGTGTTCGGCACTTCTTTAGGTTCCAATACTAAGAAATAAATATGCAATTGACACTTGCTAATGTTAAGTCAATTGTCAATTTTTAATAACTTCTCGAGGATTCCTAACTGTACCCATTTCTCATTTTTTAGGATTTCTCAAGGATTCTTTTCATGTTGTATCCGTGCGTGTCCGTATCCGTGCTTCTTAGGGGCTCAACAACAACATAATCATCCTAAAAAGAAAATTAAATCAAACTAGATTACAGCCTGCCGTAGCAAAAACAAACCTTTTCTAAATTATCTAGCTTCCCTATAATTCTACCATGCATCTCAAACTCAAAAAACCCTTTCCAATTATTGACACATGTTCAAGAACTAAAACAAGCAATAAGGCAATTAGTAGCTCAAAAGCTACGTACTTTAAATAAAGAAAGATGTTTTCTATGAACACAACATTTTGACAACAATCCTGCACACCATGATTATGTTCACCGTTTCATTGGCAATTAATTGTGATGCTATTTTACAACAACCAATAAAATGACATTCATGTTATGCATATTGTTGTGTATGACGTTGTGTTAATACCCTCTATTGAGAATGCCATTGATCATAACGCATTTCAATTCCAGGATGATGCAAGATAAATAAGATAGACATAGCAAAACAATGAACATATACAGTTAAACTCAATATGAGAAACAATTTTAAAGAACTAATGCAAGCAAGGATGCATTGAATCGCTCAAAAGATACGTGCTTTGAACAAAGAAACAGCAAATTTAAGAAGAATGAAACAATACCCTATATTGAGAATCCCATTGATAGGATCCAAAAACTGCGGTTGCTGCTGTGGGTCTCCCTCCTGATTCTGCAACTGCAATGTGCTACCCGCCGTCACAGCTTCACTGCTTGAGGAAACCGGCGGAGGCCCCTTTGCTTCCACAAGCCTCCACATATACCACGCGGCAACCGACCGATATGGTCGCCACTTCTCACACAACTGCTCCATCTGCGATGGCCTCGGCAACTCCTCTAACCCATAAAGCATCTGCACCCCTTTTCTAATCCCCAAATCATTAACCGGCAAAACATCCGGTCTATGCAATGAAAAAATCATAAACATATGAACGGACCACGACCCAATCCCATTAACCATAGTCAACATAGTAAACAGAGACTTATCATCCATATCTACAATTGACTCATCAGATAAAATCCCATTTTGGTACTTCCTAGCCAGGTCATGTAAGTAACTGGCTTTTCGGCCCGAGACGCCGATTTGCCTTAGCTGCTGAGGGGTCAGGGCAAGGACGGTGGATGGGACGACCCCGGTTTCGCCACCGCAGAGGGAGACGAAGCGGGTGTAAATGGAGTTGCCGGCCTTGTAGGCGAGTTGTTGGTAGAGGATGGATTTGGAGAGGGCGAGGAAAGGGGGGTTGTGGGAGGAATCGAAGGTGGGTGGGAGGTGGGTGGAGATTAGAGGAGAGAGGAGAGGGTCGGAGGAGCGGAGGTGGCGGAGGGCGGCCTCGATCTCCCCGTCGCAGGATAGGGATCGTGCGGATGGGAGGATGGGTTTCTGGGCTAAGGGTTTGGGTTGTTGGAAGGGTGTGATTTTGTGTTTTCTTGAAGTGGTGGTGGGTTTTGGTTTAGGGTTTGGTTTTTTTGGATTTTCGGTGGTGGAGGAGGAGGGAGAAGACGGTGGTGGTGGATCGGGTTGGGAGGATTCGGTTACATCGGAGGGGGAGAGTTTTGGGATTTTCTTGGGGCGGAAGGGGATTTTCGAGATGGGTGAGGGGTTTTGAGGAGGAGGAGCATTGGTAGAGGTTGTGGCGGTGGTGGGTGAGGGAGGAGTGGTGGAGTCGTGGAGGGGTTGAGGTGGGTTTTGGGTTTGGGTTGGTTCGGTCATGGGTAATGAGAGGAGGTTGGAATTAGCTGCGGCGGCGGTGGCCGTGGCGGTGTTGGATTGGGGGTCTGAGTGAGTGAGAGAGAGAGATGGGGAAGATTGACGTGAATTTTTCCTACCAATTCTCACTATCTGGGATTGGAACAAGTGTTGTACGGTTTTCCTCATCCGAGGAATAAAGTTTATTGTACACAGCTCGTGCACTTCCATGTTATGTTGTTCACCAAGAAAACAAGAGGAAATAAATTTCAACGAAACAGGAGCCTATGATAAAAGGAAGATATCTCTAGTAATAAAAACGGCACATAATTTGACACAAATATATTCTGAATTGTTCGCTATGAGTGAGGCTCTTGTATATCATTTGAGACCCACGTGCATCCGGTGATTCCAAACACATGTGTAGTGTGTCGGTTTTGTGCACTTTCGTCTACGTACATAGAATTGCTCAGGGACATGGAGAGTTTCACGGCATTTTAGCACAACTTATTAGGCGGTACAATTTCCGTTAGGGCACGTAGTCGAATTAGTTTAAGGAATGATTGAGAAAAATAGAATTGGAGATGAGTATAGAAGGGACATGGAGAGTCTATTGATGAATTAATGTGATTTTGCAAATTCTGAGATTATTTATACTGGGATTGGTTAGAATGGAAAAAAGAAATGAGGATTAATATTGTTCACTGGATAAGTATAGCTGATAAAAGAACCGAACGAGACGAATAATTAATTGTTTAAGCTAAGTTTGATGGCTTAAGAAATTATGTTTGGGAGCTTGGTTTTTTATTTTATCAAACTAATCTCGAATGAGTTTTTAACGAGCAAACACAAACTCGAACTAGAGAGGTTTGGTTTGTTTAGCCCTATGAATGATGTTAAGGTGTAAACCCCCGATATGAGGTACTAAATGAACATTTTAATCCCACCTTGTTCAAGCCAATGGTTAATCCCATATGCCCACAAACACCGGACTAATGGAAAAGTGGGAATAAGAAATTTTTTTGTTGTGTTCCTCCTAATCTTATTCCCACTTTCCTCTCCAGCACTCAAATGAGCTCTTGAGAATTTCTACAATTGCAAGAGTTTGGCATCTAAAAAACCAAGCAACAACGTGATTATTTTTCAGTGTCATTGGGCAGTTATTGGCTTCCGAAAGGAGTGACCTAAAGTAAAATTATATGGAGTAAATAAACATATGTTTATGTCAGGTTCATATACGTATTACGAATTTTACATGATTGTGTGGTTATTAAGAGCGTTAGACGATATGACATTGCCAATGAACACCCAATGGTTTTCCCTTTCAAGAGAAAGTCTATGGGGTTCAAAAAGAAAAAAAGAGAGTCTATGGAGAAGTTGGAGGTAGCTTTGCACATCTAATGTTGTTCTTTTGGGGTGAGGAGTTCATGCTTCAACCTAATTCAAGCTGATGACCCAATTTATATAGATATTTGGGCCTGGGCCGAGCTGATAGTAAGGGCCCAAGACCAACAAATCCAATACTTACACTTCATTTAGCCCATTTGTTTGATTGTTTTTTGTTTGTTTGTTTAGCTAGCCCCTTTATTTTTAATGCTCTGAATGCTCCCCTGTTTTCTCTGGTCTCCACTCCAAATTCCTTCCTCTCCACAATCTATTCAAATCATTGTATTTTACAACTGGGAGCACCATGTCAAATTGCAGAGATGGAAGAATTCTGTTCAATTAGAAGAATCTCTCCCATAGGATTGAATAGTGGGTGAAGAAACAAGTTATCCTCCACACATATATCACAATAAAAACATTTATGAGAAACTTATATCCACTTTTCACATACAATGTAACAACCCGCCCCAGTTGACCTGTTGCTAACTCTTAAGGTTAATATCGAGTTATGGAGTAATAGCCATGGTGTAACACTTAGCTTTGTACAACACAATCATCATGCTTGTACCAGACCCTAGAGGTGGCCCCTACTACACCACCTGTAACGATCTATCCCAGCTGACCTGCTAACCCTTAACCTAACCACGTAACTTAAAAAGTTAATCTCGAGTTATATAATAGCTGACGTTGACACGTTATATATCCCATCTAATTTTCCCAATTCCACGATGTGGGACTCTAATAGCCCAAGGTGGGCTCTTATATACAATGGGAAGACAGTAGGAACCAAGGTTCAACTAGTTAAGGCTAAAAACATATCATTTTAAATACATATACCGAACCACCATCCAATGTTTACACAACTGTTAAAGTACTTTTTATAATGTCGTCAGCCCTCCTGAACATGATTTTGCGCAAGATTTCCACTTACATCAAGGCACAATTAGAGGTGTCAAACGGGTCGGGTTAGCACGGGCATGGGCACGACACGACACGGAATCGGGTCGGGCACGGCACGGCACGGCACGGTCTAGACGGGCACGGCATGGAAGTGGGCTAGACTCGGCACGACACAGGGCACGGCCCAGGGCATGACACAACAAATACTAATTTTTAATGTACCCAAAAGAAAATTTAATAATGAATTTTTTGATTATATGTTATACACTTCTCAATGCGCCGAAACTCGGCTAGATTATACAAAAAAATGTGAATTGTTATGTTATATAGTACTTTTTAATAAGTCAATATAGCTATACTTATTAGATATATAAAAAAAATTCCCGACGAAACTTGGTTAGATTATACAAAAAACTTCGACGAAACTCGGAGATGTGCCGGTGCCAACACGGACATGGCACGACACGACGCATCACGATTAAGTAAACGGGCCGGCACGGCACGGCAAGAAATTAAATGGGCCGTGCCGTGCCGTTTGACACCTCTTAGGCACAATGCTTATTTCAAACTCAATAATTAACCTGATCATGATATTAATTCAACATGTTTCATATTTATTCCACGGTGCAAATAAATTCCAAGCAAGAGATATTTTGACCAGTTGTTGGAAAATCTTCGAGGAAGCCCAACAATCGATGGCTAGCTGCAGTGATATTAACAGGGCTGAAAACTGACTAGTAGCAACCAGAGTAAGTGTTTGGTGAGCACATGCTACACATGCACCATTGAGAGGCAGCTGTTATTTCAAACAAAGGAAACTAAAATCCTCGAGATCCAGTACTGTAGATTAGTGTAGATTAATTTACTAATGCATGTGCAATATTACCATTTTTAGCCATCAACACATGGAGGGGAAAGTAGGGGAATCGTGGAGTACTCTTGGAACACAAGTGTGCCATGTATACACTGTGCTTTAGACCAATCAAGTCATGCAAAAGGAGTGAATGATGATAGGGTTATTATAGTGGTGTCAAACCGGCCGTGTTGCGCTTGCATGGCCCGTTTAATTTCGTGTCAACCGTGCTTTGTGCTGTGTCATGCTAGCCTGTTAACTAAACCGTGCTGGCCCGTTTACTTAATCGTGTCGCGTTGTGTCGTGCCGTGTCCGTGCCAACACATCTCCGTCGAGTATAAAATTATGGTCAAAACTCAATTTTTTTTATTAAAGCCAAAATTGTACCAATAATCTAAGTATTTCGGCTTTATTCAAAAAAATATTTGGTTTGACCATAAATTTATACTTGTTAGATTCGTCTCGTCGAGAGGAATTCAGAAACCACAAAATCTTGACGCAAAACTAACAAATGCAAAAAAAAAAGTTGAATAAAGACAAAATGAAAAAACCAATAATCCGTTTTTGGTTTTTTTTTCCAAATCACCACTCAATCTCAAGATGCAGTGTAGGACATCTAAGAATTCTACCACATGAGCTAACCACCACTTGCGAAAAAGCAATTGAAAGATATGGGATTTGCTTTTGAATATGTGACATTTAGGCAGGGACTTATCTTTGTAACCTTTTTAAGTACAACCTTTTATGTGTATATTTTGGGGTACTATTTTGGGCAAGTGGGTTCGCTCCTCTTATCATTTTCTTGAACACTACCCCCAATTAAAGAAGATTCTCGAAGAGTTGTATGCGAATTGAAGACCAGAGTGCTAATCCAAAGCTTTAGTAATGCTTCTTAAATAATACTCCCACCGTACATTTTTAAGTGTTTAACTTTTCATTTTGGACTGTTCCTAAATAAATGTGTAGTTTAAAAAGTTAATTGGTAAAAGTTTATACAATTATCATTTTGCCCTTTTGAAAAGTTAGTAGGTAAAGAGTTAATGGGTAAAAATGGAGGATAATTTTGGAAAGTAGAAGTAAAAGTTGATGTGAAAAGTATAAAGTGGAAGAAAAAGTTGATGTGAAAGATGTCATGATGATGTTTCTTAAATAATTTGGATTTACAAAGTAACACATTTAAAAAGGGACGGAAGGAGCAAATTTTTTATCATAGCCCCTTAATTGATTAAGAGCATCCTTATCAGCCTCAACAAATTTTGGACCAAATTTAACCTCAAAAACACCTTTTATACTTTAGCAAGTCACTTTTTCAAAAACTCACAGAATCAGGCTCTCTATTATAACTTTACTGCATTAAACTATTCTTTCTTTCCACTTTTATTTTTCTATTCAAATATCTTTCTAATTTTTTTATTTTTACATTTTATTACTTTCAAACAAACCAAAAAAAAAAAAATTTAATACTTTCCCAACGGCTATATTCTAACGGTCATAATCTCTTAACTATAAATTCGACCATTTGTCATTTAACTTTCATCTACACCTACATTTTTTGCTCTTCAAACAAAAAATACACCTACATTCACTGGCGGAGCCAGCATAGGGCTGGGGGTGGCCCCGGCACCCCCGGTTTTCAATTTTTTTATTAATATAATATTAATTTTAAGTATTATCAATATAATTATTCCTTATTATCTTAATAATTTTGGTTTGAATGAATAAAAAAACAAGTTATTTTATATTTTGATTTCTCAATTCTTTCATGCGTGAAAAATAACGATGTGAGTGTTGTAGTAGCCCAAAGAATAGAGCAAAACAATTCATATACTTTTAATGCATTATGCTAGAACAATTTCAATGTACCAATGTGTTATGTTAAAAAACAAAAAATATAATATAACAAATATATGTTTAGATAATAAAAATATGTCTATTAAATCGGCCCCCCTCGGGTCAAAACCCTGGCTCCGCCACTGCTTACATTTTCTTTCATTCTATCGTTCATTTTCAAATATGGATCTTGAGTCTCTAGACAATATGATTCTCAATGACTCTGATTCCGACGATGACTTGGAGTTTATTGCAATAGCTGCTATGGAAGCAGTACGATTGGAAGCTGAGAGTTCAAGGCGATCTAAGCAACACCGCACTGTTATTCAACGCGGTCATTTGGCAGGACAACAAAGGCTCTTTCTCGACTATTTTACTGATCAACCAGTATTTCCTCCCAACGTGTTCCGGAGGAGATTTCGAATGAGACGATCTCTTTTTCTTCGTATTCACTCAGAGGTGGAAGCTCACGATCCTTATTTTGTCCAGAAGAGGAATAATGCTGGAGTGCTTGGTTTGTCTTCCCTTCAGAAGACGACTGCGTCAATTAGAATTCTCGGTTATGGAATAGCATCTGATTTTATAGATGAATACTTAAGGATTGCAGAAAGCACTGCAATGCAAAGCTTGAGAAAATTTGTCAAAGCAGTGATTGAAATTTTTTCTGACGAGTACTTGAGATCACCAAATGACGATGACATTGCTAGACTGTTAGCAATTGGTGAAAGTCGTGGCTTCCCTGGAATGTTGGGGAGCATTGATTGCATGCACTGGACATGGAAGAATTGCCCGACGGCATGGAAAGGTATGTAGCTTCACAAGATCTTTGGATATGGCATGCATTTTTCGGATTGCCCGGTTCTCATAATGATATCAATGTATTAGAAAGGTCTTCCGTGTTTAGCGAACTTGCTCAAGGGCGTGCTCCTCCAGTCAACTATACTGTTAATGGTAAAAATTACAGAATGGGATATTATCTTGCTGATGGTATATATCCACCATGGGCAACTTTTGTGAAAACAATACCATGTCCTCAAACGCGAATGGAAAAATATTTTGCGATGGCTCAAGATACCAGGAAAAATATTTTGCGATGGCTCAGGAAATACGTAGAGCGTGCATTTGGGGTGCTTCAAGCACGTTTCGCAATTTTGCGTGGTCCTGCAAGACCTTGTGCTTGACCGACCGGGTGACTATAAATTAAACTAAAGACGCGTCCCAAGCATAGGATTCTCGACCGGTGTAGCACAATATCCGGAAGTACCAGAGTCGAACCATAGAGACGGACTGACGGTGCTTGACTCAAAAGTGTGGAATTCTAGTTCAACCCGGCTCTTAGGTAGCCACCCCTTGTTCAATGAGCTTAATTAACTAAGTTACCGAACCAATTTAACTGAATGCGGATTAAAAAGGAGAGTACAGCGAGGGAACCCGACGTCCGCGACTAGCCTAACCAATGTTTACTCGGGCCACAATTATTCATTTTACTAATTTTAGAATAAGAAAAAGGATCCCTAACAAATGCGCATCACCTGTCACCAGATTCCGTGTGCATTCGAATTCCGGCGATGCCTGGGTTTTGTTTGTTAGAAGAGTTTTCGTCTCCTAAAATTGCTCAAAAATCAAGTTAATTCGGTCCCGAGGTAGAACATCGATTAGTCTAGCTGCGGAGCGCCTTTGCCCCGCAGCCGCACTCTATACGACTACTCGCTCATGGCTTTCATAATTGCAGAAATTATATTGAATCTAGATCCAAACATGCCCGAAGAATGAAAATAAAAACAGAAAACAATACCACTAATTGCGAGAAGAAAACGAACTTGAATATCACGCGAGAACACTAATCCAACAGCTGGAAAACTGAAGATCTGAACTAAACTTGAATGTTGAATGTTTAATTGAAAACTGCAGCCGAACTTTAGAAAATAAAACCTAAGTTGTCAATGTGTGGAACCCTAATTCGAGTTCTAAGAGAGTATTTATACCAAATCCCTTAATTACGATCGAAAACCAAAACTATTTAAAATTGGACCACACGGCAACACAAAACGACACCGCTTAGCAGCCACTAAGGACCTCGGAAGCGCTACACTGATTATGGTGTAGCGCTCCCAAACCAGTTATAGCCGTTGACCCGTTGACCTCAACCCTTGGCCCGTTGACCCCTTAGTCCCGCGGTTTTGGTGTAGCGCTCGTGGACCTTCTGTTCACTTTTGCTCCCCTTTTGTGCCACTTTTGAGCGCTCCAGAGAAATAGTGTAGCGCTCCTGATGGGTTACGATCACTTCCACGCGAAATCAACTTCAACACTTAGTCTCCTCAGCCTTGCTCACTCTCGATCCTCGTGCCTGCCCTTCCAACAACTCCGATTCGCGCCAAAACACCTCAATTTCCTGCAAATTAAGCACAAACACCAAATCCAACCACGTGCACGCATTAAACGGAAAATGAGGATTAAATGCACAACTAACACGCTAACTCTACCATACTTAGGCGCTTAAATACATGGATTTCACGCGCCTATCACACCTTGGGATCTTCAGACTCTCAATTATATAATGAAGGCTTGCATTATACTTCATAATATGATTGTTGAGGATGAAAGAGATGAAAATCTACCACTGGATTATGAGCAAAGTGATCAAGTTCCTATTGCACAACCGTCGCACGAGAACATAATCGAGCTTACGGAGTTTCTTCACCGCCATCGTCGCATCAGAGATAGGGGAACTCATTCTCAACTCCAATTGGACCTCGTCAAGCACCTGTGGGGACTATATAGCCAGTCGTAGGGCATTAACATTCTGAACTTCATGTTTAATGTTCATTGTGATCATTTTAAGTATTTCATGTGGCTTTAAGTTTTTATTTGACTTCAAATTTTATTATGAATGTTTTATTGTAATGTAACCCGTTTTAATATGTAACCCGTTTTATCATTTTAAGTATTGAGGTTTCTTCTTCTCCTTTTTCATTAAAAGATGGAACAGATACAAGGAAGAGAAAAATATATATTCCAGCTGAAAGCTAAAACAATAGATGGAGAAAAAAATACAAGGAAGCACTACAAGAAAAATCGCTTTCCGCGACCAAAAAATTTGTCGCCAAAGGGTTGTTTTTAGTCGCCCTAATATTTTGGCAACCAATATTTTAGTCGCCCAGTTTGTCGCCGACACCTCGTCTGGGAATGTATACGCCGACTAAAATCTGGTTGGTCGCCAAAGGTTAGCCATACGGCGACTAAAAAATTGTCGCCAAAAGGTGAGCCATACGGCGACCAAACCCGTTTGTCGCTAAAGGTACCGCATCAGCGACCAATATTTTGTCGCCAAAAGTTCATACGAAAAAAAAAATTAATGTGCCACATGGCTGCTCAAGAATTAATCAAACCATGCTTGCACCTGCCAAGAATTGAACCCACGACCTCCCACTTCTTAACCCAACACCTAACCACTGGGCTACCCATGTATTTATGTTCCATTTGTCAGAAACTATGTATATGTATTATCTTTTCGTATATTCCTTTTAACATTAACAAATGTATAACATTATTTATCATAAATTATGTATTGCACTATATTTTATTATTTTTTTTTGGAAAGTATTTTATTTTATTATATTATTTAATTTTATCGAAATATACCATCGGCGACTAAAATTTTTGGTCGCCATATGTCTCCACTAGATTTATACTTGGCGCCAATAATTTCGCGTTGTATAATTTTTGGCACTAAACATTCCGCGACCAAAGACGATGTTCGGTCGCCAAAGGCATAGCATAGGTGACCAAAAAAAATTTGGTTGCCAAAGGCATTGCATACGGTGACCAAAATTTATTTGGTTGCCAATGTATTGCTTGTGGCAACAAAAAAAATTTAGTTGCTAAAGGGTCTACAATCAGCGACAAAAGTCGGGTTGGTCGCCCAAAGTACTGCATACGGCGACTAAAACGATTTTGTCGCCAAAAGTATTGCATACGGCGACAAACAAAATTTTGTCGATGAAGGTGCTACAATCGGTGACTAAAATTGATTTGGTCGCCAAATGTGTTTTTTCTTGTAGTGAAGATAGACTGGTGCAGGTGTAATTCATCCACGAATACAACCTCCCCTTTCATGCCTCAATGAATATGCAGCAACAATGAATAATAGAAATGCAAGAGGTCCATATGAGAGAAGAATCTGGTATGGTATCTTCTAAGAGGTCCAAATGCAAGCAACTCATGCCCATTGGTGGTGACAAAACTCCCACTCAAATTGTAAAGCTGGGTACTTTCATTTTTACCAGTATTCAAAGAAAAATTGTAACATTTGATAAGGAGGTGAACTTCTAGCCTACTCCTTTCAGAAGTACACAGTTGCAAACAAGTAACACAGGTTTCATATAATTTCTATATACACCAGCAGCACTTCAAAATAGCAGTTCATGCTGCTACAAAAGCGGATCCTAAGAGCATCTAATAATAGCAGTTCCTAATCTAATGGAAATGCAATACACAAGTAGATCCTAAGAGCATATAATAATAGCAGCTCATGCTGCTACAAAAGCTTTGCTACAAAAGCAGTTCATAATATTACGAAATGGAACTTTTAGTCTTCACAAAATAACTTCCAAAGAGAGTACGTACTCAATTTTTGTTTCTTCGGCTCTCAAGGATTTCAGTTTAGCGTTGATGGTAATACTCTTGTAGCATTGGAGTCATACCAATTGTATTCATAGTCATGATTTTCTCTTCCTCTTTTAATTGTTCCAATCGAATCTTGTCGCCTTCAATTCGATTCTTTTCGGCTTGAAGAGCATAAGACTTGTCAAGCATTTGAAGCTTCTTCTCACTTGTGATTTTCCTTTCTTCTTGCATAGCATTCAATACCACCACAACCGCAGCACTCGCTTGCTCATTGATTTTCTTTTTCTTCCCAAACTTCGTTCCTGTAGGTCTCTCCATTGGGTCTACGGTATCATTTGGCACGTCGTCTTCTGGGTCAATTAGCTCCGGTGAAAGTGTTGCACCATTTCTAGCTCTTTTCGGTTTATTCTTTTCACATTGTGCTGCCCATTTTGGTTGATGTTTCAACAAGTTCCAACAATGCTCGAATTGAAATGGAACACCTTTGTTAAACTCACGGTACATTTCTTTTGCCTTGGTAATCTGAGAAAACATAAAGCACAAGCAACTATCTATTTAGCATCATTGCAATAATGAGAACAAAAAAGTGTAGAGTTGTTCGTTTGATTATACCTTATCATCCTCGGTAGTACCACTTTGATGCATTGATTCAATTTGAGCCAAGCACCCACAGAACTTATTAGTGAGTTTCTGAATGGTATGCCAACGATTCATTAGTGAAACTTCATTGCGTTCACTGACAAAGGTCTTGTGCGAGTGGTAGCACTCCCAAATTCTCTTCCAAAAGGTATGATTTTTTTGATCATTTCCATGTACTGCATCTAAGCTAGTATTGAGCCACGCTGAAACAAGCATATTGTCTTCGTCTACGCTAAAGTTGACACCACGTGATTTCTTCGGTTGAGGTTCTGTTTGGACATTCGATTGCGACTCTAGACAAATTTGACTTGAATATGGAGATTCGAAGTATTGGCTACCAAGAGTGGATCCTTCTTGTAATAGAGTGGTGAAGAAGGGGTCTTCTCGTGGATCCATTCCTACAAACAGATCTTGAAAGGAAAAAAAGTATCACAGAACTTGAAACAAACAGATCATTTAGTTTTTATAAATAACAATGCAACCTTTAACTGCAGAAAAAAAAAATGCAAAGTTTAGAAACTGAACATTACACAGAAGCCGCCTAAGTCACTGCTTATATAGGTAGTTAGAGAAAGTTACAACTCAACTAATCTATAGTACATTACATCTCAACTAATCTATAGTACAATCTGTTATAAAACTAACTACTGAATCATGGTGACCTTCTTGACCTGAACCATGGTGTTCTTCTTGACCTGTTTGATCTATTTCAGTTGACACACCCCCGCAAACTGAAGCTGGTAGACTTAACAGCTGCAGTTTGGTAGCAAGATACTGAAATCTGGCAATAGTAAGAGGTTTATCTGAAAATATTTCACTTTCATTTAGAAACTGAACATTACACAGAAGCCGCCTAAGTCACTGCTTATATAGACAGTTAGAGAAAGTTACATCTCAACTAATCTATAGTACATTACATCTCAACTAATCTATAGTACAATCTATTATAAAACTAACTACTGAATCATGGTGACCTTCTTGACCTGAACCATGGTGTTCTTCTTGACCTGTTTGATCTATTTTAGTTGACATCTTTAACCCAAATTGATTAGGGCCCATATCAAAATTGAGGAAAATAGAGGGAGTAATTAGGGCACAGATTGGGGTGGATGACATTAAAGAGGGAGAATATACCTGGACGATTGGCGTTGGAGAGGTCACTCTACAACAAACAACCAATGGATGAAGATAGATATGGCTGATGTGAGAAACCCTGAAGCTTAAATCTGGAGATGAAAAGGCGCGAATGGTGAAATCACGGGAGCGGCAAAAATTGCAGCAGTGAGAAACGATTATATTAATCGTAGCCAATGAACAGCGGCTCGCGTGGAGTACCGAGTTACTGTAGCAGGGGCCAACCATGGCGTCGATGTAATGAGGCTGGTTTTTGGGAGGATTTCAGAGTTTTACTCGCTACTTTGTCTGAAACAGTGTTTTAGCATACCTGATGAGGATGCTCTAAATAGATGGTCAATGATTTGGCCACAAGTTATAAGGGGCCAGCCACAACTACAGGGAATCGAAAACACAATCTGAGGTGTCCAAAACTTTTTTAATGTTTTAGATTTTGAAAATCATCCTACATGTAAGATACTTAATTTATGTGTAAAATAATTTAGACCGTTGATTGTGTGATGGATGGCTCATGTTGCATACTACAACCATGTAGTCCAACCCCGCACCACAGGATCCCCAAGTCCCAACTATATGGAATTTTTTTCAATGGAACGGTCATTTGCAATGCCCTCCTACATGATGTGGGTCCCATGTATGTGTAGATCTCACCTTATGTGAGATCTACAATTGTATGCATTGCAAAACCGTTGCATTGAAAATTTTCTCCAATTATAGAGCCACCCCCACAAGTCACACTAAGAAAAAATATTTCATGTTCTCTACTGTTCGGTTTGGATTGCAGAGAGCGTGTAAGGACCAAGTTCCGGAGTTATTTGTTTTGGCAGTTCCGTTTGACAAAACACACATTTACATTGAGTTGTAATTTTATTTTTTTAGAGTGTCTGTTTAGGTGTGGAAAGGAATCATCTCTTTATGTAATGGCTTTTTAGTGGTGAGTTGAGTAGGCTATTTTACTAGTTCATAAGTTGCTCAAGACTTGCTCGAGCAACATGTCCAACAACTCTTCTGTCAAGAATAACTTCAGGACTTGCTCGAGCAACCTGTCGAGCAAGTTGGGCGCGGACAGCTTCTATAAATATCGATGTGCTAGGGTTTTTTCATTATCTCTCATAACTTACAACAGCCGCACTTTTTGACGAGAAAGAGAGAAAAAGTCTCTTGATCTTTTGAGTGGTAACCTTGGAGTTTCTATGCAATCGAACGATCATACAACTACATGTTCATCTCCAAGAAGTTCTCTACAATCTAGAAGTGGTTTCTAGGGAATACTTTTGGTGGAATTCCGAAAGTATCCAAGGAAGGCTTGTGCGATTCAAGGTGTTGGCGATCAAGATCACTGGGTGTGGTGTACGTGTGACTTGGTAGGTAATACTTGGAACGTTGTGAGGATTTACATCGTTTGGATAGGTATATCTGTAACTGCACAACGAGTATAGTGATTTTGATTCCTTCCTGTGGTTTTTTACCCATTTAGGGTTTTCCACGTAAAGCTCTGTGTTGTGGGATTTGACTGCTTGCGTGAATTTCTGCTGGTAGTATTAACTAGTGATTCGCATTCATATTGTTAGGGTTTTTAGGAAACCCTGATTTTTCAGGGCGATTTCTGTAATCGAAGTCTTTCAAAAGTGGTTTTAATGATTTAGGTATTTCGATATACAAATTTTACTTATAAGAAAAATATCTTACTGGTAAGAATCTTTCACAAAATTAGATCATTAATTGTCAAGTTAGACGGTTGAAATGTCAGCACTTCCTGCACTCCAATAGGCTTTAGATTTGGACCCCCCTTATTGTGGTCCGGAACCCTCTCTCTCTCTCTCTCTCTCTTTCCCTCTCTCATGTTTACACACTGTATAGATAATGAAGTTTCTATATATATATATATATAGAGTCCCGATCTAGTCCGGGAGTCCCGGATCCGGGACTCCACCTTCCCGATATTTTTTTGACGATCCGAACCGTCCAATGTGTTCAAAAGGTGTTTTCCAAGGCCCACGCGGGAAATCTTCAAAAAAAAAACACCGGGAAGGGCTTGATCCAAGCGGTTTTCACAAAACTGTAAATATGCAATTTTTACAAAAAACTGCTTGGATCAAGCCCTTCCCGGTATTTTTTTTCGAAGATTTCCCGCGTGGGCCATGGAAAACACCTTTTGAACACATTGAACGGCTCGGATCGTCAAAAAAATATCAGGAAAAGCATCAAAACGCTTCAATCCCGGAAATCCGGGATCCTTGATAGGATAATTCGTGTATATATATATATATAAGTCTGTCTATATCTTTCCTCAAAAAAATTTAAAAAATGGTCCATCTGTCTTGGAAATATTGTAGTATACGTACAAGTAGATAAGCATGCACACTTGATTTGAGTACTGGACTCACAACCAAACGTGAATATAATTTCTTTTGTTTCATCATTTAGAATCTTCTAGTATTTCCTGAGGTATTTTATATTTTAGAGATTAGTCCAAATAAAATATCAGACACGTTATCTTATTAAAAAACAAAAAAACAAAAAAGAAAAAAAGTTTTAATGTGGAGGACCAGTGGACCACATTTTTAATATCAAAACGATCGAATGTCAAGAAAAAATTAAGAAAATCAGGAAGAAAAAAGAATTGAGCCAGTTGGTAAGTAACGTCGAACTACCAATTTATTATATTCAAGGGAAGGAAAAAAGGAATTTGTGTTTATATTTTCTTTTTTCAGTTTATTTTTGTTGTGTTAAACATAAGAAAATTCCTATTGAGAAGTCAATGAGTTAAAGGATTTTGAGTTGATCTCCTATATAGGAGTGTAAAAAAATATGTGAAACTTCCTCGAGCTAATTGTAAGTGAGAATCACTAAGCCTAATTTCAGTCTCAGGTCAATGAAGTCAAAGCTACACGTGGAGCCAAAGTTTGTTATTTCTGTTAATGAGTGGAGTGTGTGTTTAGTGGTTAATAATCTTCTGTTAAACAACGCGGCTTAACCGCTCTTCTGTATCTCTCTTTCTCTTCTTGTATAAATAGCTACAAGCTATTCAGTTGTAATCATCGAGAAAATCAAGAAATGCACAAATGAAAAGCACTGTGTTTAGTTTCTCTTTACTCTCAAATCTGATATCAAAATCCTATTTTTCTTGAGATTATTTTGGTCAATAAAATTGATGAGTTTGGCATTGGATGAGGGGCATTAGGAAAAGGAAAATTATGGCCGCAACGTCTCAATGATGTGGAGCTTTGTCTTGAGTCATTCTTTGGATATGTATGGTCTTTCAAAAACAGAATATTAATACATCTAGTTGTACACTGTCTGGTGTATTACATCTAGTTGTACACTCTGTCGGTGTTCAAGTCTATAGAGAGATGTCGAACTCCTTTTGATTGTTAACACATTAATTCCTCTCTAATCTGCTACGAATGTATACAAAAGTATCACCGAGCCAATCAACAGAAAAGAAAAAATTCAACCTCGTCTAGCATGGTCTTCTATCCATTATCAAAAAGAAAATGCTAAAAGAAGCCCAGTGGGCTTCTGTTAATGTTTTAAAAATGTATTGAAATGTGTGAAAAAACGTATAAAAGTTGATGAAAGTGTATTAGAAAGTGTAAAAAGTTTATTGGAGGGTATGTGTTTTTTCGTCTTTTCCTATGCTTAATGGAAACCTATGGGCTTCTGTTAGCAGGACCGTCATCAAATATCTTCTTTCTATATCACTCTTTTCAAATAATTCTGTCTCTGTGAGGAATAGAGAGAAATCGAGACAGTAAAGGAAGAAGAAAATCCGGATCTCACCTGCACATTAGGGGTTAATTAATTATTGATAATTTTTCTTATAGTCCTGCCATGTGATACAGATAACTTTTTAAATAGCTAGGGGAATCTGGTCTTACACCTATAACACAAATCAACCGTGGGTCAGAAAATCACAACCAAAAAAGTCCATTCTAGTTCCATGATTCATTCTATTGAATTTAGACTACAGTGAATCAACTGCATGTACAAAATAATATTCATCTCTACTAGAATGAGTGCACAAAATCGAAGTCAAATGTATGCATAAATAATAATACAATCAATAAATTCGAACCAGTCTATCGCTCCCAAATTAGAAAATATGATGTTGAATCTTAAGACGTATGCCAATGATTAATATTTTGTAACTAAGTACCCCTTTTTTCCATTACTTATTTGCTAATAAAAATACCCAATAAGTATATAAATCAATAAGTAAACAAATCTAGGAACTTACCAGAAAAAATCTAGGCCATTTTTCACTCACACCCCTGAAGTTTATTAATGTACATATTTCCTCTCAACTTATGAGAAATGGCTCTCCCATTCTGAAGGTTTGTATTGGTATTTCACCTACCCCATCCGTTCTTTGACCGTTAAATCAACTAATAAAAAGGCAGTATCCTGAAAATTTCAAACATCAAATTCAGCCCTTAATAATTTTACATACTCCTCCCCTCTCTATTTCTTTTATTTTGTTTCATCTCTCAAAACCAATTTGATTGTCACCCTTAGTTAGGGTCCTTCTATTCAGAAAAAGGACACAAAAAAAAAAAAAACATACATTTCAGGTTACCTTTTACACTTAATACACTTTTCACACTCTTTTCATAATTATTAATACAATTTTTAAACCTTTGCATGGGAAAACTTGTACAGACTAAAATGTCATCAATACCCCCAAATAACAGACAAAATACAAGTAAAAAAAAAGGACACAAATGAAAAATCTAAAAGTTTGTTAAGGGCAACTAAGTAATCGCGTAAAACTTGGTCAAAGACTAAAATAGGTACAAAAAAAACCCTACAATATCGACCAAACCAACATAAGATCTTTCCAATTGAAGGGTAAAATTGACAAAAACAAGCCAAAATGGCTAACCGAAAATTTTGGCAACTCGGTCTTTTCTTTCAAGGTATTTGGATCCCTGCATAAAAGTCAACTACCTGTAGGGTGAGAATTATGTGAATGCAAACCTTGATTAGGATTGATTTTTCATAAGCGGAGGGGGTTATGTATATAAAGAAAACCTCTGGGGGTGTTAGTGAAATTTACCCTACGATTTCAATTGCCCAATAATTTTGCGTTATTTGCGTTTGATGTTTAAGAACCCGGGGTGGGTGTTGTGCAGTGTGCTGTGCCAGCACGGCGTCGCCATGCCGTGTCGACGATCGAAGACGTTCACCACGTAAAGCTCGTCGAGTTCCACATATGTACCAAAAATCAATTTAACGTATTTCATCAGAATATGTATAACTTGTTGCATTGGTTTTGATCTAGTGTTTTAGATCTATTCAGAATCACGCATTTCAAGATAATAATGTTCTGATGAGGCACCTAATGATATTTAATCCAAATGAATTTGGTGCGCTAGTAGTACTTGAAGAGTTCTACGCGGTGAACGTCTCTGATCGTCGGACCAACACCGTCATGATAGCACTGCCCTCAGCACAGCATGCTGCGCAGCACCCCATAGTTCCAATTTTTCATAAGCAAAGAGGGTTATGTATATAAAGAAAACCTCAGGGGTGTTAGTGAAATTTACCACAAGATTTCAATTCCAAAACCTCAAGGGTGTTTAGTGAAATCTACCCCAAAATTTCAATTGCCCAATAATTTTGCGTTATCTGCGTCATATCTCATAAGCGGAAGGGGTTATGTATATAAAGAAAACCTCAGGGGTGTTATGCCTTATTCGTTTTGGGTTAATAAGACCTTGTTTTCTCAATTATTATCCAATCATTCCTTTTATTTTCAAATATTATTTACATTTTTCTCTCTATATCTCTCTAATCATTAACCTCTAGTTTTAATTATTATCTCTATTCTTCCATTTAATAATTACAAAAACCAAAACCTAAAACACAAAACAAACACAATGAAATCTACCCCCAGATTTCAATTGCCCAATAATTTTGCGTTATCTGCGTCTACAAGTCCACTGCGTTTCTGATCGTCACAGCCTATCACTCATCTCCACAGCGACATCTCTCTCTCTCCATAAAACACACCCAGTCATTGGCAATTTAACAACGGGGGAAAAAAAAGACAGGGAAGCTACCCACAAAAGATCTTTGGGTTTTACCCCAAAACGCCAACACCTCTGTGTTCCATCGCCGATTTCCACCAATTATTAACCAAGAGAGGTAGAAGGGGAGGAAGGTCCTTTCTTCCAAAAAGGGGAGGAAGGTCCTGATTGGAGGAGAGAGAAACAGGGGCGAGAATGAGTTTCAGGGAGGAGAGTGATGATTCAAAGGATCTCAAGAAACCATTTCTCCACACGGGGAGTTGGTACAGGATGGGGTCGAGGCAGTCGAGTATGATGGGGTCGTCTCAGGTTATTCGCGACAGCTCAATCTCAGTTGTCGCCTGTGTTCTCATCGTCGCCTTGGGTCCCATCCAATTCGGTTTCACCGTAAGAACCCATCACCCATTTCTCTCTTTCTTTTTGGGAGGATGCTAAAAACTGTCCCCTAGGCTGTGGATAATGCTTAAAAGAGTGTGGATACATGATACCTGTGTATTAGTACCTGTGAATCTGTATTAACATCTCTGAGATTATGCATGGTGGCTATCAAGATCCTTCTTTTAAAGTTGAATTTGTGTTGTGGTTGCCTAGAAATCAGAAGCAATGAATAAACTTGAAACCCATGATTTCATCTCCTACCCTTTACCCAAAATCGTGCTTAATTGGAGTAAAAATCTTGTTTGACGCTATGAAACATACCAATGCGGGCAACCCCAGATTTAAGCAGATTGTGAGTAAAACCTTCATTAATGGCGTGTGGTGCCAAGAATTAGTCGAGGTGCATGTAAGTTGCCCAGACACATGAGTTATCAAAAGATTCATTGACTACAAGCACAAGTTCGATTACAAGCTTTTTTTGATATGAAACATTCCAATTGGCCAAACCTGGATATGAGCGTCGTTTGAGTAAAAGATTCATTGATGGCAGCATGTCAAAGTTGTTGACACCTCAAAAAGTGAAGAGAAAGGCCTCCATCGCGTGAGAACAGGACAAGTAGGGCACATTTTGGTAGAGGACTAGAGAGATATTTGGGTATCTTTTAGTTAAATTTGAGCTTTTGTCAAGATTTGAGTAAGAGCTCAAGAAACCCTGATAGGCGTCAAAGCAAATCAGTACAATTTTCATGTGTTTCACAGTTTTCTTGGCAGTCAAATAGTGGTTGATATTGTTCTTGGACTTTTGCATAGTTATGTATTAAGGGTATTGAGTGATTTTGTTTTTCATTCAGTCTGGTTATTCTTCACCTACACAAACTGCTATCACGGAGGATCTTGGACTAACAGTATCTGAGGTAAGATTAAAGTTTGCTCCTTTGATTTCATTTGGGTTTATTTCAGCGTAGTTACTGACTCTGGTTATGTGATCAGTACTCTTTGTTTGGTTCTCTATCGAATGTGGGTGCAATGGTTGGGGCAATAGCTAGCGGTCAGATTGCTGAGTATATTGGGCGGAAAGGGGTATGGTAGTTCTATTCATGTTATTGATCTGTTGTTGTTAGCTCCATTTGATTTACTTAAGTGTTATTGCTCTCTCCTGTTAAATTGCAGTCTTTGATGATTGCAGCCATCCCAAACATTATTGGTTGGCTAGTCATTTCATTTGCTAAAGTGAGTAATTCTTACTTTCTTGTAATTAGAACTTCAACATTTATGCGTAATAATTTCATTATGAACCTCTAACGATTATGCTTTTGTTTTGCTTAGGATTCGTCTTTTCTCTATATGGGAAGGTTGTTGGAAGGGTTCGGTGTTGGAATAATCTCCTATACAGTAAGATTTTATTTGTTGTTCTAGAATAAAATTGGCTGGTAAAATAGGCGAAGTGAAGTTTATCTTTTCTTTTTCTTAACTTTAGGTTCCTGTATATATAGCCGAGATAGCACCTCAAAACTTGAGAGGCGGATTGGGTTCAGTTAACCAGGTTGTCTTCTTGGAATGCTTATTCATATATGAGATTGTTATTTTTATCACTCTGAATGCATTATGCCCTACCCATTAATCTTGATATTTTCCTGGTGCTTAGCTCTCTGTCACAATTGGAATACTGCTGGCCTATCTGCTTGGGCTTTTTGTTAATTGGAGAATACTTGCAGTTATGGGTAAGTCGCTAAAACCCTTATGAATTCTCTGCGAACTAGTGATATAGTTCTATGAATTTGATTCTCATTCGTAGTGCAAGCAATCTTCCATTGGGGAGAATGCAATGTATCTTAATTCCTAATGAAGGCATGCTTATATAAAACAACTGTTCTGCTTATATTACATAGGCTGCCGAGTCTTTGTTCAACTGAGATGCGCAGACCATTAGAACTTTGTTGCTCCCAATTCGTAACAATTTCAGCCTTACAAATACAATTAGGAGGATGTTGGTTTGTGCTTCAAAGTGAAAAACCAACACCTTGTGGGGATACAAATGTTTAGTATCCTACTATTTAACTCTCTTGGAAAGAGAAAATTACACAATAACCCCTAGACAAACGTATTTTGACAAACAACCATTCCCACAGAAACTTGTTCAAGCTCAAATGGTAAACCTTTTCAATAATTGATACTTGATTCTCAATCAAACTTGGTAAGTTAGAAAGGTAATGTTGGCATTGGGAGAATACGTGCAATATATACAAAAGTAAAGCAATAGAACCATCAAGGGCAAAGGCTACTGACACTGATATCTGTGGAGTAGAAGTATAGATTGAATATTAGCCTATCCACAGCGCAAATGCTAAAAAATCTCGATGAATGACTCAATTGTCCACCTCATTATCTGAACCATTCACCCCCTTTGCCATTCTTGGCACATTTTCACTTTTCTGTAATTGTCGTAGCCAATATTAATTGATAAATAATTCCCTGTGTTAAATGGAGACAGTATGGAGACCAGTGTGCTAAAACCCTTTGACATTCCACAAGAAATAAAGAAAAACGAAGTTCATAATCTTTTCAAACATATTTTCCTGTCAAAAATATTATATATCACTGAATCAACAAGATTTCCATACTTACTTTCAGGAATATTGCCATGCCTTATATTGATACCTGGCCTATTTTTCATTCCAGAATCCCCCCGGTGGCTGGTAAGCGTCATGAAGTAGTGTGTTTTCTTGTTCATAGTTCAAGATGTGGTTGTCGTCAGTGAAACTAAGTTTCTTTGTTGAATCTTAGGCAAAAATGGGAATGACAGAAGAGTTTGAAGCGTCTTTGCAAGTGCTCCGAGGGTTTGATACTGACATTTCCATTGAAGTAAACGAAATTAAGGTAGAGATCATTGTATGTATTACAGATGTGAGCTGTGGTTTCTCTTACACTGTCTGAGGAGAGGTTCAGGCTCATGTCTTCATTGGTACATTAAAATGTTCTCATTAGTCGGACAAAAAAAAATTAAGAAAAGACCAACTCATACTCCTTCAATTAAGCTATGGTTGTTCGCCTGAAAAAAGAGGACAGGGCTGCTGATAGACACCATTACTGCTTCAGTTTCTTTTTTATGTTTAATGATTCTCTCTTTGTAATTCAATTGTGGTTACTTTGTAGTTTGTACATACTTCATAACCTAAATTTTGTGCACTTTATCATTAACACATATGCATGGTGCAGAGGTCTGTAGCATCAACTGGCAGAAGAGCTACAATACGTTTCGGCGATCTCAAACAAAGAAGATATTGGTTTCCCCTAATGGTAGTGCTCATGGTTTTGAAGTTTAATTTCTTTTGTTTGTTTCTTTTGATTCTTTTCTTATTTTATGTGACAATGCATTGGAGCTAATTCTTTCATGTTACCCGATATCCTGCAGGTAGGAATTGGATTACTTTGCCTCCAACAATTGAGTGGAACTAATGGAGTTCTCTTCTACTCCAGCGCCATTTTTGCATCTGCTGGTAAATGTGATATAATTTGTCATTAACATATGCATTTTCTGGGGTTGGTGTTCCAGAGTCACCAAAGTATTGCTGCATGCTTTCTTTTCGCCAATTGGAACTGTCAGTGAAACTGCACCCTCACAAAAAGTTTTGTGATTCCCCATCAGAATTTTGATGACGTTTTTCAAGGAATACTAGTTCCAAACTTGCATATCATAGCTAGTATTAGAATTACCTATTCTTCTTAATAGTTGCCTTAACCTTGACCAGGGATTTCATCAAGTAATGTTGCTACATGTGGACTTGGCGCGATTCAGGTACGGTTTTGAAATGTACTATTCAACTCGTTTTCTTTAGTCCAAAGGAGATTCCAATATTGTTTGTGATACCCTCAAGCCATCCACGAGAATTTCGAAATATTCAGGTTATTGCTACTGGAGTTTCTACATGGTTGGTTGACAAAACAGGGCGTAGGCTTCTACTGATTGTGAGTTTGAGAAAAACAATGTTCTAAAGTCTTGCTAGTGTGGATGTCATTTGACATGAATAATAAGAGAATTGAATAAACCCTTTTTGCAGGTGTCTTCCACTGGAATGTCTGTTAGCCTCCTAGTTGTTGCAGTTTCATTCTATATAAAGGTAGTACTGTATTATGTTATTTAACCTTGTTGGAAAAACTAGTGTATGAATCTGGGCGGCCTCTCCACTCATAGCCAATTCGTTTCGAGTTCGATGCTCTAACAAACCTTTTCTGTCGAACTAAGCATACCATCTCTAATATTTTTGCTTGTGCTTTTACTTGATATCAGGATGCTATTTCAAATGATTCTACCCTTTATTCAATAATGGGCATCTTATCAGCAGTTGGAGTTGTGGTACGTCATTTTTAAAATTACTCAAGCATTGAAGATAATGGTTGAACTTCTTGTTGCTAATGTTTTCTTGGTATGTCTGACCACCTTGTTCTTGTCCCAGGGCATGATAATTGCATTTTCTCTTGGAATGGGGCCTATTCCATGGCTCATAATGTCTGAGGTACCCATTATTTACTTTTTCATGTGCACTAGTAAATTGGCTTCTTTAAGCTTCCTGGAATTCATGATTGATTCACATTGTTTTCAAAATATCAATAATCATCGGGGTCGGTTGCTGATCAAAGCAATTTATTGTCAAGGCATAGTTACATTTTTACTTTTTTAGATTAAATACATCGTTGCATTATCATATAGGAATGACAAATGATTTTGTCATCAAGGTTTTTACCTCACTAGTCACCACCCAAAAGTTCTGGCACCATCATTGGCTTTCGAGTTTACAAGAGCTGCTAATGGCCAGTTCCATTTATTCCAAATGCTTGTAAATTGGAGTATCAGTTGAATAAAAATATCTTTATCCAATGATCATAAACCAAGTGGTTGCCATTATCGAGAATCAAGCAGTCAAAAACTGAAGTATGCTACCTTGTCAAAGACCAATGCATGGAAACAAAAACGGATAATTTTCTAACTCCAGTTATGGGGGTGTCCTTTGAATATGCCATTGCAGATCCTTCCAGTCAATATCAAGAGCCTTGCTGGAAGCACAGCGACACTGGCCAACTGGTTTTTTGCCTGGGTGGTTACGTTGACTGCCAACATGATGTTGAATTGGAGCAATGGAGGTTTACCCCCCTCCTTCCCCCTCTCTTTCTGTACATGTGTGTGTGTTTTTACTGTCTATCATTTAGATTCGGTGTGCTGGGCTTTTGTCTTCAACAATGGCATGTTAAGGAGCAACAGCCGGAAGAAATGGAGTTTGAGAGTTAACAGTTTGAATCTTTTATTATGTGTTCAAAATCTTTGATTTCTAACTGGTGTTTCTTCAAATAACAGGAACATTCACCATATATGCGGTTATGTGCATCTTGACTGTTGCGTTTGTGAGCCTCTATGTGCCTGAGACAAAGGGAAGAACTCTAGAAGAAATCCAGTGGTCTTTCAGATGATGTTCTCGCTCTTTCGGCTTTTTGTTTTTGTTTTTGTTTTTTGGTACCCATTTATTCATTTTCAGAGCCTCTCTTCATTGTTTTTCCTTTTTTTTTTTTGTTGTATTCATAGACCCCAACCTTATGTAACATTTCGCATATTAAAAACATACAGCACATTTGCAGGAATGTAATTTTGGTGGTGTTGAATTATATTTTGGATGTGGAAGTGCTCTACTTTTTCAGTCAGTTTTTTTTTTTTAATGATGCATTACCACTAATATAAAATTAAGCTTGTGCGATTCAATTTCCATGTATGTTTCACCTTCAAGAAATTACACTACTTTTTTTTTCCCACGGGATGTTAGTATGTTAGTAAAGTTAGATTACTAAGGCAGGCTAACGTCACTCTATCCACTTGAATTTGAGACCTCACACATTGACACGAAAGTGTCCACTATTTTCTCATTTGGCAACTTGGTTCGGTAAGAAATTCACCTCGTATCCCGACAAAAGAACTACCACTATACGTACGCATAAAAATCTTGGTGTTAGTGTTTGGTTTTGGTTTGAGATCTTAGCTAGCTTTAAAAACATGTTCACGCTTGACTTTTATCAGGCTAGTCGATCTCAGATGAACTTTATTCTAGTCGATTTTGATACAAAAGACTAAGGAGTTTTAAAAAGAATTACCCCCTCCGTCTTTTTTAAATGATTCATATGGAAATACGTGCAATTTCAAACCCCTAAAAAACATATTTCTCTATACCAAATTATAGTGCTCATTGAGTACTTTAATTTGGTGCAAAAAAAATTTAAAAACGTGAAAGTACATTTTTAAACGTCCGCAAAAATACACGTTTTTCAAGTGGATCACTTAAAAAGGGACGGAGGGAGTACCTTTCTTTGTCTAAATGACAAATCAACCTCAAAAGAATTTTTAATAAGTTGAACGCGAGCTTGAACTCGAACGACTTGGTTCATTTAACAGTTTTATCTGTGGCTAAGTGGCTACTAGAAAATCTTCACCAATAATAGAGTTATCAAAGTACGTAGATCTATCTGTAAAATCGAAGGGGTCATACACTCTCGTAGACTTGTAGGTTATGAAGATATTACTACTAATATAAAATTAAACCTATGCGATTCAATTTCTATGTACGTTTTCACCTTCAAGAAATCACACACAACTATTTATTTTTATTTTTTATTTTTTAACACAGTAGGATGTTAGTATATATGTTAGTAGAGTTAGATTATTACGGCAGACCAATGTCGCTTCATCGACTTGAATTTGAGACCTCATACACTGACACCTAAGTGACCACTCATGACCGTTTGAGCTACTAGTTTTTCATATTTTTCTCATTTGGCAACTTGATTCAGTGCGAAATTCACCTCGTATCCCGACAAAAAGAACCACTGTGGCACTATTATTCACATGAAAATCTTAATGTCAGTGTGTGGTTTTGGTTTGAAATTAATTATAACTAGCTTTAATAACATGTTCAAACTTGACTTTTATCAGGCTAGTCCATCTCGGACGATCTTTAGTCTTGTCGATTTTGATATGACAGACTAACGAGTCTTAAAAAGAATTAGCTTTGTTTGTCTAAATGACAAATCAAAACTCAAACGCGGATCCGGGGGGCGTGCAGTGCAATCTTGACTATTAATTCGTCTCGGAAATCAGTGGTTCGGATTTTTTAAAATTATTCGCGCAAATAGTTTCAATACCTCACTTAGAGCATCCTCATCAGGATTGCTACTTTGGCTTTGAAGCTAAACTACCGAGTAGAAGTGCAAGAAATGCAAGAAAATCAGCCCCGCCACTTCTTTGGGTCAAAATATAATTGCTACAGTGCCTTTACTTCCCCCAACGAGTCACTGTTCATGGGTTAGCCTTTTTTATTTTTTTTTCTTCTGGATGCGTCAGAAATGGGTAGAAGAGAGAGAGGGAGGGGAAGAGGGAGGGGGGCGGGGTTGAACACGTGGCTAGTCTTTGTTGGGGGAGAACATTGAAATGACGGGGGGGGGGGGGGTCCACTCACTGCACCGAGGGAACATTTTAGCCTTTTAGGGAGAATTTTTTTTTTTTTTTTTATAGATTTGAGGGGAATAGTTTAATAAAGTAAAGTTTGGATAGAGAGTTTGATTTTTTTAGTTTTTGATAAAATGGCTTGCTAAATTGTAAAAAGTGTTTTTGTGGTTAAATTTGGTCTAAAATTTGTTGAGGCTGACGAGATACTCTTAGCAGTTCTATCTGTGGCTAACTGGCTTCTAGAAAATCTTCACCAATAATAGAGTTATCAAAGTATATCCATCAGTAACATCAAAGGTGTCATTACACTCTTGCACCCCGTTTGGATGCCGGATTTGCACCCGGATTTGCCTCACACCCGGATTTGCAATCCAGGTCCCACCACAAATCCGGCGTTTGGTTCGCATTTTTCTCCCCCGGATTTGTTTACTGTTCGGACTACATATCCGGCTTCACCCGGATTAGCTAACGCTAGCTCATACCCTGTCGTTACAAATCCGGGGGGTTTTAAGCATTTTTGGTACCATTATACCCCTGCAAATCAGGGCATTTCCCCCCTCTTGCTAGCCAAATCACAGAGAGAGAGAGAGAGAGGAGGGGGTTGCCGACGTCGGACCCCGTCGTTGGTCGAAACCCCGTCGTCGGGCTAGGTTCACTCGAAATCCCGTCGGACTGGGTTCACTCGTTGCAGTGGAGGTTGGATCTGGGTTCACTCTTTTGTGTTAAAATGAAATGGAGAAGACAGTATTCCAGTCAGAAATATCTCGAAGGAATGGACAAAATTATCTAGTGTATCCATCCCCCATGCAATTATTTGTTCCCAAGGGCTATCTAATGGCTATTATCAATTGCAACGGGTTTTTTTTTTTTTTTTTAAATTCCGCAAAATGAAAGGATATCATAATTCTTAACCCCATTTACTAATGGTTAAGAACTAGCTTTTAAAAATTACATAATTCATCAACTTGTTAATTTGGAATAAAATAATAAAGTAGGGAAATTTTTTTTTTGTTCCATTTATTTTACATTTTGTATGAAATATGTTATAATGTATGAAATATGCTATGAAACAAAAATTGTAAATATATTTTCTAAATTCTATTTCGGAAATATCATTTTTTTAGTATATAATATAGTTTAAATAATTTATGTATTTATTATGTACTTATTCCAATTATTATGCATTTATTCGAATTATAATGAAATTAATCTATTTTTATTTAATTAATAAACCAAGGGCAATTCAGTCATTTGTCCCATTATCCTATCAAATCCACCTTCCAAATCCCCCTTCTCAAAATACCATCCAAACACCTTATATAAAAATCCACCCTTCTTAGGAAGTGGGCCCACCCTCATTACAAATCCACCTTCAAATCCACCCTCATTACAAATCCACCCAAAATCATCTCCGGCATCCAAACGGGGCGTTGTAGTCTTGTACGTACCTGTTGTTTTCGTTCTTTGATTTTACTCATTTATGTGTATTTCCAATGTGTTGCGAAATGATGGCTGTAACTCTTTATATTGAAACAAATGACACATCCAATAAGACCCAAAACACCAAAAATGTGATCAAATTTTGGATTGAAATGGGGCATGAAAAGGACTGCAAAAAAGTCGATTCAATTCAACAATTTTTTCTTTATAATAGCGTAAAGACCATCTTTCAAATGATTCGATTTATATATGAGAGGGCAATTCAAACAAGTTTTTCTTTATATAGAAGTTGCACAAACTTAAAATTTGACTTTAGGTTCCTTTAGAGCTTCTTCAAGAAAATTACAAACACCAAATAGTAAACATGTGAAGTTGAAGTATAGTATTTGTCACTAATGTATACTTTCAATATCAAAATCATCCTTAAAATTGTGTTCTCTTCTTTAGATTCTTTATTATTTTTATTTTTTTGTACATAGCAATAATGGGGGGATGGGATTTGAACCTTGGCACATTGTGGGGCAAATGAGGCCATTCGGCTGTCAACCACGTCTTCTTTAGGAAAAAAATTTCAATGTCGAGCGGGTACCATGTGGTGTCCGCTCGTGTACATCTGGCCGTCCAAAAATACAACGAACGGCCTGAATTGAAAGTGCTAGATAGATTTAAAAAAATAAATAAATAATAAAAGGAAAAGTGTGTTAAGTGCCGGATGGATATAAAAAAAAATGAAAAATAAAAAGAAAAGTGTATTTTAATCCAGGCCGTCCATTGTATTTTTGGACGGCCGTTAGTCATAGCCGCTCAGCATTGAAAAATTCCTCGTTTAGATTTGACATGTGAGAAACAACCTTTAAACACTGAGAGTACATTATTAAAAGGAAAAATCCACGCATACACCACATGTGTGCACACCATTTGCACACCACTCCATCCGGACCGTCCAAATATGACCGGTCATAAATGCTTTATGACCGGTTTCAAATCCAAACCGTTCCAAAAAACATTTGGACGGTCCGGATGGAGTGGTGTGCAAATGGTGTGCACACATGTGGTGTACGCGTAGCATTACTATTATTAAAAGTTTGAAGTGAAGTATGTAGGAATGGTTCTTTGTTTAATTCTCGAAGATAAAATCAACCTGGAGAGGCAAACAATAGCTGACGATTGAACAGAAATGAGAGGGTGTGTATAGGGGTGAAGGATTAAGCTAGGTATACAGAAAGAGAAGGCAGTAGGATTCAATCCATTCCCCTTAAGATCATCATCGTCTTCGAAATCACAGTTCTAGATGAAGTGTGGGCTCGCGAGCACTAGCAAGAGCAATGCTCTTGTTTCCAAAGCTCAGAGGCACTTTCTCTTTCTAGAATTTCCGTGCTCCAAGGACGAATCTGAAGATCTCTCTCGGAAATTGTGAATGAATGTCCCATATTTATAGGAATCTGCACCCAATCATTGGGCTGCAGACATTTCCCCAATAATATGATGACACGTGCTCTTTCCGCATACCTAGGCGACGTGGGTGATGTCACTGGCCGTTAGGAAGATTCCATTAGGTCATTCCAGTGCATCGTTTTCCCTCGCAGCGACCCTTAATCCCTTAAAGCCACCAAGCCACTTGTATTTCCCCTATTCCCGCTGTGCTAGTCGTGGTCGAGAGCCCTTTGGATCGCGTCAAGACCTAACTCGAGCTCGTATAGACTTCCCTTCCCCTGCCTTTTGGTCAGGTGTCGTCGCGAGCCTACTTCGCGTGTTCGCGTGAGCGTTCGTTCTTCCCCGTCGCGTCAATCATCCTTGCTGAGGGTCTCGCGAGGGGTGAGCTTTTCCTAAAGTAATGTTTCCCCTGTAGAGGGCATCCTTTTCTGAAAGTAATAGCAGTTTGGATATGTAATACCGCGAGGGCCGTTCTTCGCGGTGTCTTATTCGCAGGTTCTTAAACTTAACCGACGTCTGACGTGTCTCCTGCAACTTTGCTCGAGCCACG
Source organism: Vaccinium vitis-idaea (assembly GCA_963854785.1). NCBI lineage: Eukaryota > Viridiplantae > Streptophyta > Magnoliopsida > Ericales > Ericaceae > Vaccinium > Vaccinium vitis-idaea. The sequence goes on along the minus strand of OY978226.1, from coordinate 33,108,500 downwards.
TGGCTATTCATTCATAGGCTGGTCAACCGCCACATCACCCGACGCGCTGACCTTTCCTACATAAGCCCCTCGCGCGAGCGTGAGTTCGCGGCGCGTGGCTGCTAACGTGCCGAATCGCGCGCGTGCGACGTCAGCGAAGTCCGTCATTTTAGCCTTCCCTCCAAAAGGTGGCCGTTCCAAATTTCGAAGTTGCAGGCCGATTGGACTGCTGACACCGTCTCAGCCGTTCGTTCTCGTGATGACAGCCAAGCTGTGTCTATAAATACCTCCTCAGAGAGAGAGAGAACCTTTTACTCTTCCTTCGCCAAGTTTCTTAAGTTTCCAAAATTCCTCAAACTCCTTCTTCTTCGAAACCCTAGTTTTTTCTTCCTCTCTCAAGCGAGTCATGGCTCGATCGCGTAAACATGAGTCTGACACTGAGGCTCTTTTGGCAAAAACGTCCCTTCCTCCTGCTAGTGAATGGAGAAGGGCTCCATATTTGAGGCCTGAAGGCGACATCTTTTGGGCTAACGTCCAGAATTACGTTCCTCTCCGGGGTAATCCCAACGCCCAACCCCTCTTGCTTTCTGATGAAATTAGTGCTTCGGGGGCGGATATGGTCGACCCATCATCATTGGTGAGGCTGAGGATTGAGAGGGGCGATTACCCTTTCTCGCAGGTCCAATATAGGGCCAATATTCAACCCCCAAGGGATTGGGGCGATTGGGTGTCTACGATCCTTGATAAATCTAAGCACAGAGTGATCCTTGACAAAGTGGGTTTGCTGAAGACTGTGCAACTCTCGCAACACCTCGTTGCGAGTCGCCCTCAGCGCGATCTCGATTTCGCGGTGAGCCGCTGGAGCCCCACTAGCCACACCTTCATATTTCCTTTCGGGGAGGCCGCTCCGACTCTTCTTGACACCGAGGTTCTAATGGGCCTTCCCACCCGCGGAGAGTATCATTACGATCCCGCTACCTGTCCTTCTGAGGTCAACACGGTGATTGAGTTCATAGAGGGGGAGTTCAAATCGGCTGGCGAGTATGGTTCGCGCTACGACAACGCGGGGAAGATCCGAGCTCCTCCGAAAGCCAACAAGACGACTTGGGGCTCTTGGCAGCGGTATTGGTTTCGTGACATCGCCCCTGTCGAGGTGGATGGGAAGCTTGGGATGACCATGAGTGCTTATCACGGAGGTCCGCTATCCTTGGCGGCTTTCCTCGTTCAGTTCTTGTCTCTCTTCCTCTTCCCTGATTTTCCACATGAGAGGCCCCGTCGCGAGATGATCCCCCTCGCAGCCGTCCTCGCGGCAGAGAAGAAACTTCCGTTGGGTCCCATGTTTTTGGGCCATCTCTATCATCAGTTAGACCGCACCGCTCAGGACTTCGAGCGATCTATGGGGAGGTATGAGATTACTTCTATGATTCACATCTCCTTCTTGCTCGGTTTCTTCTATGAGTATTTTCCAGCGGTTGCTCCTTCTCCCCGTGAGCTCCCTCCACTGAAGACTATCCAGGAGAGGAACGCTGCTGGTGATATAATCCGCGATGCCAGGGGTATGCCCATCTTGCGATTGAGCGAGAGGGTGCCTAGGATCATGAGGTGGGCAAAGACCTCCTCCAGCAAACTGTTTGAGGACTGGTGCGACGAAATAACATCTTTTAATCCTCGTCCCTACGAGCAACCCGCTGATGGAGCACTAGGCCCTGCCGTCTTTTTGGAAGACACCGCGGTGGATTTTCAGAGCAAAAGCATTCGATCCTATAAGTTAGACCTCCTCGCGTGGGTCACCCCCAGCTATCTTCCCACTCCCTCCGCTGAGGGCCCCATCATGGTGCTGTATAGAGCTGACAGGCTCCAGCTACAATTTGGGTATGATCAAGGCGTCCCCCGCGAGCCTCCTTCTTTGCCCAAAGATTTCTTAACTGGGACTCGTCGTTTTCTGAAGTCATTCAACCATGAGCTCACCGCGGGCTATGGGGGAGATAGGATCATCCCTAGCTCCAAGCGTAGGGCAGCCTTTACCCCAGAAAACAGGGTATACTGGGCCAAAAATTTACAGTCCTTCGCGAGCTTTGTTCAGACCCCAGCGGTGGTACCACCCGCGGAGCCTATTTCGAAGAAAGACCTAACCTTGCGCACTTTCAAACCAGGGAAGGACCCCGCTTGGCGCGGTCCCCAATCGTGTTGGGTCAAGGGCACCGCGGTTCCTTTGGACGTGGTCAGTGCTATCCCTATTCGGCGAATCCGTCCCGCGGACATGGTAGTCCCCTCGCCGCAGCATATCACCGCGAAGGAGAAGAAGAAGACTGAGGGTACAGCGACCGTTTCCACACCATGACCCCCTACTCCCACAGATAAGAGGAAGGCTGAGGACCTCTCTCCTCTCCAAATAGGGCGTGCTCCAAAGAGGGCAAGGGTAAGATTATTGTTTTCCCTTTTCTCTTTTCTTGTTTTCTCTTTTACGCTTTTGCTGATTTATAAACGTTTCTCGTCCTTCAGGGTCCCTCGCGGAAGGGTAGAAAGATAAAAGATTCCTCCTCATTCCCCTCGGAGCCCCCACCTCAAGCTGAGCCATCGGCTCAAATCCGTCAAGGCAACGCTCCTAACTGCTGTATATTTAAATTTTTCCAACTGTTTTACTTTGCTTCTGTCTTGCGTACTCATAAGATGTTATGTGCCTTCCCGCAGGCGAAGGGGCTCAATTATTGGAACCTACTGCTGATGCTATCGAAGACGTCCCTCTCGCAAACTCTCCCCTCCGTGATGTTGAAAAATCATCTTCTTCTAAGGACCCTCCCCCGGAGGGGGGTTCGAAAGAATCTACGTCTGCGAGCCCTGCCAAAGGACAAAGCCTAGCTGCCCCTGTCGTCGACGAGTTCAACGCTATGAATGTCGCGAGTAATATTGCGAAGGAAATCGCGCAGGAGGCCGGTGGCTCAGATGACAAACCAGAGGAAGTGGAGAGAGTGGGGGACGTCGCGGGCTCAGAGGGAGCTACCGTGATCACGAACCCCGAGCCTGCAGAGGAGATTGAGTCACCGGCGGGCTCTCCAAGGGCTGAACCTTCCCCTCCAAACTTCAGCTCTATCAAGGCTGGCTCCTCGCGAGATGGTACTTCACCACCTCCTCGCGAAAATGACGTAATAAACGTGCCTTCTTCCACCGAGAAGAGTACTCTCGGTTCCAAGCCCATCCCTGAATCAAATGTAAGCAAGAGCTCAGACATGAATGGCCTTGGCGAGAGCAGCGAGGAGGGTGAAGAAGCTTCTGGAGGCTCCAAAGGTAAGTGCAGTAGTGATATTTTTGCAGGGATGGACGACATCTTTCATCTTCCTTCTTTTACCCCTTCTAAGTTGCTAATACCGAGCCATACTTATGACTCAGAGCCGCTTCTCGAGGACAAGAGCCAGCACAAACCGCTTCCAAAAATTGAGAACATTGTAGTGAAGCATGATGGCGACCACGGGATGTCCAGCTTCGTGCTTCCCTCTTATGCTCTCCTTTCTGACACCGAAGGTGATCATCAGTGGAGGATCAGGGCTTGTAGCGCCCCGATCCTTCGGGCCTTAGAACAGCAATATCCCCAAACTTTCGCCCACTGCACCACTGGTCGTCTTGTTGGTGGTACACTTTTTGACTTGGTTGCTGAGACCGTGGTGTGTTTGCAGCGGATGAAGGTAAAAGACTTCAATGATCAGAACTATGAGGACGTCATGTCCTCTATCAAGGACATGGAGACCTTTGGGATAGACTTGGGATGGCTTCGCGAGTACTTGGAGAAGGTTTACTCGACACAGACCCTGTTCGCGAGTCTCTTCAAGATCCAAGACAGCGAAGCCAAGATTGCTGAAGCTGAAGAAAGGTACAATCGTTTGCTCGCTGAGGCCAAAGAACAAATTTCTGCTTTAAAGGCTGGCCACGAGCTACTGGTCAAAGAGCATCAGGCTATGGAAGCAGCCCCAAAAACTACCTTGAGTGGTGATGAGCCCATTCTCCCTCAAGTTGACTCGATAGCCCAGAAGCTCAGCGAGTAGCTTAAGGCGTTATTATTATTATTTTTTTACAAATTTTGTATCCATGACTTTAATATCAATGAAATCCATTAGAACTTTGTCTATGCTTCACTGTTATTACTGCTTGTATCTACGACTTCAAACTTAGCCAATTTACTGTTGTATCGTTACGAGGGTAAAAGACATTCTTCCCTCACGGGCAATCTTATTTATTTCTCTTCTTGTTCACAACATTTCAGAATTCATTACTGAATTCGTTCCCTCTAAGGGCCCTGGCATTTAATTGTGCTGGGGCTTCCCTTCACTAAATCGCGAGGGTATTGCCAATTTCAAATTTAGTTCTTCCAAAGAGATGGTATTCCCTTCTACTTTGGTTCCCGTTCATTCGCGGGGAGTGGCCTGTCGCGAGGGTGTTCCAACACTTAAATTGGCATTCCAAAGGGAGTAACTCCTTCGGTCCCTATTTATTTCGCAACATATCAAGGCCTAAAGCGTATGGCCGTCGCGAGGGTGTTCCAACAGTTACGTTAGTATTCCAAAGTAAAGCATCACTTTTGGCCCCCACTTATTTCGCAACATTTAAAGGCCTTGAGCGTGAGTGAGTACAGTATTTTGTACCCTTTTTTCTCTTCGCGAAGGGTGAATTTTCCTCTTATGCTGACATAGGTTTATGCCGCGAGGTCACCGTTTTTGTTCTACCACTCTCCTTTGTTTCTAACATGTTCAGACAAATAATGAAACACAAGATTTATTTTATTATTATTATTTTTTAAACAAAGGGATAGTATTTCTCATTCATAATTTCAATCGATATAGTTTTTCCCAAGGGATGTGTCAAATCATCATCCCAGGGTTACATCTGATTGCGAGCAGGTAATTAAAGACAAGAATTTGAAAGACAACTTAATACTTGCACAGGTTAAGGGTAATACTTCTTGATGTACTTCGCGTTGATTGGCCCTGTGAGAAATCCATCACTGACCCTCGCGAGTCTGTAGTGCCCGCTCTCTGCAGCTTTGATCACTTCGTAGGGACCTTCCCACTTTGGTGTGAACTTTGGCAACTTCAGGTTCTGCATGACTCCCGGGACTGACTTCCACACTAGGTCACCCACTTTAAATTCTCTCGCGAGTACGCTCTTGTTATAGTACTTGGCCACAGATTGCCAATACTTCTCTTGATTTTCAGCTGCAACCTCCCTTCTTTCGTCCAAAGCTTCGAGATCCGCCCTTCTCTCCCCTTCAGTCACTTCAGTGGACAACGCGAGGCGCGCAGAAGGTATACTTATCTCTGCGGGCAACACAGTTTCCGCCCCGTATACCAAACTGAAGGGGCTCATACGCGTAGACTTTCTCTTAGCTGTTCTATAAGCCCATAGAGCAATTGGGAGGTGCTCAGCCCAAGTTCCTCCCTTCTCATCTAAGTGCTTGCTCAGGATCCTGACAATGGACTTGTTGGTAGCTTCTGCTTGCCCATTCCCTTGAGGGTAATGGGGGGTTGAAGTTTTCTGATTAATACCGTAGGACGTGAGCAGCTGCTTCACCTGTCTGTTTATGAAGGGAGTTCCATTATCAGAAAGGATTACCTTTGGGATTCCAAATCTGCAGATTATGTGCTCTTTGATGAATTTGGCAACTACGTCGCCCGTCGCGCGCTTCAGGGGAACTGCCTCTACCCATTTTGTGGTAATCTCTGTTGCCACTAAAATCCATTGATTTCCCCGCGAGGAGGGGTGGATAGGGCCAATCAGGTCCATCGCCCATGTGTGAAAAGGATAGGGTGCTCGAATATGATGAAGCTCAACAGAGGGTGCATTAACTTTATCTCCGTGCTTTTGGCACGCGTGGCATCTGCGGACATGGCTTTTGCAATCCCCTTCCATCCTTGGCCAAAAGTAACCCAGATGAGTGATCTGCTCGTACAGCTTTCTTCCCCCGGGGTGCTCCATCTCATGTACCTTATGCAGAACCTCCTTTGCTTCATCGTTTGTCAAGCATTTGAGAGGGATATGATCGAGGGTCCTTCTGTAAAGCTGGTTATCTTTGATGAAGAATCTCTTCTCACAGCGCTGCACTTCTCGGATACCTGAGCGATCCATGGGCAGGGCCCCTTCCTTCAGATAGTCAATGTATTTCTGCCTCCAATCTTTTTCTTCACTTGAAAAGTTGCACTCGTGTTCGATTTCGTGCAGTGAACAGTTAGGGCATTCTTTAAGTGCGGTCGCGGCATCGTCTTTCATTGTAGGCCAATAATAGCCTTGCCGTTGGACCCTCCTGTATAGCGCGATGTCGTTCTCGCCACATGTCTCCTCATGAATCTGGCTCAGTACTTCCTTAGCTTCTGCGCTGTCAATACACCTCGCGAGCCATCCCTAGGAGCCGCGAAAGTACAGCTCCCCCTTCAAAATGGTGAATTGTGACAAGGCCATCATGGGGATCCCTCCGCTGCCCGTCGCGATCTGCGATTTGATGGGTTCGCGCCAGTCCTGACCATTGGGACTCTTATATTCTTCAACAAATGATGGTTCAGTCATTTTTGTGATCTTAATGGCAACCGCGTCTCCTTCGAATTCTGTCTTGGCCCCTAAAGTAGCTAACGCGTCAGGGAACCTGTTTTCGAACCTGGGCTTGTGAATAACGCTGACATCGTCAAAATCTTTCTTGAGTCTTTGAACAGTTGCCCTGTATGGCGCGAGGCTAGCTTCTTTTAGGGCGTAGACACCTTCGCTTTGCAAGATTATCAGCTTTGAGTCCCCCACGATTCTAACTCTCTTAATCCCCTTTTCTCTGGCCGCGAGCAGTCCTCGGATAAGTGCTTCATATTCCGCTTCGTTGTTGGAGCATTGAAATGCTAACTTGTAAGACAGGTACTGCTTCGCGCCACTATCACTCTGCAGCGTGATTCCTGCTCCAGCAGAACTTCCTCCTGTTGCCCCATCGAAGCTTAGAGTCCAGTTCTCTTGTTCAGAGCTGGCTGCTAATGCTTCGAAATCATCTCCTGGTAATGATTCATTTAACGGTTCGCACTCTCCACTAGGAAACTGGGCCAACAGATCTGCGAGGGCCTGGCATTTGATCGCTCGCGGCGCGGTGCACTCTATATTGAATTCCGCTAGGGCTAGCAGCCACTTCGCGGCTCTACCATTAAGTACAGGGCGAGAAAGTAGGTACCGCATAGGGTCATTCCTGGTTACGAGCTGAACTTTGAATGAGAGGAAGTAGTGTTTAAGCTTCTGTGCTGTAAAAACAAGTGCCAAACAATGGCGTTCAATTGGCGTATAACGTTCTTCTGCTCCTTGTACTTTTCGACTAATGTAATACACAGGCTTTTCAAGTCCTCCCACTTCTTGGGCCAGTAGTGCTCCGATTGACTTCGCGGTGGAGGTGAGATATAAAATCAATGGTTTCCCTTTTTGTGGGGAGACCATCGTCTGAGGCGAGGCTAAAACGTTTTTCACTTGTTCGAAGGCCAGCTGGTGTTTACCTTTCCACTCAAATCTGGATTTTTCCTTCAGCAGATCACCCAACGGTGCAGTGATTTCCGCTAGGGCAGGGATAAACCTTCTGAGGTAAGACACCTTTCCCAAGAACCCTTTGAGGGATCGCTGGGAATGGGGAGGGGGCATGTTTGAGATAGATCGAATCTTGGATTCATCTGCGTCGATGCCATGTCTATGTACCAAGAATCCTAAAAAATTTCCCGCTGTGACCCTAAAAGCACACTTGAGGGGATTCATTCGCATATTGAACCTTCTACACCTCTTGAACACTCCTTCGAGGTCGCGTATATGATCTTCTTTGTATTTCGATTTCGCAACGAGGTCATCAACGTAGATTTCCACTGAGTGATGGATCATATCATGGAAAATTGCTGTCATTGCTCTCTGATACGTCGCACCAGCATTTTTAAGACCAAATGGCATGACGGTGTAGTAGAAATTTCCCAAAGGGGTTCGGAAAGCAGTCTTTTCGGCGTCCTCTGGTGCCATTTTGATTTGATTGTACCCACTGAATCCGTCCATGAAAGAAAACATTTCATGACCGGCAGTGATGTCAACCAAAGTATCGATGTGAGGCAATGGCATTTCGTCCTTCGGGCAAGCTTTGTTGAGGCTGCGAAAGTCCTCGCAGACCCTGATTTGGCCGTTCTTTTTCCTGACGGGCACAATGTTGCATAACCATGTAGGGTATTGTATTGGGCGAATGAATCCCGCACTTCTGAGCTTCTCCACCTCTTCTTTAATCTTTTCTTCCAAATCTGGATGGTACTTCCTCTGTGGCTGCTTCATTGGTTTGGAGTTCGGGAATACGTCGAGGTGGTGAGTCACCAACTCTGGGTCCAAACCGGGCATCTCGTCGTAGTGCCAAGCAAATACATCACTGTATTTGCGAAGCAACGCGACCAGATTGGCTCGGGCGTTGGGCTCCATGGCTTTACTAACAAATACAGGCCTCGCGGCTCCTGTTCCGTTCCTTAGGTTTACTTCCTCGAGCTCCTCCAACTGGGGTTTAGGTTCGTCTTGCATATATTCCGGGGCTGGCTCAGGTTTGTCAATCATCTCGAGCCCTGTGTGATCCCTTTCTTGGTTGCGGGGGTCAGCAGCCTTACAAGCGCTTGCTGACCCCTGAGACCGTCATAAGTGATACACGGTTCTCCCTCCCTCGCTAGTCTTTATGATTTTGCGAGGGGTCAATCTGTCAAAAACCGTCTGTCGCTTCGCGGGGGCCGGCTCCGATGATGCACCTTTGATGTCCTCCCACTTTGGAACTTTTACCCCAATGGGCCTTGCGGTTACAGCTTCGCAAGCTTCCTCCACCTCAGAAAAGTATACAGCGTCTGAAAGGTGGGCTTCGCAGGCCTCAAAGGGTCTTTCGGTGGCGGGTACCGTTACCTTCTTCCCAGCCCAGATTCCCTTGAGGCACTGGTGATAGCTTGACGGGACCATCGCGTACTTATGCATCCAGGATCGTCCCAAAATTACGTGGTAATTGGTTGGCCCTTCAATGATGTGGAACTTTGTTGGTGCGTGAATGGGCCCAACAGTGAGATCAAACACAATATACCCCAGGGAAGGCTTCTTTTCTCCACCAAAACCAACTATCCCTACCAACGACTTAATAATTCGCGGCTCTGGGATCTCTAACTTCTTTAACGTTTCGAGGGGCATAATGTTGATTGATGCCCCACCGTCGAGGAATGCTCGCTTAAACTCCATGCCATTGATATAAGCAGTGACAAACAGAGGCCTGTTGTGAGAAAATGGCACCCTCTTGTCTGCATCTGAGAACGATATTGTGTTAGAGTCTTCGCGAATGGTCCTCGCAACGGAGCCTCCGTCCACCACACATGCTTCTTGGCTTTGATCAGCTATCTCCAGTATCGCCTTGGTCATTTGCACTCTCGAGTTGGGGGAAAAGCCCAACCCATCGAAGAACGTTTTGAATTTGTGGCTCTTAGACAAAATCTTATGCCTTTCTTCCTCGGTCACTTCCACAGTAGGTTGATCATAGCTTGCGATCTCTTCGATGTGATCGTAGAAGGAGGTCATGTACACCTCTTCATCCTCATCCTCCATCTCGTACATAAAATCATAATATCCACCATTATGGCATTCCGCCATCGCGACCCCCTCCCCGTGCTGGGGGTAGGGCCTGTCGCGTACGTCTCTATTTACACCAATCCTTAACTCGTTATTGTCTTGTTTCTTCTTGAAAATTTCTTTGAGTGTCCAACAGTCACTCGTTGGATGCTGGACCTTCCTGTGAAAGACACAATATCTTGGGTTTACGCGGTCATGCGGGGTTGGTTGAACTTCAACCTCTGGTAGTTTTAGACATCCGTCCGCGACCCACGCATTAACGAGATCCACAACTTCCTCTATACTGCAAGGATATGGAGGTGCATCTCTTGCTCGCTCCTTGTAATCCTTGAAGGGCTTGCCGTTCCTTCTCTTAGGGTTGCCATCACCCCCCTGTGGCTTCCGCGAGGCTTGCGCGGAGGCCGCAGCGGCTAGCCCCCCACTCGTTTTCCAGATTGGCTTTGGTATTTCTACATCGACAGTACCGCGGATATTAAACGCTGCTTCCATCAAGGCTGAGAACGTTTGATACTTGCCATTAATCAAGTGCTTCTTGTATTCCTTAATCATGCCGAGGAGGCAGATTTCCACCAACCGTTTCTCGGGTACTGGCTTGTGGCACTGAACAGCTTTGTCTTGGAATCGTTTGATGAAATCCACAATATCCTCAGTCAGCTTCTGCTTCTCGTTAACCAGGTTTAATGATGTTATTTTCTCTGTCACCTGGAAAAATTTGGTGTAAAACATATTCACCATTTCTTCCCAGGTGTTTACAGAGTGGGGCTCGAGATTGACGTACCAAGTGTACGCGCGAGCGGTGAGGGACTTGGAAAATTCCCTCAAACGAAGACTGGCATCTTGTGAATGGACACCCAAAGTTTCGATGAAACGATGAACGTGCTTTTGGGCACTCCCGTCTTTACCATTAAATTTGATGAACTTGGGTGGCATATACCCCTCTGGGTATGGCATGGCCATGATCGCGGCCGGATATGGAGGTTGTATTTCAGGACTAGGGAGCGTTGGTAATGTGGCTCTAGCTTTTTCTTGCTGCAGCAAAGCTTGGACATCAGCCAAAGTAAGAAATGCTTGGGGTTGCGGCTGCTGGGCCACGCCCTCTGCAGCTGGTGTGCCTGGCGCGCATACTGGAGGTACCATTTGGTTTGGATTATGGCCATTTTGTGGTGGTGCTGGTGGTGCAATAGGTTGGTTTACCACTTGTGGGTTAACCACTTGTGGGAGCTCGCCCACCAGGTTTCCCTCCACAACATTTGGTGGGGGCACTGGTGGAGCCGCTCGCGCTGTAGCAGCCACCACAGCCTGTGTGAGTTGGGCTATTACCAAAAGCAACTGAGTTTGACCTTGTTGCATTTGCTGTTGTCCTTCTCTAATGAGTTGGAGAGTTTCAGCATTAGCAGCTAAGGTTTGTGCGGTGTCGATCTCTTGAACTTCTTCCAACACAGGTGGTTGATTTTCCATTGCTCTTTGATGAAGGGTCTCAAGGGCACTTAAAAGATTATGAGAAGAAGAGCCTTGTATTTGTGAACCACTTCGTTGTGTTTGTAAACGGCTTCTGGTATCAACCATCAGCTATGAAAGCCTCCCCAGCGGAGTCGCCTTATGTAGGAATGGTTCTTTGTTTAATTCTCGAAGATAAAATCAACCTGGAGAGGCAAACAATAGCTGACGATTGAACAGAAATGAGAGGGTGTGTATAGGGGTGAAGGATTAAGCCAGGTATACAGAAAGAGAAGGCAGCAGGATTCAATCCATTCCCCTTAAGATCATCATCGTCTTCGAAATCACAGTTCTAGATGAAGTGTGGGCTCGCGAGCACTAGCAAGAGCAATGCTCTTGTTTCCAGAGCTCAGAGGCACTTTCTCTTTCTAGAATTTCCGTGCTCCAAGGACGAATCTGAAGATCTCTCTCGGAAATTGTGAATGAATGTCCCATATTTATAGGAATCTGCACCCAATCATTGGGCTGCAGACATTTCCCCAATAATATGATGACACGTGCTCTTTCCGCATACCTAGGCGACGTGGGTGATGTCACTGGCCGTTAGGAAGATTCCATTAGGTCATTCCAGTGCATCGTTTTCCCTCGCAGCGACCCTTAATCCCTTAAAGCCACCAAGCCACTTGTATTTCCCCTATTCCCGCTGTGCTAGTCGTGGTCGAGAGCCCTTTGGATCGCGCCAAGACCTAACTCGAGTTCGTATCGACTTCCCTTCCCCTGCCTTTTGGTCAGGTGTCGTCGCGAGCCTACTTCGCGTGTTCGCGTGAGCGTTCGTTCTTCCCCGTCGCGTCAATCATCCTTGCTGAGGGTCTCGCGAGGGGTGAGCTTTTCCTAAAGTAATGTTTCCCCTGTAGAGGGCATCCCTTTCTGAAAGTAATAGCAGTTTGGATATGTAATACCGCGAGGGCCGTTCTTCGCGGTGTCTTATTCGCAGGTTCTTAAACTTAACCGACGTCTGACGTGTCTCCTGCAACTTTGCTCGAGCCACGTGGCTATTCATTCATAGGCTGGTCAACCGCCACATCACCCGACGCGCTGACCTTTCCTACAAAGTACATGTCGAAGCCGTCCCAAGTGGAAGTACTTGGATGTAGACCTTCATTGCATGTTAACTTTTGGGTAAATTTCACTAGCCTCCCTTGTCTTTGAAACAGTTATTAAGATTCCTCCAACCTGTTAACTCATCCTAAACAGTGTCAGTCTTAAAGAGAAAAAGACACGAATGCCCTCTATGTTTTTGCACTCTTCCTAATATTCAATTTCCCTTCTCTCTTTATTATTATTCCTCCCTTAGCTCTTTGTCATTACTTCCGCTATAACCACCATGTTCTCCATCATGTGAAAACTAACGAAAGTGCAAAAATTTAATTAAAGAAAGAAAAAAACGTAGTTAAACAAAATCGGAATTCGTTAATAAATTTCTTCTGACTAACCAAATTTTATTTTATTTTATAACAAGGTGTCCGGCTTACACGCATCTCGACTAATTTTTAAAATCGTAAACCCACTGTCTACTGGTTGAGGTCTCATTTGAAGGCGGTGCAAATACTCCGTATGAACTGGCCCAGTGGCCCCAAAGGAATTAATAGCAACCCCTAAGTCCCCAACCCATTGGAGTTTAAATCCAGCAATTTGATCAATACATTTTACTTGTGCAAATATTTATGAGTAAAAAAAATACAGATATGTTAATAGTATATTTTTAAGGGTCCCTGTGAGAAAAATTAGGAAGAATTTGATTCAAGCAGTTTTTCATAAAAATGTTTATATACATAATTTTGTCCTTCAAATGAACAGCGTTTTCTCATGGATTAAACAGTGCCTCTTCTGATCCACTGATGTGATTGGTTACAAACTAAAACAAACAAGGTTCATTTGCCCTTACCCCACATAAAGTAATTATTGCCAAGTTTGTGGGTATTCTCAATAAACAAAAAATGGGCAAAGAGTACTGATGTGGACAGGATCAGCTCTTGGCCACACACATGTAGGTGTCTTATGTTGCTTTAATGTTTGCTTACCAAGACAAAATTAAAAAAAAAAGGAGTAATTGAAAATTTATTTGAAGGAATGGAATGCATTTTGAATTGATACAAAAATCTTTTTTTAGAAAAGAAAAAAAGATAGGAAAATTGTTATTCATAAATAATAATAAAAACTAGCATATGTTTCTCCTTTCATCTATGTTCTTTTTTCGGAATTCATGTCATATGTAAATTCGTTTACATCTTTTGATTTATAATATGCTATGTGATCTCGAAAAATTTGTTTAACAAAACTAATTGAAATATGTTAACAAGATCCATAATGCATAAAAGTTTTATTGATTAAAAATAAAAGTTAGTATATTATATTTGGTTGAATGAAATTAAGGACAAATAAATGGGGATGATGGATTATATATGCTAGGGATGGAGTATTATATGCTGGGGGATGTTCATGACCTCCAAAAATTATTTCAACTATGCGATATATTTTTTTTTTATCGGCAAAAAGATTTTATTAAAACTCGACAATGGGTACATCGAGATAGAAAAGCCACACACCAAGCACAAGAGCAAGGGCATGACAACATCCAGCGAAGTGCTGAAAAAAAAAAAAAAAACAAAGGAAAAGGAAAGTGGCGATGCCCAATTTAGAAAGATTTAAAACTCCCTGGAAATTTCATTTCATTTCAAAATTTGTTTTAGTCTCACAAGTCCCAACATATATTTCATTTTTTTTAGTAAAATTGTTCCCCTAATTTCCACTTAATGTGGACGCCTTTTTTTTTTGAAATGCGAGTTATACATTGACAAACTTTGATAAAATCAATACCAATGGCACCTATAAGCAATTGTCATTTATTCCATCCGTAATGTTTCTCTGCAGTAAGATGGATTTAAGTATTTCTATTGATGTATTCTCGTGGACCTAATGCTATAAGAATGAAATCAGGAATTTAAATGTGCATTTGGCCCAAATATATGCAGACTTTCAGACGAAGAAAATATTTGTTTAACCGTTTTTTAGAATATATAATTGTATACTTTTTTTTTTATGGGAAATAGAGAGAAAATTGCATAGATAACAATAAGAGTTGACACATGAAACAACGTAAATTCTTATACTTGTATGCCTCCATTAGAAGAGCAACAATATCTTACTTTCTCTCTCTTTCTTTGAAGGCTACTAAATGGTTTCAGACCAAAGAGAAGCTAATGAAATCCAATATTTATGTTTTGCTGGCTGATTTGTGGTTCCCTCACCAAATAAATATAGGAACCACTTAACTTGGCTAAATATTTTTTATTTAGAGGTTCAAACAATTGAGAATTAACGCTAGTGTAAATAAATCTATTTGTATTGTAGTTAATTGTTACTCTTTACTAACTTTAATAACATTTAGCAAATTACTAAAATTCGGGTATTACGTTAATCCCCCAGCCCCTTAGCTGTGATACCCCTGACCTCTATAATTTGTTCAAAATTGGACTGTTTTGGATTCTATTGAATATAATTTGTCTTTTAAAAGGAAATATTGATGCTATCTGTTGATATGAATTCGAGATTAATTTTATGTACCCTATACAAAATGTTGTGAAATCTGAAATCATTGAAGAGATGGATACTGTACACACCCAATTAAGAGAATTCATCATAGTATTTTCCCAAAATTTAACATCAAAAGTTATTTTGCTATGTACCATCATCCATCATCCGTGGAAGTAGAATGAGTTTTTGTTGTGCACTTCGGTAGAATCTTAAAATTTAGATTCTATTCAATATTAAATATAATCCGTCTTCCAAAAAGAATTGTTGTATGAATTTATCTGTGAATGCTATGAATTCGAGATTAGTATTATGTACCTTGTACAAAACGTTTTGAATTTAAAATCATTCTAGCTGGAGATGTAGACCTGTCACACCCAATAATTTCTATGCCAAAATTCACATGCAATGAATTTCTGTGCTAAACGTTATGAATTCAAGGTGATTTAAGAAACAATATTTCAAAAGAGAGGCAGGAACTTTCAAGAGCTTCTCTCTCTGGGGAGTGCTCTCATTTCCCACTCCTTTTGCCGCCTTCCCCCGGCGGCTCCTCCCTCTCCACCTTCTTCTCTCCTCATCCTCTCCTCTATCTATGGTGGTGAGGTGGTCGAAACTCTTTTCCTTGGGAAAAAAGATCTCCCACTTCCCCATCATTTTTGGAATGTGGGGACTCAGATCTGGAGAATCAGATTCCAGATATGGGTTTTCGTTCCTGGATCCGATTGACGTAGGCGACGATTTTCTGGGCTACCCATTGGCAACAGTGAAGGCATCTTGTGGCGGCGACTGCGACTGTGACTGTAACGAGCTAAAGCTGGATGCAAATCATGGTTTAACCTCCCACCCCGAGCGGATCGGTAGATTCCGACACCGGTACTGTTTTGTTTTTAGTGTTTTTGTTGTATTTTGTTTTTTGCTGCTTTGGGGACCAATGTGTCCTTTGTAATAATTTGTTATTGATACGCAAAGAAGAGAGGGACCCGTGTCACAAGATAAAGCTTCCATGAGTCAATTTTGTGAAACATTTATAAATTCAAGTTTCACAAATTCAGGGGGAAGAGGTGTCGGCCAATGTAATAAAATCTTTAGTACTATTTCTAAAATGTGTCTAGCAGACAAGATTATCAACATGACGTCTGATCTTACTGTTGACTTTTGGGGGGTGGCTCTTATCCTGCCAGAGTGTATCAGCACACCTCTGCATGGGTTTCAAATAGGTCTCATATTTTGCCTGTAAAATGAGCCTCTGGGATTTTGCATCAGTAGGCTAGCAATGTAGAGATACAAAGAGAATGTAGTGAGCTGAGAGAAAAACTCCCGTGTCAAGCTTGTGTCGGTGAATATTGCTCTCACTGATTCCTCCGTAAGTACCCGATTTTGGTGAACCACAAAAAATCCGCTTCTCTGTGTCTGTGTGAGCGCTTTGGTCTGGCTATTCAATCCTTAGAGCACAATACTTACTGCAGAGATTATGGATTTAGAGATGGTAGACCAAAGATAGCATGACATATTCCTCTTTTTATTGGCAAGCCGGCATAATATTTAAAGTAACTAACTTTGGATTATTTCCCGGGTTGTCTTGTCATCAATTTATTCATCAATTTAATTTGACCTGCATCCTGCGTTTACGAGAACTAAACACAGAAGGAGAAATCCAAATCCGGCAGTTCCAAAATCTTTAGGCCAGATAGAAATGTCAAAACATTAGCTACAATGCTATAACAACATATGAACAACTGAGTACCTTGAATAAATCTTACAAAAAAAAATAGCACCAGGACAAGCAAATTTGTTGAAGCAATAATACAGTTGACAAAGCGAATTAAATACTCCTACTTAAGAGACTAGAAACATGCCAATGTCATCAGTGATGTAAATCTACATGTTGACCAAATAAACCAACATCGCGAAGACCAGTTCTTGCTATGTTTTCCGGCATTCCTAGAAACCCGAGCAAAATAAATAGCTGTTGATTGTAGGTAGAAAACTAACCTCCTGTCACAATGTTACCCAAATATAGCTAATCATAATAATGTTAAATCATTTTTTCCTATCTTAATCCTTTTAAGGTAACTTCCATATCAATAGGAATGTGTCATTGCAACTCAGAACAGACCAAAGTTTAGAATGGAGTGTCGCGCTCAGATGTGCTAAACTTTAGGAACAAATATAAAAGCATGACAAGCCACTTTCGTGTTGGAATTCATAAGTACATGCAACCTCAGCTGTATCATGAACACAAATTTATGCAGCATCAAAATTTCACAGGTAGTACAAGACAAGATCAACAAATCAGAGAGTTGATAGTATTCTACGAAGGAGGAACACTATAAATGGACAACACGTTTCAAAGACCGAATGAAGAGACCTAACGAGACGCGTAGCAAGATTTTGAGAAGAAAACACTAGGCTTCTGATGTGAGAACCTGAATGATCAGCCTGACCCAATTCTTCTTAAACTATGACAAGACTAGTTGCACAGGATACTTATCAATGCAATCCTCCCATGGACCGTTACGAGACGGCTTCACATTGCGAAGTGCTTGCCACACTGCACTATTACATTTGAAACCGCTCCCAAAAGCAATCTGCCAAACTCTATGCCCTTTTCGAATTCTCCCCTTGGCCTCAATGTAGGCAAGTTCATACCAAATGGAACTTGATGAAGTGTTTCCGAATCGGTGCAGTGTCATCCGAGAAGCTTCCACATGCATAGGCGACAACTGCAAATTCTTCTCCAGCTCATCAATCACGGCCCTTCCCCCAGCATGTATGCAAAAATGATCGAACGCCAGCTTAAAATCCGGGATATACGGCTTCAAATTTTTATTAAACAATTTCTTCACCACAAGCGTAGCAAAGAACAGAAGTTGCTCGCTTATCGGGAGAACAATAGGACCCAAAGTAGTGATGTTGGTTTTAAGAGCCCCACCAGCAATAGCCATGAGGTCTTTCGACAACGAGACACCAGTCTTCCCCGCATCATCTTGCTCTTGATAAACACAACGGAAAGCCTTATCATCCGCACCTTTATGAGTTCGCACGACATGAACAAGCTTATACTTCGCCCACCTCCTATCACGAGACTTATTCGACAACAATACCGCACTACCCCCAACTCTAAACAAACAATTGGGTATCAACATAGCCTTCTTATTTCCAAAATACCAGTTTTGCGTAATATTCTCCGTACTCACAACAACAGCATACGTATTACGATGAATTTGCAACAAATCCTTGGCTAGGTCAACCGCAATCACCCCTGCACTACACCCCATACCCCCCAAATTGAAGCTCCTAATATTTCCCCTCAACTTATACTTATTCACAATCATAGCAGACAAAGAAGGCGTTGGATTAAACAAACTACAATTCACAACAAGAATACCAATATTCTTCGGCTTTATTGAGGTATTCGCGAAAAGATTATCCAGAGCACCAAACATGACCTGTTCCGCCTCCAGTCTGGCAGCCGCCATAGTCGGTTGAGGCGGAATCGAATGCATAGCCTCGGGGAAATAAGTCTCCTCCCCGAGCCCCGATCGCTCCAAGATCTTGCGTTGGAATTCTAAAGATGACTCGTCGAAATCCCCCGTTAACCTCGAATGGTCCATGAACCGTTTAAAAGGAGCCTTAAGCTCATCAGGGGCACGATAACACGAATAATCAACCAAATAAACCGGTCTAGGACGAGTCATGATGTAAACGGTCGATCCAAACACGAGGAAAGTAGAACAGACTATAACGCTAACGAGATTGTATTTCAGGTGGAGCCATAACTGGTGGATTTCGTTAGGGTTTGTTTGTGAGGCTTCGATTAATGTTATAACCATTACAGGTATAAGACAGAGAGTCAACAAATGCGAGATCAAGTAATGGTAACCTAATTTGACGTACTTGAGGTTCACGCTGAGAAGGAAATCGGGGAGCCTCCGACTGGGCTGGATCTGAACGCCGATCGACGCGCCGCCGCCTTCGCCGCCGCGGCCGACGTTGACTCCAGCATCGTCGCCCCCGTCCATTGCGAAAATCTGTAGATACAGATATAGTTATATGTAGATGAGAATATATCTATATTTTGTTAAATCAAGAATTTGCGATGAACGGGAAATTGACGGTTATTTATAACCGCTCATATACACACTCTCTCTCCTCTCTTTAGATCATGTTTGTTTGTTAATGATGATGAAGCATATGAGTTGGATTCAACAGTTGACTTACCAAACAAGATTCTAGAAAAATCTCAGTTTGCTGGCTTGCCGTTACCCAACGAGAATAGGATATGCTAATATAGTACTCCCTCCGTCCGGATTTGTTGATCCGTTTTGGGAATTCTAATTTTTTTTTCATTACATTTTGAGTTCGTTAATTTGCTATTTTATCCTTAATCCCTCAATTTAATATTCTCTTCATTCCAATTTGATAGTCCACTATGAAACTACGTGCAATTTTCAAACTAAAAAATAATGTAGTTGCAAAAATTATTTATTTACCAATATGGATCTTGTTTGATAGATCTCATTGAGAACTTTAATAGAGTGCAAAAATAAATAAATAATGTAAACACATTATTTTAAAAAATTAGTTTTTGTGTTGTTATTTTAAGTTTTAGAAAAATGGGCAAAAAAGTAAATTTATCATACTTTATGCTTTAACTTTTGAAAATGGACAAACATTTTAGGACTTGAAAAAGTATGTTTGTGGACTAACAAATCCGGACGGAGGGAGTAATATCTCGAAGGAAATTGATATTCGCACTCTCAATTTTGATGCAGGAGCTCCAAACTACAGTAGTTTTCCAAAATTACCCTTTTGCAAGTTTCGTAATTTACTTCATGCACTCCAAACAACATTTACTCTTTCTCCTTTACTTTAGGCACTCCAAAAAAGCAAATATATTTTTTTTTTATCAGAAAAAACCAGATAGTTGCTCAACTCCTTTTGCTACACGTCACTAAATTGCCTACTTCCATATGTAATGTTTCCTTGATAGAGTCTTTTAGCTATTGTCTCCATGTTCTGCATCAGGACAACCTGGACAAGTAGTCTTCGGCCTATGATTGTAGAACCATCCTTTTGTCCATCGAAAGTCTCTTGGAAGTTCTGTTGCTTTTCCTCTTAAGAGTTCTCATAACTTTGATAATGTGCTTTGTTTATCTCACTACGAGTTTTAAAATGTAGATTTGCAGCCGTTATAAAAATTTTGAGGGAAAAATGGTAGATAATGAGTACAAAAGTATGAAAATCTTGTGTCGCAACCGTTATGAAGAGATTTTGCAGCATCAACATTTTCAATTGTGTTCTGTTTATTTTGGAGAATTCTAGCAATGTTTAGTTTTTTTTTGTGTGCAAAGTGGCGTAAAACAATTTGACATTGATGGATGTTTAATGTTTGGAACTTAATGTTTATGTTGTGGATGTTTAATGTTTGGAACCTAATGTTAATGTTTATGTTTGGTTTTGGTTCATTTTTTCGTTTTGGAGTGCCTTAGTAAATGAGAATATAATTTGGGGGTGGAGTGCCTCCAATGATTTTAATATGTTGAAAGGGTAGTTTTTTTTTTGGTGCATGAAAGGGTAGTTTTGTAACTTCATTAAATTTTAGAGTTCTTGCATCAAAAAAGGGAGTCCCAAAATCAGCACTCTATCTCGAAAGGTACCTCGAAAGTGAAATTAGGTTAGAAATCTCCAAGTGCAGTTTAAAAAAAAAGATAAAGAAGTGAACTTGAACCTTATTTCACTTTCGAAGTAATTTTCAGGGTACCTAAGCATTGCTGATGAGAATAAATTATAAACGGATGAGGAGGTGGAAAGCTACCTCGAAAATGAAATTTGGTAAATCTCCGAGTGCAATTAAAAACAAAGATAAATCAATGAATCTGAAGCACTAATATCACTTTCGGAGTAATTTTTAGGGTACGTAAGCATTGCTGATGAGAATAAAAATTATAAATGGATGATGAGGTGGAAAGCTACCTTGAAAATGAAATTTGGTTTTGATAAATCTCCGAGTGCAGTTAAAAACAAAGATAAATCAATAAATCTGAAGCTCTAATATCATTTTCGGAGTAATTTTCAGTGTACCTACGCATTGTTGCTAAGAATAAATTATAAACAGATGAGGAGGTGGAAACTCATGATTTCCTTCCATCACTACTATTGTAAGTCTCACCGTGCAATAATTGTGGTAGTCTAAACTGTCAATATTGTATGACTCATAGAGTAGTGTATTTTCTATAATAAAAAAAAATCAGTTTGATCAGATATCGATAGGTATATCAAAAATTGAATTTTGATTTATAAAATGGACGGTCTGGATTCTGTCAAGTTTTTAAGTTAAAATGTCCGCGACTGTTCGTTTTCTAAACCAAAATTCAATTTTCGATATATGAGTTGGATTCAATAGTTGACTATTAAATTAGATTCGGAGTAATTTTCAGGGTACCTAAGCATTGTTTCCATGACCGCCATTGTAAGTCGCACTATACAATCATTGTGGTAATGTAACTGTCCATCTTGTATGACTCACAGAGTAGCGTATTTTTGTAAAAAAATCAGTTTGATCAGATCGAATTTTGGGTTATAAAATGGACGGTATGGATTCTGTCAAGTTTTTAAGTTAAAATGTCCATGACTGGTCGTTTTGTATACCAAACTTCAATTTTTGATATACCTATCAATTTCCGATCAAGCTAAGTTTTTGTGTGAATACGAATTTCGGGTGGCTGCTATGCAGCCCTCGCACAGCAGCTGTTGTGCACCATCTGAGCCGTCCGTTGCTCGGATGGACGGCTCAGATTTCATCTTGCACGCCCAGCAACGAACGGTTCGGATGCAAAGGTGTTGAGGTGAAATCTGGGCCGTCAATCCGAGCAACGGACGGCTCAGATGGTGCACAACAGCTGTTGTGCGGTGGCTGCACAGCAGCCACCCCGTGTCCGTGTGAATACACTATTTTACGGGTTCTACAAGATGAAAGATTCAAATTACTGGAAGGAACACGAGGTGGAGTCCATAACGGACGCCAAAAACCATGATCCGTTTATGACTTGATCTCTGTGCGAATTCTATGGGATAAGCACGGGCCGGTCCAGTTTTTGGACCCAATGCACACCCAACTGCACTTGATTCGGGGAAAAACACCGCTCACTCCTTTTGGACCCAATGCACCCAGCTTCCCAACTTCCCACCACAACTCCCAACATATTATCTCTCTCTCTCTCTCCCCCCTAGGATACCCTAATGAAAGTGCCTAAAGCCCTAAGATACCCTATAAAAGTGTCTAAACCACTAAAACCTTATAATAGGAAAGTGCACCATAAACCTAAACCCTAGAGTACCCCAATGAAACTGCCTAAACTTCTAAAACCCTATGAAACCGTATGATATCCTAAATGCCTAAACCCAAACAAGAGTGACTAACCTTAATGATAATTAAAAAAGAGAAACTGATCCTCATAATAATAAATATTTATTTTCTTATCTTGATGGTACTTGTTCCACATGAAAATCGTTGTGGACAAACCCAGTTATGTACGATTGGGCCTAAGCTATGAATGGGCGTGTATGGTTGTGGCCGAATGACATACACATACTCCAACTTGTGGCACGTGAAAGTCTGAAAAAGTTGTCAAAAAGTCCGAAAAAGTTGTCTAGCTTGATGAAGATCCTGATTTTGCCCCCACCGAGATGATTGGCTTTGTGAATCCAACACCGAAGCTGTTTTTTTTTTTTTTTTTTTTTCACTTCCTAGGCCTTTGAGTATGTTGTATATGTTGTGTTATCAATATATGTTTTTGTTTCGTAAAAAAAAAAGAAAAAAAAGAGAGGGCTAACCAGACCTCTTGCTTAGCAAATTCGAGTCTGTAGTAGCATATGTTGTGTTAAAAAAAGAAATAAAAAACAAAGAAAGACAACTAACCAGACCTCTTGCTTATCAAATTCCGAAATGTGGAACAATAAAACAAGGAAGAATCTGAAATCAGCCCAGACCCAGTGACCATTTCTATGACCGGCAAGAGTGTTACTGGTGAAAGAATGTCTTAGTGAGAGACCAGTGGGCTGTCATTAGAAGGAATAGTAAAACAATAACACAGTCGAATATATTAGTGGTGTACATGGTCTGGATTGGACTGGTTTTGTAGAAATCTAAGAACCGAACTATAGGTTCCAAAGAATTGGAACCAGACCACACCATTACACATATGGAAACAAACCGGAACCAGACCATTTGACCAGTCTAATTTGGTTAGGTTTACGGTTCTAAACTATTTACCATCTACAAATTGAGAGAGAGAGAGAGAGAGAGGAGCCACTAATTTGGGAGAGAGTTAGAGACGTAAGAATGAAATAACTTTGGAGTGCTTAAAAAAGAGTTCTAATATAGCTACTATCATTGTAAGATTTCAGATTTATGGGAAACAAGAAATAGTTTTGGGGAGTGGAAGGGTTTTGGCCATTTGGGGGAGTAGAAGAGTTTGGTGGGTCGTTGAAAAGCTTTATTGATGGCTCATGGTAGATGCAAGGGTAAAATTTACATACATACATACATACATACATACATTTATGTGTGATATGTATTAAGGGTCCGGTTTGGTTTGAACCACAATTTGCAATTATAAAACCAAGAACTAAATCATAATATATGGTTCTCATTTTTTGGAAACCAAAACCAATCTAAACCACAGAGCCAATCCAAATAGATTGGTTCGGTTCAGTTTCGCGATTTTTTTGGGTCTTCCTGTACACCCCTAGAATATACACAGCTTCGAGTCCGGAGAGCCCCCTCTCCAAAGCTACTATGAAAAAAGGTTTGAAAATGTGTTTAAGATTACTTGAATTAGAAGAACTATATCTAGAAACCAAAGTTAAAGAAATGGAGTGGATTTCTGTTTAGAAGACTGAGGAAATTTAAGGAACAAGATAAATAGCTTGAATTTTAAAGGTAACCTTAGTTAAAATTTTGGAATGAATTTGCTTGTTTTTTTCTTTTTCTTGAAATTTTGACATCTACTTCCACCCATGAACCGGTAATACTTGTGAAAGCCATAGGAACTAACTTGACAAAAATATGAGCATATGCAGACATTTTCTATCTTGGATTTGGATAGTAAAAAGCCAAAAGTGAATCGTAATGCAATGTAATACTATATCCAAGGTCGATTTGATGAATCGTTTATGAGCATCAAATTGACCTGGTACAAGATACTATCATTACCGTCTGAACAATTAGAATGCAACTCTTAATTGCAACGACCCAAATGCTGTTGAGCGCTACTAACTAAGCTATATTCCCCGAACCAAGTGGGGCATGCACGAAGAAGTTCGATGCTTCTATACTTTTCCCTGGCATAGTGAGGCCATCTTGGACTTGAACCACAGACCTCGCACGTGAAATAAATCATGGCATCTACATATCATGCATTCAATTAAAATTTCTTGGTCTGCATTCAATATCCACCCGACATGTAACCTAAAAAAGTGCAGAATGTACAATACAACGTGAATGCAATATTAATCCAACCTACTATTAATGGATGGATAATATATATATACATATATATATACAATCATGATCTCTTAAGGAATACCTCACGGATCTCCGCTGTGAGGACCACCCCTTTTTTGACTTTCCGGATCAAATTTCGACAATCCGAACCGCTCAATGTGTTTAAAACGTGTCTTTAAGAGCCATCACATGGAATCGCCAAAACAAAATACCCGGAAGAGCTTCATCCAAGCAATTTTTCATAATAACCGTACATATACAGTTTATCAAAAAATGCTCAGATAAAACCCTTCCGGGTTTTTTTTTTGGCGATTCCTCGCGATGACCCTTAAAAACACGTTTTAAACACATTGAGCAGTTTGGATCATTGAGATTCGACCCTGATCCATGAGGTTCGCCCTTGATCCATGAGGTTTGCACGAAATCCTTATATTAAGGTCCTCATAAGATCATCCTCCTATATCAAGATGTATATATGTATCGATTATGTATCCTTTCAACATTAGTCTTGTTACTTGCTAACCTCCACCCAATAGGTGGAGAATAATATGCATATAAGGACAGACTAGTTCGAATATCAATGCACATTTCACAGATATCAATATACTTTCATATATATTAATACATTTTTTTCGGATATCTATGCACTTTCTATTTGTTATACTCCACCTGTTGGATGGATGTTAGCATTTTCCAAATGAAAAAAACCCTTAGTAGAAGTAGGAGGTAAAAAAAAAAAAAAGAAGCCACAGCCAAGCTTTCATAGTTTCATTAGTTCTAATCTGAAAATGCAACCCAAAAAATCTTATCTCCTACTTTAAGTACATATAGTTGATCTTCCCTTAATTCTTCCACGTACAGAGCCGGACACAAGACCATGAAACAAACGGACCAGGGGATCCTATAGTGCAGGAGTGCACTATAGGGTTTGTAGTGCATAATCAGACCGTCCAAAAGTGTTTTTAGTGGTCCAGATTCAGCAAAAGTATCCTACAGGTTACAGTGGTCCCCGGATACAGGTTATGGGTGGATAAGAGAATGTTATAAACTTAACAGGAATATGTAGCTGTAAATGATCAGGTAAAATGCTGAGTTGCACTAGAGAGCCTCCTTTATCAGCCGATCTGTTAGAGCTTTTGGTAGTCCCATCACGCTCTCAGTCGTTCCTACCTGCAAAAAAGCAGCACGATTGATGTTAATGGACGTCACATTGTGTTTATGAATCCTAATTCGGTTTAATTTGCCCTTCGGGTTCACCAGATAGTGAAAGAGGTGAGAATATACCCAATTACACAGTTGGAGAACCACGTAAAATCTCCGCATCTCGCATTCTTTGATTCTTTTTCATGGTTGTTCTTCACGCTTTATATGTTTGTTGGTTTAGCCGATTCCTCAACATGTCAAATGAAAAAGGGTTTGATTTCAGAAACAACCATGCGTTGCTTTTTTCTTTTCTTGACAAGTCAATATATTTGTCCATTTTGAAACATACATGAACTAAACTTTGTCAAGATTTCTTTTTTGCCCTCTCTCATGTGAATTATAGTAACAATTCAATGAAGTTGAAAAGGCGATTTTGATCAGTTCAAGCTTTTTAAGTGCAATAATTGTGGTCTTTTGATAGTTTGGAGTCCACGATATGGGCAAATAAATTAGCACAGAGGGAGTATAACAATGCTAAGAGATCAGGAGAAAAGGCAAGAGATCATGAAGCAAACCAGTTCTTTAACGCAGGGTAGTATCAGAGGATGTTCTATAATCAATGCTCCAGCGACATTCAGAACACTCCCCTCCTCAATCTGGATTCAAAGGAACGAAGAACACATAAACTCAATAGTACTATAACAAGAACCACCGCCAATTACCATGAAAAACCTTCATACCAGGTCATCAATGACTTGATCCGGGATGTCGTGGAAAAAGATCTGCACGTCATCACCCCGAGAATGATATCAACACAATAATATGCTTGATGGTTAATTACCCAGAAAAAAAACATGTACGTGGGTCCATTATAAAATCTCAAAAAAAAAAAAAAAAGGATTCAGAAAGCAGATGACTACCAACCAGAAAACAAACAACTGGAAAATATTATCCTTTCCTTCATGCAGATTAAAGGATAGATATTAGATACAAAGGAAATCAAAATGTAAAATATTTCTGCACTGTTCATTGCATGTCATGTTCATCTCGTCAAAATTAGGAGTAATTTTCAGGATTTTACCACATTAAGCAGCTAGAGGAGTTTACAGATACTATTTATGATGACATAAAATTTCTGCAATTTTACAGCAAGGAAAGATGCAAGGGTTATTCATATCTGGTGAGTTTCTTGCTAGAATTTTACATGGCATTTACCAAGCTTCACGCAATGGGGTAGTACAATAATGTCATTCACATCAAAATCACTGGTAACCTATGCAATTCAAACTTGCTGCTTTTCTCTAAACATAAATATTTAAGATGAATAGAACTTGCTTCTAGGCTTTTATAAGTAGCATATTTGCTTCTCAGATATTCAGTAATTAAATCAGCAGAACAAATCATAACATGAATAGAACAAGTAAATCATACCTCCACCTTGTCCCATTCTCCTTTTCTGAATCCAGTGTCAAGATTTGCAACGTGAACAGCGCTCACGGTTTCCGCATACCCGCCAGAATAACCTGTAACGTGCATTGGCAAGACAGACAGAACCATAAACTTCAACAGTTGGAAATCGTGCCAGAAGCATGAAACATACCTTTGATGAATTGTCTTGCTTCTTCCTTGCTTGATGGTTTTTCCCTGATCGTACCTTCATAGACCACCACCTCCAAATCATTTTAACTTAGCATAAGATAACGAAAGTTCACTTTCATTTCTGAACATCAGATAGATGGGAATTTCCCTGCTAATGTTGTCAAGGACTGTCCCATCACCCGAAGGCCATTTAGTTATGACTATGAGGATACAAATTACACATGTAAGAAATATGTCTGCTCATAAAAGACATAACTATATAGCAAATCTATATTCCTTGAGGTAATCAAAGCACCTATTTCAGCTGAGATCCACAGGAAGAAGGATAAAAGTATGTGATTGGCTAAAATTGTCCTATCATGGAGAACCGCTAACAAATATTACGGCAC
Organism: Vaccinium vitis-idaea; assembly: GCA_963854785.1. Taxonomy (NCBI): domain Eukaryota; kingdom Viridiplantae; phylum Streptophyta; class Magnoliopsida; order Ericales; family Ericaceae; genus Vaccinium; species Vaccinium vitis-idaea. The sequence continues at coordinate 33,081,239 of OY978226.1, read as the reverse complement.
ACAAGATTGAATACTATCATTAACATTTAAATGCTAAAAGTGAACTGCTGTTGTTCACACCTAAGGGGAAAAAACAGAAGAAAAGGAATGACCTTTACTAAACTTTCGAAGGAAGAATAGAAAATCTCCTGCAAAATATATACATTGCATGCACAGGCCTAGGTGATACCAAAAATCCAGAGAAAGGAAACAGGACATACTGTGTCAGCTGCGATTAAGATTGTTGGTTTGAGTCGTTTGACATCCATCTCTTCATTATGACATGCTTGAAGCTTCGATATGAGGGCATCAGCCTGAGATGCAATGCGATTGCAGACAAAGAATGGACAAGATTTTAATTAAAACCCTTCCAGATTGCAGATTAAAAAGGACAGCCAAACAGAATGCAAAAATAGTACCTACATGTAAATCATGTAATAAGAAGAGAAGAAAAAAGTACATATGACAAAAATAATTCAACAAGAAACACGAACAGTTTTGTAGCATAATATGATAAGACTATTTACAACCTGCTCAAAGTTGTTAAAGGGCACTTAAGTGCCAACAAAAAGCACAGGAGCGCATATAGGCAGCAATGGGCTTTTCCAAGGTCCAACTGAGGCCCTTCTAATGCTGCATTGTGAAGGGGGGAATTTGTAGCAACATATTACTTTTGCATGATTTAACGTGCATCCAACGTTGACAACTACTTCAAGCAAGTAAGAATGACTACGTCCTACTGTCCTACAGTTGAAGGACAATTATATCAATTTTCAAACTGAACTATATTTCTTGCAACTAATTCAATAGTAAACACTACCTTTGCCTCTGCAAGGGTCATTACCAACTCTTCTGGCTTTTCTTTTCGAATACGTCTCTCATCTATATCTGCACTCTAAAATTACAACCAAAGTTAACTCATTGACGACTTTCAGATAAGTAACAGAGATTTCGAGTAAACATACCATGATTGTGAACTCGTATCCCATCTCAGCTAGTATTTTCCGACGGGCTACGGAAGATGATCCCAATATTATCTGCAAGACATTTTTTTTAACGCTGGTATAAACGATATAAACGACTATTTTTTTGCAGTAATGATAATCAATGCATCTCCTCTGTTAGAAGTTAAAAGCAACATGTTCACATTAGTTCCAGCGAGGGAAATAATGTTTGACAAAATTCGTTATGAACCAACCCATAGATGATAGAAACATAGTCAAATCTTGATTTCAGCTCTCTTAGGAAAAGTAGAAGATCAAATATGCTCTTTTAATTACTTTTTCTCCTTGTTTCTGTACAGATATCAAAATCTGAAAATATACTAATGCTTCATTTGGATAAGTCGCTCTACAATGAAGGGATTTGTTGTTGTACTCATAGAATTGTCAGAAGTTAAGTTTTGGAGGTAGATAAATATCTCAAAAGTAGATACTTAATAGACACAGCAAGGACGTATTAATCCAAAGTCATGTACCAATGTCATTGTCTACAAAAGGATTTCTTGTAATTGTAGTCACAAAGTTAATTCCAAATCCATCACTAAACTCAATTATGAAAATCTAGACATATAAACCACATTTGAATTAGAGGTTATAATTCTTCAATAAGTGATGCGGCTGATTCCAAACCAATCCATTTCAAATGCATAAATCCTCACATTGCCAGACTACTAAGATAGGGTTCCAAAGAAGTTTGTTTAACATACTACTTAAATTAGTTTGCATACGAAATGTGTTAAGTAAATTCTCAACCGAGTTCAAAAACAAGTTCAGCATCAATTCCCAGCATGTCAAATCAAATGCACTAAAAAGAGGTTAAAAAAAACACTCGATAATTAATACACAATACAAAACATCCAAATATCAATTGTTTTTCTCAATTATTGGCATGGGTTTGGATCCATGGTTCTAAATTCTAACCATATCAAAACAACTTCATCAAGTCCTTAGCCAAGAAAATGAAAACAACAATTCAAGATAGCCTACAATGCAAGCTACAGCTTGTATTTTCTCCTATTGAAAGGCTTCCACTCCTTTTTTGTTTTTTTTTTGAGACATAAGAAGGGACATTGCATTTATTATTGTCAAGTACACATATACCAACCTATTGTTTGTCTGACAACTATAGTGTAAGGCTCCATGCTTTTCAAAGGACAAATCCCTCATGAACTTCAACATTTATTGTTGCATGCTTTTAGAGGGGTGGATGAGCTCAAGCAAACCGCTCTACCCACATTCATATCTTTACTAGAAATTGGGACCAGAGGGAGTAGTATTTTTCTCAAACATTTTAAAACCGGAGAAGCTTGTCCACCTAACATCATTTTCAACAATTCAACACCTCACAACCAAGAGTTTTCGGGAAAAAAAAAAAAGTAATTTCTTGGCCATAATCCTAATTTTTGTAATACTTATTTTTTAAAAATGAATAGGAATAATGAATTTGTTGTATCTTTATAACTTGAATTGGAAAACTTTTCATATGGAGCAACAAAAATTTAACAAGATGAAATATTAATCAATGTGCATCAACATATCATCCCAGAAGAGTTGGATACCATTTTCTTTTTTCCACATTAGTTCCAAAAAAAACCTTCAATTTGTTACAAAAACAACAATTCACAAACAAACGAGATACTAGACTGAAATTTTCAGCTTACAGGATTTTCAAATCTTGTTCTGCCGCTTTTCTGAGCTCTTGCTCAGAACCAAAAGGAAGGATTTTTATTTGCCCTAATTTTAGTTACGAAAAATTGAATTGAAGCTCTCATGATTACCCGAATAAGAATTGAAGACGATGAATTGGAAGGAAAATCTTGAATAATTGGGAGTATGAAACAGTACCTTGAACTGTGAAGCATCGTTCTCCATCTTTCTGGGAAAGCGATGGTCAGATCTTCACTGCACCGTTGTTTTGAGCCCTAACCGGTCTAAAAATAGACGGATTTGCCCCGAGCTAAAAATTGCACTCCGAATTTAAATTGAAAAAAACCTGGCCCGTGTGCGTATAGTGCATCTTAACCATCCAAAAGTATTTTCAATGGTCCGGATTGGCATTTGTTTATTAACCGGTAAGAGTTAACTCTTAATTGTCAAAGAGTGTTTAAAATATTGCATACGCGTACGTCCAGTCGTCCATACGTCTAGCCAGATATTTAAATTGTTCATTTTATCAGTAAGGACCAAATCAGAGGAGGACAAGTGGTGGCGGCCGCCACTGCAAGGTTTTGAGATATCTCAAAATTGAATATCAAGTAAACAAAATGGGACGGAGAAGTCCTCTGAGTAATGAGACCTACCAACATCGTACACCATCCGCAATGAAAACTTGGCCTAATAAAGGTAATTGAAATCTATCAAAATCCCATATTGCATATAAACAATATTATCAATTAAAAGATACAAATGAGTTATCCTATTAGAACATAATACAGAGGGACAAATAAATCTGGAATGAGGGAGTAATTACTAGTTTGAGTAGTTTATTTTTTAGGCTCAAGATATTTTTGTTAGTCATAAATATCACTCCATCCATCCATTTTAATGGTTTAGTATTCCGTTTTTGGCTATTCTTTATTTTAAAATGTAAGTGGGGTAAAAATTGGTAAATTTTTCAAATTGCCCTTTTGAGATTCTTTTTTGAAAAGTGTAACGCCCCGATTTTCAGAAGCATTATTTAAATTATTCCATAAAAGATTAATTTAGATAAAAAAAGATTTCATTAATAAAGCAGCGAAAATAGCATAAACTGATCTTAGTTTTTTTTTTTTAAACAAAACTGGTCTTAGTTTGATTACAAATAAACATAGTACTTTGTTGGGAAATTAGATAACATTATTCCAACACAAAATAAGGAGATTCCAAACTTCTAAAGGTTTAGATTCAGATCTTGGTCTCAGTTCTCCTCTTGCGCCTACTCACCTTCGTCTTGAAGTAGGGTTCTTCTCCTACACCTACAACTCCTGTCGTGATATGCCAAGACCAATAATAGCACAATGAGCGAATAATCCCTCAATAGCTAAATCTTACCCACCAACCCTTACATTACAATTAATCACAGTTCATGTATAATAATAATAAAAAGTACATAAATTAATAACAAGTAAATGATTTCATTAAATAGCCTTTAACTTATAATTTTCATCAAAGTTCTCAACTTGTGGGGATCATGTAGTGCAAACTTTGTAGTGCATCCAATAGTGTGCATACGAGTTGTCAATCTCAGCAATCAATGGTTCAAATATGTTTTGTTAACTTTTAACTAGTAAGATAACTTCTGCGAATTTCAACCATCAATTACGGAGATGGACTACTCAAATGTCGATCTACAGAGTTTCCAACTACACTAAATTGGATAGTAGTCCTCTGACTCATATGTTATGTGCTCTGTGAGCGATTTCGTTCTCCTCTCCCTTTCGTGGAATAACATAAATATATAGACCATCGATAATCGACCACTTCAAAAATCTATTATGTATGTGAAGTATCTGTAACTACAAGAAAATGGGAAATAATAGCAGCCAAAAGTGTTGGCAAAGGTTTCTCAAAACAATGCTATAGACCCGTTTGGTCTATACCAGCGCTTTTGTAAACTGCTGAAGTTTACCCAGCATTGGGTATCCGGCGTCGCTGTTACTATGGGGACCTTCTTCTTCCTTAAAAACAAAGCCACAAAAGGATTAAGTGAGAGTGCCCTAGAAAAAGGGGCTAACCTCAATCTTGGGGTGGCACAGGATCGACGAGAAGGGGGCTTACTTCATTAGTTGAGTGGCGAAGGATTGTCAGCAATAGTTAAGAAAAGAAGAAAGGGAAGAACACTGTGGAGAAAGAGGAGGCCGATCTCGTCGGTAACATAATGGAGCAGCGGAATCAAGAGAGAGAAGCAGGTGAATACAGCGGGGGTGAAAAACTTGTGGCTAGTCGGCAACAATGGGAGGGAGAGGGTAAGGGGGAGAGAGGAGATAAATATTAGGGTTTGGTTTTGGTTTTGGCGGTCGAGAGATAAAGTGGAAGGGTGGAAAAAAAATTAAAAAACAGCGCCAAGTTTTGTCATTTGGTATCCCTTTAGCATCGCCCTTTTCGTGAACCACGACAAGAGCTACATCTGTACTAGCGGATACATAGAAATCGATCCTATAGACCGCTTTTTATTAACATACACCGACGCTCAGTAAAGCGTTACTAAATGCTACCTTTAGGCCTTGCTTGGATGGGGTATAAGGAAGGGGTAAATTTTTTGGAGGGGGTATAAGGCTTGATGTGACACATTTAACATGATTTGGGTATCCAAAAATTTAGGGGGATAAATTTTTGCCCCTTCAAAAATAATCCAATTTAGAGGGATAGAGGAGTATTATTTTTGGGCACCCCTCCCCCCTACCCAAAAGTTATCCTCCAGTATTAGCCAAAAATAATACCCACTCTCCCTTATTTAACTACTCTACAAAACAACCTTATCCCCCATTTCATCTTCTATCTAAACCAAATACTATTTTATCCATTTTTTTTAATACCCCATCCAAACTAACTACTTTTTTATTCATCCTCTATAAACATCACATTAATGTAGGTCAATCCTTCAAAAATAATCTCATCTCTTATCTTATCCTCTCAATAACTTATCACCGGAAAATTTAATGAGCTTTTGGTGGAAAAAGCGACCCCTTTTTAATGAGCGTTGAGAGACAGTAGCAATTTTATTGTAGAATCAACCATAGAATGTAGCCACGCCAATCATCTCTCCTCCACCTTTTTTATTCAAGATACAGGCGGTGTGAGTCAACAAGGTGGAGTCATGAAGGGGACATTATGGTCAAAAGTAAAGTTTTGCGTCAAAAAAACAAAAACTGGTTTTCTGGTTTTGTTCTTATTCAATTTTTTTTTGCATTTGTTAGTTTTGCGTCAAATTTTCGTGGTTTATGGATTTGTCTCGTCGAGACGAATCCAAAGAGTATAAAATTATGGTCAAAAGTAATATTTTTTTGAATAAAGCCGAAAATAAACCAAAATATACTAGTTTATTGGTTTAATTTTGGTTTTATTAAAAAAAATTTAGTTTCGACCATAATTTTATACTCTTTGGATTCGACTCGTCGAGACGAATCTATAAACTACCAAAACTTGACGCAAAACTAACAAATGGAAAAAAAAAAAATTGAATAAAGACAAAACAAAAAACCAGTTTTTGGTTTTTTTGTCAAAGCACCCTGCTCACGTGTCTAGATTCACATAATTAATAAATAAATAAGCCAATCAGATAAAATAATCAAATAAGCCCGATAACGAAATTCACTACCTCTAAATAGGCTAACTATCTATATTAGTATTGCAGGATGACTTTTAGTGAATGGAGCTTCCTGAGCTTGCCACGTGTCCCCAATTCCTTTGCACTTTTTAAGCAATTAGCAAAGTCCTAAATGGTAGTATTTAATTCCTTACCGAGTTAAGCTTTGCTGCCGTACATATTTTTTGACGACAAAAGGAATGATTTTATTCGTTGAGAAAGGAAACAAGTATTTCTCCTTTCCTAATAAAACATGTCATTGGCAAAGGAAAAATAGTCTTATGGTAACACAATATCTTCAGTCATCCTAAAAGGTCCAATTAACATCCATAATCATGAGCAATAGCATCCGAAAGTCTTAAAGATATGTTATTGACATAAAAGGTGTCATATTGCCAACATTGTAAACTTCCCTTATCTCCTAAGGGTTTTGAAATAAACTTTCCTCATGAATATTCAGATTCTACTTTGTGTTAGCATGAACAAAAAACGAATGATTAATTTTGTAAGGAAGTTTCGGAAGAAAAAAACATTAGGGGTAATAAAATATTTTTTAATTTTGTAAGTGCTTAAACTCAAGCAAGCTTCCTTAAAAAACAAATTCCGAAAAGAAAATTGTTTACGAAATTTGCCTACCTAATTTCATAGAAGAATAATAGAAAGTCTGAAAATGAGGAGAGTAATAAGGAAATTGTTCAAGAAACTTGCTGAAATAATTGTCTAGCTTTTCATCAACTATATCCCCATTAGTGAAGCAGAATTGAGTTACGTATCAATACAATCCGTAATCCTCCCCTTCTATATTAGTATTGCAGGATGACTTTTAGTGAATGGAGCTTCCTGAGCTTGCCACGTGTCCCCCAATCCTTTGTACTTTTTAAGCAATTAGCAAAGTCCTAAATGGTAGTATTTAATTCCTTACCGAGTTAAGCTTTGCTGCCGTACATATTTTTTGACGACAAAAGGAATGATTTTATTCGTTGAGAAAGGAAACAAGTACTTCTCCTTTCCTAATAAAACATGTCATTGGCAAAGGAAAAATAGTCTTATGGTAACACAATATCTTCAGTCATCCTAAAAGGTCCAATTAACATCCATAATCATGAGCAATAGCATCCAAAAGTCTTAAAGATATGTTATTGACATAAAAGGTGTCATGTTGCCAACATTGTAAACTTCCCTTATCTCCTAAGGGTTTTGAAATAAACTTTCCTCATGAATATTCAGATTCTACTTCGTGTTAGCATGAACAAAAAAGGAATGATTAATTTTGTAAGGAAGTTTCGGAAGAAAAAAACATTAGGGGTAATAAAATATTTTTTAATTTTGTAAGTGCTTAAACTCAAGCAAGCTTCCTTAAAAAACAAATTCCGAAAAGGAAATTGTTTACGAAATTTGCCTACCTAATTTCATAGAAGAATAATAGAAAGTCCGAAAATGAGGAGAGTAATAAGGAAATTGTTCAAGAAACTTGCCGAAATAATTGTCTAGCTTTGCATCAACTATATCCCCATTAGTGAAGGAGAATTGAGTTACGTATCAGTACCATCCGTAATCCTCCCCTTCAGCAGCTTTGCCAAAGTTGAATGATAGCCAGTCCGCGGCGAAGGTAAGATCAGATATATATCTCTCTTTGCTCTTTTTCTGTTGAAGATATAAATGATAAAGTTATCTATCTTTCTAACATTTTAAGCTTTTTTACATGAGTTGGTAATTTACAATCTAATATTTCTCCCAGCTATCTCTCTCCCTCTTATCTTCTTGCTATATCACTATCTTTTCTTCTTTTCTCTATTTTTATTTGTTGGTCAATAAGCTTTCTGTTGGTTGACATTTTTTTTTTACAGCAAAATCAATTGTGTAGAGGGAAGGACATACAGATTTTTACAGCAAAGGTAATCACTTTCACTTTTTCAATACTGTACAAGATTTTCGCTCTCCGAAAACAATGAATTCCGCATAAAAGTTTAATTTGATGATCCATGCAAAAAGCAAAAATATGGATTAAAAAAATGGAAAAGTTATATGCATTTTTTTTTATGCGAGTAAAATCAGATTTTTTTCCTTATTTGTTCAAAGTAAAAAAGAAAAAATCCTTTAACAAAAACCGTATCTCAATTGATGCTTAACTTTATTTGGACACAAGACACTGTCATGTGTTGTTCATGAGTGTGATTCATTATGTAAATTTTGTTAACGTCACAAGATGGATCATGTGAACAATAATCCGAATGTGAAACGGTCTAAAAAAAAAGATGGATTGCATAGTTGGTTTGGGTTTAATCAGTGTAAATTTTCTTTCGTACAAAAGAAAAGGAATGATTTTGTTCACATAAAACTTCAGATTTGTATTTTTATCACTGTTGTCATTTTGCTATACCACTATCTTATCTTCTTTTCTCTACTTTCTTTTATTTGTTGATCAATAAGCTTTCTGTTAGTTAACATTTTTTTTTTACAGCAAAATCAATTGTGTAGAGGGAAAGACATACAGATTTTTACAGCAAAGGTAATCACTTTCACTTTTTAAATAATGTACAAGATTTTCTCTCTCCGAAAACAATGAATTCCGCATAAAAGTTTAATTTGATGATCCATGCAAAAAGCAAAAATATGGATTAAAAAAATGGAAAAGTTATATGCATTTTTTTTTATCCGAGTAAAGTCAGATTTTTTTTCTTATCTGTTCAAAGTAAAAAACAAAAATCCTTTAACAAAAACCGTATCTCAATTGATGCTTAACTTTATTTGGACACAAGACACTGCCACGTGTGGTTCATGAGTGTGATTCATTATGTAAATTTTGTTAACGTCACAAGATGGATCATGAGAACAATAATCCGAATGTGAAACGGTCTAAAAAAAAGACATTTGTTTAGTTTAATTCTACTGGATTGCGAGTAGATGTCATGAATTCTTTACGAATTGCGACAATTTAAAATATGTCGAAGTTTGTTTGGTTTGAATTTTGATTAAGCATGTGCACTTGGATTCGCTCTGTGCATAGCACGGGTTTGATGCTAGTTATGAGTAGGTCGGAAGACCTAAGAGGCGGTGGTTTACCTTGTGAGATTTCAGCGATTAATATTCTTAGTCTTTCCAAAATTATTCTTCGACAACGAAAGTTTGTTGGTATGGGCTTATTGAAACCCAACTTGAAATTTGAAGTATAGTTTTTAATCGGTCTTGGGAATAACAGTTTGGAAACATTGCCTTGAAATCTCTCATTTTCTTGGAATTGTAGCTTTTATTCACGACATGGGGATGATGAAATTAAAAGTGAGTTTTACTCAAAAATAAAAAACCTTTGGCATGATTTGCCGGATTGGCAGAGACTTTTAGTTATTTACCAAAAAAAAAAAAAAAAAAATACCCGTTTAGAGTGTTGGGATCTAATACACAATCATTATAAAATACAGTAATTGACAATTAAAATTAAGAATGACGAATGACAAAAAAAAAAAGACAGTTAAGATTAGACATGAAACACTAAACTCACAAATACAATCAATTAAAGATACTAGTACTAAATTGGAGTTACGAAAATAGTCTTTTGAGATTCATGGAAGGCACGGCATAGAATGTATTTGTTTGTGAAGGAAAGAAAATGTGAATAATAGTAAGTTTGTTGGATCTCTTATTCATACAAGTCAATTGAAAAGAAAATAACTAGACATACAAGTCAAGTTAGCTATTCATTTCAAACACCTCGCCGGAGCATATTATCAACAATAGTGTTATGGGTACACCACATATGGGTACCCCATATGCACCCACCTCATTGGGGCCGTTCAAACGCTTTTTTCGACGTTCCAGATTTAAAGTGCTCTATTACCGGTAATTTACCGGCAATTCAAAAGCTTAGTTGATTGGATATAATCAGTCTGAATGATTGAAATAAGTACTGTTAAATCAACTAGATAGTCATCATACTGGTAGTTTCCTCTCTCTCTTTTCTTTGTTAAGAAAAGTATGATTGATTTACCAAAAAAATGAAAAAGAAAAGTATGATTGGATCCAACGATTACCCTTTACCAATATTCAACATACTTAAACGAATATACTGTATATATTATTAATGGGAGTGATATGATAAATAAGTCCTAAAAATTACTACTCCACTGTGGACCGTAAGATGATCCACATTCTTTGTTAAAAATAAAAAAAAACTAATGTTTCTTCATTGATATTAAGCCAAACAAGTTGAGTAATAGCTTGAAGCAAATTTTCATATTGGATCTCTGATTTTTCGGTTCAAAATCTGAATTGTCTTGAAGTAGATTTGCAGAAGTGAGACTCCGAATAGAGTTGGACTATTTCGCAATCGGATCGGATTTGGACCGAAACTAGTCTAGTGACGTGCCTATTAGTTTGTTTCAAGCTTTGTAATTGGAAGTTGGAGGGGGTTCAAAAATATGTTTGTGCTTGATCTATTTATAGAATAAAAAATATCTAAACGATAGACTCCAATAAGTTTGTATATTTTACCAGATTTTGGTGCTTCAAATCATTAAGTCTATTTGCACAAATCAGGTGTAAAATCTGTATATACGATCTATGAATAAAAACCGTTTCCGTTAATGCCAAAACTTTTTATGTACTAACAAAAACGATTTTATCATTATCACCACTTATTGTTCAATTATTAGTATGCAAATAATTGTGCACGACTCCGTTTGGTGGATGCATGACGGTGGTCAATGAGCCCTTTTTTTCTTCTCTCCCTGTTTTCCAATCTTGGAAGCTAGCTATGACCATTCATAAAAGCCAACAAAAGCTGTGACCCCATAATGGTCTGTTTGTCCCACCACTGCCCTTGGCCGCCTTCTACACTTTTTCTTTTTAATTTTAGGGTTTGACTCTAAGTCATATTAAAATATTTCTCTTCTCGGTCCGGTCAAAGAAATATCATCCACCATTGAGACTAGAGAATTTACAAGTAATTACTTTTTTACAACTTGACCCAAAAAATCAATCCCTGATCAATCGTATTTTTTGGAAGAAAACTCATTTCCCAATCGGACTAATCTTTGGGCTGCCTTCTAAGGGGTTGACAAAATAGCCTTGCCTTGAGGTTTAAGAGTTTGCTCTCACCTAAGGCTTCAGGTTCGATTCCCCTTGTCAGCAAACTCTTGGGGCCACTGGGAGTTATACCCGGTTGTTACCTCTAAAACCCTAGAATTAATCGAGGTGCGCATAAACTGGCCTGGACATCCAGTTATCCAAAAAAAAAAAAAAAAACAAAGAGCATCTCCAATTAAATTCATTTTGAATAACCAAAATAATTCTTTATTCAAAACATAAATTTAAAATATAGATTATTGATTCGTCTCGAGTAGAGGAATCTAAATGATAGAAAATTTCAGAATTTCATTGTTTTTTTAATTTTTGAAATTTTTTAATAAACACTCTATACTGATTACAAAAAAAGTTAGAATCTCAAGAAAAAAATTCCTCGTAAACACACGCTTGGAAGTTGCAAACCTAAGAAATTTCAAAGAGGAAAAGTAAGATGAACGCGGAGGATGTCGGCCGATAATGTAAGACGCGTTGAGATTTGAGGGAAGTCGACTGTTTATATTATATATGTAGCGGTCCTTCCTTTAATCCCAATTCGTGTTTTTTAGTCCACTTAAAATAATTGGCATTTGGCAAAAGGGGGCCTAATTTGGAGATTGAAAAGGAAAGCTTGGGTTTTCCAATAAGGTTTTGACCTCACAATTTAATACTAGTATTTAATCAAAATTCAAATTCTCTACCATTTTCATTTGATGTTACATCCAAAGGGGTCACTTTAAAAAATTGCAAATAAAATTCTTTAATATTTGTTCATTTTAATAAGTCTAAGTATTAACATAATGCGCTTGAGTTAGGATTTACTGCGAGAGCGTAAGAGTTTCTTGTAAAAATATTTTAAAACACAAAATTCGCAAAAATAGAGAGCAGCAACGGGAGCAGATGATAGTTAGGAAGGATTTATGTGAAGATTAGAACTAATCTGGTTATTATGTTTGTTAGCTTAAAACAATAAAAGAGTAAACAACAAAAAAGTTAAATAATAAGACACTACAGGATTGTAGTCTTTCAACCTGATCATCCATTCCATAATCGATGATTCAGATTAACAAATGTATATTTTCTGCTAAAAGTAATTATTACCGTTAAGAGATAGCAAATATATCTCAACCGTCAATTATGCGATGAACGGTTGAATCAGAGAGACTACAATGCCTTAGACCCCAAATAACTTCTCAGTTCCCACCATTTCGCTTAACGACAAATTACCCACTAAAAAAAGATAGTGATTTTCAGACCCCCTGATAAGTGCACAATTTTTTTTTCTTTTTTAATGAAATTTTTATATGTTGAATTTTACTAAAAGAAAAAAAGGGTGCACTTATAAAAATGGGTGTGAAAATCATTTTAAAAATACTCCAATAACTTCCCCACTTCCAACAACCAAACAAGAAAAATCAAACCTTCGAATTTCCACATCTTTTTCCACAATTAATTATTGCCATTTCAAATACCAGAAAAGTACGCTGTCAATTTGTTCCCCTTTCCCGGAAAAACCTTACTCGCCGCCACCTATTATTCCTCCGACCACCGCCTCTCTCTCTCCCCTCCTCCTCTCTCGGCCGAGTATGACCCTAAACTCGAAGTACCAGGGATTCAACTCTCAGTCCCAGATTCATTAAATACTTCCGGTGACACTGATAGCGACTCCCCATTGCACCGCTGAGAGTTAGCTTTTTGTCATAATCACTTCCTCCTTTAATAAAGCTTCATCTTCCCTAGAGAGAGAGAGAGAGAGAGAGAGAGAGAAACATTAGTGTGCCCCCATAGATGGTTACATACACAGATACAGAGGGAAACAGATACAGAGCAGGTTTTCGGTTTCATTTAAGAGCCCCACCAAATCCAGAACTAAACCTCGTGCTTGAGGCATGACTAGAGAGAGAGAGAGAGAGAGAGAGAGAGTGGACAGAGGAGAGAGAGAGTAATGGAATGCACGGACATGGTCATCATTCATTGAGGGTTACCCATGTTTCCTTCTCTCAAATTTTAGTAGTTTGAGATCACGCTCCCTTTTACGGGACTTGGGTCAGTATCGCCAACAGAAAGCAGTAATAATGCTATTAATGATCTAAAAGGAAGACGAAGATATCCCTAGAAGCCATGGAGCGAGTGGAATTGAAGGTATATCTAATACTCTTGCTCATTAACTCGGTCGCAACTCAGCAGGACTCGTTGGAGCGATTTGCCTTACTCGAACTCCGGTCTTCTTTAGGGCTTAGGGCCAGAGACTGGCCGAGAAAGGCTGACTCATGCTCCTGGACCGGAGTCCAATGTCAAAACGGCCGAGTCGTCGGAATAAACTTGTCCGGTCTGACACGGACTCGCGTTGGCCGGTTAAACCCACGGTTTGCCGTCAACTCATTAGCCAATTTAACTCTCTTAACGACGTTTAACTCGTCGGGTTTTTCACTGCCGGGGTCAATACCGGACTGGTTTGGTCAAAGACTTAATGCACTCCAAGTGCTTGATCTTAGTTCTTGTTCAATTACTGGTCCCATTCCCCTTTCATTTGGAGATATGAGTAGATTGAATTACCTATATTTGTCTGATAATTCGCTCTCTGGTTCAATACCCTTTTCTTTAGGGCAATTGTTGTCTGTATCAGTTCTTGATCTTTCGCAAAATTCATTGGCGGGATCAATCCCATCTTCGTTTTCAGCTCTTGGTAATCTTTCTAGTCTTGACCTTTCTTTAAATTTGCTATCTGGGTCAATCCCTATTGGGTTTGGTTTACTTTCTGGTCTTCAGTTATTGAATTTGGAAAACAATAGCCTCACTGGTTCTGTTCCTGTCCAGCTGGGTAACCTTTCTCGACTGATTGAACTCGGTCTTGGACACAATGGTCTAACGGGTTCATTGCCAAATGGTTTATTTTCAAATATGACACGGCTGGAATATGTAGTTTTGAGTTGGAACAGTTTTGATGGTAATCTTCCTGATGAATTGTGGTCGATGCCGCAGTTGCGCATGCTTGATGTCTCCGGCAATAACTTCACCGGTGTTTTGCCAAATACTTCATCATTGGGTAATGCCACTAGTACTGTGTTCGATCTTTCAAACAATATGTTTTTCGGAACTCTGACTTCTCTGCTTCCGAATATCCGTTTTGTTGACCTATCCAATAATTATTTTGAAGGCCCAGCTCCCAGCAATTTGGGTACTAATCTTGCTGGGAATTGTCTGAGGAGTTTGCCGTCTCAGAGGAATTTGCAAGATTGTGAGTTGTTTTATTCTAGGAGAGGCCTAAGTTTTGATAAGGACATAGCTCCAGATTCAGCTCCACGACCTGCTTCGAACAGCAAAAAACGAGTGACATACGTGATGATAGGACTGTTTGGGGGACTCGGTTTCATTGTGCTATTGGTTGTGGTGCTACTAATGCTCCTGAAATCGTGTGACAAGGGAAATAGAGATCAGAGGACTGCAAGTATAGGGCCTGTTCCAGGTGGCAGCTCACTGCCTCCTAAGACTTCTATAAGTTTTTCAGGTCTGGGTCATTCATTTAGTTATGAACAGATGCTCCAGGTGACAAGTGGATTTAGGGATACGAACCTTATCAAACAAGGCCACTCTGGGGACCTTTTCCACGGGAAATTGGAAGGTGGGTTCCCTGTAGTTGTCAAAAGGGTTGATTTGAGTTCCTGCAACAAAGAAAATTATGTGTTGGAATTGGAATTCTTCAGCAAAGTTTCGCATGCCAGGTTGGTCCCACTCTTGGGGCACTGCTTGGAGCACAACAATGAGAAGCTCTTGGTTTACAAATACATGCCAAACGGAGATTTGTCTAATTCACTGTACAGGGTTACCAAATCGGAAGGTGACAGTCCACAGTCTTTGGACTGGATTACAAGATTGAAAATCGCAATAGGAGCTGCAGAAGTTCTATCATACCTGCATCATGAGTGTATCCCACCCCTTGTTCATAGGTACTACAAAGCTTGCTTTTTCTGGTTTTTGATTCTTTTGTTTCTGATAGAGCATAAATCTAATCCTAGGTGATCATTTTATTTCATTGCTATATTGTGATAAAGGATTTTTTATTTGTATTTGAAGTTCATATATTGAACTGTGGCTAAGGAGATTCAGTTACCTGTTTTGGTGAAATACAAATTTCACTTGGTAAATATTTGTCTAGTTTCCTGCAGTAACTAATCGATTACCACACACACGGATATGTCATGTGTGAAACGTCTAATTATCAGTAAACTCGAGGCTGGAACCATGGACAATTTCTTCCTTAGTTCTTGGTTAAACAGACAGAATACACTTGGCAACATGGTTATGCCGTGCTCTTGGCAGCTGTAGTGGGACATGCAATTGGAACCTTGCAAACTCTAGCATGGTGATTTTACTATTAAGTTTACCTATATTGAAATGACAAACATTCCACCTAGTTAGATAAAATGTTGGCGCAGAGAGTTGAAGGGGTCAGCAGTGAATGACAGGGTGATGCTGAAAATGCTTTATGAATTCTTCAGTGGGAAAAAAATGGTAGTGAACGCAAGGGTATAACTGGTCAGTCTCTCGTACTTGCACTAAATATCCGCATGGTTGCCCTATGTAATGATTCCTGGAGCAGCAAGAGATTACTTTAAAGGTCACTTTGACAACATAATACTTAATGAACTGTTTATCAACATTGGAAGGTATCCTAATGATCTGTTTTACAGCTCCTTAGGAAAACTACTTTTGTTATTTAGACTTCAATAATAGAGGCTACCATTAACTATATATTCATTTCCCTTTTTAATGAAAGTAACTTGCCGGGATGTTCGTGAAGGAGCATTTCTGAATGTATACAGTTTGGCTCTCGTGTCAAATTTGTTCTTTCTAATTTTATGTGCCACGCACTCCTATACCTCCTCATCAATAGCATACACACTTTTGTTTTTTGTTTAAAGTGTTCACATCCAGTGGTGAAGATAATAACTGTTATTTCTCATTGTGGTGGTTAAAGAGATATTCAAGCAAGCAGTATCCTTCTTGACGATAAATATGAAGTGCGACTTGGAAGCTTGAGTGAGGTGTGTGAACAAGGAGGCGATAATCACCAGAATGTGATCACAAGGTTGCTGCGGATGCCACAGTAAGTACTTGAGCATTTTCAAGTTGTGCATTTGATTTGACTACCATGGTTTGCTGGTTTTTATCATACTTGTTTTGGGTTAGGTTGAACTCCATGTAGCTAAGAACTGTTCTTCATGATCCTTCGTTATTGCTAAGAGATTCTTTCCCTTTTGCTCTGTTTTTCCCCCTAAAGTTGGGGGAATCATATATTCAAAAGATAGATAGTTTAGCTTTTCGAGGTATATGATGTCTGTCCAGGGCTTGTGCATTCCTTTTGGCGCCTCTTCAAATAAATTTTTGTTATCAAACAGGTTTTTTTTTGGGTAAATGTTATGAAACAGGTTTATTACAACTGTTGTTAGGACTAAAAAACTTGCCTATCCTTGTATACCTAAAGACACATATTAAGTGTAGGAGAAGTTTTTTTCAGTGTATAACTCGGTTAAGCAGCAAAAGAATGCAGAGCCCGATACGAAATGTGTCTAAGTTCCACTTAATAAATATATACTATAAGAATGGACCAAATGTCCTTGATAAACTTTAAAGAATTTTTAAATGGCAGTTTTTGGTGAGTGGAACTGGTGCAGCGGTAATTAGAATTGACCAATGCTACACACGCAATTTTAAAACACAACTCCAGACACGACTTTGTCCAAAATTGTTTGATGCATGTGGACCCATGTGCATTGAACGGTTCCGGATACAGTTGTGTTGTATTGGTGTGTGAGTAGACTTTCTGAACTAGAATTGTCTCTTGTTGATGATGAAAGTCGTTAAACTGCTTTTCCCTTCATTCTTATCACTTTTGGTTCAACTTATAATAAGCATTTCTCTTGATGATTTGCAGGACCTCTGAACAAGGCCTTTCTGGTAAGTGAAGTTAAATCTTCAATTTCTCTTGGTTAACAAGTGGGTGGAGATGAGTGGTTATTAAATTTATTAGATACAAGGGCAGTAAAATTTATGCTCCTAGGAAGACAAACTTAGGTCTAAAATGTTGAATTTGATGGCTAAATGCTCTTAAATTGATTATTCATTTGTCGTGTTGGAAATGGACAGGCTCATCATCAGCTACCTGTGCTTACGATGTCTACTGTTTCGGAAAAGTCTTACTTGAGCTTGTAACGGGTAATCTCGGTATCAGCAATTCAGATGATGTCACTACAAAGCAGTGGTTGGAGCAAAACCTGCCGTACATCAGTATATATGATAAGGATATGGTGGCTAAGATTGTCGATCAATCTCTGATTGTCGATGAGGATTTACTCGAAGAGGTGTGGGCCATGGCAATAGTGGCCAAGTCATGCCTTAATCCCAAGCCTTCACGACGCCCCCTAATGAGACACATCCTCAGAGCACTGGAAAACCCTTTGAAAGTGGTGAGGGAAGAAAGTCACAGCTCCGGTAGGTTAAGAACAACTTCTTCGAGAAGGTCTTGGAGTGCTGCTTTCTTTGGTAGTTGGCGTCACAGCTCATCCGAAGCTGCAAATGGCATTGGGCAAACAAGTCAGGTGAGTGTGAATGAACTTTCATCTTCGCGTAAGAGATTTTCCAATGAGATTTTCCCGGAACCAGTTGATATGCAAGCAACAGAAAGGCAAGATGAGAGCTAGCTAACGCTCTCTTTGTTTTGGCGGGAAATCTCTTTGCCAGAACACGGGAATACATTTCCTAATTTACCGGAGCATTCATGAATGCGAAGGTACTTCTACTTTCATCCCCTTCAGACCAAGAGATGATAGATTCCAAGTGATTCTTTAGAGGAAAACACGGCGGGGGGATGATATTGTTGCGCGACGTAGATATTGATTCGAGAAAAATGGCTCATGTATAAGGGAGAGAGAGATGTGTGTTCTTGAAGCCAGATTTTTGTTAGTTAGGGCTTGTTAATGGTCACGCAATATTCAGATTTTATTTTGTCTGAAATTCGACACATTGTCATAGATCCACACGACTGTAAATTGTAGCAAGGCTAGGCCTTCTTCTTGTGTTGTAATCATTGCTTTTTTATTAGAAAAATGAAGCAAATTGAGTAGAAATGTTTAGATGTAAGATTTCAATTTCCGTTTAACAATTTGACTAAGGCAATCCCTGTCCAAACCAAAGTCTACGGTCCGGTTCTGAAACAATCGCTCACGGTTTATTCATGGATTATTACATCCCACAAAATATAAGTATATATGTAATGTTTAGTCAAAATCCAAATTGAAAGCTGGGGGTGCGAGCTTCGTGCACCACTGATCGAAGCTTGTTACCCATATCAACATTTGGATTCAAACAAATTGAGGGAACCCTCTGCATTTAAATTACGCCTCGGAGGAGAGGAAGAAGTGCTCCCGGAACTGTCATCAACATAGTTTGAGCTCGGTTCGCTCCTCGTGATAAGTTCTGAGCTATGGAGGTTCAAGATTCAGAAATGAAAGGGAAAACTAATGATATTCAATGGGTAAAACCAGTGAAATTCTTCGAAAACTAGTGAAATTTACAGAGAAAGGGAAATAGTGAAATTCACTCAAAAAGATTGAGGAAAAACAGAAAGATGGAAAGAAAAAGAAATGGTTTATTGATAGATGTAAGGAACTCTCGTCCAAACAAGCCTAAGGAGCTCTCGTCCTTGGTTTACAAATGGCTAGATTACAGAATGAATGTCAAAAAGATGTTTGAGCTTGTTTTGTCTATGTAATAAACTGGTCTCAAACGAACTTTTAACGACCAAACACGAGCTTGAATTTGAGCGTCTTCAGATAAGAGTTGCAGGTAGATTTTCCACAACTCAGCTTGTCACAAAGTCTATGCAGTGTGTCAATTTTGTCGGAGAGTTTCTCCATTGCCGCTTCTAACTTAAATCTTTTTTGATCAAGTTCTATATCTTCCACCATCTTTTGCCAACTTCGACTTATTAATTTTTTCCTAACTAAAAGAGCACTATTTCTAATTCTCTTCAGGATCTCCAACTGCATTTCTGGTGGGAGGTTTGTAATAGAGTCCACATATACCAAGTCATCCTCAAAATGTAGAGGGCCTAAAATGAATAAAACAGTGGCCAAGTCTAGAGGAAACTTAACAAATGCCGATAATACTCTTTTCCGTTGTAAAACAGTGGACTGAAATTGTTCACATTTTTTTTTCTGTAGTCCTTGCAACTTGAGCGGCTTGCTATGTACCATGACTCTGACTGTCATCCCTACAAGTTGGATTGTGGGAAGATCTTACTTCCGAAGAATGGAGTGTGGTATGGTTTCTCACTGTTAACAATGAGAAACCATACCACAATCCATTCTTTGGAAGTAAGTTATTTGCTAAATATTCCTCATATACCTCAACCAATCCTAAGAATAAAGCGTTCATATAAATCATTATCAAATATCACATCATCAATTATAGTACTTTGTTATCATTTAAAATCAATAAATTATTTATAGAAACCTTTGGGCTAACATAAGACAATTAGTTAGAAAATTGTAATTTTCGGAGCATTGGGGGGACATTAGTCACATAATCTTTGAAAATGTCTTGTGCTTCCGCTCTCAATTCTCGCTCTTGCAAATTTTAGTAGTTTGATATATAAGTGATTCAAAGATGCTTCTCCACTCGCGCTTCTGCTCACAACCCATTATTCTTTGGTACTAATAGGCACTGCAACGTGGTGCGAGTGGGCTTAAGTGCTCCTCCATCCCGTACACGATCCCACAAGGTTCGAGTCCTGCCAATTGCAAGACTAGCGTGGAGGGCCCGTCGTCTATCTAGTACCTAAGTGGTGCTGTGGTGACGGTCTGTCTTTCTGGATAGTAGCTCAAACTGGACATTCCACAGTAGGTCGGGAGCCCCTATGGTCAAACTCAAAGGAATTGCTACGCTGGTTGCCTCCTTCTCCCTTTTTTGCAGTTCAAAAAAAAAAAAAAAAACCTTACCTACCAAACATATAGTACAATATGAGGTGAATAAAGTTGTTGCGGTAACACGTGACGCGGCGGTAACGAAGACAATGAAATACACTTCTAATTACTCCCCGCTCAGGTTGAAGCCGCTTCCCCTTCCTACCGTTTGGTCGAGGGAAAATAAAAACTGACGACGGCGTGCACGAGGCTGGCACAAAGAATAATAACAAGCGGATTTTCGAGTAGTGGACCATTTAAGAGACCAACAAATTGAGGCTTTTGAGCTTTTCAAGAATCAGAAAAGCCATTGCCTTTTCGATATCACCAGCAGCTAAAATCCTCCCAAACATTTCGTGATTGAATTTCTCCAAAGAGACAGACACCAGGCTGATGAGCCCAATAATTCCAATGGTAAACCCCTCTCTCTCCCTCTCCCTTTCCCTCTCCCTCTCTCTATAATTTACATATACCTTATTAGAAAGAGCTATGCTACCGACTAGACTAGTGCACAAATTCAGATACAAATGTTGTATCTAGAATAATCTGGCACGCACCGAGTTCAATGGCTTTTTTACTTTTTTAAAACTAGTATGAATTTGTTGATTTTAATAATCATGGATTTTTTTTTCCCGAGAAATAAATCACGGCTTGTTTTGATATATAAAATTAGTAAAATGGGTATTAAGAACATTGCTATTAAGGCTTTCCGCAGGTTGAAACTTTTTCCATTTTAACTTGGCCCCTCCGCCACTGATCGAGATACCTAGACACATTGGACATCGTTAGACACATCCGTATCTGATTCTATGTTTTTTGTCGGAAGCATTTTTTTTAGTATAAATTGATAGTTGGAAATGAAATATGCAGGGGAAGGTTAGTAGTAGAGAAGGCTGGATTTCCATTGGGCCCTGGGGGGGGAAACAGGGGGAGCGTTGGGCTTATAAGCCCACAGAAGGTTTTACTATAAAGCAGATCATTATTCGTCATGGTAGGGCTGTTGATTCCCTCATATTCCAATCTGAAGCCACAGATGGGTCGACTGAATATTCTCACAAATTTGGTGGCTCTGGTGGCACTCGCACCGACAAGGTTTTACTCCCTCCGTCCCTTTTTTAATTGTCCCTCATAAGAAATGTGTATCTTTTTGATTTGGACATAAAAAATTACATGAAAATACATTTTTTAAATTTTTTTTGCTCCAAATTAAAGTGATTACTAAAATATTAGGTATATAGAGAAAATATATGTTGAGAGAATTTCAAAACGCACATATTCATATAGTTGACACTTAAAAATGGACTGAGTATTCTCTCTGTAACTTTTATAATGCTTGCTTATCTGACTGTAGATACTGCAATTCATTAGTAGGTGGCTTTATTAATTTTTTTTTTCTTTACAACCAAACAGAGATTTTGGCGAAGGCAATATTTTAGTGTAAAAGACATCTCTCGAGTTGCCCACACAGACAAGAAATGAAAACCCATTGTTATATTTAGTGGCAGAGTTAGGATTTCATTTCAGAAAGGACCGAACTTGGTAGACGAAAGAACATCCTTAGGTTTGTAATGAACTAAAATCACTAGGAGTAATTTTTTTTCTACTAAAAGCCAGTTATGTTTTGTTCCCCATGTTACCTACTTGTTTGTTGTTCTTGTGCAGGTTTCCATTGACAGTCCTGCTGAGTATATCACAGCAATAAACATCACAATTGGAAACTCTATAATGTTTGGAAATTTATCTGGACAATATGTTATAATGTCACTCTCGTTTGTAACAAACTTGACTGAATATGGGCCATTCGGTACGAGATGGGGAACTTTTATATCCACAGAGGTGGAAAATGGAGTCATGGTCGGATTCCATGGACGTGCTGGGGATTTCCTTAATTCCATTGGATTCTATACACACTCAAAAATCCCATGCATTTGCCAAATCCCTGAACAAGAATATCCCTCAAACCAGCACCAGGTAAAGTTTGTCTTAACAAAATAGTACTAGAACTACAAACACTAGCGCCCACACACTGCACCACCCATGTGATTAGTGTATGTAGTAGCAGGGACGGGGCTAGGAATTCATTACGCTGGGGCGAGCCTTTATATTTATAGAATTTTTTTTCTTATATAATACTAGAGATTTTTTTTTTTCTCTTGAACGGACGACCGCCCTTTCTGCCCCCGTCTCCATCACTTGCGAGGTAGTGTGAAAATGATTGTGGTTGTAGCATTATTGTTTTCTCTCCCCATTTGGCCTAACTTTCCTTATTGGCCATATCTTCAAATTTGGGGAGGTAAAAATTTCTTTGGAGGGTGATGTGGCACATTGACATACACGAAATTCTTCATCTGCAACTGCAACCATGGTGTCAAATGGAGGTCTCCTCTGGTTTTTTGCAGGACAAAAAGATACTGCATTTTTTTTTTTTTTTAATTTTTTAGATTATGAGATCAAATTTGACACTATGATTTGAGAGAGAGCAATTTTCTCGTTGTTCAATTTTAAAATGACAAATTGTGAAATCATCCTTCAAAAGATTGTCATTTCCAAATTTAAAGCAAGGATTTGAGATGCTCTAATGGTTGGACTTGGATTTTGCAGTCAATTGCCACAGTTGGGCTAACACCGAATGTAACTCCCCCGTTGGAGGTGCCTGAATTTTTCTTCTAAAAACTTTTCAAAATTCATGATCAAATTTTTGTAGAAAGAGATCGTTAAACTAATGTTGTCGCATTATCATAAAACAGAGTATCAATGCCATGAATCTGCTTTCGCCACGGGATCCAGGACCATGGGGCGGGCCAGGTGGAAATCAATGGGATGATGGGGTTTTATCGGCAGTACAGAAAGTCCATCTCTATATCGGGCATGGTGCGATATCTGCTATTCAGCTCGGATACATGAAAAGAGATGGAGAGATTGTTTGGTCCCCAAGGCACGGCGGCTCTGGTGGTGAATTGGTAAGTGCAAGTGGCTATGTAGTTTGTTATTTGAACAGGAAATGCTAAGTACCTAGAATTTGAAATCATCTAAGCCACTGGGCAATTTTCTGGGTAATTTTTTTGTGCATGTAGTACTGCTGGAAAAAAAAAATAAAAAAAAATGAACATGGTCACCTCCAGTTTCCTTGAAGGACAGGACGGTCCTGTGAATCCTTTGTGCTGTCATTTTGTAGCTTACGCCAAGAACCGTCCACTTTTTATAGCACAAGAGATTTTTTGAACGAAAAGAATGTACAAAAAACTGAACCAGACCGTACAAGGAACAGAGCTGATTTTTATACGGCCTGGTTTAGTCTTTTGTACATTCTTTTCGTTTTTGCTATAAAAAGTGAACAGTTCTGATCATTGGCGTAAGCTACTAAATAACGCACAAAGGATTCACAGACCGTCCAGTGAATGTTTTTTTTTTTCTTTTGCACGAATGTAACTTTTTGAGTTTTTATCGTCTCTTTTCGGCAGGTTGAAGTGGACTGTTTGAACGAGGTGTTGATAGGAATTGAAGGGCATTACGGCCCGGTTGAGGGGAGAAATGGAATTGGAGTTGAGGAAGCTATAACATCAATTTCCTTGTGCACAAACAGGGGAAAGTATGGTCCTTTTGGAGGAGGAAATGAGAGTTGCAGATCATATTTTATTTCAGGGCTGTCTGGGAAGGTGGTTGGATTCTTTGGCAGGAGTACTGAGAACTATTTAACTGCAATAGGCCTTCATATGGAGTATTTCTAATTTCTGTTTTTTCTTTTGTTGGGTACCCAATGACTCGAGACATGAACCTTTTCTTGCTGGCTCTCAAGTGATGGTTTTTTTTTTTTTTTTATTTTTATGCAATATTTCGTTAGCAATCTTTGTGAGGTGCTGTTTGGTTTCACGAATGAATTCGCTAGATGAAAATTCTGGAGCTGCGCTCTATGTTTAAGCTTGTTGAACACGCAAATTCATGATAGAGTGAAATCCTTTGATATCGGGATACATGCGTCAGTATCGGTTTTTAAAAGGCCTAGAATAAATGTACACTCGTAGAAAATCCGAAGTGAAATCCGTTCTTATGCATTACGAAATTCCTCTTTGATCTGTTTGAATAAATGATGGTATTAAGTTGTATTACATCTACATAATTCCTTGTTCTGTTTGGTATTCACTCAGCTTGGGTGTGAGTAACAAGTATGGAACAGATGGTGAATATTCAACTATCGAACATCCAATTCAAAAGAAATGATGTATACATAAATGTTTATATGGAAACCAAAGATGCTACGATCGATCCTCAATTATCATAAGAAGTTTGATCTCAACACAAAAATAACCTTAAAATGGTGTTGTACAAGTCGAAATGTGTTGAAAAGTGTGAACAATATCGGGGATATATGGAGGGTCTCATGAGGCAGCCGTACGTTATGTGCGGCTATTGATAACCCATGAAGATCCCCCCATTATGTGCGATGATTTGCAGAGATATTTATGTATTTACCGCGTCGATTTCACAATTGATTTCTGGATTGCAATCCAAAGGTCTCCCTTTGGCTGTATATCGATCGATCCCGAACTGGCCTTGGTATTAGAAATTCATATTTTTGTGTGAGAGAGAGACATATAAGGTTAAGTTTGTCAAGGCGTTCATCGGAGGTGTTTCGACGTTCATGGTTCAACCGTTCTATCCTTGGAGACGGACATCGATCAACCTACAACACCCTCGGTAGGTGGCGAATCCGTTTTAAGGAGATTGTTGTTTTCACAGGGCTCGGTTCAATTTTCAATTTTATTATAGTTTATGTTATTTGTTTATTTAGTTTCTGCAATTTGCAATTTGTAATTCTGTTTATCATTATTTCCCATTAGCTAAAAGCTAAGTTGCTAAAAACCAATTTTCTCTCACATACTCTTTTTGCTAAAATCAAATTGATAAAATCACCTTGCTGCTTTTAGCAAATAAGAATTGGGTTGTGCTAAACTCATAATTAAATTTAGCTTTGCACGATATTTTTGGCTACGAAAACCAGATGGCTAAGAGTCTATATACTCCAATAACAATGAAATTTTTTTTAGTGGTGACAGACTCTAAAATTTTGGGATAATTGTTTTATACTATTATGACAATAGTATTTTTTTTTAAACCATTGTAATGGCGAATGCCGCCCTAACACTATCTTTGTTTGTACGCAAAGTGACTACTCTCAATAAATTTTACCATTGAAATAATAGCCGTCGTGTGTCTTTTGAAGAAATTGAACAACTGAAAATGCCGCTATATATCACAATGCCCCAAATGAAAATAAAAAAACATACTCCACTGGCAAGATCAGAGACCAGATTCAGCTGAGACGAAGAGAATCGCAACGGACTTGCTGCCATTAAATTATTACACTGAAAATCAGTTGTCTTTTGGGCTCCTCTAGACTTACATTGTAGGACGTTTCCCTTATAAATACCATGCACCCAGCTCCCCTTTTCCTTATAAATACTCTCACTGGCGTCACCAAAGAATCTTCTGAGAAATTCGGTGGTCGCGGGGGTAATCGTACAAACAAGGTTAGCATGTATTTAAGCTTGAAATGACCGTCGTCTTAGCATTACAATCAAGTTTTCAATAGAGAATTCTCAAAATTTCACACTGAATAAGGTGTCAAGTGAATTTCATTACACATTAATCAAATGCTTCTCATAGCAGACTCCGAGACGTTCCATGAATCTGTCAGTGCAAATAGATCCAGGACCGTGGGGAGCCCAACGTGGAAGGCAGTGGGATGACGGCGTTTTTGTAGCAGTAAAGCGAGTCATTCTTCGAACAGGATGTGCAGTACCAGAAGGAAATACTATTATTCTTGGAATCCAGTTTGAATATGAGCAAAGAGATGGGAAGTCTTTTACATCACCATGGCATGGCAACTTTCCTGGGGGTCAATGGCGTCAAGTATGTTAAGTCTGTTTTTTTTTTAGAAAATAATCCCAAGGATCGGACTCTGTGTCTTTAACATCGCTTCAGTATTATGCTTTTCAATTTAGAATTACCTAAATTTTGCTTAATGTGGTGGCAGATGGAATTGGATTTTGGAGACGAAATAATTGTGGGAATTGAAGGGTTTTATGGCCCGGCAAAAGGCACAGATGAGTGTGAGATTATAACCTCACTTTCCATATATACAAACATGAGAAAGCATGGTCCATTTGGAGGAAAGGAGATAGGCACACATTTCTCTTCAACGCTATCTGGTGGGAAGGTCGTTGGCTTCTTCGGAAGAAGTGGTGCCTATTTAAATGCAATAGGAGTTCACATGGAATACTGTTGAAGCTTCATTTGGCACCGTGTTTTTGTGTCGACCTGTGGTCAATATGATGTCAAATCAAATCCTCTTGATCTAGAACTTCTCTTTTGAGTACCGTTTAATGTTATTTGCATTTCTTATGGTTTGAGCTGCGTTTCCTTTATGGCCGTCTACTATCACGTTACTGACT